>CM028132.1:472155000-472755000 GCA_016271365.2 Neoceratodus forsteri
TGGCGGCTCGGAGCCCTCCGGTCTCTGTGCCGAGGGCTGTGCCGCTTTCTGCCTGCTTCTCCTGGCCTCCTGGTTCCTGCTCGCCTGTCGGTCACCGCCCGCCCGCTGGCGGTTCGGAGCCCTCCGGCCCCAGCGCCGAGGGCTGTGCCGCTTTCTGCCTGCTTCTCCCGGCCTCCTGGTTCCCTGCTCGGCCTGTCGGTCGCTGCCCGCCCGCTGGCGGCTCGGAGCCCCTCCGGCCCTCAGCGCCGAGGGCTGTGCCGGCTTGCCTGCTTCTCCTGGCCTCCTGGTTCCCGCTGCTCGCCTGTTGGTCGCCGCCCGCCTGCTGGCGGCTCGAGCCCCTCCGCCTCTCGCGCCGAGGGCTGTGCCGCTTTCGCCTGCTTCTCCTGGCCTCCTGGTTCCCTGCCCGCCTGTCGGTTGCCGCCCGCTGGCGGCTCAGAGCCCCTCTGGTCTCTGAGGCCGAGGCTGATTAACTGGGGAAGCAGGTGTGGTAGGTTGCTGCAGATGTGACTGCAGGTTGCTATTTCTTTGTGCAGCCATGCTGCAGGGGTACAGATATGGTTCAATGCAGGCTGCAGCATGCTCACTTCATACAAATATGTCCCCTCATGGGTCCCCAACAGGCACCTACTGGACTCACCCACTACGCCCCCAGTGGTCCCTGAACTTTATTTTTGTGTGGTCCCACTTTACGGCACTCTATTTAACATAAACTCTGCACAAATATTGTACTTTTGTTTTGTTACTTCCATCAGCAGTGTAGCCCTGGTATGGTGTACTAAGAGGCTGCTACCTCTGCCTTGCAGGCCTGACCAAGGTTGAGGGGCCTGGGTTCCTATTCTGGCTATTATAGGGGGTTCTTTCCCAAGACAGAGATAAAAATGCAGAGTGCCTCCACCCAGAGTAAAATTACAAGTGGGTTTGGTATTTAGCAGTACAACCCCCTTGAATGCTGTACCTAGCCATTCCCCTGTCTAGTCACCCCACACATGGATTACCATAAACCAGAAACCATATTTTCAATACCTTGGAATTATTGACTTGCATTAATAATATGCTCACTAATAATATGCTCACAAATCAAACTTTTCCAAAACTGTTACACCACCATTTATTTACATGGGGGTGGGGTTAGGAAAGGGTAATCGGAGGCAGAGGTAAGCAACAATCACATTTGGCACTGGTATTTAGTATAGACATCAGCAAACAATTGTTTGCAGTTTCTAATTCAACAACATTCTTGAGGCAAGCCACCCACTCGATCCTTGATGGATTAAAGTTAAGCTCTCTGACTCATAGCTGCTGCAGATATATAGCATACAGACCTCAACTGGTACTAGTCCCCAGTTCAGATAAAAAGTCCTCAAATCTATCCCTGGGTATCGAACTCACAGCAGGGCTGTGATGCAGCTGGCTGGCAGGCATTGATGCTGTCAGTATTAAGCAATGTTAACTTTTCTGCACATCATTAGCTACTTGGCAGAACTTGAAAGCAACTATTTACATTCCCCAGGTGCAGGACAATCTCTGCTTTTACTCACTGTTCTGCAGTCTCGGTGGTAATCGACTGTAAATCTGGGGTAACTGGATCAGCAGAACTCTAGATCTTGAGCAGCTTGAGATGAGCAGCAGGCACCTTGCAGCTTGGACCTTTCCCTTGCAACAGGCTCTGCAGCTCTGAAGGTTGGCACTCTCTCAGCTCCTCTGACAACTGAAACTGGGATAAGCTGGAGTCACAGTCTGAATACAGACTAGCAATTGAACATGGGCCACATGCCTCAGAACCATATCCAGACTTAACCTTATCGTGAGTATGCGCAATGGCTAAGTGCCTAGCTGGTGACACTGCCAGGCTGATTCCCAATGCTGACCATGATAGAAGACCTCTATTTTTCCTTTCCTGCTTCTGGAAGTTTAGACACATCTGGATACTATTAGCATTTCAAGCCACACTGCCAGCATGGCAGCTCTGGCCCTTTCACATTAGCACGCAGTCTCTAGAGGTTCACTGGAGATGCAGTCACAGTGAGACTTGAGTTCATATGAAGGGCTCTTCCGAGGACCCTGAACTTGGCACTGAACGAATACACCTTTTACTTGAACAGCCCCTTGATACCAAAAATCATTTTCCTCACCGTGTAAGTGCGCCCAATCAGAAAAGGCTCTCTTCTCTTTTTGAAGATAAACCTGGAAATACTGGTGAGGCTCTCGCATGTCAGGGAGACTCCTGTACTATTTTCTGTAGACCAGAAACATCCATTTTCAAAGTCATTTCTGCAAACCAGAACCATCATTGGTCATTCCTTTAACTAAATATCTACCCCTTTCTTGTGACTTTGAGTCAAACATGGGGTAACAGACTTTAGTACCTCCTATAGCTAGTGGCCACACAGCCCCTGAGATTCCATCTTCTTTGGAATTCACAGATGACTTTTCACTCAGGATCCTCAGGCAAACTTCCTCTGCTGAGGTTGCAGATGCTTGCAGCTCACAGCTGAAAGTTGCTGGGCCTTGTAGCCTCTACCAACTGAAGTTGCAAAACAGGATTCATTGTACAAAGTTCCTCCAGCATGTGGGAAAGACAAACAGAGGCCCTGGGGACACATAGCTGGCAACCCCAGGCAGGTCTCCTTCCTAAAACCTTGCAGCCACATCCTTCTGCAAAGGCTGAGTCCCTCCTTTGAGGGGCTGCTGAACTGAGCCCGAACCAAAAGTCCTTGGGTTTTGGGAGCTCTTCGTCGCTTCTTGATTGGCTGATTTAACTGTCTCATTGAAAATTGAATATGCATAAGCTCTTCTGATGCCTGATTGGTCCTGAAAGATGCTAAGAATTTCCAGCTTTTTCCATAACTTTGATACAGCACCATTAATTTATCAGGATCCTGGCCATCTGATTGGCTGTGCTGAGATCAAAGGTGCAATCATTGCTGGGCAACATTTATCAGTAGGCAGTCAAATGTCCCAATTTTAAAGTTTTAGTGCAGCTAGTATACTCCTGTACACACCTTCATTTATTTAATGCCCCACGATCTCTAAGCAGTCCATGTGCCCTGTTGAACTGTTGCAGAATCTAACAATTTTAATTAACCCCATGCCTGTCGCTAGTGCCATTTCTCAAATCCCCCAGGCACAGGCAGGCAGCTCATCAACTTGTATTGTGCCTCATTAATATGTACATATATATATATATATTTTTCCAATTGTTTAACCAGGAGAGAGCGACTAAGCTGAAAGTTTGTTTACAGGTGCAACCTGGGAGCACAGGGAAGTTAAGTGACTTGCTCAGGGTCATACAGTATGCAAGTGGGGGCTGTGGGATTCAAACCCAGGTCTCCAGATTTGCAGCTCAAAGCCTTAAACCACTGCACTATACTGCCTCCCTATATTCATGACACATTCCCCCAGTACTTACTGGCACTTTTATTCACAACAAACTGCGACTTCCTTATGCACCCTTTCCAGGTTCAGTCCCCAGTTAACACATCATTTGAGATACAGACCACTGGAGGCTACTGCTTTTTCCTCGAGAATTGTAGTAAAAAGGCAGAATTCGCACTGCATGCGCGGCCACTGCTACTCATTCAAACTGCTACTGCAGTGGTTCTGTGGTTTAGCCTTCTGGCCTCACTGCACACAGGTGCCCAGGGGCTGTATGGAGACTTCTAGGGACAATATGGGCAATGCGGAGGCAGGACCAGAGGATCTGGGGAACAGGAGGCACTGAGTGGCCCTAAAGGGCAAAAGCAGGTAAGCTCAACATGGGGGGGTTACAGCAGGATCACGTCAGGGTTAAGCTTTGTTTTTATTTTAGCTTTTGAGGAGAATCTACACATAGCCTGGTGTATAGAGACTGTCATACCAACAGAATATATGTTTATTGTTTTGTTGTATGGTGGTAATGTTCATTTGTTGTATTGAAAGTGGCAACTGCAGTAAGTTTGGAAAGCTTATGTTATAAGGTTTGACCACTGCACTGTGTGGAAGAGGCCCTTGTTACTGCGGGTGCATACGTCCCCTGGCAATGCAAATCCTGTCCGGGTGGCTTCTACTATTTTAATTTATTTAAAAAACTGAAAATGCTGCATGGACTCGGAGTGCCACCTAAACTATGTGGATGTTAAAGGGTCACTTCCTGGTCTTGACATCCACAATAGGGTGATGATGCACTATACATACTCCATGTTAACGTGTTGCCATGGCTCCTACTCTTTCTTATCATCTGTGACTCTTTGGGCAGATTTGGTGTGAAGACAACTGAAGGAGTCATGGGAGTGATGGCGCATCAGTGGAGTGGCAAAGAGCAAGACTTCAGATATGCAAAAGCACAGAGCAACTGCCACGATGAAGGTGAGTTCTGATTTCTCTTTTGTACACCCCAGTGTCCGCAGGCACTGCAGTTAGTCCTATAGGTAGTTTTCTCTTTTTGGTTGAATTTCGGCCCCCCTCCCCCATCTGTCTGCTATTTTCCGGCTCTTGCTTAGATCCTGTGCCATATGCCTAACATGTATAGATTGGAAATGCTGGACAGGGAGAGAGCAATTGAGGTGAAATATTTATTAAATATTTCTTTACCTTTTTGCTGCTCTGCTATTTTTGTTGGTTCTACTTAATTTATTTTAAATTGTAACCATGGCGTCCTCACCCAATACACCATGGCTAATACTTAATCCAGTAAAAGAAAGACTAGCTTATGTATTGTTTCATTTTTCCAAAAGGTGGCACATAGTGAACAATTTAGTGGTATAGGGGGCTGGGCATGCATGGGTGTGGGTGGGGAGCTGGCTTTATGTATGTTGGGGGGCTGAGTGTCTGGGTGTGTGCATGTGTGAGAGACAGTGTGGAGGAGCTTGGCACTTGTAGGAGATGTCTGGATTTGCATAGAAGTGCTGTTTTTGACAGAAGAGAACTTTGGTTTCAGAGCAAGCTACAGCAGTCTAGAACTACAGATTTTTTACTGATAAATCACTTCTATCTCAGCAGGAGCTAGTACCTGTTTGGATTAAGTAAACAGATACTTTATTAGAAGAAGGGGGGTCTCATTTAAGTAAAAAAAAAGAAAGTCACTGTGTGTTTCTCTGAGGAAGGGGTCTATCAGCTTAATTTAGAGAGTCAGAGCAGAAGCTTGAGGCTAATTGGGGATGTGGCTTAGCAGCTTAGCAGTACAAAAGCAGCTGTCTCCAATTACAGCTTCCTGCTGTTTTTGACAGAAGAAAACTTTGGTTTCAGAGCAAGATACAGCAGTCTAGAACTACAGATTTTTACTAATTGCCCTCCTTCCCACCCCTCCACCCTCCCACCTAAAGCCAGTTCTACTTTTATAGCCATTGGATTTGACTGACAATAGGAACTTCCTGTTTGGCATTAGGAAGGGAAGGATCACTGAGACACTTTAGTTTCATCAACCTGAAGGAACCTAAAAATAACTCTCCGGCTGCTGGAAGTCTGAATCTACCACGGAAGAAGGAGACTACTGAAGACTACAGGAAGTTCCTGTCCCAGAACAGGAAGGGCAAGAGTTGTAAGGGCACATAGGCAGTAGAAAAGTAAGTGTAAAAATACATAGAGGGAAGAGACAGTAAGCATACAAAGCAACAGGAGAGTGGACACAAACTAAGTCAAGATGGTAGTGGTGCAGTGCAATGACTGTGAGGCAGCAGTGTTCTGGGAGACATTCTGGAGGCTGCGATGCTGCCCTGTTTTCAGGCACCTCTCTGGTCTGAGGGAGGAGGTTGCCTGTCTCCGGGCTGACCTGGCTAGGATTCAAGAAACCTTCCCCACCCAGGGACCTCACCAGGGCCACCACTTCTACTCTCAGAGGTTGCCAAGAAAGAGGGAGCTGTTGGACTGGTGGGGCCTCAGAGAGGAGAGGTGGTGGAACAGAGGTGCATCCTCCAGTTGTACCTCTCACAATTCATATAGCTGTTCTGGCAAAGAGTGGTTCTTCTATGGCTGCACCTGCAGTGGAGACCCAGGAGGATGCTGGGACCTCCACAAAGGAGACCCACAGGAGGGTGGCACGAGACCCCACAGGGGAAGGAAACAACTCCTGGTGGGGGACTCGATCACTGGGGGGGTAGAAGTGGGGGAGGAAGGGGATAGAGAGGTAAGGTGACTGCCTGGTGACATGGCTCGGAGGGACAGGAAGCAAATTCTCAGGATTGTGGGAGCAGCTGCACGAGGGAGGGAACCAGATGTCATTGTCCACCTAGGTACAAATAACCTGGCTGTGAATAGGATCAGAACGGTGCAAGAGGAGTTTGTGGAGTTGGGGAGGGGCCTTAGACAAGCAGCATGTATGGTAACCTTCTCGCAGGTGCTGCCTGTCTATGGCAAGGATGATGCTAGGGTATTCTGCACCATGAGATTCAATGAATGGTTTGAAAAACTAGTGTGGAGCTCAGGGTTTTGGCTTCAGTGGAGACTGAGGAGCCACCTGGAGGGATGCAGGCTTATACTGGCACAATGGTCTGCATCTGTCCAGGGGGGAACCAGGATCCTAGGTGACAGGTTTAAATGCTTCATCGGCAAGCATTTAAACTAGCCAAAAACACAGTAGTTAGAAGGGTAAACACCAAGGTAGAGAAGTCAGTAGGGAGCAGGACAGGGATAAATGCAGAAAAAGGCGGTAAGGACAGGGATGGGGCTAAAAGGGGCAAGGCCATAAAAAATAAATGAAATGTGATGAGTACCAATGCCTGCAGTCTGTGCAACAAGCTCCCTGAACTAGTGGCCTTGATGGAAGAGGGATGCCTGGGTATTGTAGTCACTGAAACGTGGTACACAGAGCACCATGACTGGGATGTCAACATACCAGGATACACAGTCTACAGGAGGGACAGGGTGGGTAAAAGAGGAGGAGGAGTAGCTCTCTATGTAAGGGAAGGGATTAAAGCAACAGAATTAAAGAATAAACAGGAAGTTGATGAGACACTATGGGTCACCCTGGAGACAGGAAATGGCACCACAATCCACATGGGGGTTGTGTACAGACCCCTATCTCAGGGAGAGGAAATGGACAAGGAAATGATATAAGGCATCCTTAAAATGGCAGAAAAAGGGGAGATATTGTTGTTGGGGGACCTTAATATGCCAGATGTTAACTGGAGTACCTTTGCTGCAGGCACATCCAAGAGCAAGGTCATTCTTGATGCCATACAGGGGGCATGCCTCAGACAGCTAGTGTTGGAACCCACTCAGGAGGGAGCAGTCTTAGACCTGGTACTCTCAAATGGGGAAGGAGAAAGGATAATTTAGAAGTGGGTAGTCATTTGGGAACAAGTGACCACCAAACAGTGTGGTTCACAATAAACACAGCCATAGAGTCAAGCCATACAAAAGCAAGAGTATTGGACTTTAGGAAGGCTGACTTTGGGAAAATGAGAGAGTGCCTCAGAAAAGCACTAGCATATGGGCAAGAAGGAGGGGTGAAGAAACAATGGGGAATAATCAAAACAGCCATCGCAGAGGCAACCAGCCTTTGTGTAAAGCAAATCAACAAAACAAAATGAAGGAAAAAACCACTATGGTTCTCAAAAGAGGTGGCAGAGACGGTTAAGGAGGAAAGGACAGCATTCAGGAAATATAAGGAAAAACAGAAGGAGCAGGATAGAGAACTTTATCAGTTAAAGCAGAAGGGGACAGGGAAGGCAGTCAGAATAGCAAAGGCACAAACTGAGGAAAAGATAGCCAACTCTGTTTAGAAGGGGGATAAAACCTTTTATAGGTACATTAGGGAGTGAAGAAAGACCAAAGGAGGGATACAGAGACTTAAAAAAGGGGAGGGAATGTGGGCAGAGAGTGACAGTGAAAAAGCAGGGATACTGAATGAATATTTCTGCTCAGTATTCACAATGGAAGAGGAGGGAGAGGTACCTAAACCAAACAAGGGAGAAACTCTGAATAGGGGTTGATACCAGTCCAGTCACAGAAGAAAGGGTTTTGAAAGAACTCTTGAAACTGAGGGTGGACAAAGCAATGGGGACTGATAGATTCAACCAAGAATTCTAAAAGAACTAAGGGTAGAACTAGTAACATCACTGACTACTCTCTTTAACAAATCATAGGAGGATGGGGTGGTACCTGAGGACTGGAGGAGGGCAAATGTGATTCCATTTCACAAAAGTGGGAGCAGGGCAGAGGCAGAAAACTACAGAGGAGTTAGTTTGACTTCAGTGGTAGGGAAAATGATGGAATCACTTCTGAAGGAAATAATTGTTGAGTACCTAGGGGCCAGTGGGGCACAGGACCAAAGGCAGCATGGTTTCACAGCAGGAAGGTCATGTCAGATGAGACTAATAGATTTCTTTGACTGGGTGACCATAGTAGTAGACCAGAGAGGGGCTGTGGATATGGTCTACCTAGATTTTAGCAAGGCATTTGACGCAGTCTCACACAAAAGATTAATATACAAGTTAGCCAGCCTTGGAGTGGGTCCCAAGGTGGTAGACTGGAAAAAAAAACTGGCTGGACAACAGGACGCAAAGGGTATTAGTAAACGGAGTTCACAGTGAAGAAGAGGGTAGTAGCAGGGTATCGCGGGGTTCGGTACTGGGACTGGTCCTCTTCAGTGTCTTTATAAGTGACATTTGAGAGCACCTGGAAGGAAAGGTATGTCTCTTTGCAGATGACACAAAGATCTGCAACAGGGTTGATACACAAGTTGGGGTGGAAAGAATGAAAAGGGACTTGGCAAGGTTGGAGGAATGGTCAAATATGTGGCAGCTCAGATTCAATGCAAAGAAGTGCAAGGTAATGCATCTGGGAAACAAAAACCCAGGGGAAGAGTATACAATGGGGGTGAGTTAATAACAACAACAAATATTGAAAAGACCTAGGAGTAATTATATCAGATGACCTAAAGGTGGGCAAGCAATGTGAGAAGACAGTAAAGAGGGCTGGGGGGATACTGGGATGCATAGAGAGAGGCATCAACAGTAGAAAGCAGGAAGTTGTTATCCCTCTGTACAAACAGTTAGTGAGACCCCATCTGGAGTACTGCGTGGAATTTTGGAGACCCCATCTCTGCAAAGACATAGACAGAGTGGAGGCTGTTCAAAGGAGGGCAACCAAAATGGTGCAGGATCTGCACCAGAAGACGTATTAGGAGACACTAAAGCAGCTTAATATATATACCCTTGAGGAAAGAAGGGAGAGGGGGGACATGATATAAACTTTCAAGTATTTCAACGGAATTAACAAAGTACAAGAGGATAGTATTTTGCAGAAGAAGTGATGTGCAAGAACAAGGGGGCACAATTTGAAGATAGAGGGGGGACGGCTCAGAGGTAATGTTAGAAAGTATTTTTTCACAGAGAGGGTTGTGGATGCATGGAACAGACTTCCTGAGGAGGTTGTTGAGTCAGGAACAGTGGGAGAATTCAAGAATGCATGGGACAGGCATAAGGCAGTTCTAGTGGGGGGTAGGAGGAAGTAAGCTGTTGATTAACTAGAATCTGCAGCTTATCCATCAGGTAGGGAAATGGGCAGACTTGGTGGGCCAAGTAGTCCTTATCTGCCATCAAATTCTATGTTTCTATGTTTCTAATGGACAATAACAGAAGAGGAAGATACCAAAGGTCCATCTAGTCTGTGTGGCATGTATGGGGAGCAAGGCATATGTGTGTGTGTGTGTGTGACGCATGCATGTGTGTGGGTGAGGAGCTGGCTGTATGTATGTTGGGGGTGCTGAGCGCTGGGGTGTGTGTGTACGTATGTGAGAGACGGTGTGAAAGAGCTTGGCATGTGTGGGAGATAGCTGGGTTTGTACAGAAACAGACAATGACAGAAGAGGAAAAGACCAATAGTCCATCTAGTCTGTGTGGCATGTATGTGGAGCAGGCTGTGTTTGGGTGTGCAGCTCTGTGGGTATAGCTTGGCATGTATCTGTATAGGGAGCAGGTTGTGCATGGGGTGAGCTGGGTGTGTTTTTGTTTTGGAATGGAGCAGTTTTTATGGCTGGATATACTGTATATATGTGTGTGTGTGTGTGTGTGTGTGTGTGTGTGTGTGTGTGTTTTGGGGGATCTGTATCAGTGCGGAGAAACTGAGCACGACTGTGTGTGGAATGGCTTTGCATGGGTGGAGAGGAGCTGGGTGATGTGGGTGGGGGGAGTTGAGTGCATGTGAGTGACCAGTTCTTTTCACTTAACTTGGTTGCTACCTTGGTTCTGGTATCTACCCTCCTGACCAACCCATTTAAACAAACAAAAAAGTCCTTTATACCCAACCAACTTGGCTAATCACAATTTTATTACTAATATTAACCTATTTTCCGCTTTGTCTACAGATCCCATGGAACAGTGACCACAGTGTGGGAGGGCATTGACCATGTGTATCAGATAAGTATTGTTTTATCATTATATTGCCTTGTTTTTAGCTACTAAAGAGCTGCAGAGTGTCTGAGACCTTGTTGCTATTTTTTGCATTACAGGTACAGTATAACTAGATGTTCTCTTTGAGTCACTCAAACCCATACAGGAATCCCAAGGACTCAGGTAAGTGCTCTTTAGCAATATTTATGCTAGAACATAAGGGTGTAAATAGTGCAAATACATGTACCATGCCAGCCATTACCTTCATATTTTTGGCACAGCAAGGGGTCTGGGCAGGGTCAAGTTGGCAGGGGGTATTGATGTCAAGATGATGTCGAGTGAACAGAGGAGGCCTAACCAAAACCAGGCAGTACCAGGAAGAGGATGGTAGTGAAATACAGACCCTCACTGTCATGCTCACCAGAACACATCAAACCATTTGGAGTGGTGAGGAGAGACGTAGAGGCTGTAAGCAGCTACGAGATGGTGGGAGAGAATCCAGGAATCATGTGCTGTGGGATGAGATTTTAGCCTGTTTCGGTCATCAGATAGGAACGTAAATACAAAGCAGCCAGAAGAAGGCCATGTGACTATCTAGTCTGCTTTGTATTGCAGGAACCACAGCTACGCTACTGACCCTGCCCCCCTCCCCTCCTCCCATGCTGTCATGGAAGGACTGCCGTGTGCCCAGTGGAAACTCCACAAGGAATGGGATCATACAATGACATGCCCCTTCGGCCTCCAGTCCTGACAAATTGGGGTTCACCTGCTTTGTTGTGTACACCGTCCCACACACAGCATGGTGAGTGTGGAAGACTGCAGATTGTGTTCGTCAGGTGTGATTAATGGCATGCACCAAGAGGGAGGTCAGGAGTGTTTCTGAGAAACTGTTTTGTCATAATGCCTAACTGGTGGTGTCGTGAGTTGTGAGCTGGATGTGGATGCCTGTTGGGAAGGGGGCATGGATGGTGCCAGATGATCATGGTGTCTGGATGCCTGATTGGTGGTGAGCATGATGGTGACACTGTGTACCAGGATGTAAGGATGCATTGGACGGCAGTCACGCACACTGCCAAACAGGCATCCTGACATAATGTCAGCTGGCACTACCATGCCCCCATTAGGCATGCTGATACTCCTGTATGCTGGCACCACAGAAGCACACCAGTCAGGCATCCTCGACATCCTGTTCGAACTTGATGTCAGGATGACGGATTGTGCATGTTGACAGTGTACCGTGATGTCTTCAGTGGAGGAGACATGAGTGGTGGCAGTTGACTGATGTCTGGTGCCTGATTTGTGGGGTGGGGGGATAAAAGTAGTGCCCATCCACTGTGATGTCAGGATGCCTGAACTGTGGTGTGCATGAATGGTGACTGTACCGGGATGTCAGTATGCTAAAATAGGGTGGGGTGAGTGTTGCCAGTTGTCCGTATGGCTAATTGGGGTGTGCGTGAGTGGTCGAATTGTACTGGAATGTCAGTATGGTTGATGGGTGGGGTGGCATGAGTGGTGTCAGATGATCATGATCTCCATATACCTGACTGGTGGTGTGCATGAGCAGTGACTCAGTACTGGGATGTCAGGCTGTACTGACACCAGTCACATGCACCACTAAACTGGCATTCTGACGTCTTGGTGGACTGGCAATACTCGTTCAGTAGAATGTATATTGAATATGATTTATATGCTCTGTATGAGGATGTAATCTCTGCATAAGTGAAAATAAAAATAAATGTAAAAGAAGTTATTGTTAATGTTCTCAGCCAGTTTTGAATACCCTAACATCACTTTTGTGAAAAAGATAAAACAGCATGCATCCCATATTATTCTCTGTAATATACAGAAAAATGCAAGGGGTTGTGTGTTTAATGAGTTTTTACACACACCCAGAGGTGTTGGATGCTACATAAACCCAAAAGAGCGAAGCTCGAGGGGTTTATTTAAGCATCCAGCACCAAGGTGTGTGTGTAAAAACTCAAGTTAAACACACAACCCCATGTTTTAATTTATATAATTGCTGGGGAGCATTTTCTCACCACAGCAATTATATAAAATAAAACTGTGGTGTTTGGTGTGGAAGAAGCAAGTCCAGAGTGGATGAAACGCAGTCAGCGCTCCAGCGAAGCAGGTCCTGAAACCTTTTTTAAAAAAAAAGTTTAGTACAGGAGGCAAGTAAGCAAGTTTCTTTTTAAAAAAAATTACTGCTAACTCATGGCAATGTAGAGTCCAGGGCACAGCATAGTGCTGAAGTTGCTGCGATTGTCTGGTGCCATGGTTAGCGGACAGTGTGGAGGCAGGTGCATGTGTGGAGCTTTGGAAACCCATTGCGTGTTCGCCGTTATAACCCACGAGTTATAACGGTGAATTATAACCCAGGTTTCCAATGGGAGAAAACGTTCTGCAGTTATTATAAAGCATTAGAAAATGGGCACCAGAAAAGCTCTTTTCTGATTGGCTAAAACACCCTTAGACCTAGGCTGTTATTTCTCAACAATGCCCTCAGAATAACAAGTGCCACTTTCGGGTGCCCCATTACTTAAGGAATCCTAAGGCTGCCCGAATGGCAAAACTTGCCAGCCACAGCATTTCCCCTGTTCATGAAATAATGACAACTGTTGCATGACTTGAAGTCGATGTTTCGGGAGCCTATGAAAATATGAGAGCGCTATATAGTAGTTTGTATACTGAATCCTACAAATATATTTAAAAAAAAAAAACAATGGCTAACTTCGCCAAAATTTACATTTTAAAAAGTGAAATCAGGACTCCGAGCATTCGCGCGTGCCGCACATGCACAGAGTCCATCCTGGTTTCACTTTCTAAAATTAAAATTTTGGAGAAGGTAGCCCTCGGTTTTGTTAAATAATATATTCCTAGGACTCAGTATAAAAAACACTACACACCACTCTCATACTTTTATAGCCTCCCGAAACGTCGATCTCGAGTCCTCATCATTTCATACTACTGCAATGTCAGCGACCGCGTGGCACCAAGCAGACTGCATTATTTCAGTCCGGATGACTGATTCATAAACGGCTCCCAATAAAATGTCATCTTAACGGGAAGAAAAAAACATTGACTTCTCGGACTTTATTCAACAGAAACAGAAATTAAATGGCCATACAAAGAACCACAGAACATGACAATGTCCCTACAGAACATACTCATTTAAAAAAACAGCTTAAAATAAAACAGCAATGCCCTCCACAGGTAATTATACTAATACAGGAACTACTTTACTACAACTGTTACTGTTAATACTTTTTCAATTTTGTAAATATGTATTTTTATTTTGTATATATTTTGAAAAGTCACCTATAGCCCATTTTCTAAGTGTAATAATACCCTCCAGGGTGGGCGTTATGGATATAACTGACCTTCCAGGAGCTATAAGGCCCTCCGCCTGTGGCGTCGGGCCTCATTACACCCTAGGCAGTCCTTATATCCAAAACCACCTGTCAGGTATTATTACTTTGTAACACATTCCAAGGTGTGGGTTATATTCTGATAAATGCATGCATAGGGGCCTACTGAGGCATGAGTCCACATGCCCATTGTACTGTGTTTATTAGACAATAACACACACCTGGAGTGTTATATTGCACATATAATAAATGGGAAAGGAAATTCCTGTGTTCTGATTGGCTGACACTTGGTTCTAATCATTGCCTAAAGAGAGTACTTCGGTACCAATGGCTAGAAACAAGTACCTGCCAACTGGGACAACTCACAGAATTCATAAGCCATAAGCTTCCTAATCTCCATCACAAACATGGCTGCAACTTTTACTCATATATAGAAACCTCCAACTAGGCCCTACAAATGAAAGTCCATTAAATTAACTAAAGAAAGTAAATAATTTAATGTTATTTTTACTCGAGGCCCTCCTTACACACATATACAAATATAGAAAATCAAGTACTATTCAGAGTTTCCATTGCTGGTGTTTCATTGATGACCATGAAAAATTCCCTTCCTAGCCCCAGCAGTTTGCTAGAAAACTCCCTGCTCCTTACCTGGCAACAGATAAAATTGAGCTTCTGGCTCCACTTGAGGCCTGTGTGCGTATGCTAGTGGAACTCTGAAGAATTTTGATTTCATGCATTCCATGATGTAATTCTGTGTGTGTGTGTGTGGGGAGTAGGAGCACTCTTCTACTCGAATAATGCAGAGCTTTGAATTCTATTATTCCATGGTAAACATTCGCACAGTGTACTTAATAAAGAAAGACAAATGACTGACAGGTGTAAAACATCTGTGGATGGACTATTTTACATTATCTAGCAGCATTTTTATAATTTTGTGGGTTTGAACACTTTTAGAGCTTGTTTTTAAAAGTTGCCTCTGGGCCCATTTTATATAAGCAATACGCACTTCAGGGACATTGGTTATACTAAGGTTTACCCCACAGTGGGCTTCACCTCTTGCCTTACAATGCCCCAAAGCATGGGGTAAACCTCATTCAACCATTGCCCTGTCGTGCCTTATTGCTTAAATAAAATTGGGGTTGTCTAAATCTATTTACATAAAAAAAGAATAAATATATCAAAGTAATGTTATTTTGTTTATTAAATAGTTATACTGCTGCTAGGTGTCATTAGGGTGCTACTGCTATATGCGGTAATTGTAACCTGTGAATTAAATTGTTGCTGCCTTGTCTTGTTAACTGTACCTTACTAGTTTATAGCATATAGTAGAGCATTGTTCTGTATAGAAATGCATCCTTTTCAAAATGCTGTTGTACCACAGTTCGAAGGTTATGGAATGTGATTGTACCCTTCTGTGGTAGAACAGCATTCTAGAATGTCTGAAGACTGTACAAGTCAGTCTTATTGTGAAAGAGAAAAAACACAATGCACACATTTAATACTATAAACTCTAACATACAGGATGAATAACTTTATGCATAACCAATGTGTTCTGCCATCTTGGGATTCTGATTCCCACAGTCCTCTCAAGCTTTGCTTTTGAGGTCAGAGGGAATCAGAACCCCTCTATGGCAGAACCCACTGGTTGTGCATAGTTGTCCATCCAGTATTCTCTATGTTTTACAGTTAGTTTTTTTAACCCTTTTCTTATTTGTCCTGTTTTCTAGTAGTGGGATGTCAGAGATTGCTCAAGAGTCTGCCAAAGAAAGATCCTCCCTGTTATGGCCATGTAGCATATCAAACTATATGGAGTGGTGAGGAGAGACGGCAGTTCCAAGATGGGAGGAGAGCATCATGGCATCATGTTTTCTTGGTAAGAAAAGTTAAAACAGAATTCTGAGAGAAATGATAAGAGAAATATGAAGTCAGACATATCAGGGTATATTGGGGTGAGTGCATTTACAATGTAAAAAGAATCTGGGACCCCCTCGCAGGGACCGCAGGCTCAAACCGCCGACCCACTCGGCCCCAGGACCGATGGCACTCCTCAAGCTGTCGCCCGAGTCCTCCTGCCTGGATCCTCAGTCTTCCAGCTGGGACCCCCCTCGCAGGGCCGCAGGCTCAAACCGCCAACCCGCTCGGCCCCCAGACTGATGGTGTCCCTCAAGCCACTGCCCGTGTCCTCCTGCCCAGATCATCAGCCTTCCAACTGGGACCCCCCTTGCAGGGACCGCAGGCTTAAACCGCAGACCTGCTCGGCTCCCGGACCGATGGCGCTCCTCAGGCCGCTGCCCGAGTATTCCTGCCTGGATCCTCAGTCTTCCAGCTAGGACTCCCCTCGCAGGGACTGCAGGCTCAAACTGCTGAACCGCTTGGTTCCCGGACCAATGGTGCTCCTCAAGCTGCCGCCCGAGTTCTCCTACCTGAATCCTTAGCCTTCCAGCTGGGACCCCCTCGCAGGGACGCGAGCTCAAACTGCCCGGCCTGCTCGGCCCCGGACCGTTGAGTGCTCTCAAGCGCCGCCTGAGTCCTCCTGCCCGGATCCTCAGCCTTCCAGGTACGGCCCTAACTGGCAGCCAATCAGAACACGAGTTGCCTTTCCAGGGCCCGCTCCGATTGGTTCTAAGCTCTCCTTGGACTCTCCTCCTCCTTCCAAACTGGCAATTTTAGAACTGCACAAAGATTTTTCTACTGTATTGTATGCCAAGTTACATATTGTTAAGAGTTGAAGTGAATTATGAACTCAAAAAAAAAGTCTGTGATTACAGTTCTCTTAGGGAATTGGTGCTGCTCCATTAAGCCCAGACTGTTTGGTGCCCAAACTACTGGTCCCTTTGTCTCGCAAATTGGGCTCCCTGCTGTGCTGTCTGCACCTTCTTGCAATTGGCCAGCATACTTAACCTCTCCCTCTCTCTTCTTTCTTCAGCTGGGACCCCCCTCGAAGGGACCGCAGGCTCAATCTGCTGACCCGCTCTGGCCCGGACTGATGGCGCTCCTCAAGCCACCATCCGAGTCCTCCTGCCCGAACTCAGTCTTCCAGGTACGGCCCTAGCCGCTAGCACTTCAGCCCACCGCGCCATGCGCCGCCCCACCCACTCCCCGCCACGCTGTTATGGTTGACACTTATATTTATATTCGTCACTGATCACTTGATCGGGTTTTTTTTCTATCTACCCAATCCCTATTGGCTCCTTATATTTCTCCACCACTAGAGGCATCTGGTTGTGGCTCCCCACACAAAAGCTGCAGCTTGTTAACTCTTTACATTCATCCACTAGTGTTCCTTCGCCCTCACTGCGCATACTATGGAGTCCTGGACGACTGTTAAAATCTTGCTCCTGACATTCTTACTTCTTTCGCTCAGTACTGTGCTGCCGGTAGACCGACCTAGTTTGCTAACACCCCCGATGGTGACTGACAGCTCGGCCTTCCTCACTGGAACAATGCTTCACCCGGTTATTACTTTACTATCCCACTGCCCTACTCTCCCCTGTACTACGCTCACTTCAGCACCCACTCAGCTTATTACCCTCCTTAAGATAGTGTCCTCGCCTATCATTCTGTCCCTCCCCCCTAAAACTAGTAAACAATTACTCTATCACTCACCCAAGAGATAAAGGCTATCACAGCTCCTTATTCTTTTGCTGCTTCTAGCATCTGGTGACATCCACCCAAACCCTGGCCCTGCACTTGCCCATCCACCAGACGGTGCCCACCCAGCCACAAATCCACTCTCACTACCAAATGGCCTTAAAATCATCCCACTAAACATCACGAGTCTTGTTCCCAAAATCTCCTACTGCAACCCTTGGTCCATGCTTACACCCCTGACATCACTGTGATCACTGAAACCTGGCTGTCCAAATCTATTACTGACCACTCCATTGCTATCACTGGCTTTACTATAACTAGACAGGACAGGATTGGATGAGGTGGTGGTGTGGCTATCTATAGCTCCTCCACCCTCCAGATCTCTCCCTTCTTCATAACATCTGTTCAGTCATCCCATGAGGCTCCTTTCCTCACACAGTCCTCATCTTCATCGCTGGAGTTTGCTGTCACCCTGGCCAACCACATTCCAACGTCACTGACTTGGTCTCCAAGCTCTCCTCACTTGCCAGTGGTGGGGAACTATTCATCTTGGGTGACCTAAATCTAAACTGGCTCGCCCCATTGTTGGCAAATTTCCATTCCACTATCGAAGCCCTAAACCTGCATCAGCTGATTGTGGAACCCATGCTTCTAAACCTTAAAACACTAAACCACTCCCTGCTGGACCCGGTCCTCACCTCCCATCCCCATCGAGTAGTGGCCTCTGGGCTACTACCAGACTCGATCAGTGACCACCATATGACCTTTGTAGTGTGGAAAATATGTAGGCCTAAACTCCCAGCTAAAACTATTCTCACTAGACCCTTCGCATCACTAGATCTGCAATCCTTGCTTCATGACCTCGCACAAGCTAACTGGGCCCCCTTATCACTGCAGCTTCAGCTGACAAGGCCCATGCCTCTTCTCCTCCAAGTTTCTTCAGGTTTGGAACTCCCATGCTCCGCCCTGTAAAACCAGGGTCCACGACGGCACCTCCCTGGGACACTCCAGAGCTCCTGGCCTGCCAACATGCTCACGACCTAGGGTGGCATAAAGCCAAAGTCTCAAACTGCCCTGGTGATCACCAACGTTATCGTGAACTTCAAAATGGCTGCACCAAAGCAATCTGTCTTGCCAAAGCAGAGCATTTCAAGTCAAATTTTCAAACTAATACAAACAACCCTTTTAAATTCTGGAAGGTCATTTACTCCCTCTTCTCACCGTCCTCTACCCCTCTGCCTCCCATCCTCGGGCACAATCACTCTGTTCTCTCTGAACCTATCGCCATCGCGGAATGCTTCCACTCCCACTTCGCCACCTGTGCCTCTTCTCTGCTAAGCATCCTCCCAAGACCATCCCCCGCCCCAGTGCCTCCCTTCCCCACCCCTGACACTTATACATCCCCTCTGCTATTTCTCTCACCCCTATGCTGCCCCCACATCCTGTCCCCTCCCCCTTCTCTCTGCTGCCCCATCCTCCCTCTGAACCCCCATACTCCCTTCCTGTTCTCCTTCTCCTGTCTCTCCTGGACACTAACCTTCAAGCTCTGTTGGCACTCAACCTACCAAAGGCTCATCACCTGATGGTCTTAACTCTAGGCTCCTCTACCTCTCTGCTTCTGCCATAGCCTTCCCACTCTCCCTGCTACTAAATCTCTCCTTTGAGACTGCCACTGTGCCCTCTGTCTGGAAACATGCTGTTGTCCTCCCCCTCCGGGGGTGACCTCGCCTCTCCTGGGAGCTATCGTCCTATCTCTCTACTGCCAACCTTAGCTAAATTACAAGAACACAAAGCCCTCAACCAACTCTCCTTGTTTCTCTCTGATTCCGCTTTTTTCACCTCCTTCCAGTCTGGCTTCAGGAAATCACGCTCTACCACCACCTCTCTCCTAAGGTTAACTGACACCATCACCTCAGGCTTTGAAAAGGGCACATTCACGCAGCTATCTTTGTAGACCTGGCCAAAGCCTTTGATACTGTCTCTCACCTCTCCTCCTCACAGCCTTACAGCTGCTGGACTGTCCCTTCTGCCACAGGATGGTTCAGTGCCTACCTGTCCGCAGGTCGTAATCAGTAAAAATAGCTGATGCTATATGCCTATAACCACTGGAGTACCCCAAGGCTCAGTGCTAGGCCCATCCTGTTCTCCATCTTTTAAATGACTCCCCTGGTTTGCACTGCATCCAGCATCCACATGTATGCAGATGATACAGTACTGTATACCACTGGCAATACCGTTGCTGATGTCACTACCAGGCTACAGTCCGACTTCACTGAAGTCCAACTCTGGTTTAGTTCTCATCAACTCTTTCTAAATTCCAAGAAGACAGTCTCCATGTCCTTTGGCACAAGGCAGAGACTTGCTAGGCTAAGTCACCTTCCCACCTTTCACACCCTTGTTGGGACTGCTCTCGAGGACTCCTCCTGCTTCAGGTATCTCGACATCTGGCTGGACAGACACATTGACTCCTCTGTACACATTGATGCTGTTCTAAAAAAATTAAGGCCCAAGCTCGGGCACTTTTCAGAAACTGCAGCTGCATCCTGCTCGCGCCGCCAGTCGTGAGCTGGTACAGAAGATGATCATGCCTATTTTCGACTACTGCAACATAGCCTACGATGCTGCTCCATAGTCCCACCTATCCAGGCTGGACTCTGTCTTCAATTCCTTCTGTTGCTCTGCTCATGATGCCCCTCCCCGTACCCATCATTGCGATCTCTACCGCTCTCTCAACCTTCTTCCCCTACACTCCCGGCGTGCTCAACATGGTGCTGAGCTCATCTCCAAATTCTGGCTTAGATCTCTCCTCTCATATATCTCCTCCTCTCTTGGCACCCCTACCCACTCCCTCTGTTTACTGAGATCCCAGGCTGACACTCGTACCCTCTCAGTTCCCTGCAGAACTACTGCCTCTGGCCAAAAAGCCTTCTCCTACCGCTTGCCTAAAATGTGGAATGCACTACCCCAACAAATCCACCTCTCCTCCTCCTCCTCCCTATATTCCCTTACCTCTGCTTTGCACAATTACCTTACACCCACCTGTACCTGCTTCTGAACCCCCTGCATACCTGCCTCCCTGTCCCCCTGTGCCTCTCCTGCACTTATGCTACCCATATAGACTAGCACTTAATATTTATTTTATTTTATTTATTTAGTTTTTGTGTACCGGTAAGTGCGTTAGCCAAAAACATGACTATTTTCAGTGCGACCTGGGAGATTTACAATAGGTAGGGATGTACAGGG
This sequence comes from Neoceratodus forsteri, assembly GCA_016271365.2. Classification (NCBI taxonomy): domain Eukaryota; kingdom Metazoa; phylum Chordata; order Ceratodontiformes; family Ceratodontidae; genus Neoceratodus; species Neoceratodus forsteri. The sequence goes on from CM028132.1 coordinate 472,175,513, forward strand.
ATACAGTTTGATTTAGGGTAGAGACATAATACATACAGAGCTAAAACAAGGTTTAACAATCACATAATTAGAGTAACACAAATAGTTCATAGTTTATATTCAATTAAAAGACTCAGTGAGAAAAATCACATGCATTTGACAGCTGCAGGGTTAAGGAGTAACTAAAAGCACAAACAAAATGAGACAATAAGTGCCTAGAATAATATGACTAGATGGTCAGGATAAGTGGAGATCAGTTTACAGCAGCTGGGGAAGTGGGTTAGAGTAGAAGAGCAAATTCGGGGGTTGAAACAGGCACAGGAGATCTGGCTGAAGAGGAAAAAACGATAACTGTTTTTGAACTGGACATGACTGGGGGCTAAGCGTACATCAAAAGGCAGGGAGTTCCAGAGTTTAGGTGCCGAATGAGAGAAAGCAAGAGTTCCTTTGTTAGATTTACATCTAGGTATTTGCAGCAGTGACTTATCAGTTGATCGTAGGCCATGAGAGGAGGTTAGTGGAGTTAGTAGGGAGGCCAGCAAGATTGGGATGCCTGCTCTAATGATATTATCAGTCAGGGAGCCAAGGGCAAGAGTTCGAGCCGAAGCAGGTGGTAGCCATTTCAGATCGGCATAAAGTTTGCAATGGTGTTTTGACCAGGAAGAGGCCGATGCGTACGCTGTTATAGGTAAAATAAGGGTGACAGGATCCATTATGCTCACCCTGCTGCATCTGCACCACTAGCTAACTGCCTGGTGTATGCAACTGTCAACCTTGTATCCTATGCTTGGTCCATGTACCAACTCTATTGTATGTTGCTCCTATGTACTGCCAATTCTGTAACTGTTGCATCTGCTTATTATGTACTCAACTGCCATGAACCTGTATTGCAACTGTATGAATGTATTCTCCATCTTTATGAATGTAGCTAAACCCTCACTCTGTACATCTACCCCATTCCCCAAGGACGTACATGTGAGAAGAGCATTAAGTTGCTCAGTGTATCTTTCCTGGTGAAACAATTCAATAAATAAATAAAAATTTTGTAGGGGCTGCAATGGCACAGTAGGCAGGAAAATGGGCAGACTGGCTGGGCCATCGAGGTCTTTATCTGCCATCGCCTTCTATGTTTCTGTGTAAGTCCATATGCAAAATCTGCTCATTTGCACACTGCAGATGCAGCCAAATGTTAATTCTGTTGCAGGGAGACGTCATTGGAGTAACCCGTGGTGGTAACACTGGGATGGGCTGAAACTGCCTGCACGCCCATGAAGACCCTTTCCCCTACTTTTAGGAACAGGTAGTATTGGGGTTATTTACTTTAGTTTCATTTTTGTAGGAAGGAGGAGTGTCCCACCACAAGGTCACTTTGTGCTTTCCGTGTGAACTAGGAAGGTTCCTGCACTGAGGCCACACTATGAGGCACCATATTGTGAGGCTAGGAAGACTCTGTGTAGCATAGATCAGGGGCATGACTGGTGTATAGATAACATTGGTGGGATTTCCAATGTACAGCTGGTGATTAGCTGATGTTGGATGGCACCTACAATAAAATGTGTGGGTGTCTGATCTTGTTGGATGTGCCATTATTTTTTGGATCATTCCGTAGCAGGTTTCCCCCTGATGTGATAATTTTGCTACCAGTGACCGATGCAGGCCATTGTGATACCATGCAGCATGACCATTGTGGTACCACCAGCATAAGGCATGGTGCACTCATTCTATGCTACCACTGACACATGGTACCACAGTAGTCACAATGGTAGTGCAATGGAATTGAAACAAATCCTTTGTGATACCAATTGCAGTGGTATCACACTGGTGTTGTTATTGTGCTACCATTGCACAAATATTTGCCACTGTGCTACCACTGTGGGTTGATGGTAATACAGTGGACACAGCGGCATCACACTGGAATTGGACCAAAACCACTGTGATACCAACAACCAGTGGTATCACAATGGTGCACATTTGTTGTCACTGTGGTACCAGAAGAGGTGGCGTTACCAGTGAACTACCACTGTCTGCATGGTATCACAATGGTTACAATTGTATCACAATGGAATTGGAACAGATCCACTGTGATACCATGAAACCCCACAATGGTAGAACATTGGAAATCGCTGTGATAGTACAATGGTAAACAACAGGTATTACAGTGGTATTCTGAAGAAATTTTTGTAAGGATGCACTTTCCCACGGAATTTTTATAGAAAACACAGTACAGATCGGGCCTTCATCTCTCCTATCCCCCCCCTGCAGTCAAGGTGTAGGACAAGAAAGCAGAAAGTGCAGATCAGCAGCACAAGGAAGCCAATAGGGTAGGTGAGCAGCACAAAGATGGCAGGGCAATACAGCACAGCAAGTCTCCACCCCTGACAGACCAGCACGGCCACTATCCCCATCCAGATGGACAAGCACACCCACCCCCACCCTGACGCAGCCGACCCACCCCCAGGTACCTGCACGCCCACTCCCATGCCCTGAACCAGCATGGCCAGTTGCCTAAGCAACGCTGACCTGCACACCATTCCCACCCCCGGACCAGCACGGCCACTATCCCCAGGCAGATGACTTCCTCAGTAACATTGTGGATGGCATTAAAGGCAAAATATGCCTATTCAGATGACACCAAGCTCTGTTGAGAGTGGACAGAGAAAAAGGGATACAGGACCTACAGGAAGGTCTGGAAAAGCTGGGTGAGGATCTGGCAACTTGGCTTAAATGCCAAGAAATGAAAAGTTATGCATATTGTAGCCCAAGAATCCCAGGAAAGAGTATTACCTGTGTGAAGTCTGAGTATCTGCATCAGAGGAGGAGAAGGACCTTGGAGTGATGATCAGTGGTGACCTGAAGCACTCCATGCAGTGCAAGAAAGCAGCAGCAAAGGCAAACAAGATGATGGGATGCATAGCCGGGGGGATCAGTAGTAGGAGAGAGGAGGTTATACTGCTCTTGTACAGGTCACTGTAAGGCCGCATCCAGAGTATGGAGTTCAGTACTGGTGCCCACACCTCAAAAGGACAACCTGCTGTCAAAGGTCCAGAGGAGGGGTACAAAGATAATAGCAGGTCAGTACGGCAAGGCATACGAGGAGAGGTTGAGGGCACTGAACATGTACTTCGTGGAAGACAGGAGAGAGAGAGGGGACATGATTGGGATCTTCAAGTACTTGAAAGGGATAAATAAGGTTGATAAGGAAAGTCTCTTTAAGCTGAGTGGCAATCATATCATGACAGGTCAGAGTCTTAAGCTGAAGGATGTGAGGTTTAGGGGGAGGTCAGGAAGCACTTCTTCACAGAGAGGGTGGTGGGCACTTGGAGTGCACTGCCGGAAGAGGTCATCTCGTTGAAGACAGTGAGCAGCTTTAAGAGAGGATGGGATAGGCATACAGTGAAGGTCAGGATCATGGGTAGGGAGGATGGGAGGAGTGGGGAGGGAGGGCAGGAACATTAGCTCAAGCTGTGGACCCTGCAATATGAGCAGACTTGATAGGCCAAATGGTTTTCTTCTGCTGGCTTCTTCATATGTTCATATGGACCAGCACACCCACCCACCCTGCTGCAGCTAGACCAATCCCCCACGATCTGCGCACGCCCACTCCCACCCCCAGACCAGCACGGCCACTATCCTCAGCCAGATGAACCATCACACCCACCCACCCTGATGCAGCCGACCAACCCCATGTACCTGCACGCCCACTCCACCCCTGGACCAGCAAGGCCAGTTGCCCAAGCAGCACTGACCAGCACGTCCACTATCCCCAGCCAGATGGAGCAGCACACCCACCTACCCTGATGCAGCGACCCACACCCACGCACTGCACACCCACTCCCACCCCTGGACCAGCACAGCCACTAACCCCAGCCAGATGGACCGGCACACACACCCACCCTGATGCAGCTGACCCACCCCCACATACCTGCATGCACACTCCCAGTCCCCGGACCAGCAAGGCCACTATCCCCAGCCAGATGGACCAGCACACCCACCCACCCCGATGCAGCCGACCCACCCCCATGAACCTGCATGCACACTCCCAGTCCCCAGACCAGCACAGCCACTATCCCCAGCCAGATGGACCAGCACACCCACCCACCCTGATGCAGCCGACCGACCCCCTGTGTACCTGCACGCCCACTCCACCCCCTGGACCAGCAAGGCCAGTTGCCCAAGCAGCACTGACCAGCACGCCCACTATCCCCAGCCAGATGGAGCAGCACACCCACCCACCCTGATGCAGCTGACCCACCCCACGACCTGCACACCACTCCCACCCCCTGGACCAGCACAGCCACTAACCCCAGCCAGGATGGACCGCACACACACACCCACCCTGAAGCAGCTGACCACCCCACGCACTGCATGCACACTCCCAGTCCCCGGACCAGCAAGGCCACTATCCCCAGCCAGATGAACCAGCACACCCACCCACCCCGATGCAGCCGACCCACCCCCATGAACCTGCATGCACACTCCCAGTCCCCAGACCAGCACAGCCACTATCCCCAGCCAGATGGACCAGCACACCCACCCACCCTGATGCAGCCAACCTACCCCCACGTACCTGCACACCCATTCCAACCCCCCGGACCAGCACTGACACTTGCCCAAGCAACACTGACCTGCACGCCCACTCCTGCCCCCCTGGACCAGCACGACCACTTTCCCGAGCCAGATGGACCAGCACCCACCCTGACACAGCCAGACCCACCAACACATACCTGCAGGCTCACTCTCACCCCTTGGACCTGCACGGCCACCTGCGCAAGCAACACTCTCACTCCACCACAGCGGACCAACACATCACCAATCCACATGAACCAGCACTTCATCCTGCAATCAGCTGTACACTCCCCATAAGCTGCCACTACCTTCCTCACCTGCAAGCCACTCCCCCCACCCCACCAGCATGCGTGATGATGTCATGCCTATAGATTTTAACATTTCAGTAGTTCACAAGCTCAACTATCTGTGGATTTTGAGCAACATCCTGATTCAAAAATTGCTACAACATGCAGTGATGAATTTACACAAAATTAAGCCCTATCCCCACACCCCACATTTCATATTAAAGCGTAGTTTCAGCATTCATGCAACAATTCCTTAACCCATTGCTTTTCATTTCAGTGAAACACACTGCAGTACCAAAAACTTCATTTATGGGTAGATCGGAGCACTCACTAAGAAAAATCCTGAAATTTTCATAACATTTTTTGAAATGCACTGCCCGATATAAATATGCTGCCTGCCGCACTCACTCCTTGCACTACACCGCATGGGATAGTAGCAGTGTGTTCCTTTAAAGAGTTGCATGCATGCGTGTTCCTGCCTACTCCAACATTCTGACGTGATCGGACATTTTGTGAGTGATCGAGGAGGATTTCAGATACCTGCAGGAACTTGTTCCCCCATCCACCCACCACCACCCAAAAAAAGTTGCAGTGTGGTGGTCCCAGCTTTAATTCCATTTGTGGGAATCAAGTAAGTGCACAGCTTAGCACTGTGTTTTGCTAATCGAAAGGGAGCAGTAGCGATTGTGAGCTGTTTTGCAGCATGTGTCACATTTCTGCCAGCTAGCTGGATTGATTTTTATCTGGAACTGGCTATGGGCTCTAGAAACAGGCCAATTCTGTTGCAGGATCAGAGGCAGAGGCTTCACACTGGCCCAATGGCGCTGAGGGTTGAGGCGCTGGACGCCACACCTCGTGCCACGCCGGCGAACCAGGTTCTGGTGTGAGCCAGGGTCATTGGGGGTTGTCAGGAGTGGAAAGGATTAAGCATCCACAGGACTGCTGTCCTTTCCCGGGGAGGGGGGATCTCGGCTGACCTCTCTCTGGTGGCTCCTAGCGGAGGCTGGGAGCATAGCACCAGAATGGCCTGCAGTGTTGTTGGGTGAAGCCTTGGTAGGCTGTCCAACGGGGGTGTGCAGCATTGCGCACTCAGTGTGCAGGAGTCCACTGCACATACAAGGCCCCAGGGGAAACCTGAACAAGGAAAAAAATGTACCTGATCTTGGTAGGCGACGATGGGGACCAGGAGCTACCCCCCACGCCCAACAGTCGAGTGTGCCGGCTGACCTTGGAGCTTCCCCGAGTCACGGGATGTCCGCACAGCGTGGAATGGCAGTCTCGGGGGTGCGGATGCCTGATGGTGGAGGAGTGTGACTGACTGAGAGCCGACGGGGCGGGATGAAGGTAAGCTGAGAGCCTTCATCTGAGAGAGTCCAGAATCATGTATGAGGTCGATAAATAAAAGTGTAAAAAAAAGAAAGGGGGCAGAGGTTAGGATTTTAAAAAGGGAGAATATTTCTCGAGCATCGCTTTGTAATGTACCGTGCTCAAGTCGACATTTTGTACGTCGCTCTGTCTGGAGCAAGCACTTACCAAACAGTGCCAAACATCGTAGTAAAACTCTATAGCATCAGGTAAAAGAAAATGTGCCAGGGAGATTTATTTTAAATTTGTAATCCATATTTGTAAAATGTCCAGCACCATCAAAGAGTTTAATTATATTGGTGTGGCAGTCTGAGGCATGAGCAAGTCAGTCTTGACACATAGAGGGGGAAAAAAATTAAGACGGTGCCTATATGACAAATATGTAAGTAAGCCTAGGTTGAAGATCTCCATCTAAGTGCTTTTCAAGTGTACAGTAAATCAGAATCAGGAGGGCAGGCAATCTGATAAAATAAAAAAACTGGGATCCTCAATTGAACATGGCCCCCAAAATGACCGCATATAGGCCCTTTATTTAGGGTGTGACATCTTGCACACGTTAAAATCAGTAAGCTGCTATTTAATGCTTTCGAGGGGTGGAGCAGCAAGGTGGCTGCAACCTGCTCCCGCTCCTAGAAGAAGCTTGCTTGTAAATTTTTTTTAATTCTTTTTTTTGTCGGCTTCCCCTAACCCCATGAACGACTTTCGCCCTGCTCCGGCGTCTGACCCCCCTCGAATGGGGCTGCTGACAGCAGAGTTAGGTGGCCAGAGGGGTCAGCACCGGAGCTGACTCATTAGCAGGGAGCCATCATTTTCCTAGGTTTTTCCAGGGGTGGGGACGTGAAATGACAGCCTCCTTACATTCAGGCGCTGGATCGCGTCAGGTACCCCTAGCCTCCACTGGGGTCCACGCTGCGCTCGGCACTCAGCCCCCCTCCCCCCTGGAGCAGGAGAGCAGTCCTATGGACGCTCAATCCCGCTCTCCCCGGCCGGCCCTCCAACACCTGGATCCGTTCCTGAACCCGGGTCGTCGGCGCCACAGATGGCAGCCATGCCTCTGCGCCGGGGGGCTGGCTGCTTGTAAATTTTTTTGCTAAAAAGGCGCATATTTTATTTATTTTACACTGGTGGAATGAAACAAATATTTAAATTGCACTCTGCTTATATTGAAGTTAAGTGCTGCTACGCTTATGGACACTATGTAGTTCTAAGTGCATGTAGCATGCTGCAGGTTGGTTTTGTAAGTATTTAACCGGCAACAGATTTTTTTTCTTCACTCATGTTATGAGCCACTCAAGTGGAGCTTTTGTTTTGTTCAGGCACCGTATATTTGTTAAAAGCTTTCCTGACGGTGTGGAGTTGTGTTTAAAAGGCCACAGTGCTTCTCGGCTCAGCTGTGTGTGTTTTTCTGGTTGTGGAGTGCTAGTCGGTGTGCTGAAAGATAAGCCACTGTTTAGGCGGGATCCATATGAAGTGCTGGAGAGTTGTCGCACATAAAGAAGATTTATCGTAATTGAATGCCTGGGAGAGGAAAATAGGATACCCTGGCCAGTTATAAGACTTTTTAGTGCTTTTACCTGAGAAAATGTACTGTACAGCTGCAGCCACTTTTGGAACTGAAAGGGAATCATAAAGACAAAGTCCCAGGTTAAAGAAAACCTTAAAACCAAACTGAAGTAAGGAGAGCGTGGCAGACTGTGAGAAATCACACGAAGATTAGCCTCCTAGATTCGGTTTCATGACAGGTTACAAGGTTTTACATAAGTTTAATTGTGTTAGTCTCATCTCTTAAGCTTCACAAGGACACTAATACAGCGACGGATGAGTCACTGGGGCTAAGACCCTAAAAAGGTAGCTATGTGCATCATTTTAATTAAAGTTTCAGCTATGGAGCCCACATTTTTGAAGTAGTGTGTCTATAATTTTGGGGTCTCAACTTTGAACTGGAGTCATATGACTTATTATATTATAAGCAGTAAACACCCACACAGGTGTGAGGACACCTTACAGTGTATTTCAGAACAAAGGTGATGTTATGTTGAACTAAGGGCTCCTCTCAACTGGATGATACTGCTTATTTGAACACATTCACTACATTTACATACTGCAGCTAAGCGTTACGGGTAGTAGTTACCCATTAACAAGAGATTACCCAGTAATTCCTAGCCACATGTATACATGTCGATGATCAGCTGGAGCAGTCCTGCTCATCTGAGCATGCACTTACAAGCGGTTCAGCATTCAGCAGTGCTGGTAAACCGTCCCTGTGGACTATCTCACCATTTTTATTATTTGTTTTTTTATTAACCAGGAGGAGAGACACACTAAACTGAAAGCTTGCTTACAGGTGTGACCTGGGAGCATAAGGAAGCTAATGACTTGCTCAGGGTCTCACAGTATGTAAGTGTGGGCTGTGGGATTCAAACCCAAGTCTCCAGGTTTGCAGCTCAGAGCCTTAAACCACTGCTCTATACTGCCTCCCCTACTACTAACTTTCTGTGTAAAGAAGCAGCTAAAGCAAATATTGTGCATAGACAAGGGCAGACTAGATGGCCAAAGGGAGTGCTGCTTACAATACTGCACACACTGCAGGCCATGATACAGTTTATGGTGTTTAAAGGCATTTGTTTTTTGAAACATTCAGTAAATGTTGTTTCTATTATAGGACATGTAGTATTTTTCATGCAGGATATAGCTACACAGATATGGACTTTCATGTGATTTGGACCAATGGTAATCATACAACAGCATTGTGTACTGTGTACATTTTCAAGCTTGTTTATGTGTCTGAATAATTCTATAGCTATCAAAATCAGCACAGGCAAGCTGATGGATGTACAACAAATGTCTGCCCATAATTAACATGCAAGAAATGGTAAAACTTAATAATTTGTATTAATTCTAATTGCTAATTCTTATTATGACGAATACCTGTGTTTTTGTTGAATTTTATGCAACACCATCTTTAATGCAGCCTAATACACTGAAACAGAACTGAAGCACTGCTGACAGGAGTGCTACTAATACCACACTGCACACTGAAGTGCACTACAGGTGTTGATGCAGTGCTAATTAACACAATTAGACACACTGAAAGAATGCAACATCATTTCAGGCAGTTGCTGATAACACTGCTTCAGCTAGTATTGCTGCACCAACACTTCTTCAGGCAGTGTTGATGACAAAACGCTGCTAATTGCAGTACTTTTGCAGTGTGATTGCAGTGCTAATTGACATAATTCACACACACTGTGTCAGCACTGCATGCACACCAACAGAGACCCTCAAGTGCACTAATTAAACACTGATGGACTGCACTATGGAATGAAGTGTGCAGGAAGTGTACATTGCTACTGTAACACTGAAATAACACCATATAGTGACTGTTTGAACACTTCACTTCCCTCTCAGTATTGCATAGATATATGTTAGCAATGCCAAGCAGCAATAGAAACCACTTTGGCCAGAGAAGTAAGTAAGGAGAGGCATTTCAGAACAAAAGTAAGCAGCATCTCAAACTGCTGGTATTATTTTATGCTTTGCATCCCTATTCTTCATTGTCAGACATTTGAAAGTTGGCTAGGGTGCTGGACTGGGCCAATGTTTTGTGCACTTCCAGCATTTTTGGCATAATGCTGCTTCATCTTCCACGAGTGCACAGCGTGTACAGGTTACGTGACTTTGGGCATTCAGGACAGTCTGTCTCCGTATGTACTCTTTTATGTAGTGCGTGAAGAATTTCAACAGCATTTGTGTATGTATCCTTATTTGTAGAGCTCTGCCAGTCTGTCTAGCCCATTGGAGCCTAGCTCGACTCAGCGTGATTCTACTCCTACCCTGACGACCAGTACAACAATGTGGTGCTAGTGGACCCACAGGATCCCTTATCCCAACAACCATGCCCCACGAGGGGCATTACTCATTGCTCAAATGTATCTCCTTCTCACAAATGGGTGCAGACTCATGTAGGGGTCTCACCATCCTTACTCAGTCAGTACAATACTATGGCGAAAATGGACCTGCAGGGGTCCTGTCTTCCCATTCAAACATGCTCTCAAAGGGCATTGCTCATCCATCCAAAATGCGGTGACGGCAGACTATGTAGGATCCCACCATCCCTAACAAACGGTCTTGCCCTTCTTATCTCAGACCATGTCTTCCTACAGTGATTGCGGATCCGCGGGGGTCCCACTATCCTAAGCGAACGTGCCCCATGAGGGGGCCTTACACATTACTCAAACATATCTCCATAATCACTAAAGGCAGACTCATGTCAGGGTCTTGCCCGTCTTACCTCACACTATGCAATAGTACAGCAATGGCAGACCCTCAGGGGGGTCCCACCATCCCCAACAAACATGCCCCATGACGGAGCATTACTCATTGCTCAAATGTATTTCCATATCATCTACAGCCAGACTCATGTGAGGGTCTCACCCTTCTTACCTTGGATCAGGCAATCCTGCGGCCATGGCGGACCCATGTGGCAGTCCCGCCATCCCAAAATAAACATGCTCCATGAGGGGGTGTTTCTCATTACTCAAACGTAGTCCCATCTTAACCAAGGCAGACCCATGTGGGGATCTCGCCTTCCTTAGTCTGACTGCCTGAGATCTACACTTCAGTTCGATCATCCAAACACTGCATACAAAGGATCCACATGGGGGTTCCATGCTCCAGTTAGCCCACATATGGGCCTAGCTTGTTACTTTATCACTTTATTTGCTTCCTATATCCCACATATCACATATTGGGACTGTGTAGTACAGTACGGTCTGAACGCTCATTGGCCCACGCTCTGGACCAGTGGGCGTACAGCTGTACTGTACGCTGTCAATCGGCGGGCGCTGGCCGCTTATGGAGGGCTGCCGCCTGCTGCGTTGGACCGGGGGAGGGGGTGCAGGAAAGAGTGGGCAGGTTGGGAGGTACGGGCACCACTGGACCACCAGGGAGTGTTTTCTATATACAGCCCATGATCAGGCAGGGGATGGGTCCACTGGACCACCAGGGAGTGTTAATTATTATTACAGCCTGCGATTGGGCATGGAGATAGGTCCACTGGACCACCAGGGAGGTTAAATATTATTACAGCCCACGATCGGGCATAGGGGGGAGTGCTATGCCACCGGACGGTGCCGCCAGAACTCGGGTGGCCACCCACAGCTGGCAGCTGCCGTGTTTCGCCCTGCATTATGGCAGCTCACCTGTGGGTGGCCAGCTGTTGCTCCATTATTTTATGGTGTAACTGTGTGCGGCGCATGTAGGGGTTGCGCCTGCATATTCTCAGCACATCCAGGGCTGAATATCGGGATATGCAGGATATGCATGGGCACGCCCCCCTCCTTACCTGCGCCGCATATAATACCGATGCGCCCAGGCGCATGGGGATTTGTGCTGCGCATATTCCTCCATTGAATATCATGCTGGGGCACATCAGTGGGTTCCACATGGTGCAACTCTGTTGTGCCATGCGCAATCTGTTTGAATATCCCACCCATAACTTGCACCTTACACTTAACTCTACCCCAGGTGGCCCAGTGGTGGAACAAATGCAATTCAGGTGGGAGGTGGAATTAAATCAGACAATCTCTCCTGAACAATGGCTACAGATCTGGAGGTCTATGCACAAAACCACTTTGTTGGGGATTTGGAGGGAATTCTGCTGGAAAGTGGTGAGTCAATCTGGTGGCCAGCTTAATCTGGTTCAAGGTCAGTTGGCATTCATCTGTATCCTCCTTCCCTGGGTGCATTCCTGAAAATAGGCAGGATTTGTCTAGTGCACTTACCTGGTCAACAAAACTAAATAAATAAATAAATGTTTCTGACTCCTGATAGGACATATACTCACAGACCTCAGGCTTCTGACAGGTGCTGGAGAGGGTGTGGGAAGAGGCACACCTACCCACATTTTGTGGAGTGTATAAATCTACAAGGTTTCTGGACAGATGAAAGAATGGGTAGCTAAATGTTTAGAAACATCTTACCCCTTAGATGATCTGAATTTGATGTTGGGATTGACTGGGGTGGGGGATATCGAGCCACTGAAGAAGTACCTTTATAACATCTTCATTGCAGCAGCATTGAAAATATCACAAAGATGACTGCAAACCTCCATACCCACTAGACAGGATTGGCTTAAGAATTGCAAAAGATCAAAATTATGGAAGGAATTTCAGCAAGGGTAAATGTAAAACAGAAAGATTTAAGTCAAGGTGGTTACCATTGTATCATATGATTGAAGAGTTAGATGGCACATATGTATTAGGTCAATTATAAATGGAATGAGACATGAATGTATACAAAGCAATACAATGTTCTAGAAAGAGCTGACGCCAAGTTCTGTGGTTTTAAGGTTATAATTTCAGGCACTTTGTCCCAAGGTTGGGGACAGCCCGGTTATGGTAATTTATTTATTTATTTAGTTTTTGTTGCCCGGATAAGTGCACTAAACAACAACATTATCTATTTTCAGGCACAATCCGGGAGGCTAACAGACAATACCAGCATATTATAACAGGGGAGTTCCTGACAGCATACAGCACAGAAAACAGTGGGGGTACACGACAGTCACATGGTATACAATGAATATACACAGAGAGTACCGAGGAATCCAACAGGTAATCTTCACTGTAAGGAGAAAAAATAACATGTAAGTACAGAGGGCATCGTGAAACGGAGGGTGGGAAGAATTAACCAGGGGACAAATAGGGGAGTCAAGGGTAAGTGGCCAGCAGCTTGGTTGTAAGAGCAGTGAGCTGAGATAGGGGAGTCCCAGAAGTGCTAGTGGGGCATTGGGGGAAGACAAGAACTAGGTCAGAACTCCATTAGGTTTAGTAGAAGCATTTGTCCTAGATTTGTAGGTGACTTTGGAGGCCATTTTAAAGATATGGTGGGACTACGTGTTTCAGTTCTTCAGGAGAGAATTCAGAGTTTTGTCCAGGCGTCATAGGCATATTCGCCATCCTAGTGTTGCATTTGGGACATCAGTAGAGAGTTGTCCATCAAGCGCATGGAGTAGGTCGGTAGGAAAGGTTTGAACCAGCAAGCGATATACTCAGGAAGGCTTTCTCTAATTATTTTGTCTATAGCGCAACCAGCGTCATATGTCTGGTATGAAGGAGGGAAGAGCCAGCCAAGGTCGGCACAGAGCACACAGCACCTTGGCATAGATAGAGCAAAATGACAGATGCTGTTATAACATGTAACCACTAGGTGGCACTATCCCAAGGGCTACTACCCCTGCCTGCTTGGCTAGCAGTAGGTTATGGGGCCTGGATACTGAAATGGGTGCCCACCCAGAGGACAGGGTTGTGTTATAACAAGCACCTGGGTACAGCCCTCCAGGGACAAGGTAAACCCTCTTTCCCCTCTAGTGGCCTAGACAATATGCAACAAACATTTTGCAGTAGCCCTATTTAGCATACAGATCCCCACACTGTTTACACACTTACCACCAGGGCTGGTTCCACCAGTTCAACCTCAGAGACCCCTGTAAACAAGGTTAGCACAGTAGATCACAAACTGGAACCACAGTCAGATTAATGCAAAAGAGTCAGATCTGATTTATTCAGGGAATTGAACAAGGAGGGGCGAATAGGTTGATTGATTCTAAAACTAATCTAGTCAGGCAATTATGCATGCACTTTTAGTCCCTGCACAGTCACACGCTCTGGGTACCCAGTTGGAAGTAAGGTGGGCTAGCCTGGAATGTTGCCCAGGGTAGGCCAGCGTCACAGCTGGTTGGGGCCCTGTGATGAAAAGAAAAGGCATGCACAACCACACACAGTTTGTAATCCGGAGCGAGGAGGCTCAGTTTGTGAAGATTAGACAAAACAATTAAATCAGATGACACACTTTGATTGAGTTGTTGTTGCAGGGAGCTACCCTGATTGTTACTCACACTACCCAATATGAGACACAGGCTAAATGAAATGGAGACTGCAGGTTGATGACTGGTTTGCCAGGAGAAGCAGGGCCCACACAAATCACTGAGGTGTCATTCCTGTTCGAGGTGTTGAGCAGGGGGCTGATCTCTGGATGATGATGGTTTCTGTGCCCGGAGTAGCTGTCTGGGCCAATGTGGCAAGGCCCAGGTTGGATCGAACAGTTCAGATTTGAGTCCGGTAGTGCTGGATGCAGCTTCCAGCAAGCGTGGCACATTTACACAGTGGGGAACCAAATTACCCACTAACAACAAACAGCACATTTATAGTAAAGCATTCACCATAACACAATGTGGGTAGCAATCTGGCTGCAATATCAGTGTCTCTGAGCAAAACCAGGAATTCTTGTGGCAAATGGATGTCCTGACAGGCTGATCGCATTCAGCAAATCTTCAGTCTTCTTCAGGTTTAAATTTAGTCACTTTTCAGTGGCTTTAACACACTCAAATTGGATGCAGTGCAATAAATTCACCCTCCCTCTTGAGGGACAGCAGGCGACAGACCTAAACTCAACCTTTCCACTAATCTCCCATGCAAACTAAGCTGAAGCAGCTGCTCGAATCACTCAAGATGTTCACTCTCAAGCTGTACTTAGACTGACTCTTCTGCTCATCGTGCCCATTAATCAAAATGGCTCGGAGACGAGTCCAAATAAAGCCTCTTTCTCTCCATGGGAGAGCTGAAGGCAGGCAGGCCAGACTCAGTCTTCCTGCCATGTCCCCACGCTACCCCGTGGGACAGCAACCCTCGAGCTGCTCACTCTTCCAGCTCAACTTACTTCTGCCTCACTGCTGCAGGCAGCTTGAGGATTTCCTCTGATCCAAGAGGTTCAGTTGGTTGACCCATCTGTCTGTCAGCACCCTCCAGGTGCATTTAGGTGCCAAGTCTCAAAACCACAATTCCTACAGAAATTTGCTCCCACAAGACCCCTTGGGACAGGCTCCATTTTAGAGTCCCCAAAGGTACTGATTGGTGTTGACTGGTAGTCCAAAACCAAAATGGTGGTGATAAATAGAACTGTCCATGCTGCAAAGAAGGCAGCTTAGACAAACTACAATATCATTACTATTCTAATAGATAATCAGCAGATAAGGACAGCTTCTAACAGAGCTCCCTCTGCACAAATAGCGATGGCAGAATGGAGTGATTATCTGGCAGCCCGGGCGGTACTCGAACATAGAAACACTCAGCCCCCTCCCAGATTAAATAAGCACCATGTTATAGGCAGCTCTTAAAGAGACAGAGCACAGAGGCATTAAGGCACTCTCATACAAACACTTTTAAAATGCTAAGACACAGGATACTAGCCTGGCAGTGGGCATTTAGGCACACCCAAGGAAGACTTTTGGGAACCCCCATTTGTAGGGAGATTACAAACAGGTCTCCCATTTGCATAGAAAAGGTTTATTTGCATCCATGTATGATAAGAGGCCATATGTGAGGCCAGGCCTTAGTACACCCTGAGCGATGGCAAGCTCCTGGGTAACGAGACAAGGCTGTATGCAGTCTTATATGTGACCAAGTCAATGTGACAGATTTCCCTACAGCTGATATATGAAGACTGAAGTCAAGAGATGGATCGAGATTGATGCCCAGATACTTGAAAGAGAAAGGTCAGAACCAAAAGGCTGGCCTTCAGGAAATATAAGGGAACACAGCAGGATGAAGATAGGGAGGCATACCAAACTTCCCTAAGGGAAGCAGGGAAGGCAGTAAGGCAGGCAAAGGCCCAAACCAAGGAAACACTAGCACAAACAGTAAAAGAAGGTGACAAGACTTTCTATAGATACATTAATGAAAGGCAAAAGTCCAGAGGGGGTATTGCTAAGATCAAAGGGGATGATGGGGCATGTGAGGAGGAGGACCATGTAAAAGCATCTATCCTAAATAGATACTTCTGGTCAGTATTTACTGAAGAGAAGGTAGGGCAGGGCCCACAGCTCAGCACCATGGACATGGGGGGAAGGAGGTATGCTCTAGTCTCTTCACAAAAGAAAGGGTCCTACAAGAGCCTCGATAAGCTCCAGGGTGGACAAGGCAATGGGACCTGATGGCATACATCCCAAGGTACTAAAGGAGCTAAGGGTGGAACTAGCAGAGCCATTAGCAGAACTGTTTAGTGAGTCTCTGAGCACAGGAGAGGTCCCAGATGACTGGAGAAAGGCTCATGTGATCCCCTCCATAAGAGTGGTAGCAGGGAGGAGGCAGGGAGCTACAGACCAGTCAGTCTTACCTCAGTAGTGGGCAAGATTATGGAGGTACCCTTAAGGAAAGGATATTGCAACACCTGGAATCCATAGGCACACAGGATCCAAGACAGCATGGGTTTACAAAGGAAGGTCCTGTTAAACTAATCTCATAGATTTCTTTGACTGGGTAACCAGAGTGGTGGACCAAGGGGGAGCAGATGATGTTGCCTACCTTGACTTCAGCAAAGCTTTCGATACTGTTCCACATAGAATATTGATTAATAAGCTGGGTAGGATCGGGGTGGGTCAGAATTTGGTCAACTGGGTGGCAAACTGGTTGATGGGCAGACAACAGAGAGTGGCGGTAAATGGTATACAGTCAGAAGAGATGCAAGTCACAAGTGGGGTACCTCTACATCAACAGGGAAGGCTATTCTGGGGAATCTATATGCCCCTAATGTGCATGACCTCACATTTTTCACACACTGAACCAGGAGCTGCTGGATTTGAACACTGGTCATTCTCCTGTGTTTGTGGGTGGGGACTTCAATCTGACCTTAAACACCTTGATCGGCTGGAGTGGGGGATCCCTAGAACCCCCCCCCCTTGGTGCAAGCAGTCAACACCCTATTGCCCTGACACCTCTTGATCGATGCTTGGAGGACACACCACAGCAGGATAAGTGACTTACCTGTTTCTCTAACCCCAAGGGACATCCAGTAGGATTGATCTCTGACTAATATCCCAGGTCATGCTTCCCTATCTCACGAGGGTTATCCATCCCATTATCATTTTGGATCATGCACCCCAGAGATTAACCTGTTCTGGGAGCCTCCTCAAGCTAAATCCTATCCTGGAGGCTAGATACATTGTTTCTTGAGGATAAAGGGTTCATTGAGTGGTGCAAACAAGCTACCATGGAACACTGGGAGATGAACAGTAATGGAGAGATCTCAGACTCCATGCTGTAGAAGGCCTTTAAAACAACTATGTATGGAAAATAATTACATTTGCCGCCCATAGGTGCAGGTTGTGGGAAGAAGAACAGGCTAAGTTGGAGGATGAGCTAAAAGGTCTGGAAATGCAATATAAGCAGATTGACTCTGCTGCCCCACTCCCCCCCCCCATCTGGCCTACTGTCTCAATTCATTAGTACTTGCACCAAATTAAATGATCTCCTTTCTAGAAAAGATGAGTTGGTGCTGCAGAAGCTTCCCATTCCTTCTGGAAGGAGGGAAAATCTAGCAAATTGCTTGCCTACAGACTGAAGAGAGCCATCAAGCTGCTAGAGCTATTGCCGGCCTGAAGGACTCCACTAACTCCCTCAAAACAAAACAGGAAGACATAAATGAGGTTATGAAATGCTTTTACAAGAAGCTGTATGCATCTCCTTCCCCACCAATGGTTGCTGCCATTACAGCCTTTTTATCAACCCTCCCCATTCTTACCATCCCACCAGCACAGGTAGCCACCTCAGACACCCCGATATCCCAGGAGGAGGTCCATGCAGTGATCAAAGTCGAAGAGTGGTTCATGAAGCAAAAATTGCTCATGAACTGTAAAAAGACCAAAGTTATGACCTTTACCAACCCGCACTAGCAAGCACAAAACATACCAACTTTCAATTCTAAATAACCAAATCACCCTCTGGAACAGGTGTACAATTTTAGGTACCTAGGGTCACCTCGACAGCATCCTCTCATATGCTAAACATGTGGAACATCATAAGGCCGTCAACACAAAAACTGGCCCACTTCATAGACACAAACACTTTTACTTCCACAATGGCAATTGCAGGACTGTAGTGGGCAGTGCCATTATTCTATAATTTGATTATGGTTGGCTATATAAGGGCTGCGTCTGACACAGCCCTTAAAAGGTCACAATAGCATTAAATAAGGCCTGCAGGCTAGTTACTGGAGTCTATCGTCTATTACATACCTGTGAACTATATAGACAAGCAGGCTGGCTCAACTTAGTGAGCAGGCTGAAGCGCCAGACCTGCCTGCTTGCTAAAAAGACCTCTTTGGGCTTTACTCCCCCGAGTCTCCAAAACCTTTTCTGCCAAACGTCCAGCCCTCACTGTACCAGAGGCTCTGACAAACAGATATTCAAAGTCCCCTTTTGTTGTACAACGCAGGGGCAAAGATCCTTTGCATATCGTGCTCCACTCTGGCTAAATACCATCTGTAGTGACTTTGGCTGAGCCTAATATTGGTCCTTTCAAACACAAACTGAGGGAACAAATGAATATTACGTACCTCACCGTAATTCTTGATCTTCTCTTGTATCATCACCATTCATTAGTGTTGGATGACAGCCGGAGGCTACGCACCTGCCAGGGACTTTTTTTTAGAGGAGTCGGCGTCGGCGCCGCCTTGAGGACGCTGTCGTGAGCATGAGGGCAGCCAAGGCGTTGCAGACTCCTCCTCCATCCCAGTTCTGTTAGCCTGAGAGGGAAATAAGGATTAGAAGAGAGAGGAGGCAAGAGAGCCGAGGGACAGAAAAAAGAAAGGATATAAACTGAAAAAGGAATAGGCCGATAGAGGACAGAAAGGAGAGAAAGAAAACTGCCTACCTTAAGGGACCGAAGGGCCTCACTTCTGGGGCGGCTCTAAGGGAGGAACAGTTAGGGAGAAGAAAGAAGAAGAAGGAGAAAAAGAGAGAAAAAGAGGAGGGGATGCTAGGAGGGGAGAATTCTGCTGTTGGTAAATTGGCTTAGGGTTATAAGCTTGGAACCATAAACAAGGGAGCAAGGATCCCATTTTGAAATTTCGGGGAGAGGCTCAACCGAACCTCTCGTGCAGGTTGGACACCAAAGGCAGATTCCCTAAACCTCCTGCCTTCCCCAATTTTCTAAACTCCAGCTGGGAGCTCTCCAACTACTAAGGGGGAAAATCTGTTCCAAAAGAGAGCTGCCAACTAGGAAGGGAAAGAAGCCCTCTAGCACCTTGTTAAGTGATAACACAGTATCATGTGCAAGAGGGAGGGGCTTTACAGGGGGCACCCCTATATGACACAGACAGAGTGGGAACTCAATCGACTCCTAAAGGCAAGGCAGAAAACACTTTATGGAAATTGAAGTGTCAGACAGCACCAAATCCAGTAGAGGCTGACATAAAAGACTAGGGCCTGTGTAACGGTGTGGAAATATTAAAGTTGGACAAAACTCCAGTAAGGTGCAACCCACCTAGTTATGTGGGAATTTTATTATAAATAAAAAATATATGTCTTGCACCTTCTTCAGTATTCACTTCATCCTGAGCCAGTTTGTTACAAAATCACAGTTTTTCAAAAGGTAAAACAAAAGAAAAATACATAGATGGTTTATACTCAAAAATGGTGAAACCTTCCTCCACCACTGATCAGCAACAACTTACCCACTATCCCTTGAGACCTGTTCAGGTGAAGCTTTTATTCCCTCCCACCTGGTCAGGTGACAGTGTATCTTCAACAGAAAGATAACTCTTTTAATGGTTTTAAAAACAATATTGTACACATTTTAGATTGCTGTATTCACACTAAGTGATCTGTTGCAGTATTTCTCTCAAAATAATGTATTGTGCTAAGGTTTTTCTATCCCATAGCACATTCCCCTCTGTTTGAGTGACAGGTCCTTAATTATAAAAATAGCCCACAAGGGGCTGCTGATTCACTATAGTCCAAGCCAGAATGCAGCAGACTCTCACCACAAATAGGCTTCTGGGGTTGAGGAGAGCTCTGCTTCAACTATAGCTACTAACCAAAGGTATTTGTTTTAAATGACTGCTTATTTTATTTCCTTTAAACCATATTAACTTTTAAACCTGTGGCGAAAACCACATGCAGTAAATTAGCATTACTTAGGTTGGTGTAGAACACCAACTCCCAGTTATGCAGACCCTTTTTATTAAGGTGTATCTTCTTGTCTTGCAGTTGTAGAGGATACAAACAGCTAAATCCTTACTTGGACCTACCTAAAGGTACTTGGCTAAAGACAGCCTTAATTATATTACACTCAGACTGCAGGACAACAAAAGGAACCCTCTTAATAAAGGTTTGGTAAAAGGGCTTCAGGTTTTCCAGCTTTTGGACAATTTGAATCAGCTCAAAGTTACTGTTAGTTTGCAAAATTAAGCTGTTAGCTGAACTTTCTCCCCAGTAGCAGAGCAAACTGAGAGAGCTGTCGCTGTCTCTTTAAGCAAAATGGCATTGTGATTTTCTTGGGGAAACATTTCCAAGAAGAGCCTAAATGTGGCTCAAGTCCTTTACTTTAAAAACAAATATGTGCTATCAACAAGGAACAAACATTTCTGCCAAACAACAAGAGCTACTTCAATGTTTGTTCAGGGTATTTGCTGATGCTTAAGCAAGGGTAAGAAGTTACTTGAATGGAATATGAAACAAAAATACTTAAAAACAACAGGTAACCAGTCTGTAATATAGGTGCCATTTATATACTAGCTAACTTTACTGCAAAATGCCCTCTCTCTTTATTTCAAAGCCCTCCATTTTGTTAACCTTTGTTCAGAGGTATTTATTTACCTCGCACAAACCTTCTCTCATTCTTAAACAGATTAGATGCAAAAATAAAAAAATATCATAGGAGACATTCTTGTTGTCCTTCCTGTTTGCCTGCTGAGCTTTTCCCATACCACCATCAAATTACCTTATTCCATGTACCCAGCTGGAAAAAATAGAGAAAAAGCAAGAAAAGGGAACAAGTTTTTGGGGGTATGTGTGAAGGAGGTGGCCAGTCTCCATACAGAAAGTCACAGGGTTAGCCTCAGAAGAGGAAAGATAGTGGTTGCACCAAAGACAAGATAAAGAATTGGTATATTTAGAAGTGGTAGGACTAACCCTCTCACAGCCTGCCAGAAGGGCCTGGGAAAGAGAAGTCGAGCCACTTAAGGAACCATCTCTTTAATCATGAATTGAAAACATGGCTGGGAAAAGCCAGGAACTGCCCAGTAAGGGTAGTCAGAAAGAGTTCCCTCAGGACAGATAAATCTTTGCTCGTTCCTCCTATTCTCAGAGAGAGGGATCCTTTTTTTTTTTTTTTTTTTTTTGGCTAGCCAAGGAAAGGAGGAACGAGCAGGAGGGAGCGCCTGAAGAAGGAGGCCCTTGAGGGGATGGTGGGAGGATTCAATGAATAGTGGTGAAGATACAGAAGATCAAGAATTATGGTGGGTCGTAATTTTCATATCTTCCTTGTCAATCTACCATTCATTACTATTGAGTAATGCAAGCCTCTCCCAGAAGAGGGTAAGAGTAAACCCTGAGAGAACAAATCCCTCAGCCTCCTACTGGTGACAAGTAGAGAAGGGAAGACCCTAACCAATAGACTAGGAGTCTAAGGTGGGTGAGGAGGAAGAGGTGCCCCCGAGGGGCTGTGGGAGGGGGGTTGCCCCTGAAGATGCCTCCTCACCCTACGGGAGAAAAGGCGCATCCCCCCAGAAGGCTGAGCCAGTCACCCTACGCCGGGCTATGGGTGACAGTCTGGAGAGACGAAGCCATGCCATCCCTAATGCAGATCGCTGTCCCCACTATTCTGGATGCCTCGCTGGCATCGTGAGATCCCTCACTTGGTGCCTTGCAAGCTCCAGACCCTGCGCAGAGAGGGCAATGGCTTGGCTAGACTGCTCTGAGTCAGGAAGCGAAAGCTAAGACCGGAGCCAGCATTGACCACAGATGCCTGTTGTAAGCAGCATGTTGAGTTTGATGGGAAGAAATGCACAACAATGCATGACCAGAAGAGAAGACTCTTCATCCCTACCGGTTGAACTCAGCAGAATCCGAATCCGGAGGCCTGTCGTGCACCAGGCAGCGAAGCCCGGAAGGAGTATCCAGGGACGTCAAACCCGAAGGTGGGTGAGGTAGAAAACCTAGAGACTTGTGGGGGGCACAATACCATCTCCTGCAGTCTCCTTGGGCTGGAGAAGGATGCGGATAGATGCTTCCTGGAAGGGGATCGGCCAGGAAGTCACCACCAAATGGCGGGCACTGAATTCACTAAGGAAAGCACGTGTCTGCTGCTTGGTATTGTCACTATGAATGTAGGAAATATGAAGCTCCAAAACCATCCTTCAGAGGAAACGCTGATAGTCGGTGAAGTCAGCGTCAGAGGAAAGGTGGACAGAAGGTTCCTCTTCCTCAGTTGAGGAAGAAAAGGAGGAAGTGGAGCTCGAATGCCCAGAAGACTCCAGTGGTGGGGGGGACAGGTGAAAGACCTGTTCATCCATGGCCCTAACATAAGATGGGAAGGCCGCCGCAGTAACTCTGAACGTCTCCCAAGATAATGGCCCAGTGGGCCCCACATGGCCCAGGAGAGAGGGAGGTGGTTGCAGAGGGATGGGTGAAGGGCACCTAATAGCATGTGCCCGACCTCCGCCTGGGCTCTGGGATCCAGGTAGTGATACTGCCAAAACTAGGGACCCTGGGATCGTGCCGGGTAGCATAGTAGAGAGGGAAAGAAACAACTCCGGAAAGAGCCCTGAAGGGGAATCTCCCCTGTGGTGCACCTGAGTTCCATGAGGTCCAGAAGGGCCCCAACTCTCAGAACCGCCACCAGAAGGCGGCTTTAGAGACCTTCAGAGAAGGTGAGGATCAGCGCTACAACTCCTCCCCGCACCCGCGGGAGCGTTTGAGGGCTTCGTTATTGCTTGACCCCTATCCTCAATCCTTCAGACTCGAGCAGCCCTCTTCCCCGTAACCAGTGGTGGAGGTTCCTGCTGAGCAAGACTCGACAGGCACCCACTGAAGCAGGGTCCTCTTCCCTCTGCTGAAGGACCTGAGCAGCACCGGGAATGGCAGCTGCCTGGGACCTGCGAGAACAGGGAATCCTCTCTCGGACATCCGAAGGGTCCATCATGGAAGACTCCAGGACACCCCTAACCGTGGAGCGATCCAGGCTAACCAGCTCTGGGGAGTCTTGGAGAGGAACACTGGACCGTCTAGCCCTGCAGTCTACAGGAGGTTCAGAGCCAGAAGACTCTAGCTGCTGGTCTGGGTCCTCACCGGAATCGTCTCCCTCCGAGGAGGGGTCGACAAGGAAAGACTCCATTCCAGCTGCTGCAGGAACCTGCCCCAAGGTGGCACCAGGCGTGGTACCGCAGTAGGCCATGACGACTGACACGTCCGCAGAGTCATCCA
This sequence comes from Neoceratodus forsteri, assembly GCA_016271365.2. Lineage (NCBI taxonomy): Eukaryota > Metazoa > Chordata > Ceratodontiformes > Ceratodontidae > Neoceratodus > Neoceratodus forsteri. Next base: position 472,198,970 of record CM028132.1, read on the forward strand.
CACCTCTGATGGCCCCAGGCTCCCGGACCACACCGCAAATGGTGCCGCCCGAGTCCCCGACACCACCAACGGCGCCGAGATCTGGCACGGCACAGTGAATGGTGCTGCCTGAGTCCCCAGCACGCTGAGGTGGTGCAGGGCAGCCAGCGGCACTGCCGCTGCGCCTGAGTCCCGGTGCCGTGAGCAGTGCTGAGGCCCAAGCAGCACCGGCCGCGGTGCTACCTGAATCTTGGCACCGCGGATGGTGCCACGACCCAAAGTGACACTGCCGGTGGTGCTGCCCAAGTCCCCGGCACCGTGAACGGTGCCAAGACCCAGAATGGCACCACTGATGGCTCCGTCTGAGTCGCCAGTGCCGCGAGCTGCACCAGACTCCACGATGAGGACAGACGGGAATGAAGGCCCACCAGAGCGGGGCTCCGCAACCGGAGGCTGTGACTCTGGGGGAGCCTGCACCTCCGAGGAGGTGATTGCCGGGACAGAACCAATGGCGTGACCCCGGGAGGGATCACACCATTCCTCTGGCACTGAAGAAGAAACCTCCTCCTCGGCAAGGCTGGAAGTGGAGGAGGCTTCCTCCTCGCCTGGCCGTATAGACCTGGGAGGGGACCCGGAGGAAGGGTCGAGAGATCTGGCCGGGGAAACCCTAGGGTGATGTCGTCCTCCGAAAGTTGGCAGAGCTCGTCCGACTCAAAACGAGCGGACTTCTAAAACACGGCAATCCATGGAGAAGCAGGCATCGCAATGATCCATATCATGGTAGGGTCCCAGGCACCAGAGACAAACATCATGACGGTCCATGACAGAAAACTGCCGGCCACAGGGGTACCGACACATAGGGGCACGGCCCGCCTTAGATTTACGCTTTGCCCCCGAACCAGACATGATGCTAAATAATTAAGGAAAACACAGAAAAGGCTCGGTGTTGTCGAAAAATATAGAAAGGAATGGTCTTACCAGCCGATGACATCGAGAATCACTGGGATGGAGGAGCTTCGAAAACTTAGACAAATGCGGCCTATGATGCAGTACTTCTAGGAACTCCGCACAGCAGGTGCAGCCTCGATGGCGGGAGAAACAACTGGGATGGAGGAGGAGTCTGCGATGCCTAACGGCCACCCATCATGCTCCACGCAGAGCGCTACTCCAGGGGGGCTGTGCCATCGATGCCGACTCCTCTAAAACAAAAAATCCCTTCCTGCTATGGGTGAGTGCCTCCGGCTGTCACCCAACAGTAATGAATGGTGAAGATTGACAAGAGAAGATCTGATTAAACTTAGGGGATGCGATTGCATTTCTTAAGTACTGTAGGTATGGGCTGCTCTAGTCTACAAACTGCTGCACATGGACCTTGGCCCCTCCCCTCCCCTCCTAGGTAGTCTAAACTGTGGTGCTGTCCTCACATACTCTACCTGGGTACACCTTTATCTCGTTGCCCACTATGCTACCATTCCCCTCCAAACCACTCTCACCCATCCCATTCTACAGACTTAGGCTTAGGCCTAGCTTTACATTTCTAATATAACTATTGGGGTGCACCAGTTTCCACGCCATACTAGCACCTGTGCATCTCTTCCTGCTGCTGTAATCTGCCTTAATCCCCTCACTGCTTTTCTGTTCACCTCTTTTCCCTCCTCGCTTACCCTTTCCTTATTCCTTCCCTTGTGATCCCTGTTGTTGAATCATCCTCTGCACCCCCTTGGAGTACTGGGATTGTGGTCCATAGGTATATCTTTCTTCCTCTCGTCCCTGCCTCTCCATCTCATCCCACCCATTTCCAACCGTCTCTCCACCCTGACTTTTATCTGTCCTCTCCATCTACTTGCACTGCTTTCCTCTGCTGTTCTTGATACTGATAGCTCAGCTGACTTACTCTTCCAGCTGTCTGTTACAATACCCATACATGGGATGCTTCTAATGTTTCCTTGTATCACTTGAAATAATAATCTGTGATGTACCTTACTGATTCCGTGTACTTCTCAACTTATGTTTTTCTGTTTGAACTTATGTATCTGACAGTTGCCTCCTGACCATTGATTGACATTATATTTTTGCCTTGATGGACTTATTTGTATCCTTTGTTGTTTCATTGTATGCGTTGTATCATTTATTGCGGAACCATTGTAAGAGAGCCTTTGGCTCAAAGGTGTTTTCCTAGTTTTTAAATAAATAAAATAAAGAAAGCCGTGAACCCACACCGAGCCCCCAGTGGGTATGGCTTTCCAATTGACTTTTACCAAGCTCTTGAAGAGGAGGTTGGTGTCTACCTCCTTTGAGTGTTGCAGGACTCCCTTACAAAAGGGGTCATGTCTCAAACAATGAGAGAGGGAGCCATTACAGTTTTCCCAAAAAGGGCAAGGATCCAACATCCCCAGGTAGCTATCTCCCCATATCTCTTATCAATGCAGATGCTAAGATTCTGGCTAAGGTGCTGGCAACCAGATTAGAGTCTGCACACTCTGGTCTGATCTATCCTTTCCAGGTGGGTTTTGTCAAGGGTAGGATCAGTTCAGACCATATCAGAGCATTGATCTCACGTATCCACCAAGTTCAAAGCTACCCAACTCCAGTTGTGGCACTTGCTGTCAATTTTGAGAAGGCCTTCAGCTCTGTTGAATGGCTCTATATCCTTGAAACCCTGGAGAAGATGGGTAGAGGCCCTGCCTTCAGAATCTGGGTGAGTCTTCTATATGCATCTCCATTTGCTGCAGTGCTTTTAAATGGATTTAAATCCTCACCCTCTGCTTTTCAAAAGGCACTCATCAGGGTTGTCCCTCTCTCCTTCTCTTCATTCTCACTATTGAGCCTTTGGCTGTTGCCATTTGGGAGGACAACCATCCCAGGAGTAAATGTGGGTCTGAATACTTTTAAAACCTTTCTCTACACTGATGATCTGCTCATCACAGTAGATAATGTCCCTCAGGTGGTGCATCAGGTCCTCTCTTTCCTACAAAATTTTTCTGTAGTCTCTTGCTTAAGAATCAGCTTGTTTAAGACAGAGGTCCTACCCCTCAACAAGATTTGTTCTAAGAATCCTTTCATATCCATGGGCCTCCAAGGGGCACCTGAGGGCATCATATACCTGGGGGTTAAACTACACCCCAACCTCCACAAACTGGCCCCTCTTAATCTTGAGACATTGATTGCCTCCACCAAGCAGGACCTGGAAAGGTGGAAGTCATTGCATCTATCCTTAGCTGGGGAAGTTGATGCCATTAAACTTACTGTAGCCCCCACATTTCTTCATCTCCTTGCCCATCTCCCAATCCAAATTCCTTCTAGATGGTTCCAGAAATTTGACTCACTTATAGGCCAGTTTCTTTGGGAGGGCATACCCCCAGATTTAGCCATTCAAAACTCCATCATCACTGAAAGTGTAGTGGTTGGGGGTTGCCTTGGTTCCAGGGCTATCACATGGACTACATCATTGCCCAAATTACACAGTGGTTCCTCCCACTTAATGCCCAATCCCCACCTGGCACCATCCTGAAACTGGCATCATGCAGGGAACGTCCCCAGCTATACTACTTTTCTCAGGGCCTAGACACCAATGTGGTATATCTCCTCCAATGCTTGTCTCAAAATCTTACTGTTGAAAGGTCCATAAGATCCTAGATGAACCCCTGAATCCTGTCAGTATGCCCTTCTATGGCATAACCCCTTAGTTAAAATTGGGGGAGGCAATGATCCACTGGAAGTTTTGGCATCTGCAGGGCATCAAATTGGTTCAAGATCTTCTGATACCCGCCCTCCATTATCAATTCCCTTTGCCTCTCTCAAGAGAGTTACCTTATATTCCCCAGAGGGATTTTTGGAGATACTTACATATTAGAGATGTAATCTTAAAGCTGAATCAGGAGCATTCTCTCCTGCCCTTTACCCGTGTATATACCCTCTCTGTGTAAATGGGGCACTGTTACTAAAAGCAGAGCAAGTAGTATATATAAGGCCATAAGGGATGTCCTTCTTGACCCTTTCCTGAAGGCTAAACAACAATAGGAACAAGAGTTGCACTGTGCCATTTCAGAAGAGCAATGGGCTCACTGCTGGGAAAGGATTCATAGAGCATGTACAGATGGCAGAAGCAGGTTGATTAAAAATAAGACCCTTTTGAGATGGTACAGAACCCCCCTCCATAACCTAAAGCAGATGGGCCTTATGACTCACAAACAGTGCTGGTGTTGTGCTCAAACTGGCGCCCAACTTTACCACATTCTGTGGCTCTGTCCTGCCATAAAACCCTTTGGTGGCAAATTATAGGTGTTTGTCAAGAGGTTCTGGGGAATGCCATGCAGATGGATGAACCAGTGTTTCTCCGGGGCTTCAGCCCCATATATGTCCAGAAATGATCCCGTGGCTCTATGGGTCACTGCAGTTGGGACAGCTGCCACGAGACTCCTGTTGCATAACTGGTGATCTGACAAATGCCCTCTGAATGGTTGTTAGCAGTTGGGCAACTTGCCTCATTTGAAAAAAATTCAAACTTTGCTTCCAGCTCTCTAACAACATTTTATCAGTGGTGGACCCCTTTCCCCTTTTCTGAAATGGTTCCATAATGACATATCAGGGTCTCAGCCTTGTAGGGGGGAGGATGTGTAGGTATCCCCCACCAAATCTCCTCTCTGTGGTTTCTTCTTGTATAGGTTTCAACCTGGCCAATGTTCGCCTTGTTTTAGTTGTTTAGCTTTTGTTTCAGAAGTATCTCATGATGGACTAGATCTACATTTTCTCTGATTAACTATTCCAATGTTGCATATACTGTATAAGGTTTGTGCATACATTCCATTTTCTATGTACTTGACAGATAGCTGTTCTTGCCCTTGCAGGATGTTAGATATTTCTTACCCTCCTGTCTACAGTATTTTAGTATCTCAGGTTGTGGATTGTATTCTGTAAGGACAAAAATAAGGCTGATTGTTTCATTTCTCTGTTGGTTACTTGTATTGCAGTTTGAATTCGCATCCAATTTATTTTGTGGTGCTCTGTTACTGCACTTATTCTATTCTACTTATATTCGCATTGTGGTCACCTGCAAATACAGTAAATGGTGAGGCAGTAGAAAGTACCTGAATGGAGCAGGTAATCACGCTCTGGTAACTGTTAATTTCTACATCCTGTTCTTAATATGTAAAATATGTAAAACCCGCACCTTCCTGCACCATCTGTTACATAGTTACTTGTTCACTTGTTCACAAGAGCTCACACTTGTTCATAGCGCTGTTGTCAGCATGTCGATCCTTAATGGATAAACTCCTCTCAGCCTGTGAAGAGAAAGTATCCTGTTGAGGAAAGCACTGTGTCTGGTCCCGATCTTGCTTGAGATCATGGCTGTCCTGCCTGCCACCATTGACACCTACTCAGTCACCGATATTGCTAAATTGAATAAACTGAATACTGTAGTCTGTGTACAATTGGACACATTGTAAAACTGATTTTCACACGCCAATGTAGATGCAGATCCAAAATGAAAGGAAATAATAAAAGAAGACGTAGATTGCGGCAATGTATTCCATAGCTGCAACATATGAAATACAGCACTTACTTATTATCTTTCTAATTTGCTCGTTTAATAAAGCGCTTGTTTTGTTTATTTAAATGCACATGGAAATGGTTCATAACTGTTGTTTCAGCTATAGTGGTAGCAGCTACTTAACAGGTTATATTTGCATTCAGAATATTTTCGCTGATAAATTAAATCAGTGAATACAGCAAAATTTCTGAATGCAAATATAACCTGCTGTTCTGCTGTGTTTTGGTTGTTCAATAAAAGTTTAACTGTAAAAGAAAGCCTTAATCTGGGGCTGTCCCCATTCAAACTGTTGAACCTTCCACGTAAATTATATTTCCAGGTCTATGAAGGCTAAAATACTCAAAGACAATGAAATTCCATTCCCTTTAGAATTCTGCTACAGCATAAGCCACAAAGTAATGTTCATTTTGACTCCTGGAAAACAGACTTTAGCTCATGCCAGCTGTGGAAAAATGGTAACTTGCTTATATTATTTTTTAACGATTAAAACACTTTTCAAAATTTTGCCAAACACTTAACCTTATATATATTGGAAAGCTGACATTTTGAGCTCCATGCTGAATTCGTTTGGTAAATGTTGACACCAGGAAACCCTAAGGTGCTGGTCTGTGGAGTTCCCCAAGTGTCCCATTTCGTCTTTAACACATTTTCACTTTAAAACATTCTGAGAGAAAATTTGTAAAATTAGCACTTTTTGTATTATAAGATTTGTAAGCATTAATCACCAATGAAGGTGACATCTAATGGGGAGTTAGTGCATGGTTGGGTTCGTTGTGTACGAGGGCCGGTCGAGTGTCTACACAGTCCATTCCTTAACTCCCATTAGATGCCACCTTCGGAGGGGATTAATGCACTTGTAACATGGTGTGCACATGACTTTGGATATCAGGCATGTGTTTGTACTGCTCTGATGCATTACACAATGATACCATTTCAGTTATTCTATACAGTATAGTGTTACTTTGACAACTTTACGTCAACCTCTCTTACATGCATATACTGTATGTCTTTTGAAAAGTTTTGCACATAACTACATAGATGTATTACGTAAGCATTGGTATACGATTTTTCCCATTTCTGCCGACTGTTTGTTTTCTATGCTTCTTAGGAGGACCCGACTTCCTAGTATTACTCGTTCCCCATGAACCTGTGTGTCTCATTTGCATGTAACGTCGTGGTTGCCATGATAATATTATTTTTCCCTAACATGGTGCTCTTCACACTACTCGCTCAATTATGCTACTCACATTTCCTTGATCTCTTTTTGTGTTCCATCTCTGTCGATACTACATGACCATTCAACTTGACTTGTGCCATATCATGACTGTCTGCAAGTTCAATGCGCTTTCGCTTCCTCCCTGTCTCACTCTCTGTTCCTTCGATTCTATGCCATGTCGCTCTGTGTCCCTTACACTTCTCCTACTCCTTCTCTACGCTACCTACTTGCTCGTACTCAAACTTGATCTCTCCTGTTGTTTACCTTTTCTTTTCTGCATAGTGCTCTGCTTTCCCACTGTGGCTACTTTTTAGAGTTACATACAACACAGCATTATCGCGCCATAATGCCGTGTTGCTTTTCTACCAGCTGATGCTATTCCACCAGTTGTTTTCCTTGTTTGATTTACTGTTTTTTGGGCCATGTTACAAATTTATTTATTTGTTTAGTTTTTGCTAACTGGGTAGGTATACAAACAACTGGATGCCTATTTACAGGTACAACCTAGAAGAGTGCAAATTGAGGCATAAGACAGTGAACAGTACCAGACACAATATAAGTTAAACATAAAAGCAGCATCGTGACAGGAACAAATAACAATGAGGGAAAACAATTAAGCAAATATAGCAACTGATGCAAAACAGTATAACAACAGAAGCAAAACAAGATTAAGCATAACTAGTGATACCGTTAGCAAATGTTTTAAACTAAATGCTCAGTGGGACCAGAGACGGCAGAGTGGTGGGTAGCCCCATAGTCATCACCCTGTGGAGGTACGTGGGCTGCCCCAACAGGGAAGTGTAATGGATTAGGTACAAATAGAGTGAGGATGTAAGGAAATGTTTCCTAAGAGCATCCTTGAAGGATAATTGAGTAGAAGAATTGTGTATGGGGGAGAGGGGGAGTTCCACAGTCTGTCAGTTTTAAACTTCTCCATTTAATTTATATGACTCCTCCCAGTGATTGGCCCAAGGTTCCCTTTAAAACCTGAGCCAAGACATGAAGCACATCCTCAGGCTGCTCCTCCAAGGCTTCCTTGCTCCAAGATGGCTGGCTCTTTCTCCAACTTCTTACCGTAGCCACTGTTCCTTCCAGGTCTAGTGACCACCTTCAAGGTCTCCTAGACCTTTCTAGCTTTAACATATGTAAATGCACCATTGTAACTAACTGTGTATCAAATCTGAAATTAATCCATAGCTCTTAAGGGTACTTTTCTATCAGAGTAAATGTGTAATTTTTCTGCAGTTCAAATTATTACAGTGTGCTATACAAGTGTGACTGTAAATATCATGGCTTTATCTAGCTCTGTTTCAATTGTTAAAAGGTTAAGACTGGTGCTGCCTACTCTGCCAGGTTCTTAACATATGTATCAGTGTCCAATGGGTTTATATATTATTTACCTTCTCTTTATTTGTTTATTTAATCGAAGCCTCTGTAGTGCCTGCCTACACCTTCATATACTTGCTGACTGAGCAGCACCTTCTCCCTTTACTGTGGCATTTTCTTACTTTTGTAGCAACACCCTTCCTATGGTAGGGGGCAGAGTTGTTACTAGCAGTACAAATTAGTGCACTTGGTGCCATGGCACTGCCACTCTGTCTTTAGTGGGATTGGGAGGACACTATGGACAGGGATGAAAGGAGGTTTAGGTAGGAAGTTTAGTCAGTCCTGAGTCTTTCTGTTCTAGGGTCTTAAGATAGAAGTCATAAAAGCCTAGTGGGTTCATGTTAGGGGGTGACTGGAGGGGCTTGCCAGGCCCAGGTTAGTGGCAGGGTCCTGGATCTGGGGTGACACAGGAATCCTCCTGCCCTATGTACCAGTACTGGTGGGGAGAGGGCTTGTTTGCCACCTCATTTGAGGAGGTCTGTGCATTTTCCAGTTCGCTGGGCTTGCACCATGCCTTGTGTAAGGGATGGATCACAGCCTGAGGACGCTAACCCGAATTCCATCACGGCTGCAGGTGAGAGCTGAATATTTGCCAAAGTCAGGAGAAGCAAACTGACTTTCCTGCCATTATTGCCACATTTTATCTGAGAGACTGCACCTTTATTTTCTGAATCCCTGTCATACAGGGAGAACTTTGACTTTTACCAATTCCATCTAGTGATTGGGTGCACGAAGGGACGGGGGCTCTTGTGTATAAATCCTGCTTGTATATTTCTTCATTAGCACAGCCTGAGATGCTAACCAATTTCCATCACGGCTGCAGGTGAGAGCTGAATATTTGTCAGTTGGAGAAGCAAACTGACTTTCCTGCCATTATTACAACGTTTATCTGAGAGACTGCACCTTATTTTCTGAATCCCTGTCATAATGGGAGAACTTTGGACTTTTGCCAATTCCATCTAGTGATTGGGTGCACGAGAAGGGCGGGGGCTCTGTGTATAAATCCTGCTTGTATATTTTTTCATTAGCACAGCCTGAGATGCTAACCCAAATTTCCATCACGGCTGCAGGTGAGAGCTGAATATTTGCCAAGTCGGAGAAGCAAACTGACTTTCCTGCCATTATTACACCGTTTTATCTTGAGAGACTGCACCTTATTTTCTGAATCCCTGTCATACAGGGAGAACTTTGGACTTTTGCCAATTCCATTTAGTGATTTGGTGCATGTAGAAGGGGCGGGGCTTGTGTATAAAGTTACGTGCCTTATAGGCACGAGCGCCACTGAGAGGAAAATGCCAACAGTTTTGTTAATTTTAGAAGGTTTTATGATTGTTTTAATAATGGTTACATGTTAAAAAGTTTTATAATAGGGTATGATGTGGGTTTTTGATATTAGGTAGACGTGAATATTTAGGGTTAGTACTGCAAAATGGAACATAAGTAATTTGATTATAGGGATTTCAGATTATTATTTAAAGCAACACTTAATAATTAAAAGGCTAATCACTTTACAAATGAATGGAGACAGATTCAGAGACAGTTTCTTCGGACCATTTAAGATGTAAATTGAGCCCAAGTAAAGTCATCTACTCTGTATATTGTTATTAATACAGAGTGGAGACATTGAACAAAATCCAGGACCAAACGAAAATAAAGGAATATCCATGGTACATGAAAATGTTAGAAGTCCAATAAATAAAATTGACGAGTATCGTGTTTGGGCTACTGGACCTGAATATGATATAATAGCATTATCAGAAACTTGACTTCATGGATGTATATATGATAGTGAAATCCAGTTAATGGACTATAGAGTAATTAGAAAAGATAGAGGAAAAAAAAGGTGGTGGGGTTTTATTGTACATAAAAAATAGTCTTGGCCCCTTCCAGATTTTGTTAGCAATTAATCATGAGGGGGTAGATGGTTTGATGATAAAAATCTGTTCTCTGAGGTTGATTGTAGGAGTATTTTATGCCCCTCCTAAGACAAAAATAAAAACATGTGATTCCCTAGCAGAGATTATACTAGATAAAATAGGAAATCAACATGTTTTGATAACTGGTGATTTCAACTCAAATTGGTTACAACTTAAAGGGGAAAGATTAAGAAATAGTTTTGCAACATTAGGATTGGATCAAATAAAAAATCCAACTAGAATTACTAACACTCAAGCTTCAGGTTCTATATTAGACTTAATATTTGTTTCACAAGATCCAGAAGTATTGAGTCAGAAGATATTATCTTTGAATTTGAGTGACCATAATCCAATAGCATGTGTAGTTAATTTAAATATTAGGATGAATATAAATAAAACATCATATTGGACAAGAGACTATACTAGGTTTAATGAGGTAAAATTTAGGAATTCTGTAATAAAGCAAAACTGGGAAAGGGTTTTTCTTATTCCAGATATAGAATTGGCACTTCAAGAGTTTAATGAAATAATGTTGTTATGTATTCAACAACATGCCCCAAAAGTAAAAAAGATAATTAAAGATAAGCAATTACCTTGGATAACAGAGAAATTGAAAAAGCAAATAAGAATAAGGGCTAGAGTATGGAAAAAAGCTAGAAAGCATAAGGAATATGAGATTTGGGAAAAATTTAAATATTGGAGAGACAAATGTAAGAAAGATATAAAAAAGCAAAAGTCCAGTATCATTTGGTCAAATTAAATAAGGCACAAGATCCCAAAAAATTCTGGAGGCAGATTTCTGATTTAAAGGATCCTATAAGACCAATACAAAAGATTAATTTAAGTCAAGGAGAAAGATTAATAAAAGATCAAGAAGGGGTTGCAAATTATTTTAATATATTTTATTGATTTGCCTGATTTAAATATTCCTAAATTAAGCAAAAGACATCAGAAATGTCTTTAGACATATAATAAAAATATGGAAATAGTAAAAGGTGGATTTTGGACCTAAATTTAAATTCAGAGATATAACGGTAAAGGAAGTTGAAAAGGAACTTAAATGCTTGAATGTTTCAAAATCTGGAGGTTTAGATGATATTGAAGCTAAATTCTTAAGATGTGGGGTGGAGATTATTGCTCCTGTTGTAACATATCTTTTAATTGGAGTATGCAATGCTCTATGGTCCCAAAGGTTTGGAAAAATGAGTAAAATTATACCTATTTTAAAGGTGGTGAAAGTTTAGTAGTATTGAATTATAGACCAATTGCCTTATTGCCAATAGTGTCTAAAATTTTGGAAAAATTAGTCCATGTGCAGTTAAGTCAGTATTTGGAAGAGAACCAGTTACTGACAAAATATCAACATGGATTTCAAAAGGGTAAGTCAACAAACACCACCTTGCTTGACTTTAATAATTTAGTAGCAACATCACTGAATCAAGGTAAAAGTACAGGGGCGGTGTTTGTTGATTTAAGTAAGGCGTTCGATTTGGTACAACATGAAGCTTTGTTAGTAAGCTTATATGAATTGGGTATCCAGGATGAATCATTAAAGTGGATGAAATCATATTTATCTGATCAAAGACAAAGTGTGGTTCTGGGTGATGTTATTTCAGGTCACGGAGAAGTCTCTCAAGGGGTCCCACAAGGATCTATTTTGGGTCCCCTCTTATTTAATGTTTATGTGAATAATCTTCCAAGGCAAATAAAATACTGTGATGTTAGAATGTATGCAGATGACACAGTAATTGTGGCATCTGCAGATAGTATGGAACAATTAACTTAAAAGCTTCAACAGGATATAAATCTATTACAGATTTGGTTTAATAACCATGGTTTGTTATTGAATAAAAAAAACACAAAGTATGGTTTTTGTTGGATTTAAAAATAAAGGGAAATTTAAACTACAAATACAACTTGCTGAGAATATTCAAGATTGAAGCAGTTGATACTTATAGATACTTGGGTGTACAAATTAACTGTGGTTTAATGTATTCAGAACATGTTCTTATACAAGTTAAAAAGGTAACTCAAAAACTAGGGGTATTAAGAAGGGTAGCTGGAAGTCTGACTAAGAAAGTAAGGGAGAAAGTGATTGGACAACTGTTAATTCCAGTCTTAGAATAACGATCTATGTTATATATGCATTCTAACATCACAGTGTTAAATAAAGTAAATCAGGTTTATTATAAAATGAGTAAATTCATAACAAGAAGTAGGCATGGGGTGCATCATTGTGATTTACATAAAAAATTAAATTGGATAGATCTGAAAGAGAAAAGGGCTTATATTTGGTACATATATTGTTACCAAATATTAAAAGATGAACCTAGACATTGTTTGTTTGATTATATTATAAATAAAGATGATAGGTTATTAACTATTCATACAAGACCTTTTGGTAATGAAATCCCTATGATTAGATCTTATAATAAGCATGGAGATATAATACTTCAGAATACTGTTGCTTATTATTGGAATAGACTGCCTCTAAGATTGAAGATTATTGAAAATTTATTTACCTTCAAATGTAAAATAAGAGAATATTTGCAATTAACATGTACCTGTTTTAAGTAACATTGATAGTGTAGAATGTGATGTAAATGTTATGTATCGTGTGTTATTTTAAAACAGGACTTTGTTGAAAATGGGACTGATGTCCCAACAAATGTATTACCTGTATAAAAATAAAATTTTACAAACAAACTCGTGCCCCATGGAGCTGGGCTACTGAATAGTGGACCCAGTGTAGGTATCACCAGCCTTAATATTGGGTGCCACTGGAGCCTACTAACACTAGAGGACCACACAGGGATTAGCCTTGAATGACTGGCTTCAGGACTTGGGCCAGAGTGACATGATTCTCTGCTGTGCAGTATCCCCACCCTTAGTTTGAGCTCCTTAGATCTGGGGAAATGGACATCAGCAGCTCACTTTCCAGGGCAGAATAGGAGAGTATTGGACAAAGCGTGACATCCAAGGAGTGTTCACTGATGGTTTTTGGGCCTGGAAGGACAATGGAAGATGGCTATAGAAAGGATGGAGAAGCTGAAGGTAATGACTTTTAGTAATACTGAAGGTTAAGGTAAAGAGTGTGTTCTAAGGACATGGATATGTTGTTCATCCACACTGTCTGGCAGGTTCCTTGCCGCTTTAAATCTTGCCGGAAGGTCTTCAAGCTGGTTCCTCCCACCCATCTGGGTGGTAAAACTCTCGGCTTTGCCCCATGACGTCAGATCTTCCTTACCGCTTGGAAGCTCAGGTTCCCTCCTTAGCGCTCTGTGTTTTAGACTGGATCGTAATTCTTCAGTTCATCCGAAACTAGTTTTGAAGTTTTCTAAACTTCGGTCTTCATTATCCCTCACGGCTGCGGTGGACAAATAGATCCCCGGCTTTTGGAGGTGCCCTTGCAGGCAGAAGATGTCCAGGATGGATCTGCACTCCACGTGCGTCTACTGCCTAGGCCTAGACCATGACCCGCAGGCCTGCGAGTTGTGCCGCTCTTTTTTGGCCACCATTCTGGAGGATCGCGCTGCCCAATTGAAGCTCGGGTGCCCCGAGAAGCGTTACCCACCAGTAAAATCCAAAGAGGCTCTTTGGGCGGTGTCCGCGGTGGCTGGCTCGGCTGAGCAGCTCGAGCATATGATCGCCCTCAAGGAGGAGGTGGCCAGGCCGCATCTTCCTCTCGACCCCACATGCGGCATTTATCCCGCTCTCTCTGATTCCTCATACCGGCGTTCAAGGCTTTATCAGTCCCTTTCCACGAAGGAGAGGGCCATCGGACATTCCTTTAGGCCCAAGAAGAACGAGTTGAAGGTAAGTCCTACCGTTGGCATTCGTGGGAATGGGAGAGGTCTCCTTCCCCGGACAGCTGACCGTCAACTTCGGTCGAAGTTGCGGCTCAGGCCGCTGGCTTCACGGCGTCTCCGTCAGGCCAGCCTGCCGAGACTCCCATCAATGCAATTGAGATATTCCTCGACCCGTTGGATGGGTTGTCGACTGGTGAAGCAGACAACCCCTCTTCGCCGGTTCCCCCGGTGGAGACCGGGGATCTGCCTGCATCTTGGGCGGCAGTCCCGGCTAAAGTCTTAAACCAAAGGGAAGAAGCGGGTGTCCCCGCCTCTTCCCAAGCCATCTCAGTTACCTCGAGGTCTCGGTCTTGGACTTCATCTCGGTCAAGCCGTTTCCGCTGACATCGGTGGTCTCGGTCTCGGCACGAAGTGGCGACCATTCCTCCTGGGATGAGGAGAGGCTTCGGCGATAAATTGCGTCGGCATTACGAGCTTATGTGGCAGCAGTTACTGTTGTCGGGAGTAAATTGACTCGATTCATCCCCAGGCCATCAAGTGGCTGTCGTGAGCGACCCGAAGCAACCGCTCGCCACAGTCGAGATGCCCATTTCTGGGCCGGTTGTTTGGCCGAAACTAGCTGCTCCATCGATTGTGGTGGAACCTCCGCCTCCACAACCGAAGTCTGGGGCACTGACCAAGGATTCTCGGTCGGGTCACGGCCTGCTCCATAGATTGTCGGTCACCTACACTCCCGACCGTCCTCGGCAGGTGGAGGGTGGCTCAGGCCTGAGGCAGCTCTTTGCAGACTCTTCAGAGTCTGATGACGACTCCTCCCTGTTCTCCAGGCAGGTCAACCTGGAGTCCTCCGGGGGCCAGTCATTGGACGATAGCCCATCATCCTTCATGGGTCTGCTTCGGCTCATCTCGGAGTCCACTGGGATGCAGCTCGAGCCCATGTCCAAACGGGCCAAGTATCCCCTGACGGAGATACTGGACTGAGGGGATTCACCCACGGAGGCCTTCCCTGTGGCTGAGGCCATTGTCGGCCCAGCCTTGGAGCTTTGGCAGCGGCCTACTTCCTGTCCTGTGCCCTTGGCCAGGATGGCCAGGAAGTATGCGGTCCCTACTGGCTCTTTGCCCAGTTTCTCAGAGCACCCCTCTGCTGAGGGGTTTGTCACCGATAGCATCTTCCAGTGTTCCGGAAGCGCTCGGGACATGGATAAGCCCCTGACAAAGAGTCCAAAAGCTGGACTATGCTGGGTGCAAGGTGTCGCTGTGTCCTCCTCGGCCTTCGACAGGCCAGCTTGGCCGTGCTGATGGCACACTTCTCCTACACCCTCATGGGCTCCCTGGATGAGGTTGTCCCTCATCCCCCACCCGACCTGCAGACCATGGTCTGTCAGGTGTGGACCAGGGTAGGGTGGTGGCGAAGCAGCAGCTTCAGACTGCTCTGGACATAGGTGATTCCTGTGCCAGGTCAGTAGCGGCCGTGGTGGCCATGCACCACAGGGCGTGGCTGAGGATATCCACCTTCACTGCGGATACCCAGCACAAGTTGGCAGATGTCCCCTTCTTGGGGACTGACCTCTTTGGCCCTGGAGTGGAGGGACACCTCCAGGGAATCAAAAAGTCCAACGCCACTCTGGACTCGGTCACCTCTGCCCAGAGGGACAAAGGCTGCCGTTGACAACAGCATAAGTCCTTTCGTCCTTCGGCCCCTGCAGCATGACTGGCCCAACAGCACCAGCAACAGGGCCAGCAGGCTCGCGCTTAGCGTCCCAAATCCAAGCCGGCGGCTTCCTCCAACAGGAAGCAAGGAGGTAAAGGCCCAGGAGGTCCCTTGGCCGGTTCCTCCTCCAAGCCTGCCCAGTGACAGGTTGAGGGGTGTCGCCCCCAACCTCATCACCCTTCCCTGGGTCCCCACCATGGGGGGACGGCTCTGCCACTTCCTTTCTGCCTGGTCCGCTATCACCATGGACTGTTGGGTGTTGGAGGTGATAGGAAAGGGCCTGCCTCTGGAATTCGAGCAGACCCCTCCCTTTTGAGCCATCGCTCCCCAGGGGGCCACGGGGTCCGAAGCCTCGCTGTTGGCCCACCAAGCCGATATTGCCCTACTCCTCGAGAAAGAGGTAATCAGGAAGGTGGCAGATCCTCCTCCAGACCAGGGGTTTGTGTCCAGGTATTTCCTGGTCCCAAAACGGATGGGGGGCTGGCACCCCATTCTCGACCTGCACGACCTGAACAGGTTCCTAAGGTCTCGGACCTTCAGGATGGTCATTCTGGCTCAGATAATCCCATCCTTGGAGCAGGCATGTGGTTCTGTTCCTGGACCTCAGGACGCGTTCTTTCATGTCCGATCCGTCCGTCTCATCAGAGATTCCTCTGCTTCAGAGTGGAGAGGATCCCTTTACAGTTCGGGCCATGTCCTTCGTCCTCTCTAGCTCCCAGGGTCTTCACCAAATGCATGGCAGTGGTGACAGAATTCCCTCTTGCGCTGAAGGTCCCAGGTGTACCCCTACCTGGATGACTGGCTGATTGCAGCCCCTCCAGAGCGGAGGTGGAGTGGTCCAGAGATCTGGCCCTCCAGGTTCACTCTCAGATTGGCCTCCTCATCAATGATGCCAGAGTCGAGACTCATGCTGAAGCAGGTGATACACTTCATTGGGACAGAGCTCGACTCTCTTGAGCCAGAGCTTGACTCCGGTGGACAGGGCCGAGGGTTCTTTCCTCTTTGCCTAATCATTTCTGGTTGGGCAATCGCTCCCCTGCCGGGACTTCCTGGGCCTCCTGGCGGCCTGCACCAGCGTGGTCCATTGGGCCTGTTGGTACATGCGTCCCCTTCAATGGGGACTGGCCATCCAGTGGTCACAATGCTGTGATCCGTTGGACCAGCCCGTGACAGTGACCCAGGAGATGTGGAACGCTCTCCAGTGGTGGACCATTCCGGCACATCTTCAGGAGGGCATCCCGTTCATCCGCCCGAGCCGGCGGTCTCTCTATCGACTGATGCATCTCTGATGGGTTGGGGTGCCCATCTTGGGAGCACAGGCGCCAAGGCCTCTGGTCCCTCGGAGTCCCAATGCCATATCAACCTGCTGGAGCTCAGTGGTCCACCTAGCTCTCACCGCCTTTGCTCTGTTTCTACGGGGTCAAGTGGTTCAGGTCCAGACGGACAATACCACGACCATGTACTACCTAAACCGTCAGGGCAGGACGCACTCCATGCTGTTATGCAAGGAAGCTCTCTGCATATGGTCCCTCATGTGCAGCCTGGAGGCGGATCTCCTAGCCATTCGCATGGCAGGAGCCTCCAACACCCTGGCCATTGCCCTAAGCTGGATAGGAGCTGCGTCTCACGAGTGGTCTTTCCTGCCAGAGGTAGTACAAGATCTCTTCTCCCATTGGGGCACGCCTCAGGCAGACCTCTTTGCCTCCAGGGAGAATGCGAAGCTGAGACTGTTCCATGCCCGCCCCCCTCAGCAGGGCTTGCTGCAGGGGGATGCCTTCTCGAGGCCGGGGACCCCGGGCCTCTTCTACACCTTTCCCCCATTTCCCTTGATCCACAAGGTGCTTCTCAAGGCAAGGAGGGACAAGGCACAGGTGATTCTGGTAGCCCCAGACTGGCCCCGCCAGTTCTGGTATCCAGATCTCCTCAGTCTCAGCTCCAGGCTCCCGAGGCAGCTTCCAGCCCACCAAGACCTGATCTCAGTCAATCAGGGGAAGGTATTCCATCCGGACCTTCAATTCCTGCACCTGACGGCCTGGTTCCTGAGTGGCTAGAGTTCCAGGCCTTGGTTCTTTCCGACGAGGTCCTCAACGTCGTTGAGGCGTTCTGTAAGGAGTTGACCAGGAATGTATGCCTTCAAATGGAAGAGATTCTCCATTTGGTGTCGAGGAAGGGCTTGGACCCTTCCTCCTGTTCCTTGGCAAGCATTCTGGACTACCTGTGGTCCCTTTCTCAGCAAGGGCTTTGGTTGACGACCCTTAAGGTGCACCTGGCAGCCATCTCTGCTTACTGGCGTGGCGGGAAGCAGTCGGTGAGTGCAGGAAAGGTGGTCTGGTGCTTTTTCAAAGGCCTTGATCACATTTCCTCAGTGCGAGAACCTCCATCTCCGTGGGATCTACTGCTGGTATTGGCTAAGCTCATGGGCATTTGAACCAATGCACAGGTGCGATATCTCCCACCTATCATGGAAGACCACCTTCTTGGTGGCTATCACATCAGCCAGAAGGATGGAAGAGCTCCAGGTGCTTTCCATCGAGTCTCCTTATCTGGTCTTCCACAGGGACAAGGTTGTCCTGCGCCCCCACCCGAAGTTCCTTCTGAAGGTGATGTCGGAGTTTCACCTTAACCAGGTGTTGACTCTGCCAGTGTTCTACCCCAATCACACCTCGGAGGCCGAATATAGGCTCCATAATTTGGACCCTAGAAGAATGCTCGCTTATTATAAGGAGCGGATGGCTGAAGTTCAGAGAGAGATTCGCCAGCTGTTTTTCACCTACGCTGAAGCCGCACCTGGCAGACCTGCAGCGAAGCAGACGATAAGCAGGTGGGTCACCTCCTGCATAGACCTCTGCTATAGGTTGGCGGGCATGGAGCCTCCCAGAGGGAAAAGAGCTCATTCTACCCGCCATAGCGCTGCATCGGTGGCTGCTTTCAGGGATGTCCCTATCCAGGATATCTGCAGGGCTGCTACCTGGAAGTCGGCACATACCTTCATTACCCACTACCACATCGACCTTGAGTCACGCTGGGATGCTGGTTTTGGGGCCTCGGTTCTCCAGTCTCTATTCCTAAGTAGGGGGTGTGCACCTTGCTTCCCTCCTCCCAGAGAACTGCTAGGAGTCTGCCAGACAGTGTGGATGAACAACATATCCATGTCCCTAGAAATACAGGTTACTCACCTGTAACAGGAGTTCTAGGAATGGTATATGTTGTTCATCCACACGACCCACCCGATCTCCTCGGCTTCGACGCACAACCTGGCTTCTAGCGGGCTAGATCTGGCGTCATGAGGTGGAGCCGAGAGTTTTACCACCCGCGTGGGTGGGAGGAGCCAGCTTGAAGACCTTCTGGCAAGATTTAAAGCGGCAAGGAACCTGCCAGACAGTGTGGATGAACAACATATACCATTCCTAGAACTCCTGTTACAGGTGAGTAACCTATATATTCTGGACTGTGGTTCGTTCCTGTGATAAGGGATCAAATGGCTGTGACATTCCACTGGGTGAAAGATTCCGGGGAGCATGTCTGCAGGATCCATTGTCCTCCATAGTGGGTCTGCCCATGGGACACCAGTAGTGATGCAAGGAGCCTAGGATCCCTAAGGGACCAGAGAATGGCTTGAGAACACCAGCCTGACATGCACAGGCAAATAGAAGATTCTGGATACTGGAATGCAGCCTCCTGCCTGAGCTACAGGAATGACAACAATGGAGCCAGCCACTGATGCAACAAAGAGCTTAACTGCCATTGATTACACTGTTCCTGCAGTATATACTGCAGCATTTTTGATATACTGCAGCATTATGGGAGGCAGTATAGCATAGTGGTTAAGAGCACTGAGCTGCAAACCTGGAGAACTGGGTTTGAATCCACAGCCATCCCTTGCATACTGCATGACCATGAGAAAGTTGCTTAATTTCAATGTGCTCCTGGACACACTTGGAAACGAGCCTTGACTTAGTTCATCTTTCCTGGACAAAATTGTAAAATAAAATAAATGACAAAAAAAAAATGACTGCCTTGCATGCTGGCTGGTGCCACTGTACACCAGATGAAAAATCAGAAACAGGAAAGTCTATAATGTTAAACTGTGGGCAGGGACCCCGAGGAAACCATCTTCCACAGGCCACAGGAAGTACAGTACCAGAATGAACAAGCGTTTGTCAATGCCGAATGTTTGCTTGTTGGTATTAGCATTGGAATTGCAGGAGTTAGACAGATGCAGAATACGAATGGTAGTGAAGTATTGAACTTCACGTCAACCCCACCTCCATCCTGTAGAGATGGACAGGCATTGGGGTAAGTGTTTGGGTCATCGCCCATGACGGTCATGCCATGTCACCTCACCCTATTCTGCAGACACCAACATGTGTTGAGGTGTGCCTTGGAGTGTTTGGCTTTACAGTCACCCTATTTCATAAGGACATACACTGAAATGGGTGCAGCATAGGACAATGGGGTGAAGTCTGGGTCCAAAGAATCCAAGGTACACCGCGATGCCTGTCAGTGGCTGGGGAGTGTGGGTGGGATGGCATGAGCAGTACAGTTGGCAATGCAAAGGCACACCCTGATGCCTGTCAGTATGTACAGGGTGGGACATTATAGTTAGAAACCATAACGCCTCGGGCGCTTGTTGGGTATTTGCACAACAAACTTCAACATGGCATGCTTTTGTGACCCCATCTCATGAAAGCATTTAGGACCTCTTCTCATGAAGAGTGGCAGTGTGATTTGTCAATGTGTCCAGAACTTTGAGTTCCAACAGTGACCGTGCTATTCTGTGCCATGTACTAAAACACAGATCGGGCAGGATGTGAAGAATGACAGCTGTACCATCCATAGGGAGGTGTGAAGAGATGGCAATGTTGAAAATCTGTAGTAGGAATATTAAAAATGCTTGCACTTCTGAGCATACGTGGAAACTGCGTAACGCATGCATGTAACACAGTCATTTTATGGACTTTCGTCACCAAATTTTCAACATAGGCATTTTAGGACCTCTGCTCATGAACAATGTCACTGTGATTTTCTTAATGTGTCCCAAACACTGATTTCCCACAGTGACCACACTATTCTGTGCCGGAAGTACAAAAACACATTTCGGCCAGGATGTGAAAAATGACAGCTGTACTGTTCATAAGGAGGTGTGGAAAATTGGCAATGTTGAAAATGTGGAGTGAAAATATTACAAATGTGCGAAGTTAGGAGCGTGCGTGAAAACTGCAACGCACACTCATAACACAGTCATTTTCTGGACTTCACAAAATTTTCAACATAGGCATTTGAGGACCTCTGCTCATGAACAGTGTCACTGTGATTTTTAATGTCTGAACACTGATTTCCCAGCAACTGCACTATTCTGCTTGGAGGTGCAAAACACATTTCGCCAGAATGTGAAAAATGACAGCTCTACTGTTCATAAAGAGGTGTGGAAAATGGTAATGTTGAAAATCTGGAGGAAAATATTGCAAGTTAAGCAATTGAGCATGTAGCAACTGTGCAACGACACTTGTAAAACAGTCACTTTCTGATGTTTCACCAAATTTGCAACATAGACTTTTTGAGAGGCCAATTCATGAACACTGGCACTGTCATTTCTTTAATCGGTCCCAAAAGGCGATTCCACGCAGTGACCACGAAATCACCTTTCAGGACTGAATAATGCCATGACAGTGGCTGGATTCATGAGGAGGGGTCCCAATAACCCCATGTTGAAAATTTGGTGCCAATATTCCCAAATTGCCTGAGATATGCACCAAGGTTGAAAAAACCCTATTTATGCCATTATATAGCTTACCGGCATTTCTTCAGTTCGAGGTCAGCTTTGAAGAATGCAGATGTGTTCCTGGTCCACGAAGATCATTAGGCTGGGTTCTGGAAGTAAGTATGGGGTGTGGGGAGGCAGGGTGCAGATGGTGGAGTGCGGGTTGGGGGCAGGGCCCTAGACTCAACGAGGGACTGTTTTCTGATTTACAAGGAAAAAAAAAAGTGTGGGACTTTTTTTTTTCCACAGGACATTTTAGAATGCTGGATGGGCTCCAGCATGCCACCAGTGTTTTTGTTGGGGGCTGTAGCCGATGAGGGATTGGGCACCCCATTTGGCACATACGGATGAGCAAGAGTCGAGGGGATTGGGCACCCCTCGGGACAAAACTAACTTTTTGGGGGTGACATTATGCCGATGGGGAGGGGCTCCCCATCGGGCAAATTACTCTGGGGAATGAAGCCTGACGGGGATTGGGGCCCCGGCCGGCAAACAAAAACTGTTTGGGGTGGCACATGATGCTGATGGGGCTTGGGCACCCCTGGCATTAGGAGCATCTAATATTGTCAGTGAACACGGCAGCAGCTTGCCACCACATTTACAAACAATATTACACTAGGCAACGTCCGCCCAGCAATGATGGGTGGCTCCCTCATTAGCAGCAGAATGGCTGATGCTGCAATGATGAGGCGGCCCCTGATTGCTGCAGGAAATATTACAACTTGGCACTTTTGGAAGCCAGTGTCATCAGCACACTGTGCCTCATTGTTCCACCAGAGCCAAGCCCCCAAATGCAGTGCCTCCGTTGGCTGCCACAGTGCTGGCCTCCACAACCCACTCTCTCCTGAGCTGCCACATAATGTTTCTTGCACATGTAGCGCAAGCAAACATAAAAATATATATTGGCACATGGTTCTGCCTCAGTGAAGATGAGGAGTGAATGTGGTAGCTGTGCTATAACTGTTTGCAAGAGGGCTGCCAACAAGCTGTGATATGCCTATACACCTTGACATTGGCAATGCAATAAAGTAGTTTTACCGTCACTACTTAATACTTGGCTCTTTCAATGGTGAGTGCCATTATTTTTTGGGTTGCACCCTACACATGAGAGTCACTTGGACCACGCCTACTCCATCAGGGCATTTACAGAACTGGCTGGTGGACCGAAGTGGGGCTGCCCTCTAACTACTGCCTTTTATTTATTTATTTCAAAAGTTTCACCAGGAAAAAGCATACTGAGCTGAATAACAGCTCGTTTCCAGATGCATCCTGGGGGAAAGAGGAAGGGGAGAGAATGTAAATCAGTCATTAAACAGTGAATTACATGGCAGGTATATGGAAGTAACAAACACTAAGCTACAATCATACAGTATTTGTGCAATTATTAGTGCAATTTGGGTAAGAATGAGTAGGTGGTTTTAACTTCGGGGGGAGAATCAAGGAGGAACAAATAAAGTACAAAGTGCAATTAGAGGGAGAGGCATAGACACTAGCCAATGGGCTATGAGGGAGAAAAAATGGAGCAAGGTGCTAGGATAGAGGGGGATAGAAGAAGGGGTGGCCCAGAGAAAAGCGGGAGGAGCTGGGGGTAAAAGCAGAGGAACAGGGACAGCCATCTGATGCAGTTGCAAGTGTGAGTAGAATAGTCATGGAGTAAGGAGGAGAGACAGTGTTGGGAGGAGGCAGACTGGATGCTTAGAGGGAGGCAGTTTCATAGTTGGGGAAACTGTAACAGAAAGCAGCCTTGCCAGCTGAAGACGTTCTTGAAGGGAGTGCAAGGGGGTGACAG
This sequence comes from Neoceratodus forsteri, assembly GCA_016271365.2. NCBI lineage: Eukaryota > Metazoa > Chordata > Ceratodontiformes > Ceratodontidae > Neoceratodus > Neoceratodus forsteri. The sequence goes on from CM028132.1 coordinate 472,222,088, forward strand.
CCCAAGTTATGAAGGTAGTAAGAGGAGGGTAGGGCGGTGGAGAGGAGAGATGTAAGGTAGGAGGGGAAGGAGTCAAGCCAGTATTTAAAGACAATGGAGGTGCAGTAAATGAGGTGTCTGACTTCAAGGGAAGGAAGGGATAGGGAGGAATACAGAGGGAACAGTGGTGGGGGTGGGGTAGACAGTCCAAGGCAAAATGGCACAAGGAGTGAAAGAGGGGGTTCAGTCTGGCTAGGGAAGACTTAGGAGTGGCACTGTAGACAATGTAACCAAAGTCAAAAATTCGGAGGAACATTTTCTGGACTATACCTCAATGAACAGGAAGAGGAATACGGCCTCTCTTTCTGTATAGCACACCAAGTTTAGGGTGAAGTTTTTTTATGGATGGCACCCACATGTCCAGAATAGTCAAGGTGATGTCATGCCAGACCCTAGGTACTTAAATGAGGGAACAATATCAATTGTGGCCCCATCTAATGTGTGGAATGAGGGAGAGCAGTAAGCTTTGCTGGCTTCTGTCTGGAGCCAAAGGTCATGGAGATTATTTCTTGGCACTGGTGATAACTGATTAGATTGGAACCACTGGTGGACATTGTTGAAGTCCAGATGGAGCCGGCCATCAGATCAGAGGGGAAACCAGTGGAAAATAGAACCACATCTTCCGTGTACATGTGGATGGATGCAAAGTTGCAGGCAGCAGGGAAGTCATTCAGGAAGACAGAAAAGAGTATTGGATCAAGGACAGACCCTTGGGAGACACCAGTAGTGACAGGGATGGGGGGATAGGGAGTCTCCATTTCTAACTGATTGAGTCCTACCCTCATGGTAAGAGTGGAATCAATTAGCAGAGGAATGGGAGAGCCCTGCTACCTTAAGCTTGTCAAGGAGGAGGGGGCAGAAACTGTGTTGAAGACTTTGACCAAGTTGCCAGTTTGGCTGAGGTAAGAAAGCCCTAATCCATGCCTGAGAGAATGGAGTCAGTGAACTCGAGAAGGTAGGAGGAGGTGGAATGAGATTTACAGAAATCAGACTGCAAGGGGTGAAGAAGAAGAGGAGTCAAGGAAGGGGGAGAGCTGAGACAACACAAGGTGTTCCTGAAGTTTAGATAAGGAGGGGAGTGGGGAGATAGAGTGGTAGTTGCCAGGATGGGAGGTGTTGCCATCTTTGGGAAGGAGTATGACGGTGGCATTTTTCCAGGTGTTGGGGACAAAGGCAAGGGAAAAGAGAGGTTAAGAAGGTAGGATATAGGAAGGGCAATGGCTGGAGCCTAGAGATAGAGGAGCATGGGGTCAAGACCATCAGGGCTCTTCCCCTTGAGAGGATTTAGTGCAAGGAGGGCCTTAAGTGGGTCAGCAGTAGAGATAGGAAAAAAGGAGAAAGTGGGGGTGCTGGGTGGAAGGACAGGGAAGAGAAGCGGGTAGGGGGAGGGTGGAGAGAAAAGAGGAGGCACAGGAGGTGCAGAAAGAGTTGAATTCAGAGGCAAAAGACAGAGGGTCTGGGACTTGAGTGTTACTTATCTTAAGGACTGGGGAGGAGGACTGGGTTGGGGGAGAGAAGAGGGCGTGGATGACTTTCCGTAACTTAGAAGGGTGGTTAAGTTTGTTCTGGAAGGTGGAGGAGAATACTCTGAGCAATTTTAATTTAATTATTTTTTGCTGCTCTGTCCCTATGTTTTACTGCTGGTTTTTCCTCACCTCTCAAACTAAGTAATTTGCTTTCTCGGTCACTGGCCTTGCGAACACACTACCCAGTTGGGCTGTAACTTGCCTTCTGACTGTGGAAATGGCTCAGATTACCTGGACCACCATGTTCAGCTGGGGATTCCATTTGGTTTCAGTGTGGTCACACGAGATCAGCAGCTCTCACTTTCTCACAGAGCTTTCTGTGTTCATACACTGCTGCCACTAAAAATCTTTACACATACAAGAGCTCTCTGGAGAAGCAAGAGGAAGGAGGCAGCTACTAGAACTCTACTAATGGGATCTTTAATTAGGGTAGAAACAAACAAAAAGTGACTGTGCTTGTCTGAGTTGGGGGAAGGAATTATTATCTGCGCCTGTTAGCTAGGTGAAGAGGAGAGTTGTAAATTAGGAGGTGTGGCTTAGGCAGCAGAAAGCCAGGTGTCTGCATTTAAAACTTCCCTAGTTAGCATTTGGCAGAGAGCAGCAAGAGGAAGGAGGCAGTTGCTAGAATTCTACTACTGGAACTAAAGAACTAGAACTCTACTACTGGGACCTTCAATTAGGGTAAAAAAAACATCAAAACAAATCAAGACTTAGTGTGCTTGCTTGAGTTGGGGTATGGGAACTGTTATCTGTGCTGTTAGCTAGGTGAAAAGGAGAGTTGTAAATTAGGGGGTGTGGCTTAGGTAGCTGAAAGCCAGGAGTCTGCATTTAAAACTTCCCTAATTAGCTTTTGGCAGAGAGCAGCAAGAAGAAGGAGGCAGCTGCTAGAACTCTACTACTGGGACTAAAGAACTAGAACTCTACTACTGGGATCTTCAATTAGGGTATAAAAACAACCAACAAACAAAACAACAAAAGTTAGTGTGCTTGTCTGAGTTGGGGGAAGGGAACTGTTATCTGTGCTGTTAGCAGTGAAGAGAGTTAAAAATTAGGGGCGTGGCTTAGGCAGAAAGCCAGGTGTCTGCATTTAAAATGTCCATAGTTAGCGTTGGCAGAGAGCAGCAAGAGAAAGGAAGCCGCTGCTAGAACTCTACTACTGGGACTATATAGCCCTCCACTCCACTCCCACCCTTAGCCAGTTCCTCTTTTATAGGCAGTGGATTTGACTGACAACAGGAACTTCTTGTTTGGGAGCAGGAAGGGAGTGATCACAGTCATGAAGACTCACCATCCTAGAAGGAAAAGAATAGCTTTCCCTGACCCCTAGCTGCAGGAGGTCTGTCTCTGAGCAAGTAAGAGGAGACTACTGAGGAATACAGGAACTTCTTGTCCCAGAACATGAAGGGCAGGAGCTGTAAGAGCACAGAGGCAGTAGGAAAGTAGGGAGAAAAGCAAAAAATAAACAAAAAAAACAAGTAAAGAGAGGAAGAAGTAAGCATATAAAACAACAGTCAAGGGGCCACAAATAAGACATGATTGGAGTGGTGCAGTGCAGTGTCTGTGGAGTGACAGTCTTCCAGGAGATGTTCTAGAGGATGCGGTGTTGTCCCATCTGCTGGCACCTCTCTGGGCTGAGGGAGGAGGTTGCTTGTCTCCAGGCTGAGTTGGCCAGGATTCGGGGGATCTCCTCTCCCACCACAGGGACCACCAGGGTCACCGCTGCTGCTGCAGAGGTTGCCAAGAAAGAGGAGCAGTTGGACCATGGTGGGTTCAGGGAGGGTGAGGGTGGTGGAACAGAGGTGCATCACTCCAGTTCTACCTCTCCACAATTCATGCACCATTCTGGCAGAGCATGGTGGAGACCAAGGAGGATGCTGGGAACCTCCACAAAGGAGACCCACAGGAGGGTGCCATGGAACCCCATAGGGAAGGAAACAACTCCTGGTGTGGGACTTAATTGTTAGGGGGGTAGAACTGGGGGACGGAGGGAGAGGAGGTGGAGGTGCCTGCCTAGCGCCATGGCTTGGAAGGACAGGAAGCTAATCCTCAGAATCGCGGTAGTAGCTGCATGGGGGAGGGAGCTGGTCATCATTGTCCACCTAGGGACAAATGGCCTGGCTGGGAATGGGATCAGAGCAGTGCAGGAGGAGTTTGTGGAGTTGGGGAGGGGCCTTAGACAAGTAGCACGCACTGTAACTTTCTCAGAGGTGCTGCCTGTCTATGGCATGGGTGTGACTAGGGTGCTCCACACCATGGGATTCAATCAGTGGTTGAAAAACTGGTGCAGAGCTCAGGGTTTTGACTTTATCAGGGACTGGGGGTCCACCCGGAGGGATGCAGCCTATACTGGCGTGATGGTCTGCATCTGTCCAAGAGGGGAACCAGGATCCTAGGTGATAGGTTTAAATGCTGCTTTGGCAAACATTTAAACTAGCTAAGTGGGGAGGCACTGAAAAGGAGCAGTGAATCTAGCCCCCCAAAAAAAAACAGGTTAGGTAGCGAGATAAACACCAAGATAGAGAAGTCGATATGGAGAAGTGCAGGGGTAAATGGAGAAAAGGCAAATGCAGTAAGGACAAGGATGGGGTTAAAGGGTAAGGCCATCAAAAATGAAAGTAATGAGTACCAGCATGTAGTCTGGGTAACAAGCTCCCTGAACTAGTGGCCTTGTTGGAAGAGGGATGCCTGGATATCATGGCAGTCACAGAAACATGGTACACAGACAACCATGACTGGCATGTCAGCATACCAGAGCACACAATCTATAGGAGGGATATGGAGGATAGAAGAGGAGGATGAGGAGGAGGAGTAGCTCTCCACGTAAGGGAAGGGATCAAAGTAATGGAACTACAGGGTAAACAGGGAGGAGAGGAGGCACTGTAGGTCACCCTGGAGACAGGAAATGGCACCACAATCCACACAGGTGTTGTTTACAGACCCCCCCCCATCTCAGGGGGAGGAAATGGACAAGGAAATGACAGAAGGTATCCTTAGGATGGCAGAAAAAGGGGAAATATTGTTGATGAGGGTCCTGAATATGCAAGATGTTAACTGGAGCACCTTTACCGCAGCAACATCGAAGAGCAGGGCCATTCTCGATGCCCTACAGGGGGGCATGCCTCAGACAGCTAGTGTTGGAACCCACTCGGAAGGGAGCAATCTTAGACCTGGTACTCTCAAATGGGGACGGAGAGAGGATCTCTGATTTAGAAGTGGGTAGCCATCTGAGAACAAGTGACCACCAAACAGTGTGGTTCACGATAAACACAGCCATAGAGTCAAGCCGTACAAAAGTGAGGGTAGTGGACTTTAGGAGGACTGACTTTGGCAAAATGAGAGAGTGCTTCTTAAAAGCACTAGCAACAGGCAAGAAGGAGGGGTGGAGGAACAATGAGGAAACTTCAGAACTGCCATCACAGAGGCAACAAGCCTTTGTGAGAAGCAAATAAATCAAAACGAAGGAAAAAAACACTATGGTTCTCAAAAGAGGTGGTGATGAAGGTTAGGCAAAAAAAACATAGCATTCAGGAAGTATAAGGAAACACAGAAGGAGCAGGACAGAGAACTGTACCTGTTAAAACAGAACGAAGCGGAGAAGGCAGTCAGAATAGCAGAGGCCCAAACTGAGGAAAAGATAGCCAACTCGGTCAAGAAGGGGGATAAAACCTTTTATAGGTGGATTAGAGAGTAAAGAAAGACAAAGAGAGGGATAGTGAGACTTAATGGGGGCAGATGGTGACAGTGAAAAGCAGGGATAATGAAAGAATACTGCTCAGTATTACAAAAGAAGAGGAAGGAAGGTACTTAATTCAGTCAATAGAAGTCATCTGGATAGGGGGTCAGTACCAGTTCATTCACAGAAGAAAGGGTTCTGAAAGAACTCCTAAAACTGAAGGTGGACAAAGCAATAGGGCCTAACAGGATTCACCCTAGAATTCTAAAAGAACTAAGGGGAGAACTAGTGACACCACTGACTACTCTTTTTAACAAATCATGGGAGGATAGTGTGGTACCTGAGGACTGGAGGAGGGTGATGTGATTCCTCTTCACAAAAGTGGGAGCAAAGCAGAGGCAGGAAACTACAGACCTGTTAGTTTGACCTCAATGGTAGGGAAAATGATGGAATTACTTCTGAAAGAAAGAATTGTTGAGTACCTAGAGGCCAACAGGGCACAGGGGCCCAAGGCAGCATGGATTCACAGATGGACGGTCATGTCAGATGAATCTAATAGATTTCTTTGACTGGGTGACCAAAGTAGTGGACCAGGAGGGGCTGTGGACATGGTTTACCTAGACTAACAAGGCATTTGACACAGTCCCACACAAAGATTAATAAATTAGCCAGCCTGGGAGTCAGTCCCTGGGTGATAGTCTGGGTAAAAAATGGCTGGACAACAGGACACAGAGGTAATAATGTAAGAGTCTACTCGAAGAAATGGGTGTTACTAGTGGGGTACCGCAGAGTTCAGTACTGGGACCAGTCCTTTTTAATGTCTTTATAAGTGACATTGCAGAGAGACTGGAAGGAAAAGTATGCCTTTTTGCAGACCACACAAAGATCTGCAACAGGGTTGATACACAAGGGGGTTGGAAAGGATGAGAAGGGGCTTGGCAAGGTTGGAGGAATGGTCAAAAGTATGGCAGCTTGGATACAGTGTAAAGAAATGCAAAGAAATAGAAAGGGACCTGGGGGTAGTCATATCAGATGACCTAAAGGTAAGCAAGCAATGTGAGAAGGCAGTAAGGAGGGTGGAGGTTATACTAGGATGTACAAGGAGAGGCATCACCAGTAGAAAACAGGAAGTTGTTATCCCTCTGTACAGACAGTAGGTGAGACCCCATCTGGAGTACTGCTTGCAGTTCTGGAGACCGAATCTCTGCAAGGACATAGACAGGATGGAGGCAGTCCAGAGGAGGGCAACTAAAGTGGTGCATGGTCTGCACCAGAAGCCATATGAAGAGAGTCTAAAGGAGCTTAATAAGTACACCCTGGAAAGGAGGGAGAGGGGGCACATGAAAGAGACTTTCAAGGACCTCAAGGGAATCAGCAAAGTCAAAGAGGGTAGCACCTTTCAAAAACAGAGATATGCAAGAACAAGGGGGCACTATCTGAAGATAGAGGGGGGACGGCTCAGGGCAATGTCAAAACAGTGGGGGGCATTCAAGAATGCATGGTGGGGGTAGGAAGAAGTAGGCAGTTGGTTAACTAGGATCTACAGCTTATCCAATAGGTAGGGAAATGGGCAGACTGGATGGGTCAAGCGGTCCTTATCAGCCGTCAAAGTCTATGTTTCTATGTTTCTCTCTTTTAAAGTAGCAGTGCATCTGCTACAATGAACATTTTGTGCTATAATTTTTTTATTCCATTTCAGATTGCCTCTTACCTCTTCTTGTGTAATACCTTTCTTTCTCCATTTTGAGTTTGCGTTAGCACTTTTTATGTTTGCTTGTGTGTGCCGTGCAAAGCAAATATCTTGTTACAATAATGTCATTTCAGATGTGTATCATTGTCTGATCCAATGCTGCTGCAATGAGCTTGGCAGTGTCAGCCCAGTGATCAGCTAGGTTGATGGTGATGCTTTTTTCTTTCTGTGAGGTGGAAACTTCACCTAGTTGAAAGGAGCCAATCGCTCCATTCACATAGTGCCTGCCTCCTTTCTTTTGCGGAAACCTGCCCCTTCCAAACAGATGTCTTCCTGCAACCTAGCTGGTTCACCCCCCCCCCCAACAACAGATAATACTCTCCCAGTATTTACGTTCTTTTGACCACAGAACAAGGACTCCTCTCGACCACTAGTGTTTTCTTGTAACAAGTAGCTGTTAGAGACAAGCTATTTGAGACAACCTGGTCAACATTGTTTGTAGCAGCTATTTGTGATTGCTTGTTATGATTTATTCGACATAATGACTGTTTCTATTGATGCCTGTAATGCTAACTATTTGTACCTGTTTTGTGTTAACTTTCTTGTTTATGTACTGTATTCTCCTGGGTTGTGCTTGAAAATAGGCAAGTCTGTTGCCTAATGCACTTACCCAGTTACCAAAAGCAAATAAATAAATAAATAAATAAACTCCCACATGGGTTTGCTGCCTGGCCTTAGGCCATTTACCTACTAAGGTTTCAGTGAGGACAGATTTTTCCAGGCCTATCACAGCAACAAAACCTAAGGGCAGTACTGACAAGTGAGCCCCCATTGTTTGTCCCCACATCCTTTCACCTGTCACTGATTGGTCTTTACAATTCATCTCTTAGTATTTGAGAATATTTTTTCTTTGTGGGCACAGACCGTTTACCTACTAAACTTCTGGGGAGAGTGGCTTTTTCCAGTTTCATAATTCCATGTCTCCCAGTATAGCAGATTGTCTCTCAACTTTAATCCCTTTTGAGCCTTCCCAAAATTCCCACCACCCTAGGACTTCATTCAAGTTCAACTTAGCTTGCAGGAAAGCACCACTGAGCACACTTATTTACAAGAAGATCCTGGTACGATAGTGAAGTGCAACAATACAAAACAATGGACAGTTTACAATGGTCACAATTTACGAGTACAGTTAAGAATGAATAATACAGTGCACACAGTTTAAAATCATAACAAACTTGTTAAGAGCAGGTAACTTAAGTGCAAACATATTAACATAATAAGAGTGGTGCTGTGGGTACAGTAACAACAGTGGACTAAGGAAAGCATATAGGAATCGAGATCATAACTTTGGCATGTGAGCAATGATAAGGGTGGGCAACAGTAAACAAGAGCTCATGGTAAAGAAGAAGAGATAGACAGTATCACAGACTGTGGAGGGTCTGGGGTTTCAGAAGGTAGACACGAGATGATCCAGATGCTGGAGCGTCATCACTGGGGTGGAGCCCGCCATGAAAAAATCAGGCAATAACAGATCAGGCTAGAATGGGGAGGCTGGGGAACCAAGGAAGGTGCATACTGTTAGCTGGGTTGGAACAGGGGAGTGGGGGTTAAGTGGGTGGGGTGCTGGGGAAGAAGTTTCAAAGTATTCTGAATAATCCTAGCTGCATGGTCAGCTGGCATCTGATGCAGTTTGCTATCCCATTGTTTTTCAAAATTGCTTCCCAGAGTTTTCCAGCTGAGGTTTTCAGGCTGTGGGGCTATACAATAGAACATCTGAAGTCATGCGATCAGAGCCAGAGAGCCAGTCCCGAGCTGATGTCTCTTTTCCCCCTCAGATCCAGTGCTGTTTCATAGCAATGCAATTTGGATGGCCTAAACATCATATTTTTGTTGCTACTAGCCAGCTGAGGAGAGAGAACTAGACAGCTGTGAACACAGCTCATTTATCGCAGTTCTCCACTGATTGCGCCATGTGCCCTTCAGACTGCTGGATGCCTGCCAAAAATGGAGGAAACTCTCAGGAACCTCAGGCCGGTGAGTTAGCACAAGAAGACAAATGTCATCATGTGCCCTGCACAGCCACCAAAAACAGAGAAGAGACTTTCTCAGGAGTCCAGCTGGTCCAGTTTTGTGACTAAAAACATTGTCAGGTGACAGAGCCAGGACTCAGCAGCAAGCTAATTGGTTGATCACTTAAAGTCTTTCTTTCTCTGGAATTGGCGAGTCTTTCACACTTATTGTAACATTTTGAGCATTTTCTTTAAAAGCTGTACTGCTAATGAGCCCTGTCTTGTAAAAGCATTTTGCAGCAGGCATGTCTGTTAAAGGATCTATATTGCTACTAGCTTCACTTTTCCTTTGTGCTGGGGGGATCTGTTCCATTTTAAATGGAGTTCAAAATCAAAGGACTGTGAAATAGGTGTCTTGTTTGGGGGGTATCTTTTAAAATTCATAGAGGTTTGAACTGTGGTGCATATAAGCCGAATAAGTTATGATGAATGGCCCAGTGGTGCAGAAGGCTGAGGTTCTGGACACCTCAGCTGCCCTACTCTGGCAGCCTGGGTTGGAGGTGGACTCAGGATGTCGGGGATGATTGGGGAGAAGGAGCGAGCTTCCAAGGATAGCTCTACTTTCCTGGGAGGGGTGGTTTGCCATCCCATTGTGGACTGCAAAAGAGTGAAGGCTTGGTGGTAGTACAAGCATGAGTGATGCTGTAGGGAGGACACTGCATGTTTGACACAGGATGTGTGTGCCTCCACACAGCGCATCCTGTCATCTGCACCATTTCAGGGAAGCTGGGATAAAATAGAAAAAGTGTCTCAGGCTTCAAGAAGCCCTGACTGCCGTGACCTGCACCACTGCCCGGATAAGCCCACCAATTTCTGTTTATGGCCACCGGGTGGGAGTGTCAACAAAAACTAAAATGCAGTAAAGGTTTTGTTTGATTTTACTGCAGGGTTTTCATTTTCTTGTCATTTCTCACATAAATAATGGTCACATGAAAATTTCCTGATGTTTAGTTGTGGAAACCAGTAAATCTCTAATTTCAGGGTTGCTGACTTGGAATGTCTGCGGTCCTGTCACAGCAGCAACATCTCCAGGCTTTACCGGCAGGCGATTCCCTGTCATCTATCCCCACATCCTTCCACCCGTTTCTCCTGTAACTGCTGGGGAAATACTTCCACCTCTATGTGGGAACCTACAAAACTGATTGACAGGTAGATGGATGAATGAAAGTAATAGGCAACTGGGAGGCCTGCAGCAATCCGCACTGTGAATTTGGGTATGCCAATGCGGTTCAACAATGTTACCATGAACAACATTACAGTGACAACAACAACAGGTCACTGTCATTTCAGTCTGGGACCCCAGCACTGCTTTCTGGGGGTCTTGCACCCCCTCCCTGAATCAACTGTGATCTGGAGTTTATTTCCAGTTACGGGAGGGTGCAGGGCAGAGCCACCACATGGGGGATTCGGTGAGGGTGAAGCCCTGAAGAAAATAAAGTCTTCATGAACGGCTTTATGCCGACCTAATTGTGGTTGACATAAAGCCATCACTATAACATTGATCGACAATTAATTTGTTGAACCGGTGTTGTGGATCAGTGCCTTTGGTGAGCACTGGAACTGTTAAACATGTATAAACGTACTGAGAAAGTTGATATATTGTGTAATATTAACATTGGCTTTTTATCTCAAAGAAGGATGCCATGCAGCTGTAAATTGAGCCCACATATTTGCTCTGCTGTTGTGCTCTGGCTAACATATTGAACTCAGTGGGCTAATACTGTTACATATGAAACATCTGGGGATACTCACATTCCAGGCATCTGCTGGTCTTTGTATTTCACACATGAATCTGACAGTCAGATGCATTCTGGTCAGCAAAAAACAAAACTGACTAGAAGTTGTGGATTATTCCTCAGTGATATGGGCCTTTATATTTTGTTATGATGTGTAAACATATGGAGACTGTTGATATATTTTGTAATATTATCACTGGCATTTTAGCTGAAGAAGGATGTCACACAGCTGTCGCTGACTGCAAAGGGCCCTCATTACAGCTGCAGTGGGCGTAGCCTGCAGGCGTCTTCTGCGAGCACAGTGGAGAAAGGAGTTTTCTGGATACTGAACAGACTTGTTAAATAGTGGAGATGAATGGCAATTACTGTGCATTCACCGCACTATTTTGTGCATCAGTACAGGCAAAACACAGCACCGTCTGCCATGTCCAAGATGACAGCTGGAGTTCTCTGCACATACGCGGTGGCTTGTGCATGTGCAATGGGCTCCAGTGGCCATCTTGGACATGGCAGACTGCCATCGTGCTGCCAGAGTTCAGTGTGAATAAGCGAGTCATTGCACATGTGCAGAGAACTCTGGCTGCCATCTGGGACATTGCGGACAGTGCCATGTTCCACCCACAATCTTGGCTGCAGTCGTACTGGCTCTGGCCAGGGTTTATTTTTGTTCTACTGCTTTGCTCTAGCTAATACATTGAACTCTAATACTTTTTACATATGAAACACATGGGGATACTCATATTCCAGGAATCTACTGACTTCTATTTGACACAGGGATAGCTCCACTCTGACTGTTTACCAAGGCTGCTTGTTGATCATCAGGCAGCCTTAGCATCTGTGTGGAGGCTCTTAGTGGGGAAACTGTTTTGACAGGTAGTTTTGATAGTACTGACAGCAGTTTGTGAACATTATTTGTTAAAAATATATATACTGTATATTATAGATGCACGGTCATGCCCTATAGTTAGGGTTGAGTAGCATGTTTAATGTTAAACCTCAAATTTAACACTTTCATAACTTTGCAACTAATCAGTGGATTTGCACAAAATTTGGCATGTGCTGTCTAGTGGGGTAGATTTCTTGATGTTGCAAGTTTAATACCGATTGGATATGTAGATGCTGAGATCCAGATAGTCACCACTTTTTGCAGTTTTTTTCCTCAATTACCTTGCACTCAGATGGTGTGGAACTTTGGTGTGAATTTTTTATGGTAGAAACAACTTGGGTAACAGAACTGCCTTGCATTTATTTGATGAAAAAATACTAATCTGCTGCAAAGTTATTCAGTTTTAAAGTTGCCATTCTTTCCAATGGGATGATCACTCTCCAGGATAGAGGCATAAAGTTCGACAAAGGATTTGGCCTCATGAAAAAGGATTCTTTTTCATGAGGGGCCAATCCTTTTTTGCCAGAAAAATTCCTTTTTCATGAGCCGCCATCTTGTTTTCCTTTTAAAAAAAATACTGAGAACCCATGAAAATTAGCTGCTATACGGACTCAATAAATGTGTCTTGCCCATGGAACTCCGTTAGTTGGATTCTGCAGTTATCTGGTACCAAAATGACCCTGGAATTTTTTTTTTTATATTTTAAATCCTTTTTTGTCACTCACTAAGATCCTTTTTTGTGAATCTTTTTTTGTTCAAATGAAAAAGGATCACGAGTCATGAAAAAGGATTGCTTTATTTTCCAGAAAACAGAGAGGGAGTTTAAATTAATGTCCTGCAAAACTGATTATCAAAACAATCAAAACTTGAATAGTTCTGATATAAAACTGCCGCTTCTCAGTACTGTACCCCCTGTAAACCAGGAATGCAGGGTGACTAATGACTTGAGCTACATTTGCATTTCTCTTGTTCATGTTTTATTTCAGATCTCTGTGACAGAACTATTCAAGTTTTGATTGTTTTGATAATTAATTTTGCAGGAGATTAATTCAAACTCCCTTTGTCTTGTGAATTTCATAATGCAGTTTTGAAAGACTTGCAGCTAGTATTTACTTCACACTGCGGAGTGAAATGACGTAGTTGACTCCCATGACAGAACAGAACTGGCACTACACTGTAATGGAAACCCTGCCTTTGCCTTGAGTTTATTTTACATGTTTTCAGTGCTTCCGCATATTACATTGTTTGGAAGTGTGGTCATCTATCATGATTAAAGGTAAACAATGTGCCTGACTTTACTATAGTGGTCTTCAGTGTATTTTCCACGAAGTGCAGTGTCACACCCTCTCTCACTCTGCCACACAATCCCTTCAGATTGCCTGTGTGTGAGTGAGGGGGGTTGGTATCTATGATGCGGGCTGAGGCCCAGGGCTGCGACCCTACACTAGCAGCTGGAAGTGTTCTGCTCCTGTTTTTTAATGCTATGTCGGTGGTGGTGGTGTGATTCCCTGCTGTGTGATTTGGTGATGCATTTATATCTACTTTTTATGGGGGCTCCCTTTTGCTCAGTTTTGGGAGCAAATGGGGGAATGTGAACCTCCTTTGAAGGAATCCCTCATCCCCACTTATTGCCTTCCTGTGTAGTTGCCTTGCCCCTCATGTTAACACCCAGGCGCTGCTTAGGGTGAAAGAGCTGACCCCAGCAACAGGGTTTGATGTAGGAAAGCCAGACCAGTTTCCCCCTGTATGAGGAACCTAACCATTTCTAGGACTTGTTTGAGAAGGACTTTGAACTCTAAATGAGGTGGTTTCTTGGGTGACTAAGTGCACTGATGGAGGCTCCTGCAACCCCTTGGACCAGTAATTGCCCCCCTTTTTACACATGTTACAGTCCACAGAATTAATCTCACCCCCATTTTTTCTTGCGTTTGACACAGTTCAAAGGTGTGTTGCATTATACATTTTGTCCTGTCCTATATGTACTAGAACCAAAGTGCAGAGAGAACTGCAGTTTTCCTGGTGTTTGGTGGTGCCCATCCCCCACTCCATTGCCATCCATGACAATTTATGATGTTGACCTGGTGTCTAGTGGCACCCCTCATACTTCCGATCTCTGTCCCTCAGTAATTAAAAATTTCCTTAGTGTCTAGTTGCACCTCTATCTGCCAATCATGGTCCCCGTAAATAAATAATAAATTCCCTGGTGTCTAGTGGCACCACCCCACCCGCCGATCGCCATCACCATTATTCAAGTATATATTCCCCCCACCCTCCCATTTCAGGCAGAATCCTTTTAACCTGAAATGGAAAAAAAAAGGTTCCTCAATGTTTTTTTTTTTAAACTATAAAAAAAGGAAATGATCCCTGGCTAATCAGCACCCCACCTGCACCTCCCACTCATCACCCTCCACCCAACACCCTCACTCACCTGAACAGGTCCCAGGTTTGAGATCCACTATCCGATCAAAGACACATCTTGCTGCTGGAACCGCCGACTTCAATATACAAAATTAAGGTAAATGTGGTTCAATGTATTTCAATGGGCTTTGACCTGGTCTTCCTCCTAGGGATGGAAACCTCCGCGTGGGGTGGAATCCATCGGATGGTCTGACCGTTACACTACGAGATTCAATTTTGCACCCTCTTCGTAGGCCAGCCCCCTGTGGAGATAGTCAAGTACCGCCTTTACGGGATGTGACTCCGGCGGTCTAACTGCGTGCTTGATCTATCAGAATTTCAGTGGCAAGTTTGGATCCAGAGGTTTTGGTTCTGGCTTATAATAAGGCCATTACCTCCGCTCTGGACTCCATTGCTCCAGTCTGTGTGTGTCCTCTCTCCTTTCGCCCTTGGTCGCCATGGTTTGACGGGGACCTGAGGGAGATGCTGCGACCAGGACGCAGGTTAGAGAGGTGCTGGTGGAAATCTGGCTTAGAGGCCGACCATCTTAGACTGCTAGAGCACTATCAACTCTATCAGTCAGCAGTTGCCCGTAAGAAGGCAGTATTCCTGTCCGGGGAAATTGCTGCTGCTCAGAACCCGACCGGCTCAGCTCTTCGAACCATAGACAGGCTGTGCAACCCAGCCTGTCTGCAGGTTCATAGAGCCCTTTCACAGTACGGTGTGAGGGCCTGTCGGTTCTCGCAGATAAGGTGGACGACATCAGGCGGAGACCCGCGCAGCGCTCTCTATGGGAGCTGCAGTGGACCAGCCCCGGTCACTATCCCTCTTTTTCTTGGAGTTCCTTCAAAGGCTGGAAATCGTGGATGTTATGAGGATTGTCCAGGGTATGCGCACTGCATGCTGTAGTTTAGACCCGGGTCCTACAGCCCTGATAATGGGCTGTGGGGAGGTTGTCATCCCGGTTCTGGCGCAGATAGTCGGTGCTCACATGACTCTGGTGAGTACCCCTGCTCCCTGAAGGAGGCAGTAGTGACACCAGTGTTGAAGAAGGCTTCTTTGGATCCAGACTCTGTCGCTAACTATAGGCCTATCTCTAACCTTCCCTTTGTGGGGAAGGTAATTGAGAAAGTAGTGGCTGCTCAGTTGGACAACCATCTGACCATCCATAGCATCTACGACCCTCTTCAATCTGGTTTTCAAAAGAGGCACAGCACCGAGACTGCACTGGTTCAGGTGCTCAATGATCTCCTGATGGCGAGAGACACGAAAAACGGTCCATTTTGGTTCTACTTGATCTGTCATCAGCATTTGACACCGTGGACCATGGGGTGCTGCTTGAGCACCTGAGATGCATCTGTGGGCTTTCAGGTTTGGTTCACAGATGGTTTACTTCTTTCCTCACTGGTAGAACTCAGAGGGTGGTGTCGGGGGTGTTTTCCTCCGATCCTACCTCTCTGTCCTGTGAGGTGCCTCAGGGCTCAGTGCTGTCTCCCATGTTGTTTGCAGTGTACATGCTTCCCCTTGGAGACATTGTAAGACGGTATGGGCTGGAGTTTCATTGTTATACTGATGATACCCAGCTCTACCTGTCTTTTGCACCAGACCAGAATGGAGCACTCTCAGTGTTTAATAACTGCCTTGGCAAGATCCAAGGTTGGATGAGGTCCAGCTGGCTGAAGTTGAATTCTGGGAAGACGGAGGTGATGGTTGTGGATCCTGGTCACCAGATGGGGGGTGGGGAGCAAATCATCCCACAGGTTTATTCCTTGGGGACGTTGAGCTCCCTATATCTGAACAGGTGCGCGACCTAGGGGTGATTCTTGACGACCGGCTGACATTACATTCTCAGGTGTCGGCTGTCATTAAGTTATCCTTTTACCATCTGAGGAACATCGCTAGGATCAAGCACCTTGTTCCGTCCGAGGACTGACCTGCATTGATCCACACCTTTATGACCTTGCATTTGGATTACTGCAACTCCCTTTACTTTGGGCTTCAGGGTTGATATCGCCGCTTACAGCTGGTGCAGAACTCTGCAGCCTGGTTGTTGATGGGGATTCCTCATTCTTCCACATTACACGGTGCTGCAGGAACTGCACTGGCTGCGGTTCAGTGGCGGATCACCTTTAAATCGGTTTACTGACTATAAAGCCCCACAGACTGGGCACTGACTACCTGAAGAGCTTCTGTTCCTTACCTCCAGAGCGACCGCTCGCTCGGCCAACGAGGTTGCTGAGATTCTGAGGTGGTTTAAAATCTTCTGGGGCCGGGCTTTTATGTTTGTGGCACCAACCCTCTGGAATTCTCTACCCCGTTGGATCAGGGAGTGCATGACTGTGGTGGGCTTTAAAAAAAACATTGAAGACTTAGCTATGGAATAAGGCATATGGGGATGGTGTCGATGTGGATTGACTGAACTTGTTTTGGTTATTTTATCATGATGTTTTATTGTGAACTTATTTTAACTATGTACTGCGCCTTGATTTTGAAAGGCGCATTATAAATAAAGTTTATTATTATATTATTATTATTAATAACTTTTATGCATAACTTTGCCATCTTTTCACATTTTGACCCCAAACTTTCAACATGGCATTTTGTGGATCCCACCTAATGAACAATAGGACTGTCATTACACAACTCCAGGCCAAAAGGTGATTTCACGGTCTCTTGATGAATTCACCTTTTGGGTGGGATTTGGAATTTTTCTGCCCTTGTTCATGAGGTGGGGTCTTAAGAAGGCTATGTTGAAAATTGAGGGTCAAAATATGTTAAAATTTTATTTATTTATTGAAATGTTTCACCAGGAAGGCACACTGAAAAAAAATTGCTTGTCTCCAGGTGCGACGGGGAGGGAGTGGAGGATACAATTGGATGAAGAATTAGACATACAGTTTAACATTTAACATATCTGAGAAATTAAACATTCAATTACATTTGTAACAAGACATACAGTTAAAAAAATCATAAATAATCATACAATCGCATTTGTGACATAACATACAGTTAAATATATCATACCTGTGGAATAAGCATTTAATTACAAGTGGTATATCTGAGTAACATAGTATAGAAATCTAATGTAGCCTTGGAGCCAACTCCTTGCAGGAATGGATCACAGTTAGGAGGCAGATTATTTAGCAATTATTGAATGAATGAGGTGCAGAGAGGGGACATGAAGGAGGGTAGAGGGGTAGACAGGGGAAACCAGCTTGGGAAAGAAGAGGATAAAGATGGGGGGAACATTACCAGAGCAAAGTGTGCAAAAAAATCAGTTGCGAGGGGCAAGTTAACATAGGGCTAGTGCAATCTGGAGCAACTCAGGCAGAACAAAAGAAAGTCATTAGCTCAAGTGAACTAATTCCTTTGTTTAAGTGCAGGTGGGTAGAGAGAGGGCAGGAGAGGTAGGAGTAAGGATAGGGTGGGAAGAGCAGGTCATACCTGGAACTGGCCCCTTCAGATGGAGATCACTGCCAGTGGTGGGATGAAGTGAGGACTTAGAATAAGGGACAGGAGTAGACAAGGACAAGTTGGGTAGAGATAATAGAGGGGATGGTAAAGGGAAGGAGGAGGAGGAGGGGTGGGAGAAACTTACCTAACACTAGGCCTCTTTAGGATGCTGAGAACCCTGCCAGAGAGCAGAGTCAGGTGAGGACGAGTTAGGTAGAAAGGAGGGAGGGGGAAAGGGGAAGGAAGGAATTTCCCAGTGCTGGACCCCTCCAGGATGCTGAGAACCCTGCCAGGGGGCAGAACTAGGTGAGGACAAGTTGGGAAGAGAGAAAAGAAAAGATGAAGGGAAAGGAGGGAAGAGGAGGGAAAGAAGAAGCTTGCCTAAGACTCGCCACTCCAGGATGCTGAGAACCCTGCTAGAGCACAGAATCAGGTGAGGACTAGTTGGGTAGAAAGGACAGAGGAGAAGGAGTGAAGGAAGAGTAATTGCACAGTGCTGGGCTCCTCCAGGATGCAGAGAACCCTGTCAGGAAAAAAAAAAGTTATGACCATTCATTGCAATGTCGCTATATATGGTTGTAACTTTAAATATTTTGACCCCAGATTTTCAACATAGCCTTCTTATTACCCCACCTCATGTATGTCACAGCTGCCATTTTTCAAATCCTGGCCAAAATGTGTTTTTGCTCCTGTGGCGTGGAATTGCATTGCATTTGTGCAGAATTATGTTTTGGTGGGGATTTTGAAATTTTCTGTACCAGGTACATGAGGTGGGGTAATAAGATGGCTATGCCGACAGTTTGGTCACTGCTGTCCTATAAATGGAAGCACAGGGCCTGGAGGGCCCTGTGCTTCCACATCTACATACAGTACATATGTGCATTTATAGAGGGATGGGAGCGCAGGGCCTGGAGGGTCTTGAACTCCACAGGCATATAAGGAAATGATTTTACTATCTCGAAAGTGAAGAAATATATTGCAAAAATTTCATTAATGCTCCTGTTAGGGTTAAAGCCACAAAAGTAAGGAAATGTAGTGTTAGGGTTTCAAAACCTAATACCCCACCCCCACACTGCACACACCAACAGGTGTCGAGGGTGCCTTTGGGTTGTCAGCCCCTAATGTCACCCCCATTCTCCCATACTGTACCCATCTCAGCTTATTTACTTATGGAATGGGTGAGCATTAGGCGATATCCTCAAGGCACCCCTCAAGCCCGTTGATCTGTGCAAGGTAGGGGTGGGGTGTTAAGTTTGGAAATCCTAATGCCACATTTCTACTTTTGTGGCTTTAACCCTAACTGAGCATTAATGAAGTTTTTGCATATATATATATATATATATATATATATATATATATATATCATATATAAAAGAGCTACAATGTTGACATGGCTGTGTTCAGGCAGCATGAGGCTGTGAGTGTGAAAATTACATTGAGTAGACAGCACTGTGGGATTTTAGACAGGCAGAGATTCATGTATGTATTTACACAAACAGAGTTCTATGTATACAAACACCAGATGCCAGGTAGTTCAGAGCAGAGAGAAACACTGGAGACAGATTGCAATCAGCCATGCCAGCATGGGGGCTTTCCGTGAATCTACTCCCACTAGGGGCTATGTATTTTCATTTGTGACAACCAGTATTGTTTTAATTACACAACCCCTCGTGCCTCCTTTCCATTTCTCCATAACATATTCATCTGCCACTGTACTGGGCAAGGGTCCCCCAGAGGTGATTATGGACTGCACTGCACGTGTCCAGCCCAGATTGGATTGCAGTGTACAATGGGATGGCACATAATGTGGTGGATGGAGAGATCTCAATGCACACTCAGTAGGAACCTGATGGGCAGCCCAGGTAAAAACAGATCCTGGTGGGTACTGACTGGTGCTGATTAGAGGTCCCTCCTCACAGCAATGATGAAGCAAACTTGGACAGATCGCCTTCATCTAGGGCAAATTTGTATTTATTTTTATTTTAAATATTCTAACAAAGTAAGAACATTGGGCAAAGTCCTTCCTCCGGACCAACCAGACATAAAAACAATACGATATAACAAAATATACATACACAATCACATATTACAATTACATACATCTAAAGACAGTAACTGTGTCTTAAATTTTGCTTTAAACTCCAGCAGAGAAATAATTGATCATAAAGATAATGGCAAATTATTCCATAATCTTGTGGCTACAGATACAAAAGAATGAGAACCATGTCTATTTGTATCTATATTAGCTCGTAGAACAATTCCCATGTTGGCTGTTAAATTAACCAATGAGTCTCTGATCACCATTAAGTCTGTCAGAGGAAAGGAGTTCTTAGAATATACAGCTTGATGAACCAGACAACCCACTGAATAAGTCAAGTTCATCTTCAGAGATAACCAACCTAAAGAAGAATATATGGTGCAAAGGTGAGTCTTCAAGGGTGCAGCTAGTATAAAACGATAAGTCTTGTTGTATGCCACACCCAAAACCTGGCTCTCCCTTACACTTAAATTAAGGTAAAGTGAAGAGACATAGTCCAGGTGTGGCATCAAAGTGCCCAAAGCAATGGATTTTCTTGAGTCAAAGCACACAATTGTTTACATTTGCACAGCAAACCAATTTCTGATTTATAGACCTACTGAGCTTCTGAACTTGGGCATGTAACGTCAGACTAGGGTCAGGTATGACCCCCAGATATTTAAATTCATTAACCTGCTCAAGTTTAATACCAGAGCAGTCATGTATCTGCAACCTTGGATTCTCTTTCAGCCTAACTGTACTGCCAAAGACCACAGTTTTTTTTTTTCACATTCATAACCATTAAGTTTTTAGACACCCAGGAACAAAGTAACTGAAAATCTTTCTCTAACACAGAATTAACCTGATCAATTGTATGATCCTGAGAAAACAATATCAGATCGTCTACATAAAGAAGACATCTGTTAGAACTAAATATGGAAGGAATATGATTTATGAATAATGAAAACAACAGGGGTCCAAGTATGGACCCCTGCGGTACCCCACACAAATCAGGTTGAGATTTTGAAAACACTGAACCTATAGAAACCCTCTGAGTCCTGCCGTCCAAATAATTTTTAATCCAAACAACAACATTGTCTCAAATGCCCGGCCATAAAGCTTCTGACAAAGCAAAGAATGATTAATCAGGTCAATCAAATCTTTATTTATCCAGGTGACCACCATTGAGCAAGGTCATTTACAAGGTGGACCTGCTGTTGGCAGGGCAAATTGTACAGTTACATATAAATATACATAATACAAAAAGAACAACATGTTTACAATACTGATAGGAGCAGAGTATTTACATTCCAAGTCACATGTACAAGAAAGATATACATAACACAGCCCGAACGTAATATACATATATATATATACAGTTCCCACAGAAGCAGGATGTGTATGGATGTCATATACAAACCATAGAAGAAAAAAAGAAAGATTATTTATATTCCTGTCCAGCAGAAACACGTTACAGGCCTGGATGGAAATTCCTAAGCTATGGAGGTGCGCATAACAGTGTGTAAGCCTTAGGTAAATGCGTCAGAAGGTGGTGGTGAATAAGAGGGATGCAGAGGGTGCTAAGGGCAAGTGGGGCAGAGGAGGGGGGAGTAGTAGTGGCAAGGGCTGATTTGGATAAGCAATTGGGACTAGTGTTGAAGAAGAAAGGAACAATAGTCAAGCTGCTAGGAGCGATAGAAGCAATTACAGATTTCGGTCAAAAGCCCTGGTCAGGTCCACGAACACCACCCCTGTCAGGATGCCCTTATCACAACCCTGAAGAACAGTGTTTGTGAACCTGACCAGGGCTGTGCCAGTCCCATGACCACATCTAAAGCCATTCTCTGTGCAGAGGATTTGAATAGAAACCAGCTTCTCTAGGATTTTACTTAACGATTCAAAATAGACATTGGACGGTAATCCTCTGCTCAGCAAATGTGCATGGTCTAATCCAGAACAGCAATAGTGGAAGGCCGTAATACATCTAGTAGTAGTGTAATCATTTGCAAAGTGAGCAGCAGTAACTTGCACAGAAAATACGCCTCAAGCTGTCAAACTGTCACCCCAACATGAGGAGTCTGCCCACCATAATATTAGTCTGGCCCTTAAAATGTGTTAATGTAGACACATGCATATCTCTCCTTTTGGTAATGTAACCCCCCTACAAATGGGGGTTCCCAAAAAGTCTTCCTTGAGCTTGCCTAAATGCTCACTGCCAGGCTAGTTTCCTGCATTTTAGCAGTTTAAATATGATTACAAGAGCCTGTATAGCCTCTGTGTACTGTCTCTTTAAGAGCTGCCTGATTGCAGCATAAGTAATCTGAGAGGGAGTTCTGTTGAAAGATGTAACTATTTGCTGAAAATCATGTAGAGTGATAATGATAATTTAGTTTGTCTAACATGCTTTCTTTGCAGCAAGGACTGTTTTGTTTGTCTCCACTATCTTGGTCCTGGACTGCAAATTGGACCAATCAATTCTGGTGGGACCTAAAATGTAGCCAGACTACAGGAGCTGTCTGAAGTCAAAATCTGTAGGAATTGTAGTTTTGAGCTTTTTGCGCCTTTTTTGCAACTGAAGGGGGAGCTCTTGCTTTGACTGACAGCCAAATCAGCCAACCAAACCTTTTGGATCTGAGGGAATTCCCCAAGCTGCCTACTGTTTAGGGCAGTTCTGAGCTGGGAAGTGAAATGAGAAGAGCTCAAGTGTATTTTGGGCAACAATCCTGAGTGGATTCACGTGGGAGAACTGTGAAAAAGCTGAGTTTTTGGCTTGCATGTCTGCCTGCTACTCCTGAGAGGGAGAGAAGAGAATTATTTTGGACTAAATCCAAGTTTTTGTGAGTAAAGTAAGCTGCTGAAGTGGGCCAGGCTCAACCTGAAGAAGACTGAAGATTTTGCTGAATGCGATCAGCCTGTCAGGAGTTCCAGCTGCCCCTAAGCTACTGGTGTGTGCAGAGACTTTGAGATTGTGACCGGGGAGCGCTTTACCTGGTACAGTAGAATTCTCTTACATGTAAATGTGCTATGAGCTGCTAGTGGGTCATGAGTTAGTTCCCCACTGTGTGAACTGTGTTCTGCTTGCTGTAAGCTGTATCCAGCCCAAAATGGACTGCATCCGAATTTGTCTGCATGCGGTCTGGGCCTTGCCAGACTGGCCCAGCCAGACTACCCACTGCACAGAGAAGCCGTCAACAAGAGACCTGCCTGAGGATCAGCCCCCTGCTCCACGCTTGAACAGGAACGACGCCTCTGCGACTCATGTGGCCCTGCTTCTCCTGGCATTCCAGATCAACCACCTGCAGCCTCAATTTTCGTCCAACCTGTGTCCAGTCTTGGGTATCGTGAGTAAATACCAGGGTAGCTCCCTGCAACAACAGCTTAATCTGAGTGTGTCATCTGATTGTCTTGTTGTTTCGTTTCCTTTATGAACTGAGCCCTCTGGCTCCGGATTACAAATACTGTGTACTGTGCATGTTGTGTTTTCCATGACAGGGCCCCAACCAGCTATGATGCTGGCCAACCCCGGGCAACAGTCCTGGCTAGCCCATCTCTTCTCCACCTGGGTACCCAGATGTGTGACTGTGTGGTGGGACTCAAAGTGCATGCATAACTGCTTGATTGATATAATCTTTACGCTAATTAACCTGATTTTGCCCTTCCCTTGTTCAAGTCCCCTGAATAAATCAGATCTAACTTTTTCTGCATGTAATCTAACTGTGGATCCAGTTTGTGCTCAAAGTACTGTACTATTGCTATTTGCTGTGCATAACCTTGTTTTACAGGGGGTCCCCAGGGTCGAGCCAGAAGAACCAGCCCTGGTGGTAAGTGCAAACAGTGTGGGTACTTGCTTGGTGTACCAGGGGTATTGTGAAAGTGATTATTGTACAGTGTTCAGGCCACTAGAAGGGAAAGAGGGGGGTTACAGTGCCCCAGAGGGCTGTGCCCAAGTTAGCTTGACCACTACCAACCATGAACTCTGGGTGAAGGCACCCGTTTCAGAACTCAGGCCCCTTAACCTTCTACTGGCCAAGCAGGCAGGGGTAGTAGCCCTTGGGATAGCGTCACCTAGGGGTTACAGTAATAAAATGAGGGGCACAGACACTCAAAATGAGGGATACTGTAGGACAGCAGCACTTCTGAAAACAAGTTAACTGTGAATTAACAACCTCCTCTTAAGTTCAGGTACTACCATATTCCTAGCTTGGAGAAAAGCAAAGCATATTGAACAGCTCATGTTTGCATTGACTTGTATGGGCTGCGAAGCAGTAGTTGTGCCTACAGGTAACAATGAGTCAACACACTCACACTGCTGAGGTAAGTGAGGATGACACGCTCTGCCAATGGCTGAGGACTGTTTTTCCTGTTGCTGTGGAGACCAGGGTGAAAGATACAGTGCAAGCAGGTATGACAGGGCCACAGACAGCACGTGTGCTGGCCTGCTAGATGTAGTGTTACTTCACCTGTGCAGGGCGTGGTGCTCACATAGTGCTCCAGACACAGGGATGCTTCTGCTGCAGGTGTTACCCACGTATGCAAAAGCATAGAGCCAAAGAATTGAAGGTCCACCCACTGATTTCTTGTGGAGCTACCCCGACACCTTCACTGCACCTCTCCTTCTAGGGACTCCGCCTGACTCTTAACTTTCCCTGAGAAAATGGTATGAGGGCAGAGGCGAGAATCGGGACCTCCAAGTTCAGCTGCCAGGGACACGGGGGCAGCATGTAGAGACCTACTGAGAAATACACATAATTGCACATAATGAGAAAGATTGTAATCTTTTGTGCAATTTGACCTGAAGGGAAGAAATGCATGTAGGAGTTTACACTGCGTTACTGTTTGTGGTGAGTTTTTATTTTAATGCTGTAGTGTTCAGGCCTGGCATGGGTGCCAACCACTGGCTTACCACTTTATTGAGTAGCTTTCTTTTTCTAAACAGTGGAAGGAAAAGGGGAACTATTCTTTATAGTTTAACCTTAAACGTCCAGCTTCTTGTCATAAAAATTCAGCTCATTTCTAAAGAATTGCATTTACCAGCTCTGTCTGGAACCTTGACTGATTCCATCACCCTAAGAATTCCTGATAGATGAGTTTTATGCTCCATCCATTTGCAAATAAAATCGGTCACGTTCCCACAAAACATTCAAGACTTGGTGTAGATTTGTACACCCACAGTATTTGAATGATTTAGCCATTCTCGATTGTAAGAGTACCCAGCCATGCAGGATGGTGTGACCGTGACCCTTATTTTTTTTAATCATGTTAGCTCATCCTATGATTTCTGTAGTGCGTTGGGGTTTGCACCTGCTATCAGCTGACTTTTACTTATTATCTGGTTGCAACATGCCACAGTGCCCATGCGGAATGCTTAACACTGTGATGTACAGCTAGGCATCCAAGCCAGAAGTGCCCTTCTCTTTAAACCACCAATACAGTGAAGCACCCTGGTGGCCCCATGGACTCCTCCTCCAGTTTCCAGTCAGCTTGATAGTCCAGTCACCCGCCTCATACTTTCCCAAATGGCACTTTTCCTGGTGGTCTAGTGCCCCCCTTCCTAGTCCCAGTACTGCATTTCAGTGGTCCTTCCCTTCCAAGACTTATTATCTGATGGGCTTCTGCACCTGGTCACAGAGCTGCGCCCCTACTCTGCACCACATGTTTTCCCAGCCAGTCAGTTTGAGGAGGCACTGAAAACTGAGAATGGGCTTGCAAAGGTTGCCATGCCTTTGAAAATGGCCCAGTGGGCTATTTGCATGGTGGCCCTGCCCTGTTTCTGACCTGAGACCAATGAAGAAAAGGTTAAACTTGCAACCTCTACTCAGCACAGCTTGGCCTTAACAAACTTGCAATGTACAGTGAAGATACATGATTGCAGTGACCATACAGTACTACCTTTTCTGACTGTGAATAGTGTACATCTATGCGAAAGGATTACCTGAAAAGTAATGGGAAGACACTCGTTAATGAAGCCTCACAGGTGGAATGACAAATTAAAGAGTCACTGATGCTATGGAAAAAACATCATATTTAGTGCACTTCAGCTATCTAATCTAATTTCTGTGTTTAGGTACCCCCATTGTTATCATAACTATGCACATTTATATGAAAGGAGGATCACTGTCTGCTAGACTTCATCAGCACTGCTGCCTCTTTACACCTGTCATAATCCTGTTTAGCACATTAGAATGTGTTGCTGTGGAAATGAATGTCCCAATTTGAGGATTATGATGTTAGGAATAGACAAGCAGGTGATGTCTGTAGTAGTAGCACTATGCAAAAGTCTTTTATTTTTGACAGGATAACACATACCCAAGCATTCCTTCCAGACAAGCCCACCAGGGGTACTACATGAATTACTGATCTCCATGGGATAACGCTAGCTCCCTGGACCACCAGTGCTAAATTATTTTAAGAACGCTGGGCCATGAGGCCCGGTGGCACTGAGGGTTGAAGTGCCGTATGCCACACCTCGCACCACAATGGTGACCCGGGTTCGGGAACGGACTCGGGCCACCGGGGTCGGCAGGGGAGAGGGTGGATTGAGCATCTGAAGGACTGCTTTCCTCCATCTGGGGTGGGTTTGTGCGATGCATCGCGCTTCCGCGGCCCCTGGTGATGACCGGGGGCAGCACAGGTGTGGTGCAGCATTGGGGGGAGTTCGGCAGATGCCTATGTCAACGCACAGTGCGTCACTGCACTGTCGGCTCCAAGGGGCTACTGGAGGAAAAATGGCTGGGCGCGACCATGCAGCATGATGGTTGCGCTCCCGCTGACCTGGAGGCCTGATGAGAGGAGTCGGCGTCGAAGTCTGGGCCAGTTCTGGAGTGGAAGGTAAGGGGAGACCCTCCACCAGGCTGGATGTGGCCGTACTGGACCCCTCACTTATCGAGTGAGCCCAGACGTCCTCCGGGTTGGTGGGGGCCGATGGCTAGATGCCCCTGCCAGTGTGCCGTAGTGGGGCACAAAAAAAAAAAGAATGCAGGGCCATTAGCCCAAAAAAGTCTCCACTAGCCCACCTGGGCAACTATTTTTTTTTTTTGCATCATATGTTTATTCAAATTTTCCAATAAACAGACAAACAAACCAGTTACACTACAGACAGGACAAAAACATACAGAAACAATTCATAACTTATGTACAGGAAGATCCAGTTCCTTAACTATGGAAATTTATGTGACACATTAAAAAGAACGAAGAAAAATGGAAACATCATTTATAAAATTAATAGTTACTTGTGGTAAATTAGTTTGGTCTAAGTCTATTCGATTTAGCACCATCTGCAATCCTCTCCTCCCCTTTCATGTCCAACCTTCTCCCAATGTCAGGTTCTCTGCAAGCAATAGGGCATTGAGGTATGGCTGCCAGGTTTTATAAAATTGCCCCCCGTCCTGCATTACATAGGTAAGTCTTTCTAGGGTAAGATCCTGCAACGCCAGTGCCTTCCATTGTTGTATAGTGGGCTTAGCTGCAGATACCCACGTATTCAAAATGCAGTGTCTGGCCAGTACAAGTATGCCCTGAGCCATCTGGGGAGAGGGGCCCAGTCTGCTTTCCCTACTTCCTCTACTCCAAACAACATTACTATGGGTAGTTGTGGAATCCTTCTACCTGCAAGTGTCTGAACATCCGTCATCACCTCCCTCCAGAATTCCTGTAGGACAGGACAATACCAAAAATAGTGATAGTAGGAGGCTAGGCCAATGTTGCAGCGAGGGCACATCGGAGAAACCAAGGGGTTAAACTTATTAACAATCAGAGGTAGGCAATATGGTCTATGGCAAAATTTATACAAAGATTCTTTATACTTACTACAAATCAGGATGCCCTGGTGCAGCTGAGTCATCTTCCAGGTGTCCTCTGCGATGTGGATCCCCATATCTCTCTCCTGTAGTTGCCTAGTTTTTTGTGTCATGTCTGAGAGCAGTTGCCTGCCTGCCTTTGCCACTCTGCGTGTGGTACCTTTGGGTTACGCCGCCCGTCTTGAATCAGTTGTTCAATTTGTCTCATTGCAGAGTCTGTACCGTGCCTTCTCCCCAGAGTCCTTCAGTATGCTCTGATCTGGAGATAGCGGTAGAAGTGTTGGTGCCCCAGCCCCGTCCTAGCCAGGATGCCTTCAAATGAGTCCAGCCCCTCCTTAGTATACAAGTCCTTCAAACACTATACCACCCGTCTCCTATTCATTGAATCCTGGGTATGCCAGGCCTGGGACAGAAAAGGGGTTTCCAGCTATTGGAAGGAGCAGGGTATCCCCCCTGTTCTGCCCCCCCAGCTGGTCAGGCATCCCCAACACTCCAGGACCGATCTAACCAGTGGGTTCAGTCTAGACAAGCCCGCATATGCCCTGTAACCTTTCCCTGATAGACAAGCAGTCACTCGTCCAGGGAAGCCCCTCTCCTCTAGGTCCAACCAACCTGCTTCCAGGGGCCTGCCCACCCAATCCTGCTGGCACCGACATTGTATAGCAAGGTGGTAGATTCCTAGATCAGGGAACTGCAAACCTCCTTTATCAGTTGGAGCTTTTAAATGGGCAAGGCTCACTCGTGGCCACTTACCCTGCCAAAGAAAGTCTGAAAATGCCCTTTCTAAACGTTTAGTGTCTGCTCGCATTAGCCCCACATGAAGCATTTGCATAGGATAGGGCATTCATTTTAAGTAGGTTTATTCTCCCTAGCCATGTGATAGGTAATTTAGCCCACCTCCCTAGATCCTAGCTATGATCACCCACAGCATTGGGGCATAATTTAGCTAATAAAGAGCCTTTATGCTGTTCCCTACTCTAATCCCCAAATAGACAAATGAGTCACGAACCCTCCGAAGTCCCAGATCTGTGTTCCCCTCATCTTCTCCAGCTTCCGGCTCCCCTATTCTGAGCTCCTCCGACTTGCTTAAATTCAATTTATAACCTGAAAATTTAGAGAACTGATCTATCAGGTTTAAAAGTGGTGGCATAGATTGAGATGGTTTAGTGACATATAGGAGCATGTCGTCAGCATACAGAGAAAGCTTGCATGTTCTTTCTGATTGGCCCAGAACCCCTGAAATCTCGGGGTGCCTCATAATTGCCTCCTAATTGCAACAGCCAGAGGTTCCAGGGCTAGGGCCAAAAGGAGGAGTGACAGAGGGCACCCCTGCCTGGTTCCTCTCTGCAACACAAAGCTATCTGTGAGAGTGTCGTTAACCAATGCCCTGGCCGTAGGGACACTATACATTAGCTGCACCATCCATGTAAAGTCATCATCCAGACCAAACCAGGTCAGAACCTCCATTAAATATGGCCATTTGACCCGATCAAACACTTTTTCTGCATCCATTAACAAGATATGGACTGGTTCATACCCATTCGATGCTCCCCAGATCACATTCAGGAGGGTTCTCATGTTGTGATAGGAGTATCTGTTCCGAATGAACCCGGTTTGGTCTTGGTGAATCAACCCCGGTAGGAGTTTATCTAAGCAACTCGCCAAGACCTTAGCAAAATTTTGAGTCACAATTTAGCAAGGAAATAGGCCTAAATGATGCATACTCGAGCAGGTCCTTGCCTTTCTTAGGAATCAGGCAAATGACCGCTTTCCTCCATGTTTGAGGTAATGACCCTTCCTCTTCCCTAGCTTCATTAAGTACTGCCGCAAGGTGACTAAGTATGTGTGGCTTCATAGCC
The DNA here is from genome assembly GCA_016271365.2 of Neoceratodus forsteri. Classification (NCBI taxonomy): domain Eukaryota; kingdom Metazoa; phylum Chordata; order Ceratodontiformes; family Ceratodontidae; genus Neoceratodus; species Neoceratodus forsteri. The sequence continues at coordinate 472,251,229 of CM028132.1, forward strand.
TTATAATATTCTGCAGAGAAGCCGTCTGGGCCACTGGCTTTACCCTTCTTTAATCCTGCGATGGCCATAGCTATTTCCTCCCCAGTTATTTTAGCATTTAGCCAATCTTGTTGTGGGACAGATAGTTTAGGCAATTCCAAGTTATCTAAAAAGGCTTGCATATTGGCCTCATATCCTCGGTCTGTGTTTGGTAGAGTTTTTCATAGAACCATTTGAACCTATCCCTTATGAGCTTTCTGTCCTTCTGCAGCTGACCATCTGGTCCTTTAACTGCAGAAATCAAATGTGAGCCCCATTTCCCCCGAATCAGATTCGCCAGCATAGTGCTGGGCTTATCCCCCCATACATAAAAATGTTGACGGACAAACAAACATGTTTTCCTGGCCTCTCCCAGTAGCAAGTTATTTAAAGCCTCCCTTGTCATTACTAGTAAGTGAGGGGCAGCGTCTCCCCCCTCCCCCAGGGCCACCCGCCTCTCCAGCCCCTTGAGACGTCATTCAAGGTTTTCCGTCCTCTCACAGACCTTTCATTTATGGTGCACCACATAACGGATAATACAGACCCTCATATACGCCTTTCCAGCATCCCAGAATGTAACTTTAGAGGGAGCTGTTTCAAGGTTAGCTTGTACATATTGTTTCCACTGGTCTTGCAAGTATTTCTTAAATGTTTTGTTAGCCAGTACATAGTTGGGAAACCACCACTTTGGGGGCTCAACCCTTTCCTCCCGCAGTGTCAAGGACATGAGTACCATGGCATGGTCGGAAATATGAATTGGACTATGTTTAGTCTGGGTCAATCTGAAATACCAAGCCCTCAGGACATAAAGGTAATCTGTACCGGGTCATAATGTCGTACGCATAATAGCGCACAACATTATGCCAAATCCTGGACCTGTGTTCCCTCCATGTTGGACCATCCTCGGAGTTAGAATCCTTAGTGAGGGAAGGTCTGGGCAGCACTATAACAGGGGTGTGTGGAGGACAGAGCCCCCCACAGAAAAATGATACTGGGGAAGCGTGCAATGTAAGCTGCTGCACAACATTCTGTCGTGCATGGTTTTGACCTCATGCCAAGGTAATCTAGCCTTGACCACGTTCTATGAGGATGGGAAAATAAAGTGTACTCACACAGAGTAGGATTGGCCACCCTCCAGGCATCAATGAGGTCCAGCTCAGCCATCCCCGCCATCCAACCACGAATGGCCCCCCTACTAGTATGCTTGCCCTCTGAGTGGTCCAGCAACAGATTCATCAAGCAGTTCAAATCCCCACCCAGGACCAGCCCTGGAAACTGTTCCACCATGAGGAGTGCTGTGAGGGACCGATAGAACGTGGGGTCATGCACTGCAGGTGTGTACAGACTCCCAAAGGTTGTCTTTTCCCCCAGGAGCTCTCCCACCACAAACACATAGTGGCCATTCTTGGGGTCAGCCACCACCCTGTCCAATTTAAATGGCAAGCGTTTGTGCAGGAAAACTGCCACCCCACGTGTATGAGAGGTGAAGGATGCCACATAGCACTCTCCAACTCATCCCTTTTTTAATTTGGCATGCTCTTTGTCAGCAAGGTGATGTTCACATTCTGATGTTTGAGAGCTGTTAGCAGCATGGTGCGTTTGACTGGGGTGGAAATCCCCTGAACATTCCATGATGCTATAGTTAGCTCTATAAGATTAGCCATGGTCTCTGAACCAACTTCCATTCAGAGCCCAGTTCTCCCAGGCCAAGCCCCCTTCAACATACTATAATGTTGACATAACAATCTGTGATCATATCTGGATCTTGTAAGTAACATAAAACAGCACAACAAACAGTGAATAACAACTATATACACCCCAATATTCCTCCACCCTCCCTCTCCCCATTCGAACCATTATGTAAAATGAGTTATCCCCTCCTTGTAACTAGAATTGTGTATAGCAAAGATTTTACACTCCCTCCCCGCAGTTTAGCAAGAATGCGTCCCCCGCCCCCGCCCCACCAAGAATATCATCACATATTCGCTTTACCATATACTTAGACATTTTGCAATTAAACAATACAGTATCCCCATGTTCCAACCTCTGCCCTGAATGCATTTCACCTCCTGCAAGCTCCCTTAGACACCCATATGCCTTTGAAATTGTGCCCTCCTCCTACCAGTATCCAGAAAAAAACAATAAAGGTTCCAATGAAATCCATAGATCAAGTCCCCCAGCAACTGCAAGTCTCCCAGTCCATGTGCCCATGGAGTGTGGATTATGTCTGAGCAGTGGGCGCACAGTGCCGTTAAATTCCATGGCACCACTGCCCCCCCCTCTCACTGGCGCCCTCCCTGTAATTACATTGGCACAAGTTCCCTCGGTAAAACCTGACTCAAATATATTTCCAAGTAGGGGGACACCCCACCAGCATTGGGACAAGATAACATCCAGTGGCTGTCAGAAATAGCCCCTCATATACGAGGGGAACCTCTTCAAGAAAAAGAAGCCTTTCATGTGCCACATTTTCAACGAGGAGAGTAGGGTAGTCACTCCACGTGTAAACAGCCAGGTCGGGTCAAAACATAGCCCTTATGTAAGAAGAAAAAATTACTCACCTTAGTAATGTTGTTTCTTCTAATGGAGTCTTGCTATATTATGACAATTGCAGTATGACCACAGGTTAGAACTGCTCCGGAGGTGAAATAGTTAACTTTCCATGAAGGCATGGAATCTTGAGCACGAGCTCGGTTAAGGAAGCTGTGTCTGGTTGCTTTCAAACCTAAACCGTCAGATCTTTACGAGCAAACTCACTAAGGTTCTGTGTGGAAGCTGTAAACCTACACTAGCCATCTGGCTACTAACATAGCAAACACACTTCTTGGTCTCAAAAAAAGACTCAAGTCAAGAGACCCAAAAGATTAAATAAAACACAAGTTCACCCTAAGGAAGGGTGAGACAAAAACAACAAAGTGGCAAAAATAGAGTGCCAACACTGGTGCCCACCACAGCCCAAACAAGGTTCTGAAGGGGCAGGCAGAGGGAGGGAGGGAGGTCATATATATAGCAAGACTCCATTAGAAGAAACAACATTACTAAGGTGAGTAATTTTTCTTCAAACAACATGAAGTCTTGCTATATTATGACAATGCAGACTACACAGCAGTACCCCCATGGAGGAGGGACAGAACCTACCTAGGGAATAGGCTCTGAAGGACAGCTGTGCCAAACCGAGCATCACTCCGAGCCTGGATGTCCAGGAATAATGCTGGTAAAGTGTGAACTGTTTTCCAAGTAGCTGCTTGACATATCTCTAGAATAGGATGTCTCTGGCAGCAGCCAGAGAAGCAGCTGTACCTCTGGTAAGTGAGCCCTCAGGCCTGAGGAGGAACCTTACCCAGTTTTTGTAACAGAATTGGATACCGAGACAATCCACCTGGCAATGGATCTTTTACTGGCAGATTTCCCTTGCCAACCTCACCATAAGTGAGGAACAGTTGGAGGAGTCAAACCTGTGACCCTTGTACGTTCTATGTAGTAACTAAGGGCCCTCTTCACATCTAAGCTGTGCAGCCTCCTCTCACCAGAGGAGGAATGGTCAGTGAAGTAAACAGGGAGAGAAATAGATTGATTAAGGTGGAAATCCGAAACCACCTTAGGCAGGAACTTTCTATTAGTCCGAAGGACTACCTTATCTCTGTGAAAGGAGATAAAGTCTGGCTCCACTGACAATGCTTGTAATTCACTTATGCGTCTGGCAGAGGTGATAGCTACCAGAAACACAGTTTTCCAAGTCAAGAACTTAAGCTCAGCTGAAGACAAGGGCTCAAAGGGAGGTTGCATGAGCTGAGCAATGCAAACATTGAGATCCCAGGCAGGAGCAGGATCCCTGAATGGAGGGTTGGTGTGAAGCAATCCCTTAAAAAACTTGGAAAACACAGGGTGAGATGACAGAGGAGGACTTACCTGCTGAAATAAAGGCAGAGACAGCTGCCAAATGTACCTTCAGAGTAGCTGGTCTCAGCCCCAAAGTGTTTAGATGGACCATGTAATCTAGAACTGTGGGTAAATCAGCAGAGTCTGGGGAAATATTCTTTTCGAACACCATATGGAAAATCTTTCCATTTGGAGTTGTAAGTAGCCCTGGTAGAAGGCTTCCTAGAAGCCTTGAGTATATCCATTACACCTTGAGAGAGGTGTAGGCCAGCAAACTCTAGTTCTTCAAGAACCAGGCCTTGAGATTGAGAGACTTGAGGTTCGGGTACCAACCCTTGCCTGGGCACAGGTTAACAGATTGTGATTCTTGGGAAGGCACAGGGGAGGATGGACTGCTAAGGACAGGAGGAGAGGGTACCAGGGTTGCCTGGCCCAATCCGGGGCAATCAGAATTACCTTGCAGGATTGGGATCTGATTTTGACTAGCACTTTGAACAGGAGAGGGAAGGGGGGAAAGGCATAGAGAAACTTCCCTTCCCAACTGAGGGCTAAGGCGTCCAGAGGACTGAGCCCAAGACTGGGGGCCTGCAGCAAAGGAAGTTGATGATTGTCTGGAGCTGCAAAGAGATCTGTTTGAGGGTGCCCATTTGGCAAATACCACTCCCAGAACCAGGGATCCAGGGACCACTCGTGATGGCCCTGAGAGATCCTGCTGAGAACATCTGCCAGGACATTGTCTTTGCCTGGGACGTAAACTGCCATAAGGGAGGTGTTCAGGGAGTAAGCCAGAGACCACAACTTCATGGCTTCGGTGCACAAGGCCGTAGACCGAGTGCCCCCTGTTTGTTGATGTACCACATTGTAGTGGTGTTGTCTGTTCTGACCTGTACAATTTTGTTCTGAACAGATTTGGAGAAAGCTTGAAGTGCTAGAAAAACTGCTCTGAGCTCCAACAGGTTGATGTGGAGCAGAGATTCCTGTGGGGACCACAGTCCCTGGGTAGTGAGGTCGCCCATGTGGGCCCCCCACCCCAAGAGGGATGCATCCGTAGTAAGGATTAATGAGTGAGGCTGAGTGACGAAGGGAACTCCTTGTCTCAGGTTGCTCTGATCCTGCCACCACTGCAGGGCTTGGATCAGGGTTCGAGTTACTGGGATCAATTTGGAAAGAGGATCCTTTCTTTGAGACCAAAAGGCCCTCAAATGGAACTGAATGTCTCTCATCTGAAATCTTGCTCCTTGCACTACTGCTGTGGAAGCAGCCATGTGTCCCAGGAGCTGCAGAAAATGTCTTGCTGGTCGAGAGACCTGCAGGGTGAATGAGGAGGCCAGGGAGACTAGGGTGTTTGCCCTGTCTAAGGGGAGGAAGGCCCTGGCTTCCTGGGTATTCAGTTCTGCACCTATGAAGGTTAGGAGCTGGACAGGCTCCAGCACTGACTTTGAGAGATTCAGGGAAAACCTAGGGAAGTAAGCAGTTGCTGAGTTATCTGAAGATGTAGGTTGACCTGATCTGAGGTTGGCCTACTATGAGCCAATCGTCAGGTAAGGAAAGATATGGCAATCTTTTTGCCTTCTTGAAACAAGCTACTGCTACTGCCAGGCATTTGGTAAATACCCTTGGAGCCGAGGTGAGTCAAGGGCATTGCTCTGAACTAGTAATGGCCTGAGGGCAGCTCGAACCTGAGGTACATTCGATGGGCGCTTCTGATGAGAATATGGAAGTAGGCATCCTTGAGGTCCAGGGATGCTAGCCAGTCCCCTGGCCTTAGGGAAGGTAAAATGATCCCCAGAGTCACCATTTTGAATTTTGGCTTTAAAAGGTGCTTGTTTAGGTATCTGAGATCCAGGATGGGCCGCCATTCTCCTGTCTTTTTTGGGGTAAGGAAGTACCTGGAGTACAAACCTTTGCCCTGATGTAGGGGTGGAACCCTTTCCACGGCTCTGAGAGTGAGGAGGGTAGAGACCTCTGACTCTAAGGCGAGTGCCTCCGATGGAGATGCAGGAGGAAAAGATCTGGTTCTCATCTTCGGAAATTTTTTGAAGCTGAGAACCAGTCCCTGGCTTACTACTTCCAGGACCCACTTGTCTGATGTGAGAGACTTCCAGTCCTGGACAAAGTAAGCCAGCCTGCCACCTACCGGTGGGAGAAGTGGCCCTGCTACCCCATCAGGGTGCCTGCTTGGCAGGGGCTTTGGGCTGAGGCTTGAACCCTTCTGCCTTCCTCTAAAGAATCCCTCTGGGCATAGGAGGAAGAGGAGGCCTGAGCCTGGTAGAAAGGCCTATGAAAAGGCCTGCCCTGCCCTTGGGAAGCTGCTTCTGAGGAGTGGCCTGCCTTTCCTTGGCCTGTGCACTCCGATAGGTGGTCCTGTATTCATCCATTTTCTTCTTGTAATTCTCTATTTGCTCCCCAAACAGAGAATTGCCAACCACAGGAAAATCCATGGCTTTAGACTGGGTATCCTGTGACAGGGTGGTGCATCTGAGCCAAGCCATTCTGCGAAGAGCCACAGAAGTAGCCATGACTCTTGATGATACATCATTAGAGTCCACCGCAGCATGAAATTGCACCTTTGATGCCTCGATACCATCTTTAGCCACCTGTTCCAGCTCCCTGGAAAGCTGGTCAGGGACTTGTTTGGCTAGAGCCAGCACAGTATCCCATCTGGATTTCTGGTATCTGGCAGCGTAAGCCATATAATCTGCTTGTCTGAGTCCCAAGGATGCTGCCATGTACTGTTTCTTTGCCATAGCATCAATCTTCCTGGAGTCCTTTTCAGGAGGATGTGAAGCTAGGGGAATATTTGCCTTGTCACAGGCTGCAGCCTGCACTACACCCACATGGCTGCATTGCTGTGTAAGAAATTCTGTGTCAGAACCTGATAAAGTATACCTTCTGTCCATCCTTTTGTCTACAGGAGGCATAGTATGAGGAGTTTTTAAAACTTTTACTGTCTGCTTCCTGAAAGATTTATGAAGGGGAATAGAAAGTCTCTTAGACTCTGGAATATCCATCATTTCTACATAATCAGGCTCTTCCTGGTCATCAACAGCTTCCTCAAGAGGAAGCTGAAGAGTTTCAGCAACCTTCTTATAAAACTTGAAGTGAGAAGGGGACTCAGAAGGCCTAGGGAGGGAAACCCCTAAAGGTCTGTCTGGGGAGGTATCTGGTCCAATAGGAGCCTCCAGATCTTCCAGACCGCATTCACTCTCCTCATAGTCTTCTTTCCCTCCCCCCATGGTTCATAAAATTCCTCAAAATCATAATCTTGAACCGGAGGAACCGGGTGAACCGAACGTCTCCCAGATGGTGTCGGTTCAGGAACCGGGGAAAGAGACTGGACAATTTGGATTGCTTTAGCTATCTCTTCAGCTGTTGGGGAAAACACTTTTTCCACAGCAGCAGACTTTCTAGTCCTTTTTGCAGGAACTGGGTCCTCGGAGCCAGCTCTTCGTTCGCCAGTATCGCCCTGGTCAGAGGGCACTCCTCCCGGTTCGGTTGGCACCGAACCGGGCCGGCCATCCGGGTCAGCGGACTTTTTGGCCTCCCTTTCCCTGAGCCTACCAACTCTCTTCTCAACAGTGGCAGCAGGGAAATTCTTGCAAATCTGGCAGTCTGAATCGAGGTGGTCAAACCCCAGGCAATAAACACATGTGGTGTGAGGGTCAGCCTTGGCAAAGGCTTCCCCACAGACATCACAGTGCTGAAACCCAGTGGGCCCGGTTTTTCTTTTGGGTTTCTCAGACATTATGCCAGCCTAACCAAAACTTGCCGTTTATGGCAATCCACCAAGCAAAACTCTCCTATCGGTTCCCAACCGAGTCACCGGCCTTGGAAAACCGTAATGAAATCCGCTTTAGAACCGATAGGAACCGAACCGCACTTCTAAAAAAGGACTAGTAGTTCAAAACACAACCTGATCGGTTCAAACCGAACTGATTAATGTTTACAAGTTCCACACAGAAATTCAGTATGTAAAACTATCTATTACTTACGTTACCACAGACAGAGCTTGAACGACAGGTTGCGGTTAAAGTAGATGAAAACTGAGTATTTTAAACTTTTTAAACCACGAAATGAACCGAGCAAAGGAGAAATCTCCGGAGCGACTGTTCAGTGAGGCAGAGTAAAGAATCTGACGGTTTAGGTTTGAAAGCAACCAGACAGAGCTTCCTTAACCGAGCTCGCACTCAAGATTCCATGCCTTCATGGAAAGTTAACTATTTCACCTCCGGAGCAGTTCTAACCTGCGGTCATACTGCAATTGTCATAATATAGCAAGACTTCATGTTGTTTGAAACAAGTCATTTCCAAATCCCAGCATTAAGTAGAACATGCGAAAATAGTTTGCAACAAGTCCCCTCAGATAGTTGGAGAGTTTGCAGATATGTTGAGAAAATGTAACAGTACCTTAAAACATGGCTTAACATAAAACTTAGCCCCAATAGTGGGCCCAAACCCTCCATCCTTCACGACAAGCACAGCTTGAGGTTGAAAGAAAACAATCTCACCCCAAATTCTTCTTCAGATCCCTCACAAAGAATCCGCCTTCTGTACATCCCAAAAAGAATAGGTGGCCCCTTCATGTTTAATTTTGAGGGTTGCAGGGTACAGCAAGAATCATTCAATCTGGGTTTCTTGCAATGGTACCATCACCGAGCTGAAGGTGTGACGTAGCTTCAATAGGCGGGTAGAGTAATCCTGGAAAAGGTGGAGCTTGTGGACTTCATACTGTAGAGTAAACATGGTTCTATAGGTTTTCAACATCATCTCCCTTTCCTGAAAACTGTGGAACTGCATCACTATCTGTCTTGGTGGTTGATCCGTGGGGGGGGGGGCTGGAAAGCACAGCCTGATGGGTTCTCTCAAGTTTAAGTCGGCCGTTTTTGGGGGAGAGCCCCAAGATCCCAGGCGGGGTCCGTGCACAAAATTCAAAAGCATCAGCACCCTCCAGTCCTCCAGTCCCTCCAGGAGCCTCCGGAGTTACAGGTTCAATTGTCGATGGTAATTTTTTTTGTAGTCAAATTGATCTTTGAAGTCTGCCAGTTCTCTTTGTAAAGCTACAATTTGTTCAGGGACCGGTGCCGTGACATCCTCAATGTTGGATATTTGTTGCTCCATTTCTGTCAGCCATGTCACATGCGATACATGCAAATTCACAAGTTCTTGAAGCTTGCAGTCGAAATTAGATGCCAAACTGGTAAGACAAGGCTCCAGGGTGGCCAGGACCTACTGTGTTACCTCGAGGCCTAAGGCGCACACCTCAGCAGCAGAGAGTGAGATGGGCCCTGCATTTTCCACCTGTGTAGCCGGTGTTTTTTTTTTTTTATTTTTACCTGCAGTGTGAGAGCTTTTCACCATACCGGGTGTAAGATACTCATCCATGGTCTGTTCCCGACAGATCAGATCACTTTTCAATACTTTTGAGTGAGTTAGAAATAAAATAAAAATGTATCATTCTTGGTGGTTTGCAGAGTGGGAGAGAAAAGCATCCTTACTCTACTGTGCTCATTAGCGCCCCGGCAACTACTTTTAATTACTGGACATTAGGCCATCTGGGGGCGATAAGTGGCTTTGCTGAGGCTCCCCCCCCCACAACACGTTCTCTTTTTTTTGTGCTGTTTGTTAAGTTTGTTTCTTTCTCTATATTTCTGTCTTCCTAATTTGCCCTAACTGTAACTTTTCACCTAAATTTCCCTTTTTATGGCTGTGGGAGGAGCCTACAGTCATCTTGCTTTAGCTAGAAAAACTGGGATGCCGTGGAACACGTTTTTTAGTACTTTTCAGTGTATCCATCCATAACTGTAAATCACTGTGACAGTTAAATACTCCCTTCTTTCTGTTTAGAATGTTGTAGATAGAATTCCAAGATGCTTATCAGATGGCTTTTAGGAAACTGAAACAGCTTGTTAAATATTGGTTGCCTATTAAACTGGAGATTTGTTTACCCCCTTTGAAATGCAACAACTTGCACATTTAAATACTTAGCATTTAAACATTTTCTTGCTACTGGCTTCAGTTGGGCAGGTATTCTCTTTCAATAAAGACTCATACCTCATAAAGGTCACCCATTTTCAGCAAGAAATGTCCAAAAAAGATTTACACTGTTTTTCTAACCTCTTAAGACACTAACTGATAAGTACTGTCTCATACATAGTTTATTATACACAGCAAACACACACACGCACACACGCATACAGTGTACACACCGTACACACCATCCTCATGGCCACAACATTCAAAATAAATACCACTGTATTTTCTGTGCTGTTTACATGTGAATGTTAGTGAGAGCTTTCTGGGGGTTCTGAAGTTAGTATATCTGCATACTGGTCAAAACTGCAAACTTACCTAGACCTGGTCCTCTGAGCTGGTGTAATATCACCAGAGCTAGCTAGCTGTCGGTTGGGACATTCTCCCGCACATGCGCAGTATCAAGCCTGTCCTCCCGCTGCATACTAATTGATCCCTTTGTCCTCTCTCACATATAGGCCCAATCCCGATCCTGCCCCTGGCCCAGACACTCCAAGGAGCAGGAGCAACTGAGCTAGTTGAAGCTCCGACAGGTGCGGAGGTAATTAAACTACCTCCTGAAGTGCACCCTAGGGAGGGGTGTTAGCCCGTTGATGCGGTGTGCGCGTCGACTGCCCCACCCACGGTCGGCTTTACTTATATAGTCTCTTACCTATGACATCACATCCTGTTCCTAATTTTACTAAGTCCCCACTTTCCCATTAGCAGCTTATACCAGCCTGCCACCAGAGGGACCCTGACTACCCACATTGGTTTTCGCTGTCTGAAGTTCCCTCCTCCTACTCCTGGGAACCCTCTACCTGCACGCAGTACTTCTCTCCCTACTCCCTCCTGTCTCTGAACTCTCCACATTCCTATACCCAGGCGTCAAACTAGCCTGGCACACTGATCTGACCCAACTATCAGACCATACCCTAGCCTGACACTAACCTTCAGTGACCACTAGAGTCGCTACTTCCACCCTGGTTTTGGCCCAGTACAAGCCCGTTTGAACCACCTGGATAGTGGAACCTACACCTGCCCAGGTCCTTTTTCCCCTTGCCCCACCAGGGGTTAGAACCTTGTACCCTGTCCACCAGAGTCCGTGACCCTACCACTAATCCAAAGTGGTATCCACGCTTTCCTGGGGGCATACAAGATACTTGTACCCTTCCTGCCTTGCTCCTTACATAGGCATTATGTTTGTGCCCCTTCTCCTCAAATGTCTCCTCCCTGTTCTCTTGCTAGTACACACATCCCATCAGCCAATCATATTCACAGGCCCACTCATCCCAGCACCCACAACTCTCCCAGACCTAGTACAGATCACACCCTACACTGACCATGGACCCTGGCCCACGGCACCCACCCTCTATCCACCACCCCCATCGTCTACCCTGACACTCCATGGTTGGAATTCATCCATGCCCTTCCAAACCTTCGAACCCTGCCCATTTCTTTTACCACCATGGCCACCCCCCCTTCCCAGCGTACACCAAAGAAGTTGACTTACTCCGCACACAGACCAGAGCCTTGGCCCTCCTGCTTCTACTTTCTGGCAACATACATCCCAACCCAGGACCAGCCCCCTCCCACCCATCAACTTGGCCCACTGGCCTTAAAATAGCCTCTATGAACATATGCAGCCTGCTGAAAAAATTTGACACCCTCCAGTGCTGGGCCACGGCACACCAACCGGACATCATAGCCCTGGTAGAGACCTGGCTGTCCAAATCCACCCCGACTCTCTTGTCTCCCTCCCTGGCTATACCCTATACCAGGAGGACCGAGTAGGCAAACAAGGGGGAGGCTGTGCAATCTACACTAGGGACATAATTACTGGTCAAGCACTCCCTACCCCTGCCCTTGTAAATGAGGCCCAGGCCCTCACCCTCAAGCTCACCCCTGACCCCTCTAGAGGTCCTCTCTATTTCACCACTGCCTACATTCCCTCCAAAAACCAGAACCCAGCCCTGGTATCACTAACTGACTATCTGGCCACCCTTTACCATGCGGCAGAGCAAATCCTAGTTGGTGACCTAAACATAAACTGTCTCAGCCCCTCCTCTTCCTCAATCCAGGACACTTTTGCCGCCCAAGATCTGATGCAACTCATCACCCAACCCACTAGAATAACCCAAAACAGGAACCAGCACCCACTGGATGTACTCATCACCAGTCGACCCCAAAATCCCAAAACACCCAGGTCCTACAGACCCCTAAGTGACTACTCCCTATCCTATTTCTATGGGCAGCCCCAATACCAAACCCAAAGCACAAACCACCCTCAGAAGGTGCCTTCACCCCAGTGGGCTGAAAAAACTTAGGCAGTTTCTCACCCAGATAAACTGGTCCCCCATCCAACATGCACCCGATATTGACACTGCCCTCACTTTCTTCTCCCAAACATTCAACAATGCCTGTGATCTCTTTGCACCCTTCACAAAAACCCGATCCAAAAAACAGAATGTACCCTGGGTCAGCCCTGCCCTTCTACAATTGCTTAGAGATTGGGATAACCTCTGGCACCATGCCACTGAAACAGGCCAGCTGGCTGGTAGACAAGCCTACAATGCAGCCCGGAATAAGTGCACTTGGGCGGTCCGTAAAGCCAAGGCTGACCACTACAGCCACCCTCACCTCTTCCTGGGGCTCAGCCCACAAGTTCTGGATAATATTAAGCAGTTAAATGGAAAGTCACGGTCCCTCCCCATCTCAGCTCTCTAGTGATGGTACCTCCACCGATCTTGCCTACATAGCTAACTGCCTCAACACGCTTTCACCGACCTTAGCTCAGTCCTCCCCAGTAATGTCTTTGAACCCCCCAAACCAATCCTCCCCCCGTCCGCCACCACCCCAGCTTCCATCTGCGCAAGGTATCTGCTCGGGAGGCCAGACCCATCCTTATCAAAGCTTTAAATGGCAACAATCCCGGCAGCAACTCACTGGATCCCAGTATCCTCAGGTTGGTGCTAGATGAAGTCCGAGCCCCGCTCACCAGCCTACTAAACCGATCGCTCTGCCTGGGACAATTTCCTTCTGCCTGGAAAACAGCCATAGTCACGCCCATTCATAAAGGTGGTGACAGGTCTGCAACCAACAACTACTGACCAATCTCAATCCTCCCTCCCCTCTCAAAAGCCCTGGAAAAAGTCGTGGCCACTCAAATCACCAAATATCTATCCAAGCATGACATCTTATGCCCTGAGCAGCATGGCTTCCGTGCTGGCCACAGTACCAGCACTGTGCTAATTGAATTCTCCAATTTCCTTCACTCCTCCCTGGACACCAGCTCACTAGCTGGTGCAGTGTTCATTGACCTATCAAAGGCTTTTGACACTGTCTCCCACCCTCTTCTGCTGAACGTCCTCTGTCACACTGGTCTCGCGGCTGGCCCACTAGCATGGTGCTCAAGCTACCTAAGCGCCCGGTCATAGTGTGTTAAAATCAGTGGAACACTCTATGATACCCATCCCATACACTCAGGAGTTCCCCAAGGCTCCATCCTGGGCCCCCTCCTCTTCTCACTCTATCTGAACACCCTGCCCAGTGCTTGCTCTGGCAACATGCTTCTGTATGCTGATGATGCTGTCATTTTTGCCACCCACCGCAACCCCATCTCCCTTCAGGATTCCCTACAACAGTCCTTCAATGAGGCAGATGCCTGGTTTAAGGAGCACAGACTCATCATTAATCTTAAAAAAACCAAAGCTATGCTTTTTGCCCACCCCCAAAACAAAGCTAGCAACCACCCACTCCATATTCTTCCTAGTACCAAACAACCTCTGGAACAAGTCTGCTCCTACAAATACCTCGGGATTACCTTCGACTCAGCCCTCACATTCCACGAACACATTGATGCCCTTGCATCCGCCACCAACATACGGCTTGGCATCCTCTTCCGCCATCGAAACTGCCTCCCCCCAAATGCTCTCCGGCTCGCTGTCACATCTTCAGTACTGTCCCTGGTAGACTATGGCTTACCAATCTATGGTGCTGCTAACACAACTGCCCTCAAAAAAATTCACATAACCCTAAATAAGGCTTGCAGACTGATTACTGGTGCCCCCAGGCTCACACACACCTGTCAACTGTATAACGATGCTAAACTCCTGACCCTAGATGAACGACTTTGCTATCATACCTGCCTACTCACAAACAAAACCCTACTCGGGCTCTCTCCACCAGGGGTGACTGCATCCATCCACCAGATCCTACCCACTGTTGCTACACAGTCATCCTACAAGACCGCTCTACTGGTCCCCAGATCAAGAACCACTCATGGTCAGAGGTCCTTCTGGTACAGAGCCCCACTCTGGTTTAACTCTCTCCCTGCCACCATCTCCAATGCCACCACAATCTCCAAATTCAAACCACCCTTTGCAGCCAACTCCTCAACACTCGTAGCTGTTCCTGTCTCTGAATGAGGCCTCAACCTCTCCACTCGTGACAATGCCCACCGGCAGCTCCCCACCCAGCCCACCCCATCCCTTACCCAGCACACCATTCCTATATAACCTGGCAGAGCCTGCTGTCTCATGCCAGTTGATTGCTCAGCAAATGAAACCAATTGTGTCAGACCTATTTCTATTACATGTACCTAGTAACTTAAATGTATGTTGTTTAACCACAGTGACGTGGCGCCTCTAACAAACGCCTACTTGAAGAAAACTTGTACTATGTAATCTAAATGCTATGTATGTCTTAATGTGACGAGGTACCTTTGGAAATGAGCCTCTGGCTCAAAGGTTGTAAACAGATTCTCACAAATAAATAAATAATATGTTATAAAACAATAAAGAAACGTGTTTATGTCAGTGAACACAGTGAAGTTCAGTTTACAGTAGATTTCCTTTAAATATTTCTTATCCTATATTTAGTATACTGGTTAGCACAGGGGAGATGCTACATCTCATTGTCATAGGGATCTTCATTTTACACATATTTGCACTATATTTACACAGGATGCCCCAGATTAGATGTAATATCTTTTTCTCAGTGGGGACATGATTTTACCATTTTTATAATGCGTTTATTCTGGGTAGCCTAGTCCAGATGTAAAATATTGTTTTCAATGTGTTCTGATTTTACGTAATTCAGCAAAATATTGTATAACTGTAGAGCCCCACTGAAAATAAGATGCCCTGTCTTCTGTGAACTATCCAGGCTAAATATATAGCAATCAGCAGGCATATTCTAGAAAAACACATTGTAAGAAAGTGTAAAAGGAAGACCACATTGAAACTGCCTCTCAGCAGATCTGCATTGTGCAAATTCATTAGAAATAATGGGTAAAAGCATCCCAAAAGCTCTACACAGCCATGTCGGCTCTGACCAGAACATGTTCTTTATTCCTTTGCTATCCTATACCCCTTTTGTATCTGTCTGCTCTCTGTCTCTGCTCTCACTACCAGATTTTATTCACATTAACCTATTGTTCTCTTTACTTCTACAGGTCTGACAGGACACTGACTCCTTCCCAATCAGATAAGCATTACTGTACTAACCTGTCCTAGTCTTCCTATTTACTCCCTCAGAACTATGGATCCTTTGTTGCACTATCCTATATTTCATGATACTGGTCTAATGGAAGTTATCCCTTCCAGACTCCTACCTCTGGCTCCCCAGTACCCAGGTAAGAGACCCTATACATATTACCTAGTGATGCTTTGGGTCATAGTCACCTTTTATTATCATTTTTATATAGTAAGACTGATCATTTATATTTATTGACATGCGCATGTTTAATTTAAATTCAGGAATTAGAGTGAATATTTACCAAATGTGTGGCCAGTCAATCAACTCACTGTGGGTGTATGGCTTATATGGTATGGTATGGTATGGTAAAATTTTATTTATACAGTGATATAGCCATTAGGGTTCTGAAAATCCCTATTCACAAGGCTTATCTGTTTATATAAAACTAAGTAGTTACAACATTACAAATTTTTGATATGGTACAAAATTACAAAACATACAGAAAATACAAATACCTTACAATGTTTTACAAAAAACACCAAAAAAGGCTAATAGTCATTTAACCTCTACATTATTTTCACCTATTGCAGTAACAGCGGAAACTGAGTTCATGGTTCATAGCAATTTTAAAAGCATTATCAGTAATAGTTAATTCTCGTAAAAAGGGGGAGGGGGGAGACAATTCCAACTAGGAGCTGCCTGGTATTAAAAGGTCATTTCACTGAACTGGTTAGTTGATTTAAGTTAATTAAATCTCTGGCACCTGTTTTTCTTAGATTTAAACCATGTTTGGGTTTTTGTAGTTTATTTTTTAAATTATTTAAGGATTTATTTTTGAGTATACTCCGAACCTGGTTCAACCAGATTCCCTTTGCCCGTAAATTTAATGGGGTCCAACCTAATTCTATGTACATTATACAATGGTGAGTTTTGGGGTCACAGCTTAACACAAATCTTGCAAGCTTGTTGTAGAGTGTATCTAAGCCATTTAACTGTTTTTTTGTTGTATGCCTGTAAATATGGCTTTCGTAGTCGATAACTGGTAATACTAGTTGATTTATCATGATCAATCTTGTTTCTCTTGTCATACAGTTTGATACTCATCTTATAGCTCCAATCTTAGTGTTTGTTTTCTTTATTAAGTTTGTTATGTGCTGTTGGAATGTCAGATACTGATCTATTTGTATCCCTAAATACTTATATGTTTCGGTTTGTTCTAAGAACTTACCTTCCTGGGTCATTATTTTTAATTTTGAGACACCCTTCTTATCTGATGCAAAAGACATAGTCTGTGTCTTTTTATTATTTACTAATAGACCCAAAGATGAAAAATAATCTTGCATAGTACGAAAGTCACTTTGTAACTTTTGTTCTACTTCTCTTGAAGTTATTCCTACTGCTACTAATACCGTATCATCTGCATAAAGACAAATTTGTGAATGTCTAATATTTTTTGGCAAGTCATTTAAGTAGACTATGAACAGGAGGGGGCCCAGGATGGATCCCTGGGGAACCCCTCTTGTCACATAATCCTGTCTTGACTGTTGACCATTTAAAACAACAAATTTTGACCTACTGTCAAGATATGACATAAACCAACTACAAGTTTCTTCCTCTACTCCTATTTTCTTCAATGAATTTATCAGGATGCTGTGATTTACTAAATCAAATGCTTTGGATAGGTCCACATATACCGCATCCACGGGCTTCGCCTCCCCAAGCGGAGTAGCTATGAGATCTAAAAAGTCAGTGAGTACGGTAGCCGTGGACCTACCCTGCCTAAAGCCATATTGTTGTTGTGTTAGTTTATTATACTTCTCCAAATACTCCATCAACTGATCGTGAACAACTTTTTCAAATAACTTAGATACTGTAGACAACAGGGCTACAGGACGATAGTTTGAGGTGTCCATAGGATCTCCTCCTTTATCTATTGGTATCACTTTGGCTAGTTTCCAGCTGGAAGGAAACTGTCCCTCCTTTAAACTCCAATTGAAGATATCCCATAGTATTGGTGATAATTCCAAGGCGGCTTCCTTCAATAATTTATTATCTATTTTATCCAGACCACTTGCCTTGTTTGTTTTTAATCTATTTATACTTTTTAGGGCTTCTTTATTTGTCACTCTCCTGAATCTAAATTTATGTGTTTTTCATCTAGGAAATTCCCATCCTTTACTTCCTTCACTAAATTAATTTTAGATGTAGGTTTTAAATTCAGGTTGGGGAGGTTTATAAAATAATTGTTCAGAAAATCAGCAGCTTTATTTGTTTCAAGCACTTTCCCATCTTGACTCAATTTTATCTCACTCTGGTTACAAATTGGATTCATGAGATTTTTTATTACAGACCAATAGGCACCCGGGTTGGTTGATTCTTTAATCCGCTGTTTATAATAAAAAGCTTTTGATTTCCTAATTTCCTGTATTACTTTGTTCCTTATCTTTTAATATTGTTCCCAAACTTCACTTTTTAGTGTTTTATTTGCCTTTTTCCAAAGTTGGCTGTTTGTTCTGATCATTTTTTTTAATTTTATAGTTAACCATGGCAAATATTTTAATCTTTGATTTACTTTTTTATATGGAGCAAATTTATCACAGGCATTCCCAAACATTGTTGTGAATTCTTGTACGGCCAAGTTTAAATCTGGTATAAGAAAAATCCTATACCATGGAAGTCCCTGAAGGTACTTTCTAAATGACAAACTACTAAATTTTGAATAACATCTTCTGGATATTTGTGGTACCAACTTTATGGAAGTAATATTTTTGGTCATAGAGAAAACACACTTAACTACATTATGATCTCCTAAACTAGGAGCACATACACTTTTCTCCAAGATAGTCAATTCTGGTGAGACAAACATCAGATCTAAAATGTTGCCTTTACTAGTTAGGGAACCTTACCTTGTGGGAATATCCATAAGTTGTATTAAATTTAAACAACTCATTGAATTTTCCAACTTCTGGCCCCTAGGGCAACCCCAAGCTGCATTAAAGTCACCAGCCAGAATTACTTGTAGTTGACCTAAATGTCCCATTAAAACATGTGAAAATTTGTCAAAATGAATAGTATTTATTTTAGGTGGAGAATAAACCACTCCTATAGCCAATTTTAATGCCTGTATCTCAATTAATAAACATTTGATACCCTCAATTGACCCTGAATATAAAATTTTTGAATTACCAATTGCGTGACTAATGTAAATTAGAACACCTCCCCCCAATGTTCCCCAATCCTGCCTAAAATGATAAAAATGTTTTAATTCTATCTCATTATATTCGATTCCCTTTTATAACCATGTTTCCATCAACATTACTATGTCCGGCTCTTCATGTTCTACCCAGGTTCTGAAATCCATTTTTTTGATCGTACTTCGTGCATTGTCCAAGACCAATTTAATGGATCCTCCCCTTGGACCTAGGTTCAATTCAACATCCCCACAAAGAGCCAGAGACAGCAATAATGCCCAGTCACATGACTAAATACACCCAATTTGTATTACCAAATATTTAGCACGCAGTTCTTTTTTGATAAGTTTGAAAGGATTTCACCGTATGGTCAGCTTAGATACTTGTTGTGACTTCAAATTGTTCAATAAACAGTTTAGGTAGGTACGTGATCTTTCTGTTAAGGTATCAGTCTCTATGATGGCAAATAGCTGAACCATGCAGACCGAGCCCACTACCAACCCCATCATCTTAAATTACAGTTCCCTTATCATTTTCACTGCTACATCCAAGAGCAGAGGAATACTCAACACAAACCTGTTATAAAAATATAAAATAAAAAACTCCAAGTCAAAAAAGAAAAATCTAGTACAGATAACCCATATAGAGCATTAAAAATATTTTAAGGTGACAGTACTCTATAAAAAATGTCACCAGTATCCAAACCCTAGTCAAAAACACTAAGATGTTATTTCAGCGATAAGCCACCTATTTAGTTACCTGAAACTTTGAATTTTTTTTAGGCAATGTTCATTTTAAAACATATATTCACTCTGTTTACGTGATATTTCACATTTAGAGTAAACTTAACTAATAATTCACTTTCACGAGCAATGCCTCTGTCACTATACTTACTGTCGAAGGCACGGCAACTGGTGAAAAACAGCAGGTTATATTAGACAGATAAATTTTCATTCAATGTTACTTAAAATTCACTCTAATACCCTCTGTTATTTATTAATCTGCTTAAGTGCTCTAAACATAATCATTTCAATAAAATTACCACTGTTATAAAGTCCCAGGTTATCAACTCTAGGGGTTTTCCAAGTTAATTCTATCCGTGTTTCTCTTCCGAGTGGTGCTTGCGCTGCTCACGCTCACACAGTGGCAACGTGAGCCTTTTCTAGTGTTACTGTCCCTCCTCCTGTGCTGATGTAATTCACAAGTCCCGCTTCAAACAGCTGATGGCAATCTCCGTGTCTCTGGTAGCCGGGCTGTTGCTGAAATAACTAGCAGGGCTGCTGCAGGATGGAGCTTTGGTACAATTACAGTCTCACACTACACAAGATCTTTCTGCCAGCTGCAGTGACTGGTTTATGTTAGTAATAACACAGCGTAGGCTTCCTAAAAAGTTATAGCCCAAAGCTGAATAACTCATATTTATGGGTGCACTGGAAAACACTGGGATTTCTAAAATCAGAAGATAATACAGTTTTTAAAAACACGATAATACTCTTCCCCACACCATGGGAAATAAAAAAAATTGCACATCCCAGATGTGACTAGTAATAGTACTGTGAATACTTTGCTTGTTTTAAATTGTTCTTCTACTACTGTAGGATATGCATCTGCTCATACATGGTTGGGGAATTTAGACCCGAACAAAACTGTACTTGTCTCTTATACTGCTAGCCCTTCTGCACCGCTTTGCAGTTCCACCTTAACCTTGACCTCCTTGCAGTGTACTTTACTGAAACTGTTTTATTCCCTGTGTGTGTGGAGATTATCAGTGAACTTGCCATCTCACTTTTCAGTTTCAAATGTGGTGTAAACACCAGCATTTTGTATAAGGGTTCCTTTGTGGATTAACGGGTCCCTTAGTCAGACCTGGCTAAATCAAGCTTGCAGCTGTGCCACCATAGCCAGTGTTTAAATTGGCAGCACATCTGCCATTGGCCACAGGATCAAGGGCTCTAGCCCCACACTAAGACTTGAATTCAGAAATTCCAACCACTGGCCCACACACAGGAGTGTAGTATGGGGGGGTGCTGTACTACCAGAGTGTACCATCCTTCAACATGGTTGAGGTGTGGAGTGGTTACTGCCATGTCACTAGTTCGCCTGATGGAGCATAACATAAGGAACTGCAGTTATAATGCCAGATACTTGAAAAGTATGAATGCAGTTCTGTTGGCAACTTGGAGGAAGGGATGAGCAGCTGCGTCGGAGAGGGTATTAGGAATTGTATATGCGGTAGTGCAGTGAGGAGTGGTTTGATCAGCTAAGTGGAGATTGGATTGTGCTGTCATGGTCAGTGCTTCAAAATTAGATTGGAGGGCATTGTTGTTGTTTTTTTAACCTTACCATTGAAATACATTTGAAATCTCTTGATTCTACTTTACTATCGAAATACATTTTACAGCTGTTGATTATTTTATAATATTCTGTGTATTGAATTTTTTCAAATAGAACAGTACAAACAGAATACATAACAGTCTATCCAGTTAATGACTTAAACTAACCATGAGCAAGTCTTGCTGGAGAGATTTGATATAATGCACTATAACAACTCATACATGAGGGTAAAATAAATAAATAAATAAAAATAACAAAATTGTAATTGAAAGGCGGCTATGGGAATACACGTCTGGATCCCACATAAAATAGCAGTCCTAATAGACAAAACACGGGGTTAACAGACACTAGTTAGGAAAAATAACAAATTCATTGCTTGGTTTGTGGTTAAGCAAAACCACAACCAGTGGGCTATGTGCTGCTGCTGTGGGGTGAGTGTGTGCTGCTTTACAAAATAAAACTGGTTTGCTTAACCACAAGCCAAGCTGCTGGATTTGTTACTCTGCCTAACTACTGTCCCTTAGTCCCATTGTTTGTGTGCTAAATTAAAAACAAACCAACTTGTTGGTGTCACTGTTTCATAGTAAACCCTTCATATGGAACAATTTGTCTAGAGTGGCACATTCGTGACAGCAACAGCATTTGTTAGTCAGCAAAACATTCCATCACACAATTTTTTTTGTTAAACATGAATTTATGATGTCCTAAGATTAATGCTCAGTGTATTTTTTAGTTTTTTCAGATATTGTTAAAATCAGCGAATTTTCGAATTAATGACTCATTAAAGATGGCTGCCACTCACAATTTTTAAAAATCTCTTCCGTTGTGGTTACCTGTGGAATGTACATGCTAGATGCATACTGCAGATGTATTCAGATGGCGCTACCACATGTTTCTGATGGTAAACAGCACACCACTGTACATATATATTTAATTATTTTCATGGCGGGCATGGCACAGGAGTGGGAACTTTTAAAAATGTCAGAATCATGTATCTTGGTTCAGGAAAGAAAGAAAATGAGAAAAAAATATATATATTGATATTTTTGTCACACAAATGTTATTGCTGAAAAAAATACATGGTTGCTAACAAATACTGCTGCTACTAAACAGATGCCCTGCCGGTGTTGCGATGACTCCCCTACCCCCACCTGGGCATCTACTTATATAGGCGTTGTATGTCAGTTTCAGATGACATGTAACAGACCACTTTCCATTAGCTCCTTATCATTTACTACCACTAGGGGTTGTCAGCTCATCATTCGTTCTCATTGGTGCCTGTACTTAAGCAATAATGCCCAACAGGGTGTGTGTCGTGCTGGGATAACGTCATGCCTCAGGTGGTTGGGCATGAGGCCGCAGGCCAAGTGCATCCAACAACTGAGACGCGACGTTATCCCAAACGACACACACCCTGGAGGGCATTATTGCTATTATACAATGGCTCGATGCTATATTTAAAATAAAAAAAAATAATTTTAAAGAATGCTTTTATTAGTGTGGAAAAATATTTTTGTTTCTTAAGAGGAGATGCAAAAAAAAGAGAGTAAGGTGCTCCATAATGATGAGACTAGACTCGTGATGTTGTGCTGGGATAACATCACAGGTCCAGCACAAGACTGACCAATCAGAGTCCTGGATTTTTTCTTGCCATTGTATAATTGATGTTTATATCTGCACTAGGGCAGTTTCCACTCCCTTCTGCATTTGGAACTGTACTATTGCTGCTCAATATGACACATATAATTTTGGTCTCTCTAGTAACCAGTCTGTTACCCTGTTCCCACAGTAGCACCTGGCTACAAAATTCAAATGGAAATTTCATATCCTCAAACATGCTTGTTAGACCTGCTGACTACCTTGATCTTACTCCAATACTGATCTCACGATTCATTAATTATCTCGTGGCACCTACATAGATCGTAGACTCTGGTTTAAAACTACTATGGTCTCTCCTAGCATTCATTGCAAGCTCTGGTACCTCTTGCTGCTTGCAATCCTGTTGGCAGGTGATGTTGAATGAAACCCAGGTCCCTTACATCCTCAGCCTTGCAATAATGCCTCCTGGGCTACCACTAGGGGCTCTGCATAGTCCATCTAAACATTAGGAGCATTACACGCAATTTCACGGAGCTTGAGGCTTGGGTCTCCACCTACAATCCGGATATACTATGCCTATCTGAGACGTGGCTCAAGCCTCCCAACCCTGACTCAATCTGCTCATTACAAAACTATAGCCTTATCAGGAATGACAGACGATCTCCTAAGCGGGGTGGAGGTGTTGTGCTGTTTTACAAAACTCATCTAAACATCTTGCAAAATACTATACCCCAATCCTCCTCTTGCGAGTCTCTTCATGCACTTCTCTGCTTGGGTTCTAAAAATCTTCACATAGTTGTTGCTTATAACCCGCCCCAAGGAGTACTGTCTGCCTTCTTAAATTTGCTGGAGGACTCAGTAAAACTAGTAGGTCATAATGAACTGCTTATTCTTGGGGACATGAATTTAAATGGGCTTGGGCAAACACATAGTCAACTTCTATCTGCAATCCAGAACTATAGCCTGCATCAAGTCATAACAGTGCCCACAAGGATCTCCCCTAAAACAATGTCCAGCACGTTACTGGATTGGCTGTTAACGAACAGGGTTGACAGAATTGTGAATGCAGGCACTCTGCCAGATACTATATCTGATCACTACCCCATTTTTTGTATGTGGCAACACTTTAGCTCCCAGTCTCTGCCCCCACGCAATATCATTTTCAGGAACTATGCTAATCTGAATCAGGCTAAATTCCTGTATGAAGTCTCATCGATTGGCTGATCTTATCTTTGTCAGTCCTTGGATGCACAAACAGCTCTGAACTACTTTTTAGACCAATTTCGTTCAATTCAGGATAGACATACACCCCTAGTGACCCGATGTGTGTGCATGACACTCACTAAGTGGTTACACAAAGATCTCCTGGCAGCTTTACATGTCAGGGATAAGAGCTGGGGGCGTTTAAAAAAAAAAAAAAGGCCTCACTGTTGACTACCGGACGTATAGGACCCAGAGAAGTGATTACAAAAAGCAGATTAGACAAGCAAAAAGTGCATATTGTAAGGAGCTTCTGCTAGGAGCAACAGGTGACTCCAGAAAATTCTGGGCACATGTAAAATCATTCCTAGGTGTAAAGAAAACTCACCTGGCAGACAAAATGTTCATTAGTGGGGTCCACTGCAATAACCCTAGGACTATTGCAGAGGCGTTTAATAAAAAAATGATCTGACCTGTCCAGCTTTACATCTGTCTTCCACAATGGTCAGCTTTACTCTCCCCTCCTGTCACCTCTGTCTTCACCCCACACTTTTACTTTACGCCGGTATCAAAATCTGACATCCTAGACCTGCTAGATACCATTTCTGACAACACTAGTGTAGGCTCTGATGAGACAGAACCCAAACTCCTAAAACTGGCAGCACCATTTATTGCACAGCCCCTGTCAAGGATCTTTACCCTCTCTTTTTACAAAGGTGTTGTCCCTGATATCTGGAAAATGGCTAGAGTTGCTCCAGTCTTTAAGAAAAGTGATACAAGAGATATGACTAACTATTGGCCAATAGGTATACTATCAGTTCTGTGTAAAATCCTGGAAAAGTTAGTATCAATACAAGTTATTGAATTTATGTCTAAATATAACCTTCTCTCACCAATTCAATATGGTTTTTGGAAGGGTCATAGCACCTCCACGGCCCTGCTTCACCTTGCAAATGACACTTTAACTGCTATGGACAATGGACACCTCACGGGAGCAGTTTTTATTGACCTGACAAAGGCTTTTGATCTTGTTGATCATCCTCTTCTGCTTGATAGTCTCCTAGCCCTTGGTTTCTCCCAAAACTTGGTTGCTTGGTTTAAAAGCTGTCTGTCAAATAGGACTCAGCTCATAAGATTCAGCTCAGCTATATCCAGCTCCAGGGCTATTAATCTAGGTGTTCCCAGGGATCAGTATTAGGACCCCTTCTCTTCTCAATTGTCATTTAACAGTATCTCACCGAGTATCCCAGGTGGCTCAGCTATCCTTTATGCGGATGACCTGGTCTTGTACTGTAGTGATAAGAATATTCACCACATAAGCAAACCCTTACTGCTGCTTTTAAGTCCACCCAGTCTTGGCACTTCCACCATAAGCTAATCCTCAATGCTGATAAAACGCATACTATGCTGTTTGGCTCTGCAGTCAAATTAAGTAAAAACCTGGACAAATTTGAAGTTTCTGGTCAGGGTGGGAAGGTCCTCGTACCAGTATGTTCATTCAAGTATCTTGGAGTACTCCTTGACGAGAATCTTAATTTTGGTCAGCATATAACATCCACCTGTAAATTGGTAAATGCCAAAATTGGAGTAGCCTATAAAACCAGCTATGTCCTTACGCAGTTGGCAAGATTAGCCATAGCCCTTGGGATTCTGCTCCTGTCGCTATCCTATGGGGCAGTTACCTATCTCAGTGCATCCAAAACTCTCCTCAGGGAGTGGGACACTACTTACAACAACATCTGCAGGTATACCTCGGCCTCTCCCCGGTCAAAATACCATTGCAAACTTTATGCCAACCTAAATTGGCTACCCATCGCTTTGGCTCGAACTCTTGCCCTTGGCTCCCTAACTGATAATATCATTAGAGCAGGCATCCCAGTCTCACTGGCCTCCTTACTAACTCTGCAGCCCTCCTCTCACGGCCTACGATTGGCTGATAAGTCGCTGCTGCAAATACCCAGATGTAAATCTAACAAAGGAACCCTTACTTTCTCTCATTCAGCAGCCAAACTTTGGAACTCCCTGCCTCTTGATGTACGCTTAGGCCCCAGTCATGCCCAGTTCAAAACAGTTGTCATTCTTTCTTCTTCAGCCAGATCTCCTGTGCCTGTTTCAAACCCCCTTGAGTTTGCTTTCGACTCTAACCCACTTCCCCACTGCTGCAAACTGCTCTCCACTTATCCTGACCATCTAGTTATATTATTTAGGCACTTATTGTCTCATTTTTGTTAATGTTTCAGCTACCCTTAACCCAGCAGCTGTCAGCCGTATGTGATTTTTTCTCACTGAATTTTTTGTTACTGATTATAAACTATGTACTATTCTTGTTACCTACTCATGTGATTGTTAAACCTTGTTATAGCTCTGTATGTATTTTGTCTCTTCCCAAATCAAATTGTATTCCCTGTATATCCCCACCTATTGTAATCTCCTGGGTCATGCCTGAAAATAGTCATGTTTTGACTAATGGCACTTACCCGGTTAACAAAAACTAAATAAAAAAAATAACAGTTCAGTTATACTGCTGATCTCCACACAAGAGAAATTGGGGTGGAATACATTTACTTAGATTTGGTATATTGCACCTTGGTACATTCAAGAATGCCTCCCATACCTTATGAAAGGCCTCCAGCTTGCATGAGGCAACACATGCCATGTGTTGGTTTGCTGCCTGTATCCCCATTTTATTCACCCATTCCTTCACTGTGGGTGGGGGTGGTTGTCTCCACTTACACAGGATTAGGTGTTTGGCTCCCACCCATAGAGACTACAGCCCAGTTTTAATCACTTTTGTTCATCCCTTCTGGCTGGTCTGGATTTCAGCTAGGTTAAGGGTGTGGGTGAAATCTGGACTGCTGGAACCTTGATGGTTGTTGCCTGGTCCTACTCCAGCAGTCATAATTTCCCAAAGCCTCACCCTAGATGAAATCACAACTATTTGGAACAGATGGACCAAGCAGCAAAAACTGGACCAAGTGGTCTGGCGAGAACAACTGGACTGTGCCAGTTGCGCCCAGTCCCACTGGTCTGGCCGGACCACTCAGTCCATTTTTTTTTTTTACTTAGCCTGGTGCTCCTCCATTACCCCTCCTGCCTTTCTGGCAATGGGTGAGACATGGTATTTGTATTTTCTCCCTTGTTCCCTGGACCCCAGAACACGGTCGTGCATGTGCATGGAGGCGTGCATGTGCCCCGCGGCTCCAGTGATGGCCATCTGCCCTCCTGGCCTAGTGCCAAACTTCCCCCTGGCCTGGCACTGCCACCAAGCCTCCACCAGGTGTCAGCCAAGAGTCAGGGAAACCTCTTGTCCCTATCCAGAGAGGAGAGCTGCCTGGTGGCTGCTCAATTCTGGCTCCTCACCCCCCAAGCCAACCCCTGCTAACCTCAGCTCTCTCCTGAACCTGGGTCACCGGGGTGGCATGAGGTGTGGTGTCCAGTGCCTCAAGCCTCAGTGCCACTTGACCAGCGCCCTCAATCCAGTTTTTAACATTTTGGGTTTGGTCTGGTGGTCCTGATTTCACCCATACCTCTTGGTCCAGCCAGAGATGAGCAATGTCTTCAGAGCAGACTGGTTTTTGGTCTGGTCTTGCATCGGTAGTGGCCAGGGTAAACTGCTTTTCTTTCCTAGCTGTTGTGTAAGTGGTTTGCACTTAGCAGGGTTATGGTGTATGCCATTCCCACACAGCACTCTGTCTCAGCCAGCAGTCAGCCTGCCTTCTCTGCCATCCTCAGCATAGAAAGGAGAATGTCCCATTCAGGGCCCATATATACTTGCTTGCTCTGTATGGGATTGGGTAATCACCCAGACTATTCTGTATTTCTTTTCATTAACATCACCCAGGATATTCATGGGTGTGTTTCACTTATTTCACGTGCATAAGAAGTGATCACATTGATCTGAACTTATGTCTTAAAAGAGTGTAGCAATAATAATAATCTTTATTTATTAAGTGCAATTCAAAATACCAAAGCGCTTTACAAAAGATATAAAATATAAAAACTTTAAAACCAATAATAATTAAAAATACTGATGTATCATATCAACTGATAATCTCAAGTGGTAGAAAAAGGAAAGTTAAATAAGTGGGTTTTCAATGCCATTTAAAGCTCTCCACAGTCCGGCACTCAAACCCAGATGAGGTAGAGAATTCCACAAGGTGGGCACTGCAAACACAAATGATTGAGCCCCAGATGTTTTCAGTTGAACCCTAGCACTCTCTAGCAATCCTCCATCGGCAGAGCAGAGTGAACAGAGGGGCAATAGGGGTGAAGAAGCTCTTGCAGGTAGCTCGGACCCTGTCTGTGTAGGGCTTTGTAGGTCAGCAAGCCGACCTTAAAGGTGATTCACCATTGAACTGGCAGCCAGTGCAGCTTGTACAGCACAGCAGTAATGTGGCTAGATCGAGAAAGCCCAGTCAGTAACCTGGCTGCTGCATTCTGCACTAGCTGCAGGCAGCGGATATCAACCCCTGGTAGCCCTAGGTAAAAGGCGTTATAGTAATCCACACGAGCAGTCACAAAGGCATTGAGTAATATTGGAAGGTCATCGGGTGGAACCAGATTCCTAATCTGGGTGACATTCCTCAGATGGTAAAATGAGGTCGAGACGACAGATGACACCTGAGGCTTCAGAGTCAGTCCTTCGTCAAGGATAATGCCCAGACTAGGCACCCATTCAGAGGTCCCCAACTGGCAGCCTCCTAGCACCAGGCCAGATGCCAGCCCTGCTGAAGACCCCTCTACTCGATGACCTGGGTCCACAACCAAAACCTCAGTCTTGTCAGGGTTCAGCTTCAGCCAGCTGGCACTCATCCAGTCTTGAATCTAGAGATAGTCAGCTGTTAAATACTGAGACCACAACATCTTGATTGGGTGCAAAGGACATGTATAGCTGAGTATCATCCGCACAGCAGTGAACACTCAGTCCTTACCACCTAACAACATCTCCCAGTGGCAGCATGTACACCGTGAACAACATGGGGGAGAGCACCAAGCCCTGCGGGACCCCACATGGCAGGGAGAAAGCATCAGAGGAATAAATCCCCGACACTACTCTCTTAGACCTGCCAGTGAGAAAAGAGTGAAACCATCTGAGGACAGTACCAGACAGTCCACAGACCAACCGCAGGTGCTGTAGCAATACCCCATGGTCCATGGTGTCAAATGCCACCAAGAGATCAAGGAGGACCAGGATGGTACAGCTCCTCTGATTCATCACAACAAGGAAGTCGTTAGAGCACCCAAACAAGGGCAGTCTCAGTACTGTGCCTTGTCCTAAAACCTGACTGAATGGGATCATAGATGTCATGGATGGTGAGATGATCCTCCAGCTGCAGCACAAACTCCTTCTCAATAACCTTACTCACAAAGGGAAGGTTAGAGACAGGCCTGTAGTTGGCAAGACAATCCAGGTCAAGAGAATATTTCTTAAGAAGAGGAGTCACCACTGCCTCCTTCAAGGAGTTGGGGAACTCCCCAGTGTCTAACGAACACCAGATTATCTCTGCCAGGACCGGGCTGATGACCTCCACACACACCACAAGGAGGTGGATTGGGCCCGGCTCCAAACTACAGTAGGTTGGCCGCATACACTGGATGATCTTCATGACATCCAAGACTGCCACATGGCCAAAAGCTGACCAACCCGTCCAAAGTTCTGCAACCTCCTACTGGTCACTGCAACCCCCATTAAAGTGTGCAGAACAGATCTCGGTCCTGATGCCAGCAACCTTATCTGCAAAGAAGTGAGCAAACTCATCACATTTATCTTGTAACAAGGCGCTCTGTGACTGCAGACAGGCTAGATTGCACAGTCTGTCCACAGTGCGGAAAACTGAGCAGGTCAATTCTGTGCAGCAGAGATCTCCCCGGACTGGAACTCTGCCTTCTTACTGGAGATCGTTGACTGATAACCTGCATAATGCACCATCAAACTAAGCTCGTCAGCATCAAGGCCAGATTTCCCCCAGCATCGCTCTAACCTATGCCCTACTCTTCTCATCTCCCTCAAAGTCCCATCAAACCATGGGGACCGAGGACGAAGACAGGGCGAACATGGACAGGAGCTATGGAGTCCAGGGCTGCCACCACAGCCTTATTATAGGCCTGTAGTAGATTCTCTGGACCCATGCTTGCACTCGTGCATCCCGAGAGGTCCAATACTCTGAGTGTACTACTTTCAACACTGATGAGTAAAAAAATCTCACAAGGCCTTGTTTACTCAGTTAATATAAGACATAAAAAGGCTTACGCCCATCTCTAATGTCTCCCATGACCACATGAGTGAATCAATGCCAAGATTTGTCTGTTTCCAATTAAGGAAGTTATCAAGTCTGCTTTTGAAGCAGTCAAAGGATGTTGCATCAACCACATAATTTGGTGGCTTATTCCAATCCTTAACTATTTTAACTGTGAAGAAGTTATCCCTTTTCGCAGTATGAGCTCTAGGTACTAACAACTGACGGTTGTTACTTCACAGATTTAAGGATTGTCTATGGAACTGGATACCACAGGACTGTCTTAGATTAGGATTCTGAAGAATTTTATACACTTGCAGGAGGTCACCTCTTTTCCTCTTTTCTTCTAAACTAATCAAAACAGTTACCTGGAGCCTGTCCCTATATGACATGGATTTTAACTGAGGGATAATCTTCGTAGGTCTGCAATGAACCTTTTCCAAAAGATCAATGTCTCGTTTCAAGTAAGGATTCCAAAAGGGAGAACAATAGTCCAAGTGTGGACAGATATATGATCTCTAAATGAGCAAAATAACCTGTTCATTCTTGTTAGTAAAGGATCTCTTAACACTATTAAGAATTCTATTCAATGTAAGGACTATTTTTTTACACTGATCGCTAGCAGGCAGCTGGCTGTTAATTATTATACCAAGATCCCATTCTTTCACTACGCTCTTTAGGGTGATGTTATATAAGGAGCATGAATAATTAGGGTTGTTCTTGCCAAAATAGAGTACAACACATTTATCAACATTAAACTCTATTTTGTTTCTTATTGTACATAATTCTGTGAGTTTTAGGTCACTCATTAGAGAGACATAACTGCTCATAGAAGATAGAAACATAGAAGTTGACAGCAGATAAGGACTGCAAGGCTCATCCAGTCTGCCCATTTCTTTTTCTGCCTTATGAATGTGCCATCGGCCTTTGCTCTGTCAATGGCCTATCCATTCATACTCATCTGTATTGCTCCCTTATACCTATCCCACGCCTGTTTGAAGCCCTGCACTATATTCATATCCACCACTTCCTGAGGTAGGCGTTCCATGCATCCACCACCCTTTCTGTGAAAAAGAACTTCCTCACGTTACCCCTTAATCGGCCTCCCTCTAATCTCATGCTGTGTCCTCTTGTCCTGCTATTTTTCTTATATTGAAACATGTTAGACTCTTTCACCTTGTTAATACCCTTAAGGTGTTTGAATGTTTCGATCATATCACCTCTCTCCCTCCTTTGCTCTAGGGTATACATATTGAGCTCCGTTAATCTGTCCTCTTATGTTTTCTGATGCAGTCCCTGCACCATTTGGTGCCCTTCTCTGGACTGCCTCAATTTGGTTACTGTCCTTGTGAAGGTGTGGCTTCCAGTACTGCACACAGTACTCCAGATGGGGCCTAACCAGTGTCTTGTAAAGAGGATTATTACCTCCTCTTCCGACTTGTGATACCCTTACTAATACACCCCAACATCCTCTAGCCTTACCTACTGCTTTAGTGGTCTGTTTGGATGATTTCAGGTCATCAGTGGCGATGATGACTCCCAAGTTTTTTTCTTCCCTTGTGACTGCCAGCGACTCCCCTCCCAGCCTATAGGTGGCTTCAGGGTTTCTCTTCCCTATAAGCATGATCTTGTCCTTCTTTGCGTTAAACTCCAGTTGCCACTCTTCCAACCATTTTGCTAGTTTATCCAGATCTCTTGTCATTCTGCCCACACCATCTGGATCATCTACTCTGTTGCAGATCTTGGTGTCATCTGCAAACAGACAAACCTCACCCTCTAGTCCATCTGCAATGTCACTGATGAAAATATTGAAGAGGACTGGCCCCAGGACTGATCCCTGAGGTACCCCATTTGTGACTTGCATCTCTTCTGACTGTATACCATTTACCACCACTCTCTGCTTTCTGCCCGTCATCTAGTTTGCCACCCAGTTGACCAACTTCTGACCCACCCCGAGCCTACCCAGCTTATTAATCAATCTTCTATGTGGAACAGTATCGAAAGCTTTGCTGAAGTCAAGGTAGGCAACATCAACTGCTCCCTTTAGGTCCACCACTCTGGTTACCCAGTCAAAGAAATCTATGAGATTAGTTTGACGAGTTTGCTCACTTCTTTGCTGATAAGGTGGCCGACATCAGATTGGAGATTCACCTATCATGCTCTGTAGTGGTTACAGGTGGTCAAAGCGGGGTCATGACTCCTCTGTTTTGTTGGGCTGAGTTTGACTGACCGTAGATTGAGGATATCATGCGGCATTCAAAGAAATCTGAGTTGTTTGACAGGACCCCCCACACGTATACATGCTGCCTTGGATGCAGTGCCCATATGGATTCTACCTGTTCCACTATGCCAGTGTCTCCATTATCTTTCCTACTACCAAAGTAACAATAACTGTCCTGTGGGTTCCCTGCTTCCTCTTTGCTGTCACTGTTGTGGAGAGGGACTACATGATCCCTTCTCCACTCTTCCGGGCGTATTCCATTGCTAAGGGAGTAGCTGAACAGGTCTGCCAGCATGGCTGCCAGTTCAGTTTTCTGCTTCCTGAGGTTCTTGTGATGCATCCCATCTGGACCCATTGCCTTGTCTACCTTCAATTTATTCAGTTCTTTGAGCACCCCTTCTTCTGTAAAAGGGTTAGTGTCCACCTAGAAATACAGAATCATTGAAATTGTTGGCAGATAAGGACCACTAGGCCCATTTACTATGCCTGTAAGCCGTGTACTTAGATTGTGGACTCTGACCCAGTCTGGTCAGCGGCCTTTCGTCCTTGCTTCCCACCTCTAAAGTTCCCTTATGCCTGTCCCAGGCATGTTTAAATCCCTTCACTGTGCTCACTCCAACCACTTCCTGTGGCAGACCATTCCATTTGTCCACCACCCTCTCTGTGAGGAAAAACTTTGTCACATTTCCTCCTAACCTGCCTACCTCCAGTTTCCTATTACCCTCTCATTCTATTTGTCCCTCTTACTTGGAATAGGTTTCCCTCCTGCACCTTCTATATGCCTTTGATGTGCTTGAATGTTTCTATCACGTCCCCCCCCCACTACCTCCTCTACTACATAAAGTACATATTGAAGTCCTTTAATCTCTCCTCATATGTTTTGTGCTGCAAGTCCTGTACCATCTTGATCCTCCTCTGTACTGCTTCCATCCCATCAATGTCCTTGCGATACTCAGCTCCTCCCACCACCATTCTGTTGCTGTCACCTGGGTTCCCTCTTCCCAGGTTCATTAATTTGCACTTCTTTGCATTGAAACCCAATTGCCACACCTCAGTCTATGTTTCAAGCTTGCCCTAGTCCCTCTTCATTCTCTCCAACTGAGAGCTGGGTCAGCAAGTGTGGGCAGCTACAAGGTAAGGGTGCTAGCTGCACATTCGAGCAGACTTGACAGACCATGTGGCTTGTTTCTTCTGGCAGTTTCGTATGTTTGTATGTTCTCCATCCCATATGGCGTATCCACCCTTTTGCAGAGCTTGGTGTCATCTGCAAACAGGCACACTTTCTCCTCCACCTCTAGCAGTATGGCACCATTGGAAATATTGAACAGGACTGACCGAAGGACTGATCCTTGAGGTGCGTCACTGGTCACCCCCCCTCCCCAGATTGGATCCCATGTAACACCACCCTCTGCCTGCTGTCCATTAGCTAGTTCTTCGCCCACTTAATCACCTTGTGCCCCAAGCCCACACTACCCATCTAGTTAACCAGCCTCTTATGTGGGACGGTGTCGAACGCCGCAAGGTATGTGCCATCCACTGACCCCCTGATTTACTTCCTTCATCACGCAGTTAAAAAAACTATCACATTTCTTTCACATGACCTTCCTGCTGTGAATCCTTGTTGCCTTGAATCCTGGGCACTGATGGGTTACAGGCGTGGCATTATTCTGTCTTTCAGCGGTGTCTCCATGATTTTCCCCACCACTGAGGTGAGGCTGACTGGCCTATAATTTCCTGCCTCTTCACTACTGCCGCTTTTGTGCAGAGGGACTACATGTGCCCTCCTCCACTCCTCTGGAAACCACTCCCATATTGGGCACCTCAGTGAACATGACTGCCATTGGTGCCACTAACTCCGTTTGCAGCTACCTAAATATCCTTGGATGTATGCCGTCTGTCCCCATTGCTTTGTCTGACTTCAGTTTTGCTAGCTCTTCCAGGGCTCTCATCATGGTGAACGGACTGGTATTCACCTCTTCCCCTTGTTTTTTTCTGCTGCCCAGCTGCATTCCCTGACCCTCGCCCTGTTCTGTGAATACTGATCAAAACTATTTACTCAGTAGCTCTGCCGTTATGCAGTTCTCCTTCTGTGCAGTGTCCTTCAGCCCCTTTTCATCTTATAGTACCCCTTCCCTGGCTTTTCTTCATTCGCTGATGTAGCCATATAATGTCTTGTCTCCTCTCTTCATTTGCTCTGCTAATCCTTCCTCTGTCCATGCCTTTGTGCTCCTAACTGCCTTCCCTGCTTCCCTTACAGACTCGAGGTACACCTCCCTGTCTTCCTCACTTTTGGTCTCCCTATATTTTCTGAAACTCACCCTTTTGTCTCTTGCTTTGACTTCCATCTCATTTGAGAACCATAGTGGCTTCATCCTTCTCTTTCCCTTTGATACTAATCTAATGCATTGGTTTGTTGTCCACAATATGGCTCCTTTTAGGTGCTCACACTGCTCTACCGACCTACCCTACTGTGCATGCATTTGATGCCTAGCTAAGTTCCCTGATCCTTCCCTTGCACTGTGAAGACCGAGCCAAAATATCTGTTTAGGATGAACACCTCTTCACTGTGAACCTCCACATTTTCAGCCTTGTATCCTTTGACTGTAGTTGTCCTCCCTTGACTTACTTCTTTCAGTTATGTATCGATAAAAAGTCTTGTCCCATTGCTTCACTGTTTTAGACAATCTCTCCTCCGTTTGACTATGTAAGAGTGCTGTCACAAGAATCATGACCAGCTATGCATTTTTTAAAATGCAAGTTATTATAACAATACTGACATGTAGTAACTAACAAAGCCATTCTTTTGACAAAGTGCACCACATCATTGAACAATGGTGAACAAGACAAACATTGGAATACAATTAACCAATGACTGTTAAACTATGGAGCATGGGTAGTCATAGTGTCAGGTGGGGGGGCATGTGACTGGAGACCACCACAAGAACACAAGCAGTACTTAAAGTAATTGAAAGCAGTACATAATATTGGTAAAAATACAGTGCATATATATACTTACAAAAAATGTTGAACTGTATGAAGATGTCAAAATATTGCATATGTAATACTGTACTAACACAAGTATGCTAAGTGAGTTATATGTATGAGAAGAAAAAATTACTCACCTTAGTAATTATGTTTCTTCTAGTGGAGTCTTGCTGTATTCTGACAAGCGCAGTTAGCCCCAGCCTTTAAACTGCCCTGGAGAACAGTGGGTTAACTTTTTTATGCAAGGCATAGAATGTTCATCTCGAGCTTGGTTGATGTCTCTGCTTGTTGTAATTCGAACTGCAACCGTCAGATCTTTACGAGCAAAAACTAACTAGGTGTTCTGTGTGGAAACTGTAAAATTTTTGCTAGCCAACTAGCAGAAAAATAATCTTTTGAGTTCTTAAAGGAAGACTCAAGTCAGGAAACTCAAATACAAAAACCAATCAAATGGAATAACATCTCACCCCATGAGAAAAACAAAAGGTGAAAGGGGGCACCCTAGGGTGCCAACACTGCGCCTGCCCACCCACATCCCAAAAATCTAGGTTCTGAGAGGGGAGGTGGAGAGGTAGAAGGCAAGACTCCACTAGAAGAAACATAATTACTAAGGTGAGTAATTTTTCTTCAAACAACATGAAGTCTTGCTGTATTCTGACAAGTGCAGACTACAAGCAGTACCTCCATGGAGGAGGACAGAACCTACTTTGGGAATAGGCTCTAGTACTGCTGTGTTAAACTGAGCATCACTCCAGCCTGGATATCCAGAGAGTAATGCTTGGTAAAGTATGGACTGTTTTCCAGGTGACTGCTTGACAAATTTCTAAAAGAGGGATATCCCTGGCAGCAGCCAGGGAAGCAGCTGTACCTCTTGTGGAATGAGCCCTCAGGCCTGAGGGTGGAGTTTTTCCCAGTTTTTCATAGCAGAATTGTATACAAGACACAATCCACCTGGCAATAGATCTCTTGGTGGCAGGTTTGCCCTTCCCAACTTCTCCGTAAGTAAGGAACAACTGGAGGGAGTCAAACCTGTGACCCTTGGTATGCTCTATGTAGTAGCTAAGGGTTCTTTTAACATCCAAATTGTGTAGCCTCCTCTCTCCCAAGGAAGAATGATCAGTCAAGAAAACAGGGAGAGATAAAGACTGATTCAGGCAGAAATCTGAAACCACTTTAGGCAAGAACTTTCTGTTAGTTCTAAGGACCACTTTATCTCTGTGAAAAGAGATGAAATCAGGTTCCACTGACAGGGCTTGCAATTCACTGATATGTCTAGCAGAAGTAATGGCTACAAAAACACAGTTTTCCAAGTCAAGTACTAAGCTCTGCTGAGGACAAAGGTTCAAAAGGTGGTTGCATAAGCTGAGCAATGCAAACATTAAGATCCCAAGCAGGAGCAGGATCCCTAAAGGAGGGATTGGTGTGAAGCAATCCCTTGAAAAACTTACAGAATACAGGGTGGGATGACAGTGAGGAAGACTTGTTTACTGACAGGAAAGCAGAAACAGCAGACAAGTGTACCTTGAGAGTAGCTGGTCTGAGGCCTAGGCCATTGAGATGGACAATATAATCCAGAACCGTAGGCAATTCAGCAGTGTCTGGAGAAATACTCTGCTTAGAACACCAAATGCTAAATCTTTTCCATTTGGAGCTGTAAGTCTTTCTGGTGGAGGGCTTTCGAGAAGCCTTGAGGATATCCAGAACCCCTTGGGAAAGATGCAGATCTTCAAACTCTAACTCTTCAAGAGCCAAGCCTTGAGATTGGGAGACTGAAGATTGGGGTACCAAATCCTCCCCTGAGAGGATGTTAACAGGTTGTAATTCCTAGGAAGAGACAGGGGAAGATGGACTGCTAGGGACAGCAACAAGGGATACCATGGCTGCCTGGCCCAGTCTGGAGCAATCAGAATCACTTTGCAAGGTTGTGACCTTATCTTGACTAACACTTTGAACAGGAGAGGGAAGGGGGAAGCATACAGAAATTTCCCTTCCCAATCCAGAATCAGAGCATCCAGGGGACTGAGCCCAAGACTGGGGTCTGCAACAAAGAGAGGAAGTTGGTGATTGTCTGGGGCTGCAAAAGATCTATCTCTGAGTGCCCCATCTTGAGAAAATCACCTTCAACACCAGAGGATCCAGGGCCCATTCGTGATGCCCCTGGGATATTCTGCTCAGTGCATCTGCTAGGACATTTTCCTTCCCTGGGAGGTGAACTGCTACCAGAGAGGTTTGCGGGGAATAAGCCAGGGACCACAACTTCATTGCTTCTGTGCACAAGGCCGTAGACTGAGTGCCTCCTTGCTTGTCGATGTACTGTACCACATGGTGGTGGTGGTGTCTGTTTTGACCTGAACCACCTTGTTCTGAACTGATTTGGAAAAAGCTTGCAGTGCCAGAAACACTGCTCTGAGTTCCAAGAGACTGATGTGTAGGAGAAATTCCTGAGGTGACCACAGTCCCTGGATGGTGAGGTCCCCCAAATGGGCTCCCCAGCCCAGCAGGGAAGCATCTGTGGTAAGGACCTCTGAATCAGACTGAGTGGTAAATGGAACCCCTTGCCTCAAATTGTCCTGATCCTGCCACCATTGCATGGCTTGGATCAGAGTTCGAGTCACTGGGATTAGTTTGGTAAGGGAATCCTTTCTTTGGGACCAAAAAGCTCTTAAGTGGAACTGAATGCCCCTCATCTGGAATCTTGCGCCTTGGACCACTGCTGTAGAAGCTGCCATGTGGCCCAAGAGCTGAAGGAAATGCCTTGCTGGTCGAGACACCTGAAGGCTGAATGAAGAGGCCAGCTCCATGAGAGCTTTCCAGGGGAAGGAAGGCTCTTGCTTTTACCGTATCCAGCTTTGCCCCTATGAAGGTGAGGAGCTGCACTGGTTCGAGAACTGACTTTGGTAGGTTGAGAAGAAATCCTAAAGAAGTGAGCACTTGCTGGGTCACTTGTAGGTGTTACTTGACTTGGTCTGGGGACTGACCCACTATGAGCCAGTCGTCCAAATGTGGAAAAATGGAAATCTTTTGTCTTCTTAGGAAGGCAACAACTACTGCCAGGCACTTTGTGAAGACCCTTGGGGCTGAGGTTGAGCCAAAGGGCACTGCTCTGAACTGATAGTGGCCTGTGAGGCAACTCGAGACCTGAGGTACTTTCTGTGGGAGCACCTGATGGGAATGTGAAAGTAGGCATCTTTGAGGTCCAGGGAGGCTAGCCAGTCCCCTGGCCTTAGAGAGGGAAGGATAATTCCCAGAGTTATCATCTTGAACTTTGGCTTTAAAAGATGTTTGTTCAGGTATCTTAAATCCAGGATGGGTCGCCACTCTCCTGTCTTTTTGGGGGTTAGGAAGTACCTGGAGTACTTTCCTTTGCCCCAGTGTAGGGTATGTACTCTCTCTACAGCTCTTAGAGCTAGGAGAGAAGAAACCTCTGCCTCTAGGGCAAGGGTCTCTGAGAGATTTGCAGGTGGAAAAGATCTGGCTCTCATCTTTGGAAATTTTTTGAAGCTGAGAACCAGTCCTTGGCTTACTACTTCCAGGACCCACTTGTCTGATGTAACAGACATCCAGTCCTGGACAAAGTAAGCCAGCCTGACCCCTACTGGGATAGGAGAATCAACCCGTGCAGACCCATCAGGGTGTCTGCTTGGCAGGGGCTTTAGGCTGAGGGGTGGATGCAGGCCTGCTCATCCCCCTTCTGCCTCTCCCTTTGAAGAACCCCCTCTGTGAAAAGGAAGAAGAGGCCTGTGCTTGGTAAAAAGGCCTTTGAAAAGGCCTGCCCTTGCCTCTGGACTGCTGCCTTTGAGGAGTTACCTGCCTTTCCATGGCCTGAGCACTCCTGTAAGTGGTCCTGTATTTGTCCATTTTCTTCATGTAATTCTCTGTCTGCTCCCCAAACAGAGAATTACCCACTACAGGAAAATCCATGACCTTAGCCTGGGCATCCTGTGAGAGGCTAGTACATCTGAGCCAAGCCATTCTCCGAAGAGTCACAGATGTAGCCATGAGTCTTGATGATACATCATTTGAGTCCACAGCAGCATGAAACTGAACTTTTGATGCCTCAATCCCATCTGCAGCCACCTCCTCCAGCTCCTTGGCAAGCTGGGGGAAAGCCTGTTTAGCCAGTGCCAGTACAGTGTCCCACCTGGACTTCTGGTACCTGGCTGCATAGGCCATATAATTCACCTGCTTGAGTCCCAAGGAAGATGCCACGTACTGCTTCTTTGCCATGGCATCAATCTTCCTGGAGTCCTTATCTGGGGGGTGTGATGCCAAGGGAATGCTTGCCTTATCACAGGCAGAAGCCTGTACAACCCCAACATGGCTGCATTGCTGATAAAGGAACTCCGTATCTGAGCCTGAAAGAGTATACTTCTTGTCCATTCTTCTATCCACAGGAGGTATGGAATTAGACTTCAGAATTTTTTGTATCTGTTTCCCAAAAGATTTGTGGAGGGGAATAGACAGTCTCCTGGACTCTGGGATGTCCATCATCTCTACATAGTCAGTCTCCTCCTGATCCTCCACTGCTTCCTCCACAGGAGGCTGGAGGGTATCAGACACCTTTCTGTAAAACATGAAGTGCGAAGGGGACTCAGAAAGCCTAGGAGGAGAAACACCTGAAAGTCTGTCTGGGGAGATGGCACATCCAGACTTTCACCATCACCATAATCATATTCCAACTCTCCCTCCTCCTCAAACTCCAGTTCATAAAATTCTTCCAGGGTATAGTCTTGAATGGGGGGAACCGACCGAACCGAGCTCCTACCAAATGGTGCCAGATCAGTCGGAACTGGGCGAAGCAATTTCACAATATGAATCACTTTGGCTATTACTTCGGCGGTCGGAGTATGAGATTCTGGATCCGAACCTGTCGATTTGTCTTTGCGTTTTCTTTTTGTTGGAACCAATTCCTCAGAATCAGCTCTCCTTTTGCCGAAGAAGTATCTCCCTGGTCAGAGGCACTCCTTCTGGTTCGGTCAGAACGAACGGGTGACCATCGGGTCAGCAGACTTCCCGGCCTCCTTTTCTCTCAGTCTACCTAATCTCTTTTCAAGGGTAGATTTGGGAAAATTTTACAGATTTGGCAGTCTGAATCGAGGTGGTCAAACCCCAGACAATAAATACAGGTGGTGTGAGGATCGGCCTTAGCAAAGACCTCCCCACACACACTGCAGTGTTGAAACCCAGTGGGCCCAGTTTTTTTCTTGGGTTTCTCAGACATGGCCAACCTAACCAAACTTACCCTTTTTTCGGCAACCGCCAGGCAAGACTCTCCTATCGGTTCCTGACCATGTCACGGGTCTTGGAAAAAAATGTACTAAAACCAAGTTTTTTTAGAACCGATACGGACCGGTAACCACACACTGAAGTAAAATACAAAATTTTCCTGAATGATTGGTTGAGCCGAACCGATCCACACTTTTTATAAGTTCCACATAGAAAACAGAACAAAACCTACCTAATACTCACGGTACCACAGACAGAGACTTGAACTGACTATGCAGAAACTAAATTTTGGTAGAAAAACCGCCCGAAAACTGACACTTCAACCGACTTCGAACCGAGCTGCAGGAGAAATCTCCGGAGCGACTGTTCAGTGAGGCAGATTAAAGAATCTGATGGTTACAGTTTGAATTACAATAGGCAGAGACATCAACCGAGCTCGAGATGAACATTCTATGCCTTGCAAAGTTAACCCATTGTTCTCCGGGGCAGTTTAAAAGCTGGGGCTAACTGCACTTGTCAGAATACAGCAAGATTTCATGTTGTTTGAAATCACCAGTCCCTGCCAGAGTACATCAAAGGGTAGTAAGGGAACTGGCTGTGGAGGAGGCAGGGACAATGGCAAGCCTTCTTAATAGAACACTGTAGATGGGCATGGTAATGCAGGAATGTAGAACTGTACATGTGGTGCAGCTCCACAAAGGCAGTCCCAAGGATAAAACAGGGAATTACAGACCAGTCAGTATGACCTCAATCATGTGCAAGGCCATAGAGACCATATTTATTGAAAGGTTAGCCAAATACATGGAGGAGCATGGTCTCCAGGATACCAGGCTGCATGGGTTCAGGGGGAGGTTGTGTGAAATTTTTTAATTTTTTTTTAACTTATAGGCCTCTTTGACATGGTTGGTAAGATAGTAGACAGGAGCTAAGTGGTATACCTTTGAAGGTCGGTTCTCCTCACTCCACACACAAGCATTTTTTCCATGCTGGCTGGAGGCTCTGTTCATCTGTCTTCTCACTTTAGGCCTGTGCGGCCTTGCCCCCCCAACATGTAGTTTGTTTATGGTCTGGACTCTGCTAGATGTGTTCCTGTGTTTCTCCTACTTTGGTTAATATTTGTTTTGCTTCTGGATGCTGTGTGCTCTTTTTCTGTTCTGCTGTGTTTGTGCTTTGGTTTTGTATATTCTTTTTTTTTTCTTTTGGGGCTTTCTAGTTTCCCTTTATTTGTCTGTGTTGTTCCCTGTCCTCCTCAGCTACCTGGCATCCTCAGTTTCCTGCCTTTGTTGTATGATTCAGCTCCCATTCCAGCCCTCTTCTGTGGTTTCCACTTAATTGCCTGCACCTGGCCTAAACTCTTGCTCTCAGCTAGCAGCAGGGTGTGGCACATACCTCTCAACCTCCCTCATCACAAATCAGGGACACGGCTTAAAATGATCAGGGACAAATTACCAAAATCAGGGACACATCTGAAAAAATAGTAATATTAGTTCCAGTAGCTGTGTACAACATGCTTCTTAGTATGAATGGCATTTTCTTAATGAGAACTAGACTGTAACACCAATGGCTAGAATTATTTTGTGATTCAAATCTCCATTCTTCAGTGACAGAAATGCCAAATTTAGGAGGGACAGAAGAAATTTCAGAGGCAAAATCAGGGACATCCCTGAAAATCAGGGACACTTGAGAGGTATGGTGTGGCAGTAGGTACTGCTCCCCCCCCACCCCCGAGGAGCTGGAGGTCGCGAGGGCTGCATCTGGAAGTGCCCTCCCTGAAGCCTGTAACCCACCACCAGGACACCCCACCCCCGAGGAGCGCGCTGGTCGTGAGGGCTGATTCTGGACTCGCCCTCCTGTTTGACTCCCTCCACCGCCAGGATACCCCACCCCGAGGAGCCGCTGGTCGCAGAAGATCGATCCCCCACCCCGAGGAGCTGGAGGTCGCGAGGCTGCATCTGGAAGTGCCTCCTGAAGCCTGTAACCCACCACCAGGACACCCCACCCCCGAGGGACGCTGGTCGCGAGGGGCTGATTCAGACTCGCCCTCCCTGTTTGACTCTCCCTACATGGATACCCCCACCCGAGGCAGTCGGTCGCAAGATCGATCCCCCCACCCGAGGAGCTGGAGGTCGCGAGGGCTGCATCTGGAAGTGCCCTCCTGAAGCCTGTAACCCACCACCAGGACACCCCACCCCCCGAGGAGACGCTGTTCGCGAGGGGCTGATTCTAGACTCGCCCTCCTGTTTGACTCTCCCTACCGCCAGGATACCCCACCCCGAGGGCCGTCGGTGCAAGGTAAACCTGTGCCTGAAAGAATACAAAATTAAAAAGAAAGATATCCGCAGTCGCGACACAGTCAGTGAGCCAGCCTACCTGTTGGATACTCTGCCGGCTCGGCTCAGCCGTTCAAATCTGGTTTTAAGCCTTTTTAAGCTAGCTCTGTTTCTGCTTGTTTAAGCAGTCGGTGCTGCTCTGGTGAAATCTGATGTAATTTGTACCCTGTGTGCATTTATTCTTGGACTGGATTGATTTGTTTGAGGATGTTCTTATTCTGCTGTGCTTTGCTTGCTAATGTTCACAGTTTGTCTGGTAATTTCAATTGCTGCTTATGAATACTGTGTTGTCTCTGCCTGTAATTTTGCCAGCCCCCTCTCTCTCCTCCATTGAAACCCTGTATTCTTTGTTCATTTTTAATCCATTCACCCTCTGCATCATTAGCCCCTGCCACACGCTTCTCAATCAAATCCCTGCCTGCTGCCTGCCCCCAATTGGTACTCCCCCTGCCTGCCTATTTAGCCTCTGCCTCTTTCTCCTACAGATCCAGTCCCCGAGGAGCTGGAGGTCTGAGGACTGCATCTGGAAGTGCCCTCCTGAAGCCTGTAACCCACCACCAGGACACCCCACCCCGAGGAGGCGGCTGGTCGCGAGGGCTGATTCTGGACTCGCCCTCCTGTTTGACTCTCCCTACCTTGGGATACCCCACCCCGAGGCCGTCGGTGCAAAGGTAAACATGTGCCTGAAAGAATACAAAATTAAAAAGAAAGATATCACAGATCGCGACACAGTCAGTGAGCCAGCCTACCTGTTGGATACTCTGCTCGGCTCGGCTCAGCCGTTTCAAATCACCGGTTTTAGGCCTTTTCGCTTAGCTCTGTTTCTGCTTGTTTAAGCAGTCGGTGCTTGCTCTGGTGAAACCCGCACGCCCTCCCCCACCCCACCACCCTTGCTCGGCTCTCCCTTATATGGGTATATTTTCCTCGTCACATGAGGCTCAAAACCAATCAGCCTACTTTCCCATTTGCTGGTTATATCGTTTCCAGCACCAGAGAGCCTGCCTCATTTCTTGCTCTTTACTGGGAAATGTCTCACTCAAGCATGGTCTTTACTATGCTGGCCCTCTTCCTGCTACAGCACCCTCACTCTCTCTGCCCATCTATACACCCCATCGACCTGCCCCAACCAAAGCACACTGCCCCCACTCTGAACTCCAGGCTCCCCTATCGGACTACCCCAAACCTATCCCTCAACCCATTCCCTGAATCCCTCCTGTCCCTGGATTACCACGCCACCCCACCACCAACCACCATTGTACTACTCACACTATTGTGTTTCCATTCACAAGTGGACACTCTCACCTCACGCCCTCAGTTGTTCTCTCCCTTCCTATCCCTGCTCCTCCCTGGTGGGGTCCCGTCGGCCACATTTGCACCCCTCCGCCAGCTACAAACCCCATGAGGCGCCTAATTCTCCTGCTGCTCCTGCTCTCCGGCAATGTGAACCCAAACCCCAGGCCTGTCATCCCTGCCACGCCTCTGCCCACTGATGGCAAAGGCTTTCGAATCATAACTATTAACATATGCAGTCTCCCAAAGAAAACTGCAGCCCTCAATGTTGGGTCACCAACACTCCCCGGATATTCTCATGCTTGCGAAACCTGGCTCTCCTCCTCACGCCTGACTCTGCCATCTCCCTTCCTGGTTTTACCATTTTCAGGGCCGATAGGATGGGCGGCGTGGAGGGGGTGTGCTATCTACTCGCCAACTCGATCCTCGGGCTTGCCCTCCCACCCCGAGCCTAACCACGGGCTGAAGCCATTACCTTAAAATCACCCCCTGCCCTGGACACGGTCCCTCTATCTAA
Organism: Neoceratodus forsteri; assembly: GCA_016271365.2. Lineage (NCBI taxonomy): Eukaryota > Metazoa > Chordata > Ceratodontiformes > Ceratodontidae > Neoceratodus > Neoceratodus forsteri. The sequence goes on from CM028132.1 coordinate 472,295,742, forward strand.
CCAAGCTTATCTACCCCAGGGGACTAACAAAGACTCTGCAGCCTCCTCTCTCCTTGACTACCTGGCTACATTACCCCCGAAAGCTGAACAGTTAATTATGGGTGACTTAAATTCAAATTGGCTCAGCCCCTCAGCAGATAATCTGAAGAATGAGCTTGCAGCCCTTGACCTGTCCCAACTGGTCACTCAGCCCACTAGACTTAACAAAGTAACAGGAACTAGCTCCCTCCTGGACGTCATCCTCTCTAACCGACCTCATAAAGTCGTCTCCGTTGATGTCCTTGCGGACTCACTCAGTGACCACTCCCCAGTCATCTGCTTCTGGTCCTCCCCCACCTCAGCCCTGGTTGCAGCAGGATCCCTCGCCGCCGGTTTCTCCCCGGAGGTCTCGCCAACCTCAAACGTCACCTCGCCCAAATCGACTGGTCCCCATTGGCCAGTGCTCCTGACGTTAATTTTGCCCTTACCTACCTCTCCACGGCCTTCAACCACGCCTGTGATCTGTATGCACCCCTCAACACTCGTAGGATAAAAAAATGGACTGCCGCATGGATCACTCCTGTGCTGATCCAACAACTAAAAAAGAGAGATAACCTCTGGCACTTAGCTAATGACTCCGGCAGGGTTGCTGACAGGCAAGCCTACAGGGCAGCCCGCAATCAATGCTCCTGGACAATCAAGCAAGCTAAAGCCAAATTCTGCCAGGCTACGTTGACGTCCACCTGGGGCTCGTCCAGAGCTTTCTGGGACAACATTAAAGATTTAAATGGTAAGTCCGCTCCCCTCCATCCCAGATTGTCATAAATGGGACTGTCTCGACTGACCCCACCTGTATTGCTAACTGCCTTAATAAAACTTTCACTGACTTAAGCACCGTCCTCGACCCATTTTCTGACCGGTTGCCAAACCCTCGCTCCCATTCCCAGGCATGATTCCATTTCTGAATGATCTCCCCCACGATGCCAAACCTTTCTTAATAAAGGCCCTCACCTCTCAGAACCCTACCAATGACCCTCTCGACTCCAGGATACTTCGCCTCGTGCTGGATGTCATGCTCACCAGCTGGCGCTTATCATTAATAAATCCTATGCTCGGCCAATTCCCTAAGGCCTGGAAGCATGCAGAAGTAACCCCCATCCATAAGTCGGGGGACCGCACTCTGCCTAATAACTACAGGCCCATCTCCATCCTTCACCCCCTATCAAAAGCCTTAGAAAAAATAGTAAACACTCAGCTCTCGGAATATCTTACTAACTACAACCTCCTTTGTCCGGAGCAACACGGGTTTCGCCCTGGCCATAGCATATCCACTGCCCTTCTGGAATTCTCCCACCACATTCACTCAGCACTAGACAAGGTCATCTTGCAGGGCGGTCTTTATAGACCTGTCCAAGGCCTTGACCAGTGTGCCACCCCTGCTACTAAACTCCCTCAGTACACTAGGTCTACGGCCGGCCCCTGAAGTGGTTCATGACTACCTACACAACAGGTCCCAAAGAGTCAAACTAAATGGGACCCTCTCCTCCCTACCTTCCGGTATACTCGGGTGTCCCCAAGGCTCCATCCTTGGCCCAACCCTTTTCAGCCTATTCCTGAACACCCTCCCAGCTCCTGTTCCAGTAAAATATTACTCTATGCTGATGACGCTGTTATCCTTGCATCACACCCTGACCCACTCCCACTCCAAAGCATGCTGCAAAGCGCCTTCCTCCAAACCGAAAAGTGGTTCAATAATCACCGCCTAGTCCTGAACCTAAAGAAAACTAAGTCCATGCTATTTTCTCATCGGCAAAACAATGCCAGAGACTTCCCCCTCCACATCACCACCAGCATGCCCCTCCCTCTGGAGCAGGTTACATTCTATAAGTACCTGGGCATCACCTTTGACTCCGGCCTTACTTTCCATGCCCACCTTAAAGCTCTGGTGTCTGCAATGAACTCCAGGATCAGTCTTCTCTACCGCCACAAGACTGTCTCCTGAACCCATGTAAAACTAGCCATCACCTCGCCGGTGATTATCACTGGCCGACTCACGGTCTCCCTGTCTCTGCTGCTGCTGATGCCTCTGCCTTATCCAAAGTCAGACCTCTATAAATAAAGCATGTAGGCTCCTTACAGTGCCCACAGCAGAACCCACACCTGTTTGCTATACTCCAGCACAAAAATACTCACTCTTGAGGAAAGACTGATTTATCAAACCTGCCTACTGGCCAAAATCCTTGTCAGGTCTCTCTGCCCTCCTGGGGTCTCTGGACCTTTGCAGCGGGCTGCTAGGTCCCTGCCAACCCGATGCACACACAGCCACCTTCAACGTTCCCAGAGTGAGGACCTCTGCTACCAAAGATCTTTCCATCACCAAGCCCGTCCTGGTTTAACTCCTTCCTGAAACTATCTCCAAGATCCCTGGTATTGGCCACTTCAAAATTGCCCTTCGCCAGCATATTATAGACAGGCGATGTTGTAAATGCTTGTAGCTGCCCCACATGGGTCCCCACGGCCTCTATGCCGAGTCCCTACTAACCTTTCAACCCCTCGCCCCGGTCTTATATATCGACATATTAGCTTGGACATGCTAATTATGAATAATATATCTATTATTGCTTTACCAATGTTAGTACCTATTAACTTGTGACTTGCTGTCAAATTGAGTCTCTTGTTGTTCTTACCAATGTTAGTACCTTCCACAAGTTTAATCCAGTGCAGCTTAGCTGTCTGCTCTCAAGTGTATATTTTTATGTCAACCTGTTTTCGTCATTTCCCTGTCCTAACCTCACACTCTTGTTGTCCCCCCCCACTTTTTGACGAGGTACCTTTGTAAACGAGTCTTTGACTCAAAGGTTGTAAATCTGATCTCTACAATAAATAAAAAATAAATAAAAATTTCTGTTGCAACTCCAGGTAATTTGTGCTGCTTTTGCTCCTTCCTTCTTTTCCTTGGGGATTTCTCGCTACAGTCTTCATTATGTTTAAAAATTATTCTACCCGTCTGCTGTATTTACTCAGCTTGTAATTGCACTTCCTTATTATTTGTGCAGGCAAGCCTGTTTCAATTTGCTTGGCTATTTAGTGCTACTAGCAATTCAACAGACTCTCACCTGATTCTCTTGCCCTTCCATGTTGCTCTCCCCTAGTGTACAACCCTTTTGGGGTTCTTAATCTGCTCAAACACATGCCAGCCCAGCTAAAGCTGCAGATATATCATCAATTTAATTTCATCTACTAGTTTAATTCAAATGCTGGTACTTAAATTATTTTATCCTGCTGGTTTAATTAGCTGTTTGGCATCATGGTGCCTCTCTGTGGTTTCTCCATTTTGCCTATGGCAGGGGACTGTGTTGTTACAGCAGGCATTGTGGCTCCATGCAGCGGGAGCAGCTTACAACTTCTTATATGTTTCATTGGTCACTGGCTTGCCCTGGCCTTCTATTGCTTTACCATATAGCCTTCATGGCATTAGCACATTCAATATTCAAGCCGGCCTCCTACTGCTGCCCCAATGGCCTTTACGGGACTGCGTAACTAGAAATTCCCTGCAACTCTCTACCTAAGGGCAGCTGGCTTTACCCAGCTTTCTACCATCCCTTCCCTATTATTATGCACCTGGTTTACACAGTCACCCCTTCCTGTACTGGCATCCCCTTCCAAGTCTGGCAAAATATCATGTTTACTCGCTTCGGACCGCACCTCCTACCTTACCGGCCTTGCAGCCTCCTCCCACCTAACTGGCTTCACGGCCTCTTCCTCTCCAACCGTCAGCCTTGGGCTTCACCCGGTCTTGCTGTTCACTTACCCATAATATACAATCCAATTCACTCCCAATTTGGCTTTCTAATGTACTTGGTCGGCATGTATCCCTGTGGCTGACAAATACTATTTGCCTTAACTAGAACCACAAGAGGGCCCATATTGCTCAGCCTGACCTACATACATGTCTCTCCATGTCAGATCTCATCCAGTCAAGACCCACAAGAGGGTCCACAGTGCTCAGTCTGATCTGTGTACAGGCCTCCCCATACCTGCCATCATCCACTACAACCCATGTGCAGGTCCCATGCTCATTACAACATGCTTTGCCACATTTTGGAGACATGCTAACCATATTCGTTACTTCCAGGACTCAGGGCTAACTCTGTGGCTGATGGTCTCTCTCTGCACTCCAAAGTCCGCATCTTGAGCATGCGAAGCTTGAGGCAGTGTCTGTCTCACCTGGCCCATAGTTGGGAATGTCTTCACTGTGGGTGGACCTTCAGTCATCAACCATACCGACGGTACCTCTCAATGTAGCATTTAAGACTTCAGTGGCAAAAGGGTGGGGCTCTTAGCTGCCCAAGCAGGTACTGAGGCACCCTTTCAAGCTATTCTTCCTACAACTGCCTCTGGTTCACCTGGTTTGTTCATAGATCGGTAGGCCGGCTGAGTGCCTTGGTGGTCATTACTCTCCTCCTCCTGTCTTGGTTACCCGTTGTTGCAAAGTTAGCCCACAACCTTCCACGGCATTCCCATTAGAGGGATAGAGCAAGAGTGTTCCCCGAAATTGCAGTTCCCCTGGATTGGTCTACTAAATTGCAGTAGCAGAGCCACCACTAAACAAAAGTATTCCAAAGCCTGGAGGGAAGGCGACCTAGGTCTTGGATCCCCAGAGATTTCCTCCTCAGAGGGTTTTTTCCTCTCCTCCATGCCAAAGGTCATAATACTAGATAGGTGTAGGTGTAGTCCCTAGGTCACATAGTTTGAATGGAGTTGGGTGGCTGCCCTGTAATTGTCAGTTCTCCCCCTTTTGCTGCTCTCTCTCTCTCTCTCCTTAGGAAGCCAGGCCTCCACGCCTTACAATCAGGCCTCCGAGTCGGTCACTTTTCACCTGTTGTTTCCTGCCTACTCTGCTCAAACAATGTGCCCAACTGACCCATGCTACCAACTGAAACCATACTACCAACCAACCTACTTACAGGTCTTCGACTCCAATATCTGTTCACTACCTTGTATGGTTTTCTTGACACTCTTCTTGGGCTTCTTCCTGAGGCACCTTTAGCCAGGGGAATCACTCCCGTGGCACCTCAAGGGGTGGAACCCTCCCCTAGGGTTTCTTGTCTTCGTACCCCTACAGGGTGGTATATCCCATGGATAGAAATTCGAACAGCCAAAGTTTATTTACATTACACAAACATGAAACCAGTTGCACAGGCACATTGAATTGGAAGACTACAGCCTGTAGTTCAAGGGGGTGGTGCAACTGGCTACACTCCCTTTCAGCCTATTTAAGGGCTGTTCTGCTCACTCCACACACAAGCATTTTTTCCTTGCCCCTCCGTCCACCCCTCCTCCACCAGTGGCACACCTCTCTCCCAAGGGCTTCTCCTAAGGTACCTTTAACCAAGGGAATCACTCCCACAGCACCTCAAGGGGTGGAACTCTTTTCCAGGGTTCCTTGCCTTTGTACCCCTACAGGGAGGTATATCCCATGGATAGAGAGGTGAACAGCCAAAGTTTATCTATGTTACACAAGCACGAAACCAGTTGCACAGGCACATTGAACATCTATTGGGATTGCAGCAAGGCCTTTGACTCTGAGCTCCACAAAAGGCTGATCAGAAAGTTGGCAGATGTTGGTGTTGGGGATAAGAGGACCATATGGTTTGAAAAGTGGCTAAAGAATAGAACCCATAGGCTAGTTGTGGGAGAGAGTTGTCTGACACCAGACAGATCACCAGTGGGGTCCTGCAGGGCTCAATGAAGGTATCAGTGTTGTTCAGTGTCTTCATCAGTGACATTTTGTATGGCATTACATGCAAAATGTGCCTATTCACACATGACATCAAGGTCTTTGAGACAGTGGTAACAGTTGAGGGGTTACTGGACCTACGGTAAGATTGGGAACAGCAGGGTAGGTGGTCTGTGATCTGGCAGCTTGGCTTCATTGGAAATGCAAGTTAGGCATATTAGAGCCAAGCATCCCAGGATGGAGTAATACCTAGGTGTACTACAGGTATCTGCATCACAGGGGAGAGTGATCGGGGAGTGATGATCACCAGTGACCTGAGGCACTCCATGCGTTGCAAGAAACCAGTGTGACAGGGAACTCCTGCCACTCTTGAGGACCAGCCTTTTCTTAAATCTGTTGCAACAGTTCTTCTATTTCTTAGCCAAATCTATCCTTTACATTTTCTAGTCCATAAGGTTGGCCACTTACGGGCATCCCCTTCCCTTTCTTGACTATGCTATAGTGTCCTCTTTAATTTTCCTTTTCCCTCTCAGGTCCTGATACAGGGAGATTATTGTGGTGACCTCCAAACGTATGTAAAACAGATAGTGATTATTGTTGTTGGATTTAGTATGTAATAACACTGTGTCATAAAATACTTTGATGTATATACCTTATGTTTATGAAACCTGTAAATATTGAAAATACCATGGCATTAGGTGTTTTTGATAATGGTAAAATGTACTTGGTGACTATTATAGAAATTAAGTTAGTTGTGCTATTTAAAATGCATATAAATTGCTGTAAACTGAACAAGTCTGACATTTCATGGTGATGTGCTTATATGCCATGATTCTTTGCATTATTGAAGTATGTATGATGTTGGATTTCTTTTAAATTTGATTTGTTGCCAATGCTTTTTGGGGTAACCCTTTTTTCAGTAATTCTGCATTGAGGTTCTTTGTCTATAGCTTTTTTTTTTTTTTCTTTTTGAGTCCCCACCTCCCAAGCAGACAAGGCCCACATAGGGATGAAGGGTTTTCACTGAAAAGTTGTTAGATCAGAGATCAGTGTTAGTAGGTGCTGGCTAAGTGCAGAAAAAGGACATACATAGTCTGTTGCTGCAAACTGATGTACTGAAGAAGGAATATGACATTGCTGAAGCTTATGTCCTGTATTTTGAATAAACATCACACAGAGATTGTGTGTTGAACTTGAACTTTGGTGTCTGGTCCATCTGTTATCCCACAACCCCTCTACAACCAGCAGCAAGGGCAAACAAGATACTGGGATGCATAGCTAGGGGGGATGACCAGTAGTAGAAAGGAATTTATACTACCTTTGTATAGGTCCCTGGTGAGACCACATCTATAGTATGTAGTTCACTACCGGTGCCTACACCTAAAAAACACATTAACCTGCTGGAGAAGGTTCAGAGGGTGGCTCTAAGGATAGTGGTGAATAAGCAAGGTTAAGGCAAATGAGGAGAGGTTAAGGGCACTGAAAATGTAATCTCATGGAGGACATGAAAGAGAGAGAGGGGACATGATTGAGACCTCCAAGTATTTTAAATGGATAAATACAGTGGATATCAAGGGTCTGTGTAATGCAAGTGACAACCATAATGGGGGGTACAGTCTTCAGTTGGAAGTGGGGAGGTTTATGAGGGAGGTCAGGAGGCCCTTTTTCATGGAGTGGGTTGTGTAGATTTGGAAGGTGCTGCCAGACGGTATGCCGATTGCACAGCAAAACCAACATAGCGGAATCTCCCACTATGACAATCTCAACTGGTTTCGAGATTGTCACTGTGGGGGACCTGCAGGTGAAATTTCGCCCTTTCACCAACTTTCACCTCCCCTTCGAGTTAATTCCAACTCGGAGTTAGGAATCTTAAAGAAGGAGGGGCATGTGGGGCACAGCCCACCACATGGAGGGTTCGTGGAAGCTGCCCCAATAGAAACAAACCGATGTCTGACAGGTGAAATTTTGCCTGCGACATCAGGGAACCTTGCAGCAGGCGAACCGACAACAGTGTTGTCGAGTCAGCATAGGTAAACACTGCTAGAACAGGTAGCCCCATTGAAGATGGTGTGTGGCTTCAACAGAGCCTGGGATAGACAGGCATCATTACCAAGTCCAAGAGTGAATGCATGGTGATGGGCAGCTCACTTCACTGTCAGCAGTGGAACCCTTCCTCATGCCCAAGTCCATCCACGACCAGTACAGCATTTGAAAGGAACAGCACTCATGATGTCAATCTACCCGTGGCATTGAGCATCACCATGCACCCCGGTCTGTAGATTGATACCCAGTACTGGAGCACCTTTTCCTTCATCATTGCTTACGGGATTGTGTGTAGGGCAACATACACTGTTGAGTTGCCGCCACGATGATGCTCAATACTGACAGAAAAATACGGTGCTGGAAATAGTACTTCTGTCATGTGCACAAGTTTCCATGCATTGTACCATGTCAGTGGTAAAAGGCAACCAATTTCTTTCCTGTCAGTACACTGGTGCTATATAGTAAAAGTGCATAGCAAGTATTATAACAGTTGACAACAGGCACAACTTAACACTGTACAAAGTTTAGCATGAAATCTAACTGAAATGAACAACAAAAGTAAACGTGAAGTAGTTTGGATCAACAGAGTTTCCAGATAAAGGAAAGATACATTGTCTGTAATATATTCCCGCACCGCTGAGGCAGAGGTGCTATTTACAATCATAGTTTATATGTCAGCGCTTCAGAGTGAATTACAGTTACCTTTGAGCTGCACGTGCCACACAGTTTAGATTTTGAGACCGACAGTTGCTGTCAGGGGAAACAGTGTCATGAATCCTGCTTTTCCTGTATACTGAGTGATATTTAGTGTTTTACATATACTATTGATGGCTTCTACTGGGGGTTGAATCTTGTGTAGTGCCTTTCAAGCAGTTCTTCCTTTGGTGGTCGCTCAGGAGGCACAGTGTTTCTTGAAATGTTTGGTATCTCCAGTGGGAACAAATTTTGCAATTCTCCCTGCTTCAAGTCAATCACTGACTGCAACAACTCATCCACAAATTTGAATGTCTTCTTTTCGGCAATGGGTTTTGCTACCCACTGCTTGCTGTACTTTGAAATTGCAAACCTGTGCCATGGCTGCCCTTGGTATTCACCACTCTTGATCACTGCCTGCTTCAAGTTGCTGTTCTCACTATAGTCTAGCAAGGCTAGTTGATTGTGGCATTGCATTCCCATGTACAAACAATTCTGTCTTTTAGGGCAATATTTGTTTAGCAGGGAGTGGAATAACTTGAGGTTGCCTGTGTGACAAAATTTGTTCATCTTGTGCATGTCCTTGAGGAGACAGCTGTCCATCACAATTCCTCAAAGTGCCTTGTTAGCTGGTTCACCCTTGGTCAGCCTATCAATGGTTTCCACATACAGTACTTTTCAGATAGTGGTGCATATGTGCATGTTCGGAACTCCAAGTCGGCCGTCCATTTCTGGTTGTTCATGATATGTTCCAGAACTGAAATCCACCACTCACAGAGCTGATCAGCATTCCCTGAACAACCAGCACCACATCACCACAGATGATTCATTATGGAGCGTATCCATGGCATTAATGCCTCACAATGCATCTGTTTAGCTTTGCACAAAGTTTTTTACGACAGACTTTGTGATGTGCCAGGAATCGTACTGGTGTTTGACTTCTAGGAACATGTCACTTTTCACCATCAAACATGAAATTTGGGGGTGTCTATGAGTTGTAATAACCTTCACTTGAAGCTCCACCTTCAAGTGAAGGTTATTGAAGCTCCACCTTCAGTAATGCTCTTCATTGCTCTTATGAAACCCTCCTTTTCCATTGAATTAGAATTGGCAACCTTGGACAACTGCAGTAGCTTTGATTCAAGTACCATCCTTGATTCACAATCTATGATTGTGTAAGTACACTAATTGGCCAAATGGCCTAGGGAATTACACCTTCCATCCCCCATGACGGTTAATTCTTAACCATCCAATGATGACCAGTTAGTGTTTTTACATGACTGCTATACATGATTAAAAACTGGAGATACTTCCTCTGGACATCACAAAATTGACTTTCAGACATCAGGGGTACTCGGAGAAACTAGAACAGCTGTGATTATGCCTCATGTACGTATTGCTGCTGAACAAGATGCAGCTGCCTAACAATAGGTTTCCTGCACACATTTTCCCAACCACTAACTGCAATCTCCATGTGAATGTGTGCGTGTTTGCGCAACAGAATTCAACGGCTATCATTGTGCCACATGTGAATGTTTTAGTAATCAGAAGTGGCAGATTGCACACTTTGCACAGCAGTAGCTGAAACAATGAGAAGAGAGCGTAATGAAACACCAAGTACTTTTCTTCAGTGATTACTGTGTTAGCTGGCTTCTGAAATGAGGCATCATCTGACATGAAGGAACTGGCATCTTCCTCTGATGCATCGGATGACTCTGGAGGAAACATGACTAGCTCTGTTTCCTCAGCTGTGCTGGTGGCGGATGACATAAATGAGAATGATTGTTCACAACACAGTGTTCTGCACAAGGATATTTCATCAGTGTGGAAGTCAATGCTGGCAGTGGCATTGTAACAGTTGCAGTGCAGGATGCTGAAGTGTCAAGGCTGCATGTCTTGCTGTTACTGTCCACATCGCTACCAGATTGTGACACCATGTATGACTTCGAATAGGCACAGTCCTTGAATACCGGCTCACTTGACTCTGGCCACTGACAGGCAAAGTCTCGTACAGACTGCTTGCTCTGTGTGCCAACTGACACTATGTGCAACTGTTAGCAGAACTCCCACTGTTGGCACAATGAGAATGTAGTCTGATGATGTGCTGGGGGCATCAATCCTCATTAGCTGTGAAAAACATCCATATGTCAGTGAATGTAATACTAACGATTTGATGAAATTCTTTGCTACTGCAAACAGGTGCAGCACTTCATGTGATTTGCTTGCCTTGTAGTTAGCTGCTGAGATATGACCTTCAGCTGGGTGGGAAACACAATGGATAGATGGCACAGCATTTAATTGGGTTCTATGGATCTGTGTGCGGAGAGGTGGAGAATGAACCATATAAGAAATTCGACAACAGTGATACAATGAATAATGAATCTTGCTGGTGTTGTGCTACTGATATGTGCAAGAACTGATTGGAAAGGTGAAATGACAATACATTGATACAATGATATGGTCTCTGCCTGTGATGACCTGTTAAGTGTAGTATCAGGGTGATGGCCATTCGCCCCACACGTTCAGTATTCCTGTACATTGTGACACATCACCTGTGAAAAAGACAGCATGCCAGACTTCAAGACATACAAAGAAATGGACACACAAATAAATATCAGGACCATAGAGGAGACATGGCAGGACGTTGATGTACAGATGTTCCACATTACACATACAGATAGTAACAGCGACAACAGAGACAACAAAACAAGCATGAATAACAAAAAGAACACTTACATGCCTCTTGCATCTCAATGATACTTTCAGCCACTGTTCTCTTCCTGTGTGGCTGTGACTACAGAGCAGTGCATTTCCAGTCGTACACATAAAGTGGTCGGATACGGACTACGAAAATGTATTACTTTCCAAGAAAACACATATCTTGAAGATGTTTGAATTGTTATAGACTCATGTCATGGGCATCAATACACAGTGTATAGGTGGAAAAAGACTTTTTTGATAATAATGGAATATGTTCAGGATCATGTAGTGCCGTAGGCGAGGCAGGGCAATGTCAAGGAATTTTAAAATGAAGTGACAGTTCAATAAGTTTGACTTACTTAACTGTAAGTGTGACTTCCTCAACAAACTGATCATGGAACCAAATCAGCAGGAGGCAATACTGGGCGTAGTGCTCACAGACAGGGATAGTGTTGTGGTGGCCACAGTGGTGGAGCATCTGTGCAACAGGGTCCACATGCCAAAGTGATTAGAAATCATTCAAGTGTCACGAGGCAACTGCACCAAAACCAAAATCAGGGAATTTTTGAGGGCAGACTTCAAGAAAAGGGGTAGATGCTTGGAAAAGCCGGTAACTAAAATGAGGAGGAAATTATTACCGGAGAAACTGTAGTGAGTATTTAGAACATGGATAGCAAGGGCAACACACCAATGTGTTAAGCAGTTTAGCAAGATGAAAAGCAAGGCTAAACCATCATGATACTGCAAGGAGGTAGACGAGAGAGTACAAAGATACATAGATGCATTAAAGCTGTAAAAAGATAAGGGCCTATGGCCCACCCTGTATGTGAATTTACATAGATACATGGATATGTACATGTTTCTGTCAGATATATACCCCTAGGCCCATCCAGTCTGACCATTAAAGCTTCCCAATGAAGCATCCAGTTACCCAATCTGGTCTTTGGCCTTAGCTTTCTTTTCCTATCTCTAGTGTTCCTTTGTTTCTGTCCCATGCATGTTTGAATGCAGCAACTGTACAGCCTGCAACCACCTCTGGGGCAAGCTATTGTATGCATCCACCACCCTTTCCGTAAACAAGAACTTCATTACATTTCCTTTTATGCTGCCACCCCTCATTGTCATGTTGTGTCCTCTTATCTTGGAACTACTATTAATCTATAATATGTTGTTCCCTTCCACCTTGTTAGTGCCCTTGAGGTATTTGAATGTTTCCATCATGTCACCTCTCTCCCTTCTTTGTTCCTGCATGTACAAATTGAGATCCCTCAGTCTCTCCTTGTAAGGCTTGTGATGTAATCCCCACACCAGTTTGGTTGCCGTACTCTGCATCGTCTCTATTTTGTCAATGTCCTTTCAAAGGTGTGGTCTCCAGAACTGTACAATGCATTCAAGATGAGGTCTCACGGGGGTCTTGGACAGTGGAAGTATTTTCAGCTTATATTTTCAGCTTATATTAACAGTGACTTTGAACATTATTCCTTAGAGGTAAAACATCTTATTATAAGAGGGTAACGTAGGGGGGGATGCTTGTCTTCTGTATTCTTTGAGAAACTGGCTTAGGGAGTGGTTAGGGCACTTGTACAAATTGTTGGAAGGTGAGAGATCTGTGTACTTTTGAAGTTAGAAACGATGGTGTGGGGACTAGCACATCTATGGTGCTGCATGATACAGTAGGTTATAGGAAGGGAAGAATAGAGCTGAAGGGGGGTGGCGGCAGGGGATGGGGGGGTTGGTACTGGAGGCAGGAGGACCGCAAGCATACCAGAATGGGAAGACTGGTGGGTTGCAATGGATGTGGGGCAGTTATATGGATGGAACCATTATGGTACCTGGGGGGTGTACCATTTGTCACAAGCTGAGGGGTCTTGATGCAGAGGTACATTGGCTAGGAAGATAGAGAGGATTGGGGGGAGGAAGATGACTGGAGCAGGATGGCCACCTTGTCAGGGAACTGGGAGGGCAGAAACATGGGTTTTGGAGGTGATGAGGAACAGGGCAATATATTGTAGAAGCAGGAAGGAGGAATCTCAGGATGATGTGAGGGGTGAAGCAAACAGTAGAGGTCCAGGATCAGGAAATGAGTTCACTGTGCTGGCAGCAATGGTTGAAGATGATGGAGGGGCTCTCAGGGAAGGGGCACATGGGAAAGGGAGTAGGGATGCCCTGGGTGAAGAAGCCAGTCAGAAGCAGGGGACAGTGGTGGGTGGAGGAATTGGAAAAGGGAGAGGGGGCAGAAGGGAAAGCAAGGGGGACAAAGCAGGGGATGTGGAATGGAAGGAGCTCACCAAAGAAGGAAAGGGGGGTGATGATGCTGGGAGAGTTTTGAGGGGGGTGTAACCCAGATATGGAGGGAAGGGGCAGGACTAGGGTACAGGAAAGGGGCATGGCTGAAGAGACAGACTGACTGGCAGGAGTGGGGGTATAGCAGAAAGGACAGATCAAGTTAAAATTAGGCAGGACAAGGAGGTCTTTCAGAATGGGAGTAAGGATACTAGGAGTGTGAGGGGTCCCAAATGAGAGAAGGGGAGTATGGTCTTAGTGCTGCGGGACTCAATCCTAAAAGGAGTCAGATGGGGAAGCAAAGTGGTGCGACATAGTTGGATAGGGGTGGAATCAATAGCTTTACTGACAGCAGGTAGAGCAGAACCGGCGATTCTCAAGAGTGGAAGGAGTGGCAGGGAAAAACCACATGTAGTAGTACACTTGGGTACAAATGATCGGGGGGGAGTATGATTAAGTTAGTAAGGGAGAGGTTTGAGGAACTGCGGAAGTTGTGTGAGGAGGCAGGGAGTTCAGTGGCCTTTTCTAAAGTGCTCCCTATACCTACAGCAAGCACAGTGAGGAAGAAAAAGATAGCACAGTTCAACACTTGGCTAGAAGTGTGGTGTCGACTCAAAGGGTATGGGGTAGTGGGAGGCGGGGGGTGGGACACCTGGGACAACACGGACCTATTTGCAAGGGACAGATTACATTTCATTTAGGTGTGGCAGGGGGTCTTTAAAGAGAGACTGGGGGAATACGTAGCAACTAAGGTGGATTTAAACTAGGTGTGGGTGGAGGCGATTGTGAAGAGGGAATGCAAAGCGGCCTGAGAAGGGAGTCAAACAAGCTTTCCCTTCAAACTAGCAGTGATTGCACCAGGGAAGGGTCGAAGTGGGGTGTTAATGGTTGGGAAAATTGGGTTAGGAAAGGGAATGGAATGAGTTGGTGGGTCATCTCTCTGAATGCAAGAAGCATGGGGAACAAATCAACTGAGTTACAGGCTTTCTTGGCAGTAGGGGAGGTGGACATTGCAGCCATCATGGAAAGTTGGGCCACCCTATACCAGGACTGAGATCTAATGATCCCAGGATATAGGATATATAGAAAGGATGCGAGCAAGGGAAAAGGGGGGAGGGGCGATCTACATAAGAGAAGGGATAAGGTGTGCAGGGGGGAGGAGGGTAGGACAGAGGTGTTATGGATTCAATTCCAGGATTCAAGAGGTAGGATGCTGAGGATAGGGATAGTGTACAGGCCACTATCTGAAGTGGATGACCTGGAGATGGAGTTAGCAGAGCAGATTAGGAGGGTCTGCAGGAAGGGGAACACCATGATAGTGGGGGAAGCCAATGTACCAGGAGTGGATTGGAGCACTCAAGCGACCTCGAGTGGAAGGGAGCAAGACCTCCTGGAAGCATTCCGGTACAGCTTCATGACTCAGATGGTCAATGAGCAGACTCGGATGGAAAAAATGCTGGACCTAGTAGTATCAAACAGAGAGGTGGTAAGGGAGCTGGGGGTGGAGGACCCGCTGGCTGTGAGTGATCATCACATGGTGTCATTCCTGCTCAACATGGGCAGGGAAGCTGGAGGTATGGGAACCAGGGTGGTTAACTTCAGGCAGGCGAACTTTAAAGAGATAGGGAAAACTTTAGAGAGTCATCTGGTGGTAATTCATCCAGGTTTAGAGGCAAACCAAAAATGGGAAATTATAAAACTAGGGCTGGTGGAGGACAGGGGTCATGCACTAAGTCACAGAGCAAGAAGGGAAGGGACAAGAAGCCAAGCTGGTTGAACCAGGAAGTCTTGGAAGGGTGAGGGATAAGTAAACAGCATTTAAGAGGTTCAAGAAATCTGGGAGGAGGGAGGACAAGGAAGTGTATGTGAAGAAATCCATAGAGGTAACCGGACTAGTCAGGGTGGCCAAGGCTTTCAGAGAGCTGAGGCTGATGCTGGGCATCAAGGATAGGGAAAAAGACTTCTTCAGATACATAAGGGAGAGAAGGACCAGATAGTGAGGATTAGGAAGGGCGTGGGATGGATGGATGGAGAAAGTGGTGGGGCAGGCAGAAGCAAAAAATTAGTAGTTCTGTTCTGTGTCCACGAAGAAGAAAAGCAGGCAGCTACATCAGAGGAGGGGGAAGGTTGGTACAGGGGGTGGGGGTGACAGACGAGGTAATTACAGAGGGCAGGGTGCTGGAGGGTTTGAAGGCACTGCGGGTGGATAAAGCACTGGAAACAGACGGCATTCACCCCTTGGTGCTTAACCAGCTGGTGGAGGTCTTGGCAGGGCCGCTAGCAGAACTGTACAATACCTCCCTGGACACAGGATGCGTACTGCAGGACTGGGAAATGGCTCATGTGGTACACATCCACAAAAGTTGCCCAAAGAATGAACCAGGCAATTACAGACCAGTAAGCCTCACATCCATTGTAGGGAAACTAATGGAGACAATCTTGAAGGAGAGGCTGGTGACCTTTTTGGAAGACAGTGGTCTCCTGGATGGTCAGCAGCATGGGTTTTTGCTCAGGTAGATCCTGGCAGACCAACCTACTTGAATATTATGACTGGCTGATGAGGGAACTAGACAAGGGCCATGCAGTGGATGTCTTGTATTTGTACTTCAGAAAGGCCTTTGATTTGGTGCCTCATGGGCGGTTGGGGTGAAAGCTGGAATATGTGATGGCAGGAACAAAGATGATCACCTGGATCGTGAACTGGCTGAAGGGGAGGCAACAGTGGATGGTGGTGTGCTGGGAACTGTCATCCCCGAAGGTGGTGATGAGCGGGATTCCACAGGGCTTGGCACTGGGCCCAGTGCTGTTTGGGATATTAATAGCAGATCTCACTTGGCACCAGGATTAAATTCAGCCTGTTCATCGATGATACCAAGATGTGAGCAGTGGTGGATGACATAGCAGGGTGGCAGGGGCTACTGGAAAACCTGATTCAACTGGAGAAGCAGTCAGAAATGTGGAAGTTGGGGTCCAATGCCAACAACTGAAAAGTAATGCACTTCAGAGCAAGAGACCCAGGGAGGAGCTACCAGTTGGGAGGAGTTCAGTTGGGGACCACCCATGAGGAAAAGGATCTAGAGGCAATTTCAACATGGAACATGAACAACTCAGCTCAGTGCAGGATGGCAGCAGCGAAAGACAACAGGATGCAGGGGGTGCATTGCGAGAGGAATCTCCTCCATAATTAGGGAGTTGATCCTGCCTCCATACAGGTAATTAGTCAGGCTGCATCTAGAGTACTTTGTGCAGTAATGGTGCCCATTCCTGAAGAAGGATGTAAAATTACTGGAGGGGGTACAGCGAAGGGCAACAAAGATGATCCAGGGATTGGTGGACAAACCCTTCGAAGACAGGGTGAGTGAGTTAAACATGTACTCTATGGAAGAGAGGAGGGAACAGGGGATATGACTAAGACCTTTAAGTACTTCACAGGGATAAACAAGGCTAATACAGAGGGGATCTTTAAGTTGAGGAAGGGGAGGGACATGCGAGCACATGGTCTCAGATTGGAAGGGGGGAGATATAGGAGAGAGATGAGGAGACATTTTTTCATACAGAGAGTGGTAGCTAAATGGAACACTATACCCGAGGAGGTGGTATCCTGTAAGACGGTGGGCAGTTTCAAGTAGGGATGGGACAGGGTGGGGTGGGAAGGTTGGTCAGCTGTAATGTGAGGGGGCTAGCTGCATGATCGAACAGACTTGATAGACTGTGAGGCCTGTTTCTGCTGGCAGATTCTTATGTTCGTTTGCTCATATTACCTCCCTCCTTCAGCTTGTGATTCCCCTTCCAGTGCACACCAACATCCCACTGGTCTTTCCCACCACCTTTGTCATCTGTCTAGCAGCCTTCAATCATCATTCATTATGACCCACAAGTCCCTCTCCTCCTCAGTTACTGTCAGCATCTTTACCCCCTCACCTGTAGCTACCCCCAGGGTTCCTGCTCACCACATGCATGTTTTTGCACTTTTTTGTGTTAAACCTTAGCTGCCATGCACTTGACCCTCTTTCAAGTAGTTCCAGATCTGTCATCATCCTTTCCACCCCCTCTGGAGTATCCATCCTGTTGCAGATCTTGGTGTCAACCGCAAACATGCAAACCTTTCCATCCAGCCCATCTGCAATGTCACTGATGTAGACATTAAAGAGGGCTGGCTCCAGAACTGACCCCTAAGGTACCCCACTGGTCACCTCCCTTTCGTCTGATTGGGTTCAGTTCACCACTATTCTCTGGTTTCTGTCCCTTAAACAGTTTCCAATCCAGTTCACCACTTTAGGTCCTAACCCTAGGCTGCCTAGCTTATTGACTAGTCTCATTTGTGGGACCATATCAAAGACTGTGCTGAAATTGAGGTAGGCAAGATCTTCTGCCCCCCATGGTCTACTACTTTAGCCACCCAGTCAAAGCAATTTGTCAGTTTGTTTGACAGGAACATCCTGCAGACAACCCATGTTGCCTGGGATCACCAATCAATTGCCTTCCAGGTGTTCCACTATTCTTTCCTTAAGGGGTTCCTCCATTATCTTTCCAACTATGGTGGTTACACTAACAGGCTTGTAGTTCCATGCTTCCTCTTTACTACTGCTCTTGTGAAGAGGGACAACGCTGGGCCTTCTCCAGTCCTCTGAGACCACTGCAGTGTCTAAGGACTCACTGATCAGGGTTGCCAGATGGATTGCCAGTTCAGTCCTCAGTTTCTTTAGGATAATGGGATGTATGCCATCTGGACCCATGGCTTCTTCCACCTTTAGCTTCGCCACTTCTTCCAGGACCCTATTCTCTGTCAATGGACTGTTGTTTATCTCCTTATCCATAGGTCCTTTGAAGTCCTGCTGCTTGCCGTGCCCATCCCCTTCCACAGTGTAAAATGAACAGAAATATTCTTTTAGGATCATTGCTATTTCCCATTTCCCTCCACTGTCTCCCCCCGGCCCCTCTAAGCTTTGCTACACACACCCCTTTGCCTCTCTTCTCTCACTAATCTACCTGAAGAATGTATTATCCCTTTTTTAACCAGTTTAGCTATTCTCTCCTCCAGTAGTGCATTAGCAACAAATTCCCCTTGTCCACCATCCTTTGGATGGATGGCATTAACTCCTTATATGTCAATTCCTCTGGTGATGGTGGTCTGTAAACCACCCCTGTGCGTATGGCTGACCCTGTTTTCCTTTCCAGCTTTACCCTTGGTAGCCCCTCACACCATTTTGTTTCTTCATGATTTTGGCCTTTATACCATTTGTCACATACAGTGCCACACCTTCTCCCTTCCTGCATGCCCTGTCTCTTCTAAATATCTTGTAGCTAGGTATGGCCGTCTCCCAGTCATGGTAATCATTATACCAGGTCTCTGTGATGGCCAGTTTCCAGGTCTGGCTGCGCCATGGAATCCTGAAGATCAGACATATTGTTGGTAAGGCTCCTGGCATTGGCACACATGGCTTTCCATGATGTTAACTCCCTGGACTTTTTAGCTATCATACTCCAGCCCCCTCCCTGGTTGTCCTTTATCCCTCGTTCTCTCTGCTGTCTGCCCTTCTGTTGTGTCTTGCCCCTTTCTGCCTATCCACCCCTTGGGTGCCTATCTCCATCTTTTGCACACTGCTTCGTAGAGATATCACCTCCTCCTGTTCACTTCTGGTTCCACTGCTATTTATGGGGGTGGGCAGTTTGGTGAGCATGCAGATACGTGTGGCACCTATCTACAGCAGCAACACCTGTCTCACTGGAGGGGATGTGCCGGAGGGGGACAGAGTAGTGTACAAAGGCAGGTATAAAATTGGATGCCTGTCCTTGGTCACAGGGTGGATCACTAGCAGCAGTAGTCATGAGTCCAGGTGCATGAATAGGTAATGCAGGCACAGGGAACCATGCCAACGGACACCACAGCCTGATATATGCCCGTATCATGCCCAATGACAAACTGTGCCCTCTGCTATCCATTCCAGCACACAGAGCACCAGCAAGGTCTGTTACCAAGGCTAACCTTACAACCAAGCAGTTCCCCATCCCCGCAGGAATGCCCTACCACCCCAGCATTGACACATCTCCGGACCTTGACTACAGTATACTACTACACCCATGTACCTGCTGTCACAGGTGGACACAATGAGCAGCCACCACACCACTGAACACTACTCAATGCAATTCCCACCAAATATATCACTGTGCACTTTACAAGTAACAGACAGCCCCTAGCAACATTCACACCTCCCATTCCCCACAACTGTGCTCAATGCTCACCCCTCACGGGACAGGAAACACAAACCCCCCATCTTCCATGCCTTACATTCTCTGCCCCCATCTGGACAGCCAGTGGCACATCCCTCCCTACACCTCAATGGGCGCCTGCTGTCAAAGTGATGCTGCATGAGTGCCGCTATATATAGGCAGCATGCATACGTGATCCCTTGGATGGACAGCGGCCATGGAGCTGTGTGGAACGTTGTGCTGCTGTCCATCCCAAGGGGGGTCACAGAGTGATAGATACAGGGAACATGGGTGGTGAGGCCAGTGTGTAATCAAAATTTATGCAATAGGGGTGGACATATATTCAGTGTGATAAATGCGTTTATCTGAGTCACTGTATGTATAAATAAATTTATACATACAGTGACCATTTATACACACAGTTACTATGTCACAGATCTCTTTAGAATCCATTTAGAATGTTCGGCCTCAGAAGCAGTACTAACCATATTCAAATGGAAATAACTTTAAAACGAAAAAAGATAGCATGGTACTGAAAGCACGAAAATTGTTCAGCACAAAATATCTACAAAATGACTAGTGTTTCATGTATAGATACCTTATAGATTTTTTACAATTAGCAAAAAAGCAGAAGAAAATTGAATTTTTTATTCACTTTTTTGACAAACAAATGTGAATAACTTTAAAATGAAAAAGGTAGCATAGTACTGTGAGCATGACATTTGATCAGCAAGAAGTTTTCTACAAAATGAGTGGCGTTTCATTTAATAGCAACCACTGTGCTAGGCAGACATACTCTAGGAAAGTTAACCAAAACTCCCAGAAATTATCATTTAAAATATAAAACAGTCAAAACCAATGTTCCTGCAATGATAGAAAGCATCCCTATTGCATAAAAGAAATATACAATGGTGAGCTGTCAGATAAATGATTTATCTACACTTGTGCTGTTTGACCTCGGACACCTCACCGCGTGGTTTATGCCACTCGTGAGGTTACCAAGGTCAAACAGCACTTGTGTAGATAAATCATTTATCTGACAGCTCACCATTGTATATCCCATATATACTACTCGAGGGTGTGGGTGATGCCAGGATTTCCACAGTTCTGCTGTTGTTTCCTCACTCAGCCTGTGGAGTCGTGATCAACCCAGACCAGGCGTGGGAAAATCTTGGTATCATCTACAGCCTATCATGGTATATATTGTTTAACTTTGAAAAAATTCATGTGGCAGTGCTTGATTAAAGCAGTGCCACCACGACAAGGTCCTGCCACGTGGGCACTGGTTGTCAGTACAAAAAAATAACAGAAAAACACAGACACACACACAGACACACACACACGATGTAGTGCACAGTTAGATATGGCTGCTTGTAAGCGTTCAGTCACTGACATTTGTTCGTGAATCACAAATACGAAAGTACATTATGACGTTGTCACTACAAGGTGATGTGACTTTTCATGCAGTGAGGACACATACAGTGACACAGACCAGGAACAGTGGGAGACAATGCTGCAATGCAAGCATGATATATAGAATAGTGTATGGACAATCATACACAACAAGGCTGTGTTTCCATCGAGGGGTTGAGATGACATCGCTCTCGAGGCCCCGATGTCATCTCAACCCCGAGATGGAAACAAGGTTTTGTCTGTGTATAGTTGTCCATATACTATTTTATATAGTATATGGTTCCAAAGTGCAGGACACAAGAGGTTTTGTTTTTTTTTTCTCCTTACTGGCTCACTCGTCCACTCGCTGGCTTGTCTCTTTGCTTTAGCTGTTGCTACTCGCGCTCCCATCTGCTTCTCCCTGATCCCACTTCTTGGTGCTCCCACTCGCTGAGTTGCTCTGTCCTGCATTTATTTTTTGGGTTTTGGTTGAGTTTTTAATAACTAAATAAAAAAAGTTAACTTTTGTGGCATGGAGCTGTATAAGGCTCTTTTCATCAGCGGTTCTCGCTAAAAGTTGCCGCCATGTTTTTGCTGATTTTCTTGGCGGAACGTCGACGTAAAAGTATGTGGAGAGAGCCAATCAGGTGGCAGGAAAAGGCTCAAAAGTTGTACTATCGATGTGATGTCAGAACAATAGTACAACTTTTTTTGACCTTTGAACTGTCCTACAACAACATTTTGAAAGGATTTGAATTCTACCCACAGTAAACCTTAACCATATACTATAGTGGTAAAGTGCATGGCTAGATAGTATAAAGGCACATTGAGAAGTCATTGCCAGACCTGAATATGGTGGCTATTTATACATATAGTCAGTATGTGTTCCTATTAGCAGTCCACAGTAAGGGCACTTCAAAAACGTAAATAAATGTTTGAGGCACAAAACATCTGGAAAGGAATTCTGACCTACTACACTATAGCTGCCCAAGGGTCTCCATCGCCACCGGCCACTAATCAGAATAATTACACTGCTATTATTATTATCTGGTAATGTACACCCAAACCCAGGACCTATTGCTTCCAGACCTTCTAAACCCTGTACTGCAACTGGCCTCCGCTTTGCATCCTTAAACATTTGCAGTCTCCTAAAGAAATCTGCTGCCTTCCAGTGCTGGGTGGTTCAACATCAACCTGACATAATTGCACTGGTAGAGACTTGGCTCTCCAAATCCACCCTGACTCATATCGCTCTCCCTGGATACCATCTACAGGAAAGACCCGAGTAGGCAAGCGTGTGGTGGTTACATACTACTATGCAGGACTCCCTTAAGGTCAGGCACTCCCAGCTCCTAAACTTGATTATGGAGCTCAAGCCCTCACCTTAAAATCACACCTGACCCTCGAGGCACTCTCTTCCTCACGGTCTCCTATGTACCCCCGAGGAATCAAAACCAAGTGGTCCAGTCCCTCATTGACTATCTCACATCTCTCCCTCACAATGTGGAGCAAGTCATCCTAGGTGATCTCAATGTTAACTGGCTTGCCTCCACTGCCTCCCATATAAGGGACTCCTTTGCTGCCCTGGATATGTCCCAGTTAGTCACCCAGCCCACCAGATTCAACCACTCTACTGGTGCCAGCACTCTCCTAGATGTTGTTATATCTAACCGCCCCTACAAAATCCGGGATGTCACTGTCCTCCCCAACTCTCTTAGTGATCACTCCCCAGTCCTCTGTCTCTGGTCATCCTCCACTCTGAAGCCAGTGTCCCAGGCCACTCTACACCGCCGTTTATGCCCCAGTGGCCTCAGAAAATTAAAACAATACTTAGCCCAGCTAGACTGGTCCTCTATCCAGCGCTCTCCTGACATTGACTCAGCTCTTGACCACTTCACAAATGCCTTCTGTAAGGCTTGTGACCTTTTCGCCTCACCAGGATCTGCTCCAAAAAATGCAATGCCCCATGGATCACCCCACCCCTCCTCCAGAGACTCAAAAACAGAGATAATCTCTGGCACATTGCTATAGAATCTGGAAAGGCGTCTGACAGACAGGCCTACTACGCAGAACGCAATAAGTGCACTTGGGCCATTAGGCGGGCCAAGGCAGAGCACTACCAGACCACCCTCACTTCCACTTGGGGTTCAGCCCGGACCTTCTGGGATAATATGAAAGAGCTAAAGGGGAAGTCCCACTCTCCCCCATCTCGGCTCTCCATCAATGGTACCCCCACCACAGATCCACTCCTCATAGCCGATTGCCTTAACACTGCCTTCGCTGACCTAAGCTTGGTCCTCCCCAGCAGCTTCTTTGACCCAATCCCCACCTTTCTCCCTCCGGTCCTGCATCACCCACCATTCTACCTGCGTACCCTATCCCCCCAAGAAGCCAGGCCGCACCTGCTAAAAGCCTTAGGCAGCAATAACCCCAGCAGTGACCCCCTCAACTCCAGGATCCTCCGTATGGTCTTGGACGAAGTCCTAGTTCCCCTGATTGACCTTCTAAACTGGTCTCTATGCCTGGGTCAGTTCCCAAGTGCTTGGAAAACTGCTGAAATCACACCCATACATAAGAGTGGGGACCCATCCACCCCCAACAATTATCGGCCCATCTCCATCCTCCCCCCACTCTCTAAAGCCCTTGAAAAAGTGGTGTTGATCCAGCTCTCTGAAAACCTAACCAAGTATGACATTATGTGCCCAGAGCAGCATGGTTTCTGGCCAGGATGCAGTACAACCACGGCTCTCCTGGAATTCTCCGAACACCTGCATGCTGCTCTTGACTCTGGCAGCCTTGCAGGAGCAGTGTTCATTGACCTCTCCAAGGCCTTTGACACTGTCTGTCATCCCCTTCTACTCAACTCTCTCCACCAACTTGGCTTCTCTGGTGGTCCCATTTTCTGGTTCTCTAGCTACCTCTCTGCTAGATCCCAGTGTGTCAAGATCAGCGGCTCCCTCTCCAGCACTCTTCCCATTCGCTCCGGGGTCCCTCAGGGCTCCATCCTGGGTCCAATACTTTTTAGTCTCTACCTCAACACCCTCCCCAGCTCATGTACCAGTAAAATGCTCCTCTATGCCGATGATGCAGTCCTCGTTGCCTCACATCCCAATCCCACCTCCCTCCAATTATTCCTCCAGCAAGCTTACAGCCAAAGCGAAAGGTGGTTTGGAGACCGCAGACTGGTCATTAACCTAAAGAAAACCAAATCAATGCTCTTCTCCACCACCAAAATAAAGCTAAAAATACCCCCCTCTTGATTATCCCCAGCACTCTGCACCCGCTAGAACAAGTGACCACATACAAGTACCTAGGCATCACGTTCTATACAGCCTTCACCTTCCACACCCACATTAATGCCCTGTTAGCCACCATTAACTCTTGGATTGGCCTGCTATACCGGCACAGGGACTGCCTGCCTCAGGTTGCCCTCAGGCTGGCCATCACCTCCTCCGTCTTGTCCCTCATGGACTATGGCTTGCCCATCTATGCTGCAGCTGACAACATTGCCCTCTCCAAAATCCAACTCTCCATCAATAAGGCCTGTAGGCTCCTGACCGGTGCCCCCAGCTGTACTCACACCTGCCTTCTCTATACTACCATCAATCTTCTCAACTTTGAGGAGTGAGTGCTCTAGCAGACCTGCCTTCTCGCTAAGAAATCTCTGCTAGGACTCCCCCCCCCCCCAGGGTTCTCCACCTCCCTACAGCAGTCATCATCATCAGTCACCACCCGTAGCTCTGTTAAGGCCACTTTCAATGTGCCCAGAACCAAGACCCCTCTTGCCCAGAGATCCTTCCTCTACAGAGCCCCCACCTGGTTCAACTCCCTCCCTAGCTGCATCTCCAACTTGCCAAAAATTGGCTCCTTCAAAACAGCCCTTCGGAACCATATATTTAATACCCGCTGTTGTAGGTGCAACTAACCCCCTGTTGTAACCTGTGGTACCCACCCGCCTTGGCCCTGGCTCGACAACGTCCACTGGACAGCCTGTCCCTCCCCCAGACCCACTCCCTCCCTACTAGGTCCAAACAGGGATGTAACCCACTGTCTTCTCTGAGGACCTACTATATCCATGAGTGTAACTCACAATTTTGTAACATTATGTAACCTAAGTAACATACAAACTACATTATGTAACCTAAGTGTATCTATGTTAAATGTTCCTATTACTGCATTTGTAATGTTATCCTCTGTTTTAATCTGAACTGTAATAACTGTCTTGATGTCTGCCCCCCTTGCGATGAGGTGCCTTTGTAAATGAGCCTCTGACTCAAAGGTTGTAAACCTGATTTGTAATGAATAAATGAAACTGTCACTTACTTTTCATGAGCTGAGCCAAGGGGAAATGAAAATCCTCCTCCCTGAAGTGTTCTGAGCACACAACAGCATTTTTGGTTGGTGTGAACTTTTCAAAATCTATATCAGTTCTATTCAGGAATGTTAGCCACTTTCTCCTGAGGTCATCATTATGTGGGATGCTGTGAAATGTGGGCCTTTGGATGCTTTTACATTTCTCACTGGTATTGTGGCATCCACTGACCATGCAGGTAGGCATGATTAATATCATGTGAGAAAACTTAATACTTTACTGTGCCTTTAAAAAAAAAAAAAAGACAGTAAATGTTAATGCCTATTGATGTACTTTGCTAATATTGCACAGTGCATAAATGCTTATTCACAACAATGGAGAATTAGTATGGAGGGGAAATTGAAAAGCGGTTTAGCTTGAAATTACAGAACTGAGCGGGAAAAGTTACTCAGCTTGCACACTTCAGACTGACACGCATGGCAACTACTGGGTTACAGTGCATGCACGGCAGTGCGAGGGAACTAGCATCACTCAACAGAACACTGTGCACACACAGCTCCCAGTAGGCAGTGCTCCAAATGTGGTGACCCCAAACAGACTCCTGGGAAGAAAACAAAGTGGGAACATGGGGCCTGGCAAGCGTGGCAGATCACTATATTGGGGGAAAAAACATAGGTTCAGGATTACAATTACAAAGAAGGGCATTTAAACTAGGAGCGGGGGTGGCAAGTGGGCAGGAGGCATGCTGAATCCGCAGGAAGGGAAGATGAATGAGCTTACCCCCCATGCTAGAAGTAATGGAAAAAAAGGGAGTACTAGAGGGGATGCTAGGAAGGTAGAGCAGGAGGGAGGAAAGAAAAAGGGTGGAGAGTGGTCACCTTGAACACTAGGAGCCTAGGGAACAAAACAGCAGAGCTACAGGCTCTCATGGCAGAAGGGTAAGTGGACATGGCAGCCATCACTGAAACATGGCTCACGCATTACCGGACTGGGAACTGGCGGTACCAGGATATAAGATACTCTGCAGAGATGGGGTAAATGGGAAGGGTGGGGGATGGCACTGTATGTGACAGAAGGACTGAAGTGTGTTCGTGAGGAGTGGGGAGGGTAGTACTGAGTATTTATGGATGCAAATCCAGGATTCCAAGAATAGGACTCTCAGGATAGGAGTAGTGTACAGGCCACCATCTCAGACAGTTAGACAGGTAACTAGCAGAACAGATCAGAAGGGCCTGCGGAGGGTAACACAGTGATTGTGAGGACTTCAACCTACTGGGAGTGGATTGGAGTACCCCAGCCACCACGAATAGAAGGGAGCAGATACATCAGGACATTTTCCAGGATAGCTGCCTAATGCAAATGGTCAGCGAGCCAAACAGGTTAGGAAACACCATAGACCTCATACTGGCAAATGGGGTGTTTGTGAGGGAGCTGGGGGTGGAAGAACGCTGACAGGGAGCGACCACTACTCGGTGTGAATCAAGTTGAAAATGGTTAAGGAGGGAGTAGAAACAGGTACAAGAGTGCTGGACTTCAGGAGGGCCAGCTTCGGGGGGATGGAGGAGGTAGTTAAAGGGTATCTAGCCAGAATCCAAACTAATATGAACACAAACCAGAGGTGGGAGGTCATAAAGCTGGGGATAGAAGAGGCAACCAAAACCTGCATCAGGGTCCAGAGTAAGAGAGCTAGGGCCAAGAAACCTAGCTGGTTGAGCAAGGGGGTCATGGAGAAAGTAAGAAATAAAAGAGCTGCCTTTAAGAGGTTCAAAAAAACAAGGAGAGGGGAGGACAGAGAGGATTACCTGAAGGAATTGAAGGAGGTGATGAAGGCAGTAAGGGCAGCCAAGGCATCCAAGGAGTTCAGGCTGGTACAGGGCATCAAGAAGGAGGAGAAGAAATTATTCAGGTACTTCAGGGAGAAAAGGAGTTGTAGGGACAAAATAGTAAGGATTAAGAGGGATGGGGTGGGTGGAAATGGGCAGAGTAGGCAGAAGCACTTGATGAATACTTCTGCTTGGTGTTTACTAAGGAGAAAGAAGGGTGCTACCAAGGAGGTGGGGGGTCAGGCTCGGGGGATGTGACAGATGGGGAATCTCAGAGGGCAGGGTACTGGAGAGCCTGAGGGCACCGAGGGTGGACAAGGCACCAGGGCCGGATGGCATTCACTCCAGGGTACTGAGAGAGCTGGCAGAAATCCTGGCAGGGACCTTGGCAGACCTGTTCAGTGCCTTTCTGGTCTCAGGCAGTGTATCTCAGGACTGGAGGATGGCTCACATGGTACCACTCCATAAGAGTGGTCCCAAAGATGAACCGGAAAACTACAGGCCGGAAAGCCTCACATCCATTGTGGGAAAACTGATGGAGACAATCCTGAAGGAGAAGCTGTTGTCCCTTCTGGAGACCAGTGGACTGCAGGACATTAGGCAGCATAGGTTTGCCATGGGCAGATCCTGTCAGACTAACCTGGTGGATTACTATGACTGGGTAACTAGACAGTTGGACAAGGGCCACGCAGTGGATGTCCTGTTTCTGGACTTCAGTAAGGCATTTGACTCAGTGCCACATGGGAGGCTGGGTAGTAATCTGGCAGGTACAGGTGCAGGGGTGAAAATGGTTGGATGGGTAGTAAACTGGTTACAGGGAAGGCAGCAGAGGGTGGTAGTGGGAGGGGAGCTCTTATCTCTGAGGACAGTGACAAGCGGAGTACCGCAGGGCTCAGTGCTGGGACCGGTGTTGTCTGGGTTGTTCATATTAGACATCTCAATGGGCATAAAGAGCAAGATTAGTTTGTTTGCAGATGACACCAAGATTGGAGCAGTAGTGGATGACCTAGGAGGGTGGCATGGATTGCAGGATGATCTGTCAAAATTGGAGACCTGCATGGATACCTGGCAGTTGGAGTTCAATGCCAAAAAGTGCAAGGTGCTAAATTTCGGGGCAAAAAACCCAAGAAGGAGCTACCAGCTTGGGGGGGGGGGGTCAGCTAGCCGTGACAGAGGAGGAGAAGGCTCTGGGGTGATTATAACAGGCTCAATGAACAACTCAGAACAATGCAGGAAGGCAGCTGCAAAGGCCAACAAAAGGCTGGGCTGTATTGCCAGGGGAATATCTTCAAGGAGAGGGGAGGTGATCCTGCTGTTGTATAGGTCACTGGTTAGGCCACACCTGGAGTACTGTGTGCAGTACTGGCTACCATACCTGAAGAGGGACATTAAGTTACTGGAGGGGGTGCAGTGCAGGGCAACAAAAATGATCCAGGGACTAGGGGACATACCCTACATGAGCAGGCTGAGGCAGTTGAACATGTACTCACTGGAAGAGAGAAGACATGAGTGATATGATTGAAACCTTCAAGAACATTAAGGGAATAAACAAGACAGGCACGGAGGGATTATTCAAGTTAAGGGGGGGGTAGGGACACTCGAGGTCACAATCTCAGATTGGAGGGGGAAAGGTTCAGGAGGAAATGAGACAACAATTTTATACGGAGAGAGTGGTGTCTGGGTGGAGCATTGCTTGCAGAACTGGTATCCTGTTGAACAGTGGCCTGCTTCAAAGGGAAGGATAGGGTAAGAGGGAGGGTCAGGGAGGAAGGGCAGCTGCAGTGTAAGGGTTGCTAGCCGCACACTCAAACAGACTCAATAGACCATAAGGCCTTTATCTGCTAGCAAATTCATATGTTCATATTACTATGATGAGTCACAAAAAATATCGAGATTGACACCCCATTTGCAGTCACTTACTCTAACAACCACAGAACTGTATTCAAAAAAGAAATACACAATTTTCCTTTAAAGTTCAGATCATACTAAGCTGGCCCATCAGCGCAGCAGTTGGATTTCCGGTCGCGACACTGGTGATCCAGGTTTGGGAGCGGACTCAGATCACTGGAGGGCCAGCCGGGGAAGGGGGCTTGGGCATCCCAGGATGGCTCGCCTTCTCCTGAGGTGGGGGGAGGGAGGGGATCAAGGTCCGCAGCTTGCCTGATCCCGGGTGGAGGCCTGAGGTACAGCAAGTC
Source organism: Neoceratodus forsteri (assembly GCA_016271365.2). Classification (NCBI taxonomy): domain Eukaryota; kingdom Metazoa; phylum Chordata; order Ceratodontiformes; family Ceratodontidae; genus Neoceratodus; species Neoceratodus forsteri. The sequence continues at coordinate 472,325,112 of CM028132.1, forward strand.
CTGCAGCTTGCAGGAGGGACCGATGGGGGCTGTGTGGTATACATCAGCATGTAGCACCTTGACATCAGGGTGCACACCACACAGGGAAGACAAATGAGAAAAAATGGCCAGCGGCACCTCCGGTAGAAGGAGCAACAGCCCTGATCCCCAATGCCTCCTGCCTGGCCCAGGACTGGCATCCCAACAAAATGAGGTAGTATGGGGTGTTCAAACCCTGCCTTGACCCCGCCTGTGGGGTAGAACCAAGGCTCCATGGGGATGGACTGCTCCTGGAACAGGTGGGAGAGTGGGGACTGATAAGGCAGATGGTGTCTCCCGAAGAGTGGAGTGCTGCAGGCGAGAGGAGGAATATAAAAAAATAAATAAATAAAAAAGTCCAGATCATACATAAAAACAGATGAAAAGTTAATAACGGGACAGACTTCTCAAACATGTTAAAATGTACACATTTACTGGCAACTTGATAAACTTCAGCACACTTTCTACATTTCTGTGAGCAGCGTTTTACTTGGTGGTGAGTGTGGGACTTCTTGACTGTGATACTGTTTTGTTTATCCCACCACCCCAGCCCTGTGCACTTTCTCTTTGGACTGCATTTCAATGGGTCATGAAAAGCACAGTGAGATTAAGTAAGAAAGAAGAGATTAAACATGGAAGGGTTAAAGAGCAACTTTCCCCAGTATTTGCAGCCCTGGATTTAAAGAAATAGGAGGCTCCCTTATCTGCAGAGGAGTTCCTCCATAGCACTTTTAAAATGATCGCTTTGCCCCCAACGGAAGGGATCATATTTTGCTCGAAGGAGCTAGATGTGATCCTTTCCACTTCCTGATTGTGTACGCTGTCCCCGCGCTTCCTTGTTTTGTGATGTCACTATAGGACCAGCGTGAGGACAGCGTCAATGCAAGTCTATGGAACCTAATTTTAAAAATTATTTTCAGTATTTAAATTGGGCTTTGGTACAAATGGAAGCTTGTATTCAAGTAACAAATACAGGCTTCCATTTGTACCAAAAGTCCAATTTAAATACTGAAAATAACTAAATAAAATTAGGCTCTGTAGACTTGCATTGATGCTGTCCCTGCGCTGGTCCTGCAGTGATATCACTAAACAAGGAAGCGTGGGGATGGCACAGATGATCAGGAACTGGAAGAAACTGAGTGGCTAGCCCCTTCAGGGGTAAAATACAATCACTTCCCTTCCGTGGAGGACAAAGCTGATCATTTTAAAAGTGCTATGGAGGAACCTCCTATTTGTTTTCTGATGCACCAAGAAAGGTGCTCTTTAAAGAGCTACTGTCACCTTGAAATGAACTTTTAAAAATGTAATATTTGGACACAAAGCAGCTTATACTTGTCATTAGCTCTGTATTTCTTACCCCCATTACATGTCACTTAAGACATTTGCTTGTGCATGATGTCCAAAGGACACAACACCTTCAACAGCACGACACCTGATGCATGCCTTGGAACAATAGATCTTGGCAGATGTAATACATGTGGGCATTTATTTGAGTACACTTACAATATGTACCCTTCTGGCATGGAGACAAGAGCACCGAGTAATAAATCACGTAGGCATCAGGCCCCCACCCTTGCACTAGATACTGTAGAAATCTGCAGGGCTGAGGCAAAGGACTTTCCAAGTTAAAATGTAAATAAATAACGTCCTGAATCACATCCTGTTGAAAGAACCTCCCTTTCCAAAACTGCCACATACTGCCTTCAGTTACAAAGAAGAAAAGAATTCCCTGTAGCTCTAGTAGCTGGCCACTGACTCTCTAGGATTACCAGTACCCGCCAGTACTGACGACTTATGCAGTTTAACACAAATCCCACTGCACTCTGAAAGGCAAGGCTTGTCACATTGTTTCATTTGTTGCTGAAATCAGATATCTATAACAAAGTTCAGGTAATTCTTTTGGCAAAAGTGACAGATCCTGATCTGAAAGGAGACTGCTACATTCCCTCAAGCAGTGGTTTAAGATAAAAACATCTTGAAGGAAAGGCAGATGGGTATTGTCTTTTACATGATCTAGTAACATACTGTAGACAGACATAGCACTTAGGTAGCCTCTGGCTATTAGGTTTCTGAAAACTTTAGCCCCATGTCATATGTTTGTACCTTTATTGTGGGCTAGTCCAGATGTCCAGTAAAAGTGGAAATTTGGAAGTATTAGTCATTAGGTGTTGCTATTAAACCTTGGATCGAAATGCTGGCCTGTGATTGGCCAAAACTTGGTCATGTGAACAGAAATACAGTAGGTGACATATTGCCCTGCCTTACCTTGGCAAAGAGTAATATTCCTAGCAATGGGCAATAGTTAAAAAACTATTGCCTGCTAAATTGGAAGGAACATGCGCATTGTCATTACAAAAAAAATTAAAAAATAAAATAGCACAGGTCTACAACACTGAGTGCCAGCTTAAGTTATTTTCTTTCAATGTTTTTCTTTCTCTGCGGTAGTCTAGCATCTCACCCCATCCCAACCATAATAATGACTTGCTTGCTTCTCCAACTTCAAGACAGCGGCTGTGTTTTACTCCCCTGCTCTCATTTACTGCTGGCCACTGTCTCCAGCCCTCTCTCCCCTGCCCGACTCATTAGTGCATAGTCGCTCCCTCTGTATCTCTCTCTGCAGAGTCATTGTATGTCATACCTCCACAATTACAGTTAAATCTCAGTTGATCAGTTGGGGAGGTGCAGGCAATGACTATGGCAACTTGGGGGGGGGGGTCACACAAAGATGCAACTTGCAAAGTGCTAAATACAAAATGACCAAAGTCTGTGTTGGGAAACAGCATAAAACATAGAATAATGCATTGGGAAGTGTGTATAATGAAGATTTTATGCATACCTGAGGTGTGTGATGCCCCATAAACCGCAAGGGTGAATCCGAGGGTTTATTAGGGCATCGCATACAAAGGTGTGCATAAAATACAATTTTATACACACTCCCCATGTTTAATTTTAATATTTACTGGTTGTTAACTGTAACCCCTAGGTGGCACTATCTCAAGGGCTACTACCCTGCCTGCTTGGCTAGTAGCAGGTTAAGGGACCTGAGTTCTGAAACGGGTGCCTCCACCCAGAGGTCAGGGTTGGTAGTGGTCAAGCTAACCTGAGCACAGCCCTCCGGGACACTGTAACCCCCCTTTTTCCCACTCTAGTGGCATGAACACTGTACAAAAATCACTTTCACAATACCCCTGGTACACCACACAAGTACCCACACTGTTTGCACTTACCACCAGGGCTGGTTCCTCTGGCTCAACCCTGGGGACCCCCTGTAAAACAAGGTTAAGCACAGCAAATAGCAACAATACAGTACTTTGAGCACAAACTGGAACCACAGTCAGATTACATGCAGAAAAGATTAGATCTGATTTATTCAGGTGACTTGAACAAGGGAGGGGCAAAATCAGGTTAATTAGCTTAAAGGTTATATCAATCAAGCAGTTATATATGCGCTTTGAGTCCCCCCACACAGGCCACCTCTGGGTACCCAGGTAGAGAAAAGATGGGCTAGCCAGGACAGTTGCCCGGGGTTGCAGCTGGTTGGGGCCCTGTGATGGAAAACACAACATGCACAGCACACAATACTTGTAATCTGGAGCCAGAGGGCTCAGTTCGTAAAGGAAATGAAACAACAAGACAATCAGATGACACACTCAGATTAAGCTGTTGTTGTAGGGAGCTACCCTGGTATTTACTCACGATACCCAAGACTGGACACAGGCGGGATGAAAATCGAGACTGCAGCTGGTTGATCTGGAATGCCAGGAGAAGCAGGGCCCACACAAGTCGCAGAGGCGTCATTCCTGTTCAAGCGTGGAGCAGGGGGCTGATGCCCAGGCAGGTCTCTCGTCAATGGTTTCTCTGTGCAGTGGGTAGTCTGGCTGGGCCAGTCTGGCAAAGCCCAGACTGCATGGAGACAAGTTCGGAAGCAGTCCATTTTGGGCTGGATACAGCTTCAGCAAGCAGAACACAGTTCACACAGTGGGGAACTAACTCACAACCCACTAGCAGCTCATAGCACATTTACATGTACGGGAATTCCACTGTACCAGGCAACGTGCTCCCCGGGCACAATCACAAAGTCTCTGCACACACCGGGAGCTTGGGGGTAGCTGGAACTCCTGACAGGCCGATTGCATTCAGCAAAAATATTCGGTCTTCTTCAGGTTGAGCCTGGCCCACTTCAGTAGCTTACTTTCGTCACACAAACTTGGATTTAGTCCAAAATAATTCTCTTCTCTCCTTCTCAGGAGCAGCACACCAGCATGCAGACTAAAAATGTAGCCTTTTCAGTGTTTTCCATGCAGATCCACTCAGGATTGCTGCTCAGAAACACTTCAGCTCCTTCTTGCTCAGCTTCCAGCTTAGTTCTAACTGAAAACTACAAGCAGCCCAGGACTTCCCCAAGATCCAAAATATATGGTTGGCTGATTTGGCTGTCAGTCAAAGCAAGAGCTCCCCCTTTAGTTGCAAAAAAGATGCAAAAAGTTCAAACTACAGTTCCTACAGATTTTGAATTCAGACAGCTCCTGTAGTCTGGCTACATTTTAGGTCCCACCAGTACCGATTGGTCCAATTTGCAGTCCAGGACCAAGATAGTGGAGACAAACAAAATAGTCCTTGCTACAAAGAAAGCAGGTTAGACAACCTACATTATCATTATCACTCTAAATAATTTTCAGCAAATAGTTACATCTTTCAACAGAACTCCTCTCAGATTACTTAAGCTGCAATAGGCAGCTCTTAAAGAAGACAGTACATAGAGGCTATACAGGCTCTGGTAATCACATTAAACTGCTAAAATGCAGGACACCAGCCTGGCAGTGAGCATTTAGGCAAGCTCAAGGAAGACTTTTTAGGAACCCCATTTGTAGGGGGGTTACATTAACCAATAAAATAAAACGTTATTTATTTCTTTTAAATGTTCCAGGCAGACAGCACTCTTCTTGTGCTACTACCAACTCACTGCCCCGACCCGGGGTGTAGGAGACTGCTTCGGGAGGTGGGAGGTGCTGTCAGAGAGAGCGACTTACAGGCAAGGGACCAGATGGCAAAAGGAGGCCTCAGAATGCCTGACACTTCGGCACACTTTCCCAGGACTGACACTCTCTCACAGGTGCAGCTCTTCAACACGCTACCTCTGGGGACTGGAAACTTTTAATTTTTAAAATGAGCAGTAAATAATGAAAGGAACTGAAGAGAGCCCACATCACTTCCAGAGGAAGCAGGAACCACCACATCACTTTTGGATGGTTGCACAAACAGGACCGATGTCAGCACTGAGGGATGAGAGGAGGACCACAGGTAAGCTGTTAAGCTACTCTTACTGACCTGTCCCCTCTCTCCTCACACCACTATGGCAATGAGACTTCTCTCTGTCTTCTGGGGTGTCCTGGGCTCTTAATAGTCAGCACTAGATAAGTGTTGGCAGAACATTTGAGAGAGGTGCTTGGGCAAACTGTTATTCACGGTTCGTTATTCACATGTGTGAATAACAGAGTTTGCTCAGCCATTGCCAGCAGTTGATAAACAACACTAGCCAGTATTAAAAAATTATGGTGCTGTGCACTGATGGTAATCTCAACAAGAGGGTGACAGGTGGAGGAACCGGTCATTTACTGACATTAAAATTCAGACCCAAAATTTAAAACTTAAAAAATGCCCACATTTTTTAAAGTTACAAGTACAGTCTTGATTTATTTAAAATTAGGGGAGGCATTTTGCTGGGCAGAGAAAAGGCATAGACTCCACAAGGGATTTTTGTTTAAACAGACTGCACGGGGGGGGCTGCAGTGCAACATGAGCAAGGTTTAATAAACCAGATATTGACTGGAGCGGTTTTTCACATAGTGGAAAAATATTGATCCCCTCAGGATGAACTAATGCCTTCCAATTGTCATATTGCTGCCAGGTTTTGGCTTTGGGCACTATAACAATTGTTAGGCAATGGGTCATCCCCAAGGTCAGTGTTGTCCCACTATATTCCTTAACACCAGTCAATATTTATATGCTTCGCACAGTTAGAGGGAGTCATCCAAGGCTACTATATACATAATGCAGTGTCAAACAGAAAAAATATGTCAAAATGGGCTAGCACTGTATATACAAAACCTAGACATCGCAGAACTGTGACCAAGGGATGCCCTGCAGCTATTTATTCATTTATCTGAAGTTTTCTTACTGAGATCTCCCTATAATAAGCAAAACTCCCATTTCACAGGGTCTCAGAGGATAATAATGCCTACAGGCAAAAAATGACAAACAACCATGTATTGTAAGTTAAACAAAATAAATACAGTTACAGGGAGGCAGTATAGCCTAGAGGGTTAAAGCATCATGTAAATCCGAAGACCAGCAGACCTGGTTTGAAACCCATAACTGCCAGTTACATACTGTGTGACCCTGAGCAGGTAACTTAATCTCCCTGTGCACCTGGATATGAGCTTCAGCTCAGCGTGCCTTTCTTGGCCAAAGAAATTCTAAAATAAAATGAATACAGGTATATAGTATAACATACATGAACAGCAGCAAAGTAAAACACAACAATTGATAAGAATTAGTGGAGATCAATGCAGATAGATACACAAAAACAAAGGCACAGCACATCTTTATTTGGAAATTGCAGCAGAACAGTATCTAATTCCAGGAAGCAAAGTTGGAGATGCAAATGTTTTGGTACCATGAAATTGAAACATAATATGCAATACAATACCATTTAAGATAGTACATTTCATATGGTGTGTCATGAAGTGCTTTACTCTCAGTCTTCTCCATTCCATCCCCTAGGTCACAACTAGAAATTAGGTTTTGTAAGCTCTTTTGCATTACAGTGAATGGTTTAAGTAGATTTTAGTGAATAAATGGTGGCTGTGTGGAACCCTGACTGGGACCCCTAATCTGTCTCTGTTGGTTCAATGTGAATGTCCTGGGCTTGAGTTGTGATCCTGGGTCTCCAGTGTTGTAAGCACATGTATTATCATTCAGTCCGAAGGTTTTTGGGGCAGCCAGCTGCGTTGGGGCAAGAGACAGTACTTGCTGTGCTAGTGACTCTGTTTCCATCCTTGAGCCCAGGATGCTGTTATCAGGGCAGCAGGAGAGGGATCCTGCAGGAGAGGGATCCAGCATCCCACAGGACACGTTCTTGTTTCATGTCAAGTGGGATGCAACATCACAGGAAAGTTCAGTCACTCGTCTATGCTCTCACAGTGTCTTTACTACTTGACTTGATCAGTTTTAGTCACCCAAAAAAGTAATCTGGTGTTTTGCAGCCTAAATACCTCCTAATCACAGACGGTGGTCTTGTTAGTGCATAAATCTCTTTTGTGCTGCAGTCTGAAATTGCTGCTCCACATGGCTTTGCACTGCATTATCAGCTCCTCTACTGTGATGGCTACGTTCATTCAGTTTTTACATAGAGAATTTTAAATGGCAGTTTTAAAAAAACTCCAAGATATGTTTGAAAAAGCTTGCTTTCTCTGTAAATTGGGAATCACCTTGGATGAAAGCTCAAGCCTCAAAAAGGACCCTCTGTCCAGTGCTCTTACCCAGTTAATAAATTAAAAAAAATTAATACTTGAACATTTGTTTGTGGCATTATAAGTCAGGAACCTCTATGTACTAAATTCTTTGCATACTGAAATGCTATCTTGGTTTAAGGCACTCAAAATTGCCAATACTGAAGCTAGCAATTACAGGCCAGTTAATTGCACATCAGTGGTGTGGAAATTAATGGAAGTCTGCTGAAGGAGAGACTGATTGAATACCTGGAGGCAAATGGACTGCATCATCACTGGCAGCATGGCTTCACAGGGAGGCGGTCATGTCAAACAAATCTCATAGATTTCTTTGACTGGGTGACTAAGGAGGTACATCAGGGGAAGGCAGTGGATGTGGCATATCGGGACTGCAATAAGGCCTTCAATTATGTGCCACATGGGAGGCTAATTAAGGAACTTAGCAACCTGGGGGTTGGGGAGATGGTGGTAAGCTGGGTATCAAACTGGTTGAAAGATAGTAGGTAGATGGTGTTGGTAAAGGCAGTCATTCAGGGATGAAGAGTAACCAGCGGAGTACCACAGGGATCAGTACTGGGTGGTGTCCACTTTTAATGTTTTCAAAGTGTCATTGCTGAGGAACTGGAGGAGAAGGTATGTCTCTTTGTGGATAACACCCAGGAAGGGGTGGAGAGAATGCAAAGGGATCTGGGGAAACATGAAGTGTGGGCTGGGGGTGGCAGCTGGGCTTTAATGCCAAAAAGTACAAAATCATGCACCTGGGAAGGGAATCCAGGGCTGTGTATAAGACAGGGGGAGGTACTTACAGTCACCAAGCAAGAAAGAGACATAGGAGTAATCATATGATCTCATGGTGGCAGGGCAGTGCAACAGGTCAGTAAGCAATGCTAGCTGGATGCTGGGGTGCATAGGGAGGAAGATTTGTAGCAGGATAAGGGAGCTAGTGATGTCACTATATGACTTGCTAGTGAGACCCCACCCTAGAGTACTGTGTCCAGTTCTGAAGGCTGCACCTCTGCAAAACATTGACAAGGGGCTGGCCTGCTGGTGCAGCAATAGTGATACCTCTTGTGACACTGCGACCCAGGTTCGGGAATGTGGCAGGGAGATGGAGGGCCAGCCTGAGGGAGGCTTGAGCATCAGAGACCACTCACCTTCTCTGGGGAGGGAGGGGTGACGAAGCTCAGTGCCTGACTGACCTCTGGTGTAGGCCAGAGATGCAGCAGGCACCAAGCCACACCAATGGGGAGGCATGACGAGAGCAATTCTGCCTAGATGTCAGGGCTCATGTCACGCCACACCAGAAAACAGGAAAAATGACTTCCTGAAGCACCTGGTAGATGGAGCGCCTGGCACAGACCCCAGTATCCCCTGCCTGTCCCGATCGGTGTGACCCTGATGAAACTAAAAGCTCAGGGTGTATGGTCCCCACCTTGTCCCTGCCTGGAGGAGATAGCCATGGCTCCATGGGGGGTTTTACCCGAGGGCTCCAGGCAGTGAGGACAGGGCAGATGCCTAGGTGACTCCTGAAGAAGAAGCGCTTAAGGAGTATGGGGAGGATAAACAGCAAGTAAAAAAAAAAAACATTGACAAGGTCTAAGCTGTCCAGAGGAGGGCTACCAAAATTGTGTGGGGATTGCAAGAGAAACCATATGAGGAGAGACTGGGGGAGCTCAGCATGTACTCTCTGGAGGAGAGGAGAGCGAGAAGAGAGATGATGGACACCTATAAGTACCTCACAGGGTGAACAAGGTGTAAGGGCAGTGCAACAGGGCACAGCAACAGCTCTGACCCAAAGGGCAACCCTAGGAGGCATGCACCAAGTGTGGTCCTGCCCCCTAGCCTTACTGTGTGCTGAGCTTCACTGATCTTCACTGACTGGGAGAGAGACCAATCACGGAGGAATCCAGTCTCTGACAGGTACAGAAACAAGGATTCCTTGACAGCAGTTCTCCTGGGTGAATCCCCTTAGAGTGCACAGCCTGGGCTCCTATCTCTGCTGAGGCAACCTCTCTCCTAGATTGCTCTACTCAGACCCAGCAAGCGGCTGCTGTCTCAGCATAAGGAGTAGTTGGAAACTTACCTAGAATTCCTGGCTGCTATATGTAAATCAGCATTTGTACTGCTGTACCACTACTGAAATAGTGGTCGACTAATCGGAAGCTCTCAGCTGGAAGCAACACCTCAGACACAAAGGCACCCCTAGGTAGCATCGCCAAGAGAGTGGTCCAGCCCCTAGCCTTACTATCTGCAGTAGCGGAGGAGACAAGGATGGCAAAGGGACTGCTGGGGCACTCAGTGCATAGGGAACTGGAACTCCGGCCCAGCTCTAAACCTCCAGCAGCGGCCCACGGGTGGGTGCCTCTTAAGCTTCATCCAGCAGCAGGAAGGCAGCAGACACACAGGCTCACCTGCTAGAGTCTGTCTGCCCTACCCATAGGTGTTACCATTGGACTACTGACTACGACACGGTGGACAACTGCATTCCTCGGTGCTAGCATTCCCACATCACAGGGGTCGGCAAACACTGCAGGACTTCCGTGTTCTAAGGGGACAAATTACTGGCATACACTGAGGACCCTCCCTGTAACCAGTGGTGTGAATGTGAGCTGCAAAATGGTGGAAGCAGAGGTCAAGGACATTGGTTTTTGGCAGGTCAGTTCATGTAATTTGTTATTTGGAGTTACAAGGGCAAAAATGTGTCTGGAGACATTTCTGTGGGACATTACTGGCTTAGTTAGTTGATTCATAGTGCTGCTAGTTCTGTGTTTTTGTAGAACTGCTGTTCTAAGTTCGTGGCAGTGCTATTTCTGGGACTTACATTGATTTACTCTCTTTGTGGTGTCTTGTGTGGGTCCATAGAGATTTTGTAGTGCTGCTGTTCTAGGTTTGTAACAGGTCTAGTCTGTGATACGTAGTACTGCTGTCCTGTTGATTGCATCCGATTTATTTTCTTTCCCCTTTTTCTACTTGTCGTCGTGTGTATCTGCAGTTCCCTAACAGAGTCTTTTACAGGGTAATTCCTGGCAGGGTTAGTCTGGTGTATGTAGTGCTGTTGTTCTATTACTTGCATCTATTTTATTTTAGTTCTTCCCTTTTCTACTCATCATTGTGTGTAATTGCAGTTTCCCAACAGATTCTTTTCACAGGATAATTTCCTACCATTTCTGCTCGTGCGCTGTGTGTTTTATGTAGTTCCTAACATATTGTTTTACAGGGTAGTCCTACCTCGAAGCCCCCCATGTTAACAGCTCTGATATAGTGATGTCACACTATCCTGTCCTATAGGATAGCATGAGGCACCCAGGTGAGTACTTTCAAAAAGAACAAAGAGTAGAAGGGCTACATAAAGGGAACCAAAGCAGAGTGGGGCTTAGTGGAGTAGACAAGGAGTGCAGAGGGATTGCTTGGGGCACTCTAGTGCATAGGGAACTGGAACTCCGGCACCCAGCTCTAAACCTCCAACAGTGTCCTGCAGGCGGCACTTCTTAAACTTCATTCAGCAGCAGAGAAGGCAGCAGATACACAGGCTCACCTACTAGAGTCTGTCTGCCTTCCCCATAGGTGTTTAATCTAACCCACCCTCCCCTCAACCCACCTACACCTGGCTACTGCTTCCTGTTATAACTGCATGCCACACCCTACTTCCTGGACTTCTATAAAACTATATAAAAAAAAATGTGGTTTTAGTTTCTATTCCTAACAGGTACCTCTTACCAGTTTCTTCTGTCCGATTAAAATAAAGAATGATGAACTTCATTAACTGCAGACACTGTGGGGCAATGTTCATTGGACACATTGTCCATAATATAGGATGTTGCTCCACATGTTATGCTATAGGAAACCTACAACATCAGCTTCATGCCGCGTGGGTGGAGATTGCTCGTCTCAACAACAAGCTCCTTGAGACCAATCCACAGGACATACTACCACAGCCAAACCATCCAGGAACACCTAGGTGAGTACGAGTTCAGGGACAAGCTCTTATAGAACTCATTTGCCTATAGGCAAAGGTGAATTTCTTTTCCTCATATATTCATCCAGTCTACTCTTAAAGTCTTCTAGCTAGTACAAGAAACTACCTCTGAAGGTAGGAGTTCCATATTGCAGGTACCGCTGAGTAAAATAATTCTTCCTTTTGGATGTTTCATTTGTATTAATTTTAACCTTAAATTATGTGCTCTGGTTTTGAGGTGGCAACGTGGTTTTCAAGACAAATTGCCTCACATAGGGCAGGATCTTTCAGTGCTCTGTAAACTAGACATAGGTCACCCGTGCAGGATCTATATTCTAATGAAAAGAGTCCAAGATTCTGTAACCTATTACTATAGTCTGTATTTTTCAGGCCAGCGATCTTCTTAGTAAATCTTTTTTGCACTCTTTCAATATTAGTTTTACACCCCAGGGAAGTAGGGGCACAAAATGAAGCACAATAATCAATATGGGACCTAACCAAACTTTTGTATAGAGGGATTAGGACTTCTGATCCCTACTCCTAATATGTTTTAATATGCAAGACAATATGCCATGACATTTTCTGGATATATTATTAATATGGTTTGTAAACTTTAAATTATTAGTGATGGTAATACCCAGATCTTTTTCAATTTTAATATTATCTAAAATGTTGTTATTCATACTGTAAATGACTTGCCTGTTATTCCTACCTATGTGCATTATTTTGCACTTTGTTGTGTTAAAGGTCATTTTATTCCTTATTGACTATTTGATAAGCTTATCCAGGTTTGACTGTAGATTTTTTGCTGATTCCAAATTGTTAACAACACAACCTAGTTTACAATCATCAGCATATTTATATATCCATATACCATTATTAGCTTGCATACCAGTTAACTGTCTAGTGTGCCTACCAGTTAACAAAAACAAATAAATAAATAAATAGCAAAAGTCTAAAACAGCCCTACTGACACAACTCCTAACTTCCCCAATCTGACAAGTAACCCTAATGCTTACTCTCTGTAGCCTACTACTCAGCCAGAAGTTTATCCATTTGATTATATTGCCATGAAAACCATACCTCATTAATTCCTCAATTAAATTCCATGTGGTACAGAATCGAAAGCCTTCTCAAAATCCAAGAAAATAACATCCACAGGGAATCCCTGGTCTACTATGTTGCTAACCGGTTCAAAAAGTTTGAGTTTTGCTGACACGATCTTCCCTTAATAAAACCATATTGTGAAATATCTATAATATTCATTTCCTGAAGGTGAATAATCATTTTCTGTTGTAAAACCCTTTCCATCATTTGCCTAGACACAAGTGAGACTAATAGGTCTATAATTCTTTAAGAGATGTTTACTACCTCCTTTGTGGCTAGGCACTACTGTAGCTGGTCTCCACTCAGAAATGACAGTGCCTTCATGTAGTGAAGCATTAAATAAACAACGTGAGGATGTCTAGTAGCTCTGTTGCTAATGCTTTAATAAATTTAGAAGGAATACCATCAGGACCTGCAGAGAAATTAATTTTAGTGGTTTGTATAGCTTGCTTGACTTCTTCAGACATAATTATTGGATATGGGAATTTAGATGTTAAACTTTCCAAGCATGCAACTTCTTTTGTTTTATATATATTCAAAAAATAAGCATTAAATTCCTTTGCCACCTCTAACACAAAGGTCAGCAGAATATGGGGACTGGCAGGTGGTCACAAAATGGTGTAACAAACACAAACAGTGACATATCAATACACCTATAACTACAACAGATTCACACCAGTTGCACCCAAGCCAATCGTACAGGCAGATGCAACTGTGAATCAGGACCTATCACTGGACTCATGGGCACAAGCAAGAAACATAATAAATGCACCACTGTCTCCCTTGTCAAATGTAGAGACAAAGTGTCAGGCCTTATTGCAGGAGACGGATGCACCACTATCACCCATGCCAAATGTCAGGGCAGGGGTAGCAGTGAGGCAGGACCTCTCTCAGAAACTAGGTGTACAAACAACAAACAAAACTAAAGCAACAGGTAAACCTAAACAGCAGGTACTAATCATTGGAGACTCTATGATCCGTGGAGTAGAGCAACACATCCAGCAAACAAAACAAACATCACAATCCAGTGCCTACCAGGATCATCAGCATTCAGGACACAAACCGTATACTAGGGATTGTTCAGAACTGGAATGAAACCACATGTCTTATTCCACCTAGGCACCAACGACTTGGCCAGCGGATCGATGGAGGAGACAAAGAGGCACATGATCTCACTAGTGGACAAATTAACTACCTTTTTGTCCTCTGAGTCTTTCTCTGAGATTCTTCCAGTTTGGCAATAGGGAGCCAATAGGAAGATGATCAGAGAAAGTCACTTCTAAGCTAAATACCTGGACAAGGGGTTGGTGCGGAGAATGGTTTCAAATTTGTTGGAAACTGGAGCATATTCTGGGAAAGACAGTTCTTTAGATATGATGGCCTTCAACTTACAAAGGAGAGCACACAGGCCCTCAGTCAGAAGTCTGATGTCTTTGTCACACATTTAAACTAGGAGACAGGGAGTGGCCAACATCACCCTTTGGGTCACAAAGGGATAGGGCTGGCACTCCCCACTCATCAGATCAAACTTTGAGACTAAATCTTAAGACAAAATACTCAAAGGAAAAAAAAACAGAAGGGCAAAAACTCCAGTGAAACTGTAAATATATCAGAGGCAAAATGGCAGGCTGTATGTGAAAATGCTGGAGCCTGGCAAACAAAATCAATGATTTAACTGCCTCACTCATGGAAGCAAACATAGACTGAGTTGCAGTCACAGAAACATGGTTCGCTGAGAACCACACCTGGGATGTAGCCATCCCAGATTACAACCTTTCAGAAGGGATCAAGGGATAAGAAAGGTGGAGGGTAGCATATACATAAAAAGACAGCATCAACACCATAGAAACCCAAGGACTAAACACCAACACAGAAGTCCTCTGGGTCACCCTCAGCGTAGGAGTAAGACACCTATCCATGTTGGGGTGGTATACAGACCTCCATCCCAGGATAAAGACCACGACAAGGAGCTCCTGGAATCCATCTTACAGATGGCGGATAAGGGAGAATTGTTGCTAATGGGAGACTTCAATCTACCAGATGTAGATTGGCTCTCATACTCTGCTTCCACAGAAAGGAGCACATGCTTTCTCCTTACACTGCAAGGAGCAGGTCTAGTACAGATGGTGACCTCACCAATCAGAGTAGAATATATTCTGGACCTTGTGCTCACAAATAGTAACAGGATCTCAGACTTAGAAGTAGGCAGGAACCTAAGTTCCAGTGACCATAGGACTGTCTCATTCAAGACCACCAGAAAAGAGGAGAGCACCCACAGCAAGCTTTCAGTCCTGGATTTCAAAAAGGCCAATTTTGCACAAATGAAAGAAAGCATCAAACCTCTCCTCAACAACAACAAAGCAGGGGATATGGTAGAAGAAAAGTGGGAGGCACTGAAGGGAATGATGCTCACAGTGACGGCCCAGTGCACCAAACAAGTTAGAAAATCCAAAAAACACAAAAAACCTCTCTGGTATACTAAAGAAGTAGCATCAAAAATAAAAGACAAGAAAAAAGTATACAAAAGATTCAAGGAGACAAAAGCAGATGCTGAGATGAAGGACTACAAAACAAAACTCAAGGAAGCCGGAAAGGCATCCAAGATGGCCAAAGCCCAAACAGAAGAAAACACAGCAAGAGAAGTTAAAAAAGGCAACAAAACATTTTATTGTTACATTAGGGAAAAAAAGAAAACAAAAGGGGCATCATTAGGCTCACAGCGGATGATGGACAAAACAAGGAAAGCGACAAAGGCAAAGCCGAGATTCTCAACTATTTTTTCTGCTCAGTATTCACAAAAGAACCAAGGTAATGGCCCAGGTTACACAAAGCAGACAGACACAACAAGGAGGCTGGCACTTAACCCTTCACAAGAGACAGTGTATTTAAACAACTACAAAAATTAAGTTCATATAAGGCAATGGGACCAGACGGAATCCACCCCAAGATTCTGAAAGAACTTGCAGAGGAGCTCATAGATCCACTAGCAGAATTGTTCACAGAGTCCCTGGAGAACAAACAAGTGCCAAATGACTGGAGAATGGCCACACTGGTGCCTTTGCACAAAAGTGGGAACAGGGAGGATGCTGGAAACTATCACCCCACCAGCCTGATCTCAGTAGTGGGCAAACTTCTGGAAACTCTACTTAAGGAATGTCTAGTGAAGCACTTAACAGAAACTGGGCAGCTTGTTACAAAACAACGTGGATTCACAGCAGGGCGATCATGTCAGACGAACATGATCAAATTCTTCGACTGGATCATAAGAATAGTAGACCAGGGAGGGGTGGTGGATGTAGTATATCTGGATTTCAGAAAAGCTTTTGACTCAGTCCCCCACAGGAGACTGACTAACAAAGTGGAACACACAAAGGCATAGGGTAAACAAGCATTTGTCAATGCTGAATGTTGTCTCGCTGGCATTGGCACTGGTAGTGCCAGAGCTAGAGATGCATAATAGGAATGGCAGTGAAGTATTGAAGTGATACCAACCCCATTCTGTAGAGAACGACAGGCATTGGGGTGTGCGTTTGGGTCATTAGCTATAGTGATCATGCCATTGTATCTCACCCTACCCTGTAGACACTGACAAGTGTCATGGTGTGCTTTGGGGTCTTTGGGCATTATTCTTACCTCATTTCATAAGAAAATACACTGAGGTGGGTGCAGTATAGGAGAATGGGGTGAACTTTGTGGCTGAACAGTGTGAGGCACATCACGATGCCTGTAACTGGCTGCAGGTGGGGGGTAGGGTGGAATGGCATGAGCATTATAGCCGATGATCCCAAGTCACACCCCTGACGCCTGTCAGTCTGTACAGGGTGGGGTGCTACAGTTGGAAACCCTAACACCGTAGGTGTGTGTTGGTATTTTCACTCCAAATTTTCAACATGGGCTGTTTGTGAGGCCACCTCATGAAAAGTGGCACAATCAGTTTGTTAGCTGAAAGGTGGTTTTGCACAGTGGCTATGCCATTTGGTGACAAAGAGATGAAAACACATTTTGGACTGGATGTGGAAAATGACAACTGTATTGTTCGTGAGGAGGCATAAAAAAATGGCAATGTTGAAAATATGGAGTGAAAATATGAAAAATTGGTGAAGTCATGAGCATGCATAGAAACTCATGCAACACACGTCCGTAACCCAATTATTTTGGGAGTTTGTTAGCCACATTTTCAACATAGGTATTTTGGGACCTTCCCTCATGAACAGTGGTGCTTTGATTTTGTTAATCTGTCCCAAAGTTGATTTCACAGCGACCACACCATTCTGCTACATAATGCGGAAACACATTTTGAGCAGGATGTGAAAAATGATAGCTGTACTGTTCATACAGTAAGGAGGTGTGAAAAATGCCAGTGTTGAAAATCTGGCATGAAAATATTACAAGTTTGAGTTACAAGGGTGCATTGAAACTGTGCGCATGTTGTAACACAGTCATTTTATGGACATTCAACAGATTTTCAGCATAGACATTTTAGGACCTCTGCTTATGAACAGTGTCACCGTCATTTGCTCAGACTGTCCCTAAAACTGATTTTGCACAGCGACTGTGCAATTCTGCGCCAGACGTGCGAAAACACATTTTGGTCAGGATATGTCAAATGACAGCTATACTGTTCATAAGGGAGGTGTGTTCAAAATGCCAATTTTGAAAATCTGGAGTGAAAATATGACAAATTCATGAAGTTACATCGCAGTGAAACTGTGCAACACCAGACTCGTAAAACAGCCATTTTTGGATTTTCCCTCCAAATTTGCAACATAGGCTTTTTGAGATCCTCCTCATGAACAGTGGCACTGTCGCTTGTTAATCAGTCCGAAGGTGATTCTGTGCAGTGACCACAAAATCACCTTTCGGGACCGAATAACACCATGACAATGCCTGAATTCATGAGGAGGGGTCCCAATAACGCCATGTTGAAAATTTGGTGTCAAAATTCCCCAAAATGACTGAGATATGCAACAAAGTTGAAAAAACCCAATTTATGCCATTATACAGCTTACCGGCATTTCTTCAGTTCACGGTCGGCTTTGAAGAGTGCAAACGTGTTCCTGGTCCACCAAAGATCGTCCTCTAGACTTTGGAGGTAAGTATGGGGTGAGGAGGGTGTGGGGAGGCAGAGTGCTCAAAGGGTGGGCGTTGTTGTGGGAGGGGCAGGAGACTGTGAGGGACAGTTTCTTTTTACAGGTTTAAAAAACAAAAACATTGTGGGGCGATTTTGTTTTGCAGGATTTGGCATGCTGGGGTGGGCTCCCCAGCATGCCACCCTAAGGGTTACATTGAGGGTGGATTCTGTTGGAAGAGGATTGGGCACCTGTTGGCACATACTGTGGGGGAGACACAGGCTGAATGGGATTGGGCACCTCGGCATGCAACAAAGTGTGGTGGGGAGACATTATGGCGACAGGAGTGGGCTTCCTGTCGGCAAAATCAACGGGATGAGGCATAAACGCCGACGGGATTGGGCCCCTGTCAGCAAAAAAAAACTGTTGGGGGGGCCACATGATGCCGAGGGATTGGGCACCCCCTCAGCATACATTATAAATGGGAGGGGGTTCAGTATGCAGACGGGGAGTGGACTCCCCCATCGGCATTGTGACAGGCGGTGGCGGCAGTCACTGCCGCCATGTTGCCTGCATGTCGGGAGGTGTGTTGTGGTCACGCTGCATGAGAGCTTCGCTCTCATTGCAGTGGACCTTTTCCTTGTTCTGGTGGCCATATTAGGGATGTGTGAGGTCAGGGCCTGCTGCTGGTTGATTGGGGAATGAGGGACACACCTTCTGATGTGTGCCCTGCATTCGCCTAACAGTGACCGTGCCTCCAAATCTGCTACTACCGCAAGATGTTGGCTGCACAAGCACAAGCCAACATAAAAATAGTCAGGTGGGTTCAAACCTAGCTTTAAGGAAGGACCCAGAGAGTAACACTCAATGGAATTATATCTGGGGAAGGAAAGGTAACCAGTGGGGTACCACAGGGATTGGTCCTAGGACCAGTTCTCTTCAATGTGTTAGCGACATAGCTGAGGGTCTACAGGGAAGGTTTGCCTTTTGCAGACGACACAAAGATCTGCAACAGTGTGGACACATTAGAAGGGCAGCAGAAATTGAAGAGTATTTAAGATGCTGGGAAGCATGGTCTAGGAACTGGCAGTTGAAATTCAATGCCAAAAAGTGCAAAGTCATGCACATAGGGAAGAGAAATCTGAACAGATCATACATACTGAACGGAGAACAATTGACAGTAACAAAACTCGAACAGGACCTCGAAGTGCTGATTTCTGATAACTTAAAGGGTACTTAAACAAGCAGTTTTTTAAAACTGCAAACTCCAAAATCTAGCTTCATAGCAAGGTACAGCAAAGGCTGCTGTTTACATTTATGCTATAACTGCATTTATGTAAACAACATAAATGCAGTTTCATAGCTTTTGAAAAATGTGAACATCAGCCTTTCACTTTTAAAACACAGCCTTGCTTTCTCCCTAAGATGTCTGCCAAGTGTGTTAAGTGATGAGTCATGATGACATCACTAGAGCCAGAAGCAGAGACCCACATGGCTCCCTATAATGCCAACTAGTTCTTTTTTCCCCCTTTGTTTTGAATTGTTTTACCAGAACGATCAACACCATGTGTTAACACATGGATTATTTTGATCAGTACACGTTAGGCTATGGTTTTGTTCATTTTGTTTACTTTAACTTTCTGAAAATGTTTTGTAATCCAGCTGAGTTTCCCTTTGGCAAACCACAGTACAGTACAACACTTCAAATACCTGATGATCTAGCGATTATGTGATGCCCTGAAATTTGTAGCGAAGTACTGGTCTGATCCAATTCCAAAGCTCATGCTTTCTTGGTAATCCACAAATAAGTTTCTCTTGTAATCTTTTTCCACATGTAACCCCTGCACCTAGCCTGCCTTCTGTTGAACACCCCACTATCCATACTTTGTCCTTAGTACTGCCTGGGGCCACATATGAGCTTGTGGTCTCGTGAAGAGAATCATCACACCTCAGATTGTAATCTTGTACCTCAGAGAGTTGTGCACACCTCTATCGATACACTTCATCAGCTGGCACTGTTAAAAAATGCCTCCCAAATCACTCTCCAGTCCACTTTCTCAGTGTTTGACTTCTGCTGCCACAGTAAACATTGAGTGGATCACCACCCTTCTGCACAATGAAGGCAGTATGTACAGTCCCCCTGTTGTGTTTTTTCCCACCTCATTAACCAACAACTAGGTCTTCCTGGAGGGCCAAGCAATAAGCATCAGGACACACCAGAAACACTGCTGTTCATACCCTGATAAGGACTGCACACACTATGGATAATAATATTATTAGCAGGAGAGGCATACTAGTGCCTTGAGCGAATCCACCTGACTTCTAGTGTCGGTCTGTTCTTTTACTTGTGATCTGCAGACCCCCGCAGGACAGTTCCCGGCAATTCTCCTCCAGTACTTTTCTGTGCCGTACTCCACAATGCGAGTTGACTGGCTACCACCCTTCTGAATCTTGAATGAGCTATACACAGCTCCCTTTATACTATCCTAACAAATGTCAGCATCCCCCACTACCCGAGGGTAATATCCCTACACTGAATTCAAGTAACAGTTTAGGTGCAGCCCTGCCACTCTGAGTATTTGTTGTCGCAGGCTGCTCTCATCCACAGTCAGGTAGTGATCACGGTGCTGGTACCCCCACATCTCAGCTCTCACAATGATCTGCTCAACTTTCCCCTTCCTGTCATCCCCTAACCTGAATATAGCTGTGCCCTGCTGGAATGGCCTCTTCAGTACCTCTCTGGCATTCATTCTTTTCACCTCCTTCCCACACCAAAAACAGATGAGCTCACTACCTTCCACATCAGGAATGTGGTTAGCACAGTCTCCCGTGTTATTTTTACATATTAATAATAAACGTGATCTTCTGGTAAGCCAGGCTGATAGCAGCAGGGCACAAGGACAAAAATAGGCTTTCCTACCCGTATCAGATCTAAGCCACCTATGATTAGGCACTATTAAATGACATGCATAATGATGTGCACACCCATCATTTAATAGTGCCTAATCAAAGGTAGCCTAGATCGTTTAAGGATAGGAAAGCCCATCTTTCCCCTTTTTCCCTACTGCTATCAGCCTGACTTACTGGAAAGATTTGTTTACTTTTGATATATCAAAAAACCAGAGGACCGAACTACCTGCATTCATTATGCAGATGGGTGATGAGTTCACCAGTTCTTGGTGTGGGGAGAAGGAGTGAAGAATGAATATCAGAGGGGGACTGAGAAGGCCACTCCTGCAAGGCACTGCTATATTCAGGGAAGTGGGCAGACAGAAGGAGAGAAATATAAGCAGATCACTGTGAGAAATAAGATATGGGGCTGCCAGCACCATGATCACTACCTGACCCTATTGTCCTGGATAACATTCCCCTTCCCATAAAAACAGTTCATGTAATTGTCCAAGCCTGTGTGTGGGTATTAATGTGTGAAATGGCTGCCACTACAGGTTCAGTCACTTCACTACCAGTCTAGCATTGCTTGTAAAGCACTTTGGGATACAATGTGTATGAAAAGCACTATATAAATGCTGATTCTTATTATCATTATTATTTCCCATGGAAAAAGAAGACAAGACAAGCACATTTTTGATTTCCAAGAAAGTATGAACTCTGGCATTAGACTACACAGGAACTTTGCTACAAACAAGTGGTGGGACTAGGGGGTGGTGAAGGGTGTGGCTGCATCCTTCCACACCCCATTGTAACTTACTTGATTGCTGCTGCTGCATTTCACTTTGTTGAAGACGTCTGATTTGATTGTACAAATGTTTACATTCAAAACTGTGGATTACATTTGTAGGTTCTGTCAAAAATGTACTAAAAAGAATAATAGCAGACAATATAAAGGTTTAATACAAATGTTAAAAGTACATCTCAAGTATGCACCACCCCAGCACCCCATTGTAACATCTTGGATCCGCCACAACCACTAGACCACCAGGTTATTTAAAAATTTTACTGCACTGTGGTTTGCCCAAGAGAAAGTCGGTTGGATTAAAACACAATTTCAGCATGTTAAAGTAAACACAAGCATTTGTCAATGCCGAATGTTCGCTTGCAGGTATTTGCAGTGGTATTTGGCACTTGGACATGGCTTAAAAAAATCAGTGACAAAGAAGTACAAGCATTTGTCAATAAAGGAATAATGCCTGACAGGGTGGGTGTTATGCTTGGATAACATCCCACCTCGGGTTGTTGGGTCCGAGGCCACCGGCCGAGGGCGTCCAACACCCGAGAAGGGATGTTATCCCAGCATAACACCCACCCTGGAGGGCATCATTCCTATTATACAATGGCTTATTGTTTTATAGTTAAAAAAATAATTTTAAAGAATGTTTTTGTTAGTGTGTAAAAATATTTTTGTTTCTCAAGAGAAAAAAAAAAGCTCAGCAGCAGCATGCTCCATATCCTACAAACAATCAGCAGGGATGTTATGCCAGGATAACATCCCTGCTGTGATAGACAACTGACCAATCAGAAGCCAGGATTCTTTCTTGCCATTGTATAATGCCGAATGTTGCTTGCTTCTTTGTGCTGTTTAGGTATGAAGTCATTGAGTGCAAATATTGAAAATCGCGAACTTCGACGAAAATATGAACCGCGAACGTAGCGCTGTAAAACGGGTCATTTTTAGGAATTTTTTCACCAATTTTCAATGTAGCCATTTTAAGACCTCTGATCAAGAACAGTGTCACTGTGATTTTCTTAATTTGTCCCATACATTGATTTCGCACACCGACTCATGGTGTGTGTGCTACATGAAGCGGAAACTACGTTTTGGGCGGGATGTGAAAATGACAGCTGTACTGCTCATAAGGAGGTGTGGTAAAATAGCAATATTGAAAATCTGGGTGAAAATATTGAACATTCGCAAACTTACGACCGATGCTGGGAACTGCGCAGTACTGCGCTAAATAAAACAGTCATTTTTAAATTTTTCACCAAATTTTCAACATAGCTATTTTAAGACCTCTGCTAATGAACAGTGTCACTGTGATTTTCTTAATGTGTCCCATACATTGATTTCGCACACCGACTGTGCCATTGTGCGCTACATGGGCGGAAACACATTTTGGGTAGGATGTGAAAAATGACAGCTGTACTGCTCATGAGGAGGTGTGGTAAAATGGCAATGTTGAAAATCTGGAGTGGAAATATTGAAAATTCACAAACTTACGACTGTGCGTAGGAACTTCATAGCACTGCGCTAAATAAAACAGTCATTTTTAGGAATTTTTTCACCAAATTTTCAACATAGCCATTTTAAGACCTCTGCTAATGAACAGTATCACTGTGATTTTCTTAATGTGTCCCATACATTGATTTCGACACCAACTGCGCCATTGTGCGCTACATGGGCGGAAACACATTTTGGGCAGGATGTGAAAAATGACAGCTGTACTGCTCATAGGAGGTGGTAAAATGGCAATGTTGAAAATCTGGAGTGAAAATATTGAAAATTTGTGAACTTACGAAAGGCATAGAACTGCAACGCACACTCAGAAACAGTCATTTTTAGAATTTTTCACCAAATTTTCAACATAGCCATTTTAAGACCCTGCTCATGAACAGTGTCACTGTGATTTTCTTAATGTGTCCCATACATTGATTTCAAGACACTGACTGCGCCATTGTGCACTACATGAAGCGAAACACGTTTGGGCAGGATGTGAAAAATGACATCTGTACTGCTCATGAGGAGGTGGTAAAATGGCAATGTTGAAAATCTGTAGTGAAAATATTGAAAATTAAACGACGAAAGTATGAGGAACTGCACAACGACGCTTGTAAAACAGTCATTTTAGATTTATTCACCAAATTTTCAACATAGCTATTTAAGACCTCTGCTCATGAATAGTATCACTGTGATTTTCTTAATGTGTCCCATACATTGATTTCACACACTGACTGTGCCATAGTGCGCCACATGGGCGAAACATGTTTTGGGTGAGATGTGAAAAATGACAGCTGTACTACTCATAAGAAGGTGTGGTAAAATGGCAATATTGAAAATCTGGAGTGAAAATATTGGAAATTTGTGAACTACGAGCCTGTGTAGGAACTGCACAACACACGCTTCGTAAAACAGTCATTGTTTGGTTGTGCACCAAATTTTCAACATGGGGTTTTTGGGACCCTTCCTCATGAATGATGTCACTGTCATGGCGTTATTCAGGCCCCAAGGGTGATTTCTGCAGTGACTGCAAAATCACCCTTCAGGCCTGAATAACGCCATGACAATGACATCATTCATGAGAAGGGGTCCCAAAAACCCCATGTTGAAAATTTGGTGCAAAAATTCCAAAAAATGCCTGAGATATGCAATAAAGTTGAAAACCCCCTATCTAGCCCATTATACAGCTTACCGGCATTTCCTCAGTTCGCGGTCGGCTTTGAAGGGTGCAGGCGTGTTCTCCGGTCCACCGAAGATCATCGCGCCGAGCCTGGAGGTAAGTATGAGGTGAGGGGGTGGGGAGGCAGGTGTGCAGTGGGTGGGTGCGGTTGTGGAGGGGGCTGGGAGAAGCGCAGTGGGACCGTTTTGATTTACAGGTTTAAAAAAAAAAAGACTACGTGGGACGCTTGCCACGCTGAGGTGGGCTCCAGCATGGCAGAAGGATGGCTGGGGGCCGTGGAGTCGACGGGATTGGGCACCCCCGTCGGCAGACGACGCGGGCTGTTTGCCACGCTGGGGTGGGCTCCCAGCATGGCAGCAAAGATTTGGGGTGGCGGCATGATGCAGTGCTCTGTATGACAGTGGTGGTTTTCTTTGAAGAGAAGACCACTGCTGTCATACACAGCACCACGTCCCATTGGTGCAGGACTCCCACGCCTGCTCAATGGAGCAGGGATTGCAGGAGGTGCACACCTCCAAAGTGTCTCTATTCTTCCAAGACGCTCCTTGCATACACGCAGTTGAACGGAAATGAACAGAACCATAGCCTAACAGGTGTATTGATCAAAATAATGCACATGGTTTTGACCAGTTTGGTGAAGCAATTCTATAAACAAGAAAGGGAAAACAGAACTAGTTAGCACTATTGAGAGCCATATAGCTCTCTGACGATGGTTCCAATGATGTCATCAGCTATACATTTATGCCATTTTAAGAAGCAGGTAAGGCAGTTTTTTTTAAATTGAAGGCTGTTTTACATTTTCAAATGCTTTGGAACCACATTTAGGTAAATTATATAAATGTAGTTTTAACGTTGATGTGTACAGCAGCCTTCCTTTACTCCCTATGAAGTCAGCTTTTTGAATAGCTTGTTGTCAAAATGGTGTTTGCCTTCCTACTTTTAAAGGATACCTAATGTGAAAAGGTGGCACAAAAAGCCAGTGGCATCTTCAGGTGTATAGGCAGGGGCATTTCAAGTAGAAAAGAAGAGGTGGTAATGCTACTGTACAGTACATTGGTAAGGCCACATCTCAAGTACTGTGTACAGTTCTGGATGCTGCACCTCAGAAAGGATATTAATCACTTGGAGGCAGTGCAGTGGAGGGTCACAAAAATGGTGCATGGCTTACATCAGGAATAATACGAAGCTAGATTGGGGCACCTGCAGATGTACTCCCTTGAACAGAGAAGAAATGGGGAGATTTGATAGAAACCTTTAAATACATGAAAGGGATAAATCAGGTAAAATGGGAACACCTATTCAAAGTAAACACATTACCACGAACAAGGTGACACAACGTGTGCCTTATAGGAGGTAGATTCAAATCCAACCATAGACGGTCCTTCTTCACAGAGCGAGTGTTGGGACCTTAAAATAGTCTTCCCACGGCAGTAGTGGAATTTAAGACTGTCATGGCATTCAAGTTGGCGTGGGACAAGTACTGCGGTAGTCTAGGAAAATTATAAGGTAGGGGTATAGTCAAAATGGGCAGACTAGATGGATCTCACAGTCCCCTTCTGCCGTCACATTCTTATGGCCTTAAAGCAGCAGTGCAACAAAAATGGGTTAAAATTTGACCCCACCTTTTTTTCTTCTTAATTGATGCCAGAAGTCTTCCAGTTTATTTGGGTGGCAAAATTTTCAGTTAAAATGATCATTTAAGAATTTTATGAAAGTTCTAAAATAATTACTTCTCAAGAAAAAAAAGATGGCCACCTAATTTTTGCATAGAAATAATTATGAGGACCCGAGGAGGATAAGAGTCCAAGCAAAAATTCATCTGTACAGTACACAGCACAGGAAGCATCCAGAAAACCCAAATAAACAGTTCTGTCATTATTTTTCATAACTATAGCAGAAAATTAGCTTTTTGGAATGACTTTTTTTATTGCACTGCTGCTTTAAGGGGAGAGTCTCTTTCAGAGGATGAGAGGTACCAGAACACAGGGGCATGCAATGAAGCTTGGGTGGGGTGGGGGGAAGAGGGATGTGAGGAAATACTTCTTTACAGAAAGGGTGGTGGATGTCTGGAGCAGCCTGCCAGAAGAGGCAGTGGGGGTGAAAGCAGTGGGGAGTTTCAAGTATGCATGGAATAGGCACATGGACATAATAGGTGGAGGAAAGGAGGAAAGAAGGACACCTCTGATCAAATAGGGTCAGAGTGTAGAAATAGGTAGGGAAAATAGGGCAGATTAGATAGGCTTACTGGTCCTTTCCTGCAATCAAATTCTATGTTTCTGTGTTTCTAATATCTTTTGAAATTATGATTACCCACAGCTAACAGCAGTTTCATCACCAGAAGCAAATTCAGAGAACGCCTTTGGAAACACTGAGGACTATGCTTATTAGTACTAAACCAGCACACTAAAATGTCACTTGCTACTGGTGCATCACGAAAAATCATCCATAGCAGCATTGCCAATCTAAATCGTATGAATGTAGGATCTGTCACCAGATGAGGCATCTGCAGAAGGAAGGAATTGCACCAAATGGGCATGGAACAATGCATATGATCTGCTTCTTCAAGGAATAGCTGCTTGAGATCTACAAGCGCTGCCACATCTGTGCACCAGACTTTTTCTTCTTCTTGTACTAAGCAACCCAAGGAGGAGTAGACAGAAGAAAATATTGGACTGTACTCAGTTGACACTGATGATAGAGAATATGTAAAGTCATATTATGTGATGGTAGCAATTTATGGTCAAACATTAGAATGGAAGAGGTGTAGCCATGTCAATTATTTCTGAAGAACTGCACAAATATAAATTTAGAAAACAAAGAAGCTACTTCCAGTAAACTGTGTGTTAAGAACTTAAACAGTACTGCTTAAATATTACAACTGTTAGGAAAAATTGTTACTGTAAAATTTAATAGTTCTGTGCCACTGCATGCTTGCTGACAGAAAAAATATCGGCGAAATAATTAAAAAACCATGGATAAGACACTCCCTATGAGTTCTTCTACAGGTACGAGCAAGAACTGGCACCCCAAATGAGATAGGGCCCCTCACTTTGATTACTTGGGACATAGACTTCATTCCGGGAAGGGAGGACAGAGGCTTTGCGGAATGGAACAGTAAACGATTAATTAGATATGACCAGCATATAGATTACAGAGGATACATAACAGCCTACCAGCAGTTAAAAGAGAAGCACAGTCTGGGCAGGCCAGACTCTTACTGTTTCCTGCAGATCAGGAGCTACCTGCAGGGAGAGGACAGGGAATGCCTTATTACCAGAGACAGGGCAGCATGGGAAAGCTTTCTCTATGGGGTAACCATTATTAAGGATAGCTTAAATACATATCCCTTATGTACAAGACACTCAAGCAGGACAGGGGAATAACACTGACTAAGGTAAGACAAAATGGGAAGGGGAGGGCGGAGAACAAATCTCGGACAAATTATGGCTTGAGAGTGGGAGAGGGTGGAGAATGTCAGCATCACAAGTGTGGAGGGAATACAGATGTAAAGTGATAAACAGGTTATTTTATGTCCCAGTGACAACAAAACACTTTGGCACCAGAAATACAGACCTATGCTGGCGTAATTGTGGGGACAGAGGGACCCACTACCACATGTTTTGGGCATGCCCAATAATACACCAATACTGGGGGGACATCAGAAAAGAACTGCAAAGGATATGGGAAGTAGAAATGCCTGACTCAGGGTGTGTTTACCTACTGGGGGACTGCCTGCCAGATATACCTGGTAGAAAGCATAAGGAGACCTTTAAGTGCATGATACTGGCAGTAATCAAGACAATCACTGCCAACTGGCTAAATCCAACCTCACCAGAGATGGGGGAATGGAAACAGAGAGTATCCCAAATATTTGATATTGAGTTTCTAACAGCCAAACTTAGACTATCAGTAGACAGGTTCAGGGAATGCTGGGGAAGATGGCAACACCATACAGAGATTCTAGACTGAGGGGAAGGGTGTGGATTTTTTTCCCTTTCCCACCTCTCTCTCTACATGGCTCCAAAAGCCCCCTCAAGAAAAAAAATGAAAATTCAGAATATGAAGACAAGTGCACACACAAAAAGCACACAGTTTTGGCTTATGTTTGTTTTTATTGATATTTACCAAATTAAGTTGATTTTATACATCAGTTGATATAATGGCATTCCATGGGAAATAATGTAGCATGATGTAAATAGCTTGCTGCATAGAAGGTGGATAGTAGTGGTGTTTACTTGGAGTGCATGGGTAGTTGTCCAGGGGGGGCCTTACTCTTTGATGTGGTGGGCTCTTCCTGGGCAGACATCGTGTCTTTGGGTCTACACCTGCAAAGCAGGAAGACCAGAACAATTTATGCAAGCAATGTATATGTGACCTGATGTTTAATATAAGAGAGGGAATAGCATAAATAGAAAAGAAGAGAACAAAGCTTATTATGACTTGACTTGTATGATATCCCCTGTCCAGGAATGTTGACTGAACAGAGGAAGATGAAATACATGTATGTGAACTGTACCATCAATAAAATACTGAGTTTAAAAAAAAAATTGAACAGTCATGCTACACATTTGAATTTCTATTGCTAATGACAACAGGGAGTGCCCTGCACATATGGGTCAAAATTGGTTTCGGAAGTTAAATCTAGATTGGTCCAAAGTACATAATGTAACAGAAGAAGTTGAATGCTGTGCTCAGAATATAATACTTTGTTAAAAGCAGGCATGGAGTTCATCAAAGGTGTTGAAGATGAATTACAGTATCCGAAAAAATGATGCCAAACTTTTTAAGGCATGATCTGTGCCATACAATTTGTGGGAAGCTTTAAGTCAGAAACTAAACAAACTAGAACAAGTGGGCATAATTTTAGTACAGTAGCATACAGCAAATGGGCAGTATCCATTTTCTACATCCAAAACAGATGAAGGGTACATGTTTGTGGGGCTTACAAAGTTGCAATATATCCTTGGCTGGAAGTAGATCAGAACACTATTCCTAGACATCTGGTTTTGTTTATTATGCTAATTGGAGAAAAAAATGTCCACTAAACTAGACTTGTCACAAACTTTTCAACAAGAAGCATCAAATGAAAAATCCAAGATTGGTCTTAGCATCAACATGCAGAATGACCTATATCAGTTTGATTAGTTGCCTTGTGATGTAGCCAGTGCTCCTGCTGTGTTTCATTAGATTATGTACCAGTTATTGTAGGGACTGGCTCTTGCAGTATGCTGCCTGGTTGATATTGTAACTATGGGTGACACTACAAAGTCATATTTGCATAATCTGGAAGTTGTTTTTAGGAAACTGCAGGAATCAAGTATGTATGTTAATAAGAAAAATGTGTATTTTCAAGACAGTGTACACTGACTTACTTAGGTCATAAAACTGATGCTGGGGGTATGGACCCCATAGAGGAAAAAGCAATGGCTACTGATCAAGTTCCCTGTGTCAGCAAATGTACTGTTGTTATTGTTAAATGATTATTTGAAGTTTATAGCAAACTTAGCCACCCTGATAAAACCTATAAAACCTGTTGCAGAATGATCAGAAATAGGTTTGGTATTTATAGACCAGTTGGGTGCTCATTTCCCTGCATGAGACACACTTTTCTGTTTCAATGTGTGTACGCAACTTACTGATAAGTGTGTGCTTGTACAACTTCATTGACAGACTGATAGTATTTGAATGCTGATGTTGTTGACTGTGATAAATAGATACGTTGGCCTTTCATACTCTCTGTTCAACAGGGAACTACCACTCTGTTGGGGTAGTGTGAACTGCAGTCAAAGCCTTTGATTTCAATGTGTTTATGCAACTTAGTGATGAGTATATGCTTGTTCAACTTCATTGATAGACTGATAGTATTTGAATGCTTATATTGTTGACTGTGATAAATAGATATTTCTACCTATCTCACTCCCTGTTCCACAGGGAACTACCACCCTGTTGGGGGTACCTTGAAGGCAAAGGAATCCTCTTCAGGAGGGTTCCACTCCTAGAGGTGCAGTGGGAAGATAATTCCTTTAGGCTATGGTACCT
Source organism: Neoceratodus forsteri (assembly GCA_016271365.2). Classification (NCBI taxonomy): domain Eukaryota; kingdom Metazoa; phylum Chordata; order Ceratodontiformes; family Ceratodontidae; genus Neoceratodus; species Neoceratodus forsteri. The sequence goes on from CM028132.1 coordinate 472,355,164, forward strand.
TAGGAAGGAATCCCCCCAAAAAAGTCGAGCAGCAAACAATGAACGTGGAAACTGGAAGTGTCTATATTAACAGAGTAGTGATAACATGTAACAAACAAAGGGGGATTGTGCAATCACTGACAATTTTGGTATTGACAGCAGAAGGGGCATGATTTCCATAAGGAGAGAGGGAGGGAAGGCAAAGTAGAAAGAAGGTCACCATCCAACCCCAACTCAACAGTGGAAACCTACCTGGGTCAAAATGTACTACTATAGATCTGCTACTTGAGGGATTACCTAACCTTTATGACCTTCAGCACAGCAGAGAGGAAAAAACCCTATGAGGGGTGAACCTCTGAGCCCAAGGCCTTGGTCGCCTCTTTCCTCCAGGCTTGGGATGAATTAATGATGGCTCACTACTGCAATTCAGAGACTCATTTCAAGGGAGGATTTTTAGAGGAAGGGCTCTCACTATACCTCTCTAATGGAAAGCCATGGTGGTGCTGTGAGTAGAGGCCTCTGCAGCTAAAGGGAAACCTGTTAGGACCCCCAGGGTGAGGAGGAGGAGAGCAACAGCCACTGAAAAACACTCACCTGGCTTCCAAGCAAAGCCTATAGGCAGAAGCCAAACCCAGAAGGGGTAAGGCTGAGCCCTGGAGGAGCAAGAATAGAAGGATTGAATAGTTTTCAAACTTGAGGGCAGGAAGGACAAGGAAGGTATAGAATGGAGTTGCGGTAGCAAGTTCCACTATGCCATGCACAGTGGTTGTGGCTGGGGTGATTCAAAGGAGTTGCTCAATAGCGCAACTCCTTGAATATCGCCCGCCACACCTCCTGCACAACTATTTTGAGCAGCGTGAGGGGCTTGCGCCCAGAATGGCGAAGTTTGAATGACGTTAGTGAGTTTAGTAATTAAGATTTTATCTTGTTGTTCCTGCCGTCCCTCCAGCTGGCATTTTGAAATGAAGCACCCCTATCAATAGCGCACAACCTCGCCCGACTGTCCCAGGAATGATGTACGATCCAAGGGAGCAGCTGTGGGAGCATGTATAGAGGTCCTGTATAGTCAGAGCTATTAATATCTCCGGTTTGCAATTTACAAGTCTCTGCGCTACACCGAGAGTATGGACAGGCAGTCAACTGCCAGTCTATACCTGATCTTGGTATAGTATCAAGGCATGTAAACTGCAAAGTGGAGCTATTAATAACTCCAACTATACAGGACCTATAACTATGCATGCTCACCAGCTCATACATCATCCTTACAGGACAGCTGTGGGAGGTTGTGGGTGCAGCGCTAGGGGCGCCTCATTTCAGAATGCTGGAGAAAGGGATGGCAGGATCAATAAAATCTTAATTACTAAACTCACTGTAAGTAAAAAAATTACAACTGGTTACGAAAACGCTACTCAGGTCCATCATCACTGAGGTGGGGCTCGATTACAGATGGACATTCCATTTAATGAATTACACTGTGTAGGCCCGGCTGGCATTTTGATCAGTCTGTGTACCCTGCAATCAACTGATCGGAGGAATATCTTCTCTGAATGTGTATAAAGTGGAACAAGTTGGCTGTAATTCCAAGCTCTTGAGTTACAGAGATGGCTGCCTGAAAGAACTGAGCCCCGGGTAGCAAATAATCCAACGCCATCCTCAATCCAAACAACACATTTTTTAAAATAACTTCCCACCTTAACAGAAAAGACCCTAAACTACAAATTGACTCCTATATTGTGAAGTTTTAATATCAGGAAAGGTAATAATAATACATTAGAACCTACCGCGATTTTAAACAGTGCTAAATGAATTGACGTGGGTATACCGTAGCTATGGCGTAGCTACAGGACAGCAGACAGCATGGCTTCATACGTGGCAGATCCTGCCAAACCAACCTGGTCGAGTTCTATGACTGGGTAACTAGGCAACTGGACAGGGGCCATGCAGTGGATGTCCTGTATCTGGACTTCAGTAAGGCATTCGACTCAGTGCCACATGGAAGGCTGGGAAGGAAGTTAGCAGGCACAGGGGCGGGTGCAAAGCTGGTGAGCTGGGTAGGGAACTGGCTTCAGGGAAGGCAACAGAGGGTGGGGGTGGGTGGGGAGCTCTCACACCCAAGGGCAGTGACGAGCGGTGTTCCACAGGGCTCGGTGTTGGGACCAGTGTTGTTTGGGATATTCATTGCAGACATATCATGGGACATCAAGAGCAAGATCAGTCTGTTTGCTGATGATACCAAGGTAGGCGCGGTGGTGGATGACCTAGGGGATGGCAGGGTTGTGAGGATGATCTGGCAAAGCTTGAAACCTGGTCAGACACCTGGCAACTGGGGTTTAATGCCAAAAGTGCAAGGTGCTGCATTTTGGGATGAAGAACCCAAGGAGGAGTTACCAGCTGGGGGAGTGCAGCTAGCCCAGACAGAGGAGGAGAAGGGCGGGTGTGCTCATTATAGGGTCAATGAACAACTCAGCACAATGTAGGAAGGCAGCTGCAAAGGCCAACAAAATGCTGGGTTGTATTGCAAGGGTATATCCTCGAGGAGGGAGGAGGTGATTCTGCCACTGTATAGGTCATTAGTTAGACCACACCTGGAGTACTGCGTGCAGTACTGGCACCAGTATCTGAAGAGGGACATTGGGATTGCTGGAGGGTACAGCGCGGGGCGGCAAAGATGATCAAGAGGCTGGGGACTTATCATACGAGAGGAGGTTGAGGGAGTTGAACATGTACTCACTGGAGGAGAGGAGGACAGGGGTGACATGATTGAAACCTTTAAATACATGAAAGGAATAAACAAGACGGGTACAGAGGGCTGTTCAAAGTAAGGGAGGGAGGGCCACCAGGGCCATGATATGAGACTGGAGGAGGAAGGTTCAGGAGGGAGATGAGGAGACACTTTTTACAGAGAGGGTGTGGTTGGGTGGAATGCGTTACCTGCAGAAGTGGTATGCAGTAGAACAGTGGACTGCTTCAAAGGGATGGGACAGGACAAGAGGGAGGGTTAATGAAGGGGAAGGGTGGAAGGGAGGGGCAGCTGCAGAATAAGGGGTGCTAGCTGCACATTTGAGCAGACCTGATAGACCTCTAGGCCTTTATCTGCTGGCAAATTTCGTATGTTCGTAACTTTACCGTGACCGACACTATAGCAACAACAGTGCCAGGTCGCTGTAGTATTGACGTGGGACCCCGGCATTGCTTTCTAGGGGTATTGTACCCCCTCCATAAAGCAACTCCAACTTGGAGTTGATTAAGTAGCAGGGGGTGTGGGCAGCAGATCCCCCCACCTGGGGGTTCAGAAATGACTCCTTTTATGCCGACCACAAATGCGATTGACATAAAGGAGTTGCTGTAACGTCAGTCGACAACGAAACTGTCACCCGACTGTCATAGATCCACCAACATTAATGCTGTAGCAAACAATCCTTCGCCATCTATGATCCACACAACATATTTTTGAAAAAATAACTTCATATCATATCAGAACAGACCCTAGGCCACACATTGAGTCCTATATTGTGAGGTTCTGACATCAGAAAATATACAAATAAAACATTAGAAGCTACAGCAATTTTAAACAGTGCTGAATGAACTGTATTAAATGCTGTAAATAATCCTTCGCCATCCACGAGCCAAACAACATATTTTTAAAAAAATAACTTCACATCCTAACAGAACAGAACCTAGGCTACACATTGAGTCCTATATTGTGAGGCTTTGATATCAGGAAAGATAAAAATAAAACATTACAAACTACCATGGTTTTAAAATGTGCTGAAATCACCTGTTACGAATGCTATGCCTCTCCTTCTGCTGAACGGAGGGAAATGTCCTCAGAGAACCTAAAAAATTAAAAGCATAAACATAGCAATAGCTAATTTAGAAATAAATATTCAACATGCAAATAACAAAGTTTATGCAGTTGACAACTAAGTAAACTACACAGAAGTAGTTGTCTCTAAGCTGAAAGAACTATAAGAAAAAACAAAATAGCTGCCGTCAGAAAAATTTGATAATTTAGAAAACTGATGTAGGAGTAACCTAAGAATAAATGCAATAATACTACGCCAACAAAGTTAAAAACAATTCAATTGGTTTGAAAAGAAAACACCACATTCTAATCAAAATGGTTCTGTGATGATAAATAAAGAGTTTAACTGCATTACAGCACAGAAGTTAAGTAACATACTGAATGGATATACACACAGAAAATGCATTCTCAATTTGCTTATTCATACAATCTTCCTGCAGCCAGGCACTACCCCCATAAAATATGAAACTACAACTTAACTAAATCAGTAAAAATACCACAAATAATGAGTAATCAAGAGGTGCAAGGCACACTATAAACTTTAAGGAGTGATTTGGATAAAAAAATGTTTTTTAAAGGCTTTCCAAAGGTTTGGGGCCACATGGGAGATAAGAGCACATAACTTTCTTCATGACAAAATATTCACCATGGAAAACTGCACGGCATTTGAATCACAAGACAATAAGACTGGAGTAATGATTCCATTACTGTATTAAACATTTCAGGGAGTCAAAAATGATGCACTTTTCTAATAAAACAAAACACAAACCTTCTTCTTAACTGAAAGACCAGGCTGATGATCAAAATGGAGATTAACAGTCTGGAGAGGAGTAAATGAGAAGAAAGGGAAGTGAGGGTTTCTGGTAAATGTAGTTCACTTGTGGAAAATGTAGCTCAGTAAACCTTTAAAGGGACATTGCCAACCTTTTTTGTATCATATTATTTCTAGGTAAAAACTCACATTTTAAGATTGCTTGCCTTCTCTAAAACTCATTGGTGTTGCTAGTTGTTTAGTCTGCATGCTTGCTTTGTGGAACTGAAATACATAGTAATGTGCCCAGCCTTGTGGCTTCAAATCTGTGAACTACTCTGCTGACTGTAATCTTTATTTATGATTTAGTAGTATTAAAAAAAATTGTACTTTTAAGAGCATTGCAAATCTATTTCTAGTTCTCTTTAGTAATAATTTATTCTTGAACAAGTAGTCTGCTAAAATACTTCTTAGAATTTAGTATTCTTAGAGGATATATTTTTGAATGATGATTAAAGATGATTAAAAATGACTAAAATTAGTCTTTGAAGGCAAATGAATGACTGTTTTAATATTAAATTTAGTATTCCACTTCAGTGAGGGTTCCCAAGTACAGCCCTTTGGGCCTGCACCCCCCCATGACCACTCACATCTTGAACACCCCTGCCCAGATGACCACCCAGCTGGACAACCATATCAGCATCCCAATAGACATCTCCTAAGCTGTGCACCCTGCCTACAGCTAGACCACCCTACAAGCCTCAAACCAGCCTCTCCCCATCAACTATCACCCTCCCTGTAGCTGGCTCCTCCAGACCACCCTTCCTACCCTCAGACAAGATCCCCCTGCAGATGGAGCTCCCCCCAGACCTGCCTCCCCACCTCAATTGACCACCTTCCCTGCAGCTGGACCAACCTCCCAGCCTCACCAAACAAAGCACCCTCATTGGAGCTGGACCAGCACCCCCTAGATAACAACTCTTCCAACAGCTAGACCCACCCAGACTACCCATCTTGCCCACAGGGCAGTTGCCCATCCCACCACTGACCACTCTCCTTGCACATAGAACACCCTGCACTGCTAGGTACCCTTTTGTAATCCCGATGCTTATTAGCCTGACATGCCACATCCCGCACATAACAACCTGACAGCCCCAGCAGCCCGCACATAGCAGCCTGACCGGGGACAGTGCCGACACACTGTCGGGCCAGAGGAGGTCAGGATGCTGTGCGGCTCTTGAGTAGATTTTCCACAAATGCCTGAAGCACCCGATCCTGACCTATGCCACCCATCCCCGGACCTGAGCCACTGCTGAACAGCACAGACGTCGGGCCCCCCCCCCCGTGCGGTGCACCCTCTGAGGATACACTGACCTGATCATTGGACCCCAGTAAGGATGACTATCTCACTGTCCATGGGACAGGGATGAAACAAATTGCTGTATGTGCCCCTCTGTGTTGACCAGCCATCCCAGGCAGAATGGTGGACTGTCTGTGTGTCCCTGCATGCATGGTGATGTCAGCTGACAGCTAGCCAGCCAGGCATGCATGAAGGAATTGGAGTACCATGCCTGTTCATTGGTGCATGCATGACACTGCAAACACACAGCAGAGCACACAGCGAGAGCATGGATAGCTGTGCCAGGAAACGGTCCGCAGTGACACCACATGTGGGTGCCAGGACACGGAGCAGCATGCCATCGCACCAACCGTGTGATATGTGCATGTGACTGTGTTATGCTAGCCCACTATGGGCATGCAGTAGCCACACAGAAAAAAGTCTGGAGGTGTTTGGGGGGACCTGTGCCACAGGATCCCATTGCAGCACGAAGGCTGCACACCAGAGACAGCCAGATGTGTTGTGGTGGGGGATTCCACAGGAACCCATTGTGGGCATGCTGTTACCACATCGTTGCACAGCTGGAAGGATTGGGGGGACTTGCACAGCTTCAGGCCTGTGCAACGTGTGGCACACATGAACAGCTGGAAGGATTTGGGGGGCTCGCACAGAGTCAGGCCTGTGCAACATGTGACACACAGTGCATATGTGGCAGTGTGCAGTGGGTTGCTTGGCGATACCCAGCAGTCTTTTTACGAGACATGGCCACCAGGTTGGAGTGCATGTGAAATGTGGGGGTGCAACTTTATTCAACAGTGGGGGGGCCACAGTGGCAACCTGGTGGCCAAGCATGATGTGTACTGTGAGTGTACAACTGTCAGGTGCCATGTCACCATGGAAATGCTACAGGATGGTGTTGTGTGCCATGCCACGGAGGAACTCCAGCAGCTTTCCCATGTCCTTGGATGCCAGTACCATCCTTATCTACTCCTCATGAACTGCATAGCTCTTCTTGGGTGATGTCCATGGCAGTCCATGACAAATGCCCTCCCTGGTGACATCGGTCCATTGCTGTTCCCTGTGGAGCTCTGCTAGCATCATCATGACCCCTACATGCACCTTCCTGAGCAGGGCATGGAGATGGCAGTGCCAGGTATCGACATTGTTTTGTGTCCACGGTATACCTCGCTTGTTGAGATCTGCAACCAACCACAGCTGAGGTGGAAACATTGGGTTGTAGCTCATGGGCACCTTGGCCACCCTACTGTACAGCCATATCCTGCCCAGCATATGTGTCTGCTCAAAACAATAGAGGAGTGTGGTGGCATTGGGAGGTATGGTTGGCTTCAGGAGGCCAAATGCTGCTGGAATGTCCTGTGCCAGGAGATGGGCAAGGGCCATGAGTTCACGGATCTTCAGGCTGAAATCTGGGTTGCTTCCACAAGGCCAAAGCTCTGGACCTTCTGCCACACAATTTGCCCAAAGTGAAACAGGCAACCCTCGTTCATGGTTTGAGGAAGCTACATCTTACAGGCATTGATCGCAGCCTGCTCAAAGTCAGTGATGATCGTAGGTGGTTCGAGGGTGCAGGACTGTGTACTGGCATATTTGTTCAGCTTCTGGAACAAGGTGCAGTAACATTCCAAGCTCTTTGCCATCATCAGTGTATACACCAATGACATGATGAGGTTGTTAGGGCCCGTCCCCATGGGTGCATAGATGGTGTACAACTGAGTGTACAGGTGTGGCACAGTCTTGAACATACCATCCATCACCCAGAAGGATGCCTGTGCCAGGCCCCTGATGTTGTCCTCTGTGGTGAGTAGAAGGACCTGGTGGGTGGTGCTGCCAGTGATCCTGCTGTACTATGGCCATCTATTCACCGTCTGCAACTGCTCAGGGATGGTGAGGTCAGCCAGTGTCAGTGGTTCTGGTAAGAGGTCCTTGCGGTGGGTCCTGTTCACAGTCTGCAGCAGGGCCCTCTTGCTTGGAAAATGTTGCCGCACCTCAGTGGACATTGCAGTTGCCTCACTCTGCAGCAGCTATGCAGGGGTAGCCATGGTGCTGTGTGCCTTCTACTTGATGGCAGCCAGTGCCTGTGCCAGTGGAGCATTCACTAAAATACCACCAACAGCTTAATCTGGTTCAAAGTCAGTTGGCATTCATCTGTATCCCCTTCTTTGGGTCATGCCTGAAAATAGGCAGAATTTGTCTAGTGCACTTACCTGGTCAACAAAAACTAAATAAATAAAAAGAAATAAAATCTGCTACCTCCAGAGGATGAATGCTCATTCTTTTTCTTTAGGTGATGCTGGCCATCCTGGAGCAGTGTGATGGCCCGGCCGAGGCAGGACTTGAACTTATGGTGCTGGCAGCACCAGTACACTGTCTCGTTGCCAGTCCGTTCATGGACCAGGAGGTAGCCATCCACATTCAGCTTGGACTTTTCCCTCTTGGATGGTACCACATCACAGATTGGCCCTGTTGTTGGGGTTGCAGTCGAGCACCCTGGCCCATCCATGGCTTCCAATCTCTCCTCCATTGTGCCAGAGGACTGTGCAACACTGACCAGCTTTTTTCCAGCTTAGGCATTCGGGTGTGATTGCACCTTATTTGCACATCACACTCCATGGTCCACACCTGTGGCAGCTGCTACTCATCTGTGGGTGGTTTATACCAGCACTGTAGTGCCACTGTCTGCCCACAGTCCCAGTGCTTCATGGGTGTGCTGTGCACATGGTCACATTCAAGGTCTGTGTCCAAAGTGTCCTGGGCCCCCGTCAGCTACTGTGCTGCAGCGGGGCTATGCTCCATGGTACACTGCCCTGCTGTCCAACATGCAGGGGTCCCTGTGTGTTGCACGCTCTGCCTACAGGTCGGTGTCCACCTATCTAGGCTGGCCGTTGCACCCCCCGGCATTGGCGTCCCGGCATCTGTAGCACCCATGCATGCCGTCATAAGTGCACATCTGTCCGCTGCCCCATGCATCATTTTCTGCTGCCAGCCTCTGTTCTCCATGTTCTCCTCAGCTGTAGTTCCCTGACCTGCGACTTCTGTGGTAAATGATGTATTGTAGCTCTCACTGTGCTCTCTTCTACAGTGCTTGCATTTTCTGCCCCTGTGCCGGTTTGTTTGTCGGAGTTCCAGTTCACATGCTTTGTTGCCTACACCTGTGGCAGGCTTGCACTCAAATAGCAGTGCTGTGCCATGTGTCCCGGCATACTGTTGGCTGCTTGTGGACTCTGTCCCTGCATGGGGCCGTGGGTTTTCAGGATTTTGCACCTCCTGTGTGTTGGGCGGCTTTTCCCAACTGTGCTCTGTTGGGACAGTGGCTCTGTCGGTCTGCTGTGGGTCGGGAGGGTGTGCTAAGTATCCCGAGTGTCGGGATACCGAGTTTCAGCACTTCATAATATATCCCCCTGCTAACTGACTACCCCGTAAGCAGCTGCACCATTCTTTAAGCCCCCATACAAGCCTCCCCAAAGCTGAGCATACTCCCTGGATCATTTCACAGCCCCAAAACCTGCCTCTTACCCCAGGTAACTACTTTTCCTGCTGTCAGAATACCCCAAACCACCCTTATCATCCATGGACAAGCCTTCCCCTCCAACAAATCTCCATGCAGTTAGAACCCTCCCCCAGACCACCATCTTCTCCCCTAGCCAGTAACCTTCCCTGCAGCTTAACCAACTTTCCAGCCCCTCTCCCCTGACAAACAGTCCCAGGACAAGCTTCTCTCCCAACAGCCCTCCCTGCAGCCAACTCCCTCCCCAGATCATACTTCCCACCCACAGAGTAGCCTCCCACCCACACTAACCACTCTCCTTGCTTCTGAAACAGGGCCTGCCCAGCCAACCATGCTCCCTGCAGCTGAACCACCCTTTCGGCCACTGGACAAACCTTCCCCAAGGAAAGCACTGTCCATGGACCATTCCACAGTTACAAGGAGGGAGGAAGAGGCCCACAGCTGAGTAGAAAGCAACTGCTAGTGGGGGACTTAATTGGGGATAGACTTGCGAGCAGGGTGGGGTAAAGGAGAGGGAGGTGAAATACCTGAGAGGTACTTTGGCTTGGAGGGATGAGAGCAGATACAATGGATCATTAGGCAGCAGGAGATGAGAGGGAGCTAGAGGTCATTGTTCACCTGGGGACAAATGACCTAGCGAGGGACAGGGTAGGGGTAGTGCAGGGAAATTTCAGGAATCAGGGAGGGTCCTCAAGCATGCATGGTGGCTTATGCCAAAAGGTTACCTATATACATCTGGGGAGAAGATAGGACTCTCCACATGGCTTTCAACAGTTGGTTAAAGGCATGGTGCGGGTTGGGGCTCAGTACTAGGAGTGGGCCTCTTCAATGTCTTCATAAGAGAAATTGCAGAACTGAATAGGAAGGTATGTCTTTTTGCAGATGGCACCAAAACCTGTTATAGGGTGGACAGTTAGGAGGGTGTGGAGAAAGGGGTCACCCATGCTGGTGTGATAACCATGCTGCTGATGCTGATTACAGCACAGGCAACATTACAGCGCCAGGCATAACATATCCTGGCAGTTACACCACCAAAGCACCCTCTTGGGAAACAGTCAGTCTCCAGTGGGCCCCTTCCCCTAATTATCCCACAGGTCTAGGTTCTTAATTTACCTGCTGTCAAGTCCTACCCCATCCTACAATCATCCCACAGGTATACAGTAGATTGTTACTGTCCCTGATGCCAAGTGATTCCCATTTATTTATTTATTCATTTGTTTACCGAGTAGGTGCACTGGTCCGAGAACCATTTTTCAGGCATGATCTGGGTCATTGAGGATGGCACTGGAATACAAGCAAGTACAAAGGAGAATGGGACAAGGCATACAATAGACAGTAATAAAAATATACAGGATAATATACATGATAGTTATATGAAGATATATATATAAATTTGCAGCACAATGGACGAATAACATTTATGACAATAGAAGGTACAGTAGTAGTCAAGTTGTAATACAAATTAGGCATGATCAGAGATGAGTAAAGGAAAAAATGCATCATGGCAGTGCAGATATGGTCCAAGAAGGGAAAGAGGAGTAGAGGTATGATAATAAGTTGGGAGGGCAGGAGCAAGGGGTGGAGGATAGAAGGTGAGATCCAAGGACAGAGTGGAAGAGTCCTGGAGAGTCAGTGGTGCTTAGTGGAGTGGGCAGGTTGTTCCAGAGGAAAGGGGCTGCAGACGAGAATGCACGTTTACCCATTCAGGTGGAGACTAGGGGGCACTCAAGCATGGAGCCAGCAGTGAGGCAGAGTTCTTGAACAAACACTTTTGGCCAAAGAAGGTGGGACTGCAGGGAGATAGCTCAGTTTTGGATGGCCTTATTGACTGTGCTGGCCAGGAGATAGGTCCGTTGGGCTGATAGGGAGAGCCAGCCCAGGGCCTGATACAGTGAGCAGTGGTATGTTGAGTGAGAGCCCTTGCCCCCTGTACAGTATATCCAAAGCCTCCACCATGACCCAGTTAGTTCTTACAGCTAACACTACCCCCTGGTCCCCAGGCATACTATATATTTGCCACCGTACCACATTCGACACAGTCACAGACCCTCCTCTCAGCTCCTAGATTGGGCACAAAATGGATGATAGCTCACGATTATGTGCTAACAGTACACAGCTGTTTATACAGTAGGCACGTGAGCACAAACTGGCATTCTGTCCTCAGTTGGTCACAGACGTTAGAAGAGTGTCTCTGACAAATGCCACTGTGGGGAGAGAGTGTAAACATATGGTGTGGGCCATGAATGGTGGGAGCAGTGGGACTGGGTGGGCAGGTAGGTATTGGCAGTTTCCAATGTATGGAATGGGCAGAAGAACCACTGAACACCAGGTGATATTACTGATAGTGGGAGCTCAAAGGGGCAGGGGTAGGTGGTGGAGGTGATAATACTTGGTTTAGGGAGGCAACATCTTTTAGAGCCATTCACCAACTGGTCAGAGACTCACTAATCATGCTATCCAAAGATAACACTTTGTGATCCTGCCCTGTTTTTGGGGTGCAAAGTGTTGTTTGAGAGTCACTAATCCATTTAGAGATTGTGAATGCTCTTTGAATGCTCTGGTCTATGTGAACAATAACAGTCCATTACCAGTAAGATAAAGACAAGTGAACAAATAAAAATATGGAATGGAGAGCTGTCCTCCATGAGGTTGATAATGTAATTTAGGGTATAGTGAGATTAATACTGATACCACTATGTTACCATATGAGTCTAGGGTTGCTGTGAGAGGTACCAAATACTGAAATGTCAAAAAAACGCAGTACCATTGTGCTACCAGTGTGCCAGTATTTGGGGGAGTTGACAAAAATCTAAAATTTTTGTGATACCATTTTATTACCAGTGTATGTGTGAGAGACAGAGAAAATGGTAAAAAATGCCATAGGGATACCATTGTGCCAGTGCACTACCAGTGCACCGAGGAAAATCTATATATTATCTACCACTGTGATACCAGAGTACCAATGGGTAGTACCATTGTAGATTTTTCAGCTGACCACAGTATTGCCATGGCTATACCACTGTATTGCCATTGTGACAAATTCAGTAAGGGTAACCAGATTACTGAGACAATGCAGTGCTAAAGAAGTGTGATAAAAATGATAAAGTGTTGCCAGTACTACTGCAGTGTGCAGCAAAAATTAGTGAAGGAAATACAGTGCTAAAGAAGTGTGCATGAAAATCTAATAATTATTTGCAGTGCTCTTACAGTCTGCATCAAAAAATAAGAAAGATTGAGCAGTGGTACAACAGTGTAGCAGAAAGTCAATGCAGTGTATTAACAGTGCACTGACAAAAAGCAGTGCTTTGTCAGTCTGGACTGAAATAACACTGAAATGAGACTCAAGATGGAAGTGTGCACTCCACTTCCTTCTGAAGCTCCCATTATTGTCCTGTAATTGTTACTTATGTATTATCGATCTCTCTGTTACGTGCAGATCCTTCAGCTGGTCCTTCATTATGTAAATCATGCTGCCAAATTCAATGGCACAGAAAGTCGAGAGTTATGAAGGAGGGATCAGAGTGGGAAGTTGATGGAAAGGCAGCAGAGTGCAGGAGTGGGAACCCCCGGCTCCTGGTGGCATCTGATGGGGCACAGGAGATGAGACTGAAAGCGGTGCTCCAGCCATGCTGCCAGCAGGTGTGTTGGGTGCTGAGAAATAGTACAGACAATCCAGGGTTCCCCACCCCACTGAGCAGCAGGTAGAGGGGGCAGGAAATCACAGTACAGTGGCAGCGCTCTGGCCGCAATTAAAAGGGGTGCTGAAAGTCCGAAGCACTCCCTGGCCCATGTTGCAGTCCAGGAGTGGGCCAGGGAGCAAAGAATTAAGCGGCTCACCTGCCACATGCAAGTGGTGCATGGCAGAAGTCTGAAGAAGGAGGAGGCTGGAAGTAGTGGTGACAGCAAGATTTGACCTGGAAGCAAAGGGGATCTATGAGAGCGACACAGCTGTGGTGCAGTTGCTGGCAAGCATACAGAAAATGCGGTGGCTGACAAGGGAAGGAAAAAGCCCCAAAAAGAAAAAATGGAACAGAAGAACAATGGAGAGAAGGTATGGGCCAGAATGGGGGGCAGTAGGAACAAACGAGGTGGAAACAGCACAAGCAAAAGGAGAAAAAGGGGGGCAGAGGGAGAGACAAAGACAGCAGACGAAGACTAAGGAAAAGGCATGAGGGGGAAGGGGCACCAGGGAGGAGGCACAAAGAGGAGAGGAGGAAGGACACAGCCCCACCAGCCACGCAGGTTTCCAAAACACTCAAAGCAGAGCAGCATATGCACAGAGGATTAAGTAGGGAATGTGGGAGGAGCTATTCCCCACCCTTTGAGCCTCAGGCTATAACCTTCCCAATATCTGAACATATCTGATTGTTGTAAATGGAATTCTCTTTGTAATTGGTTAAATGGTGTAATTATCCTACCTTAGTAAAGTTGTGCTATTGTAAATTAAACCCTTTGCTGCCCACTTTTTGAAAGTAGTGTCCACTGTAGCTGGGATAAAGTTCTTATTTTTCCATATGGGGATCCACTGTGGTTGAATGGTTTAAACTGCCAGTTTTTGTTTTGCTTGTAACCATGTTTTAAACATGTGTTTCATCCACCTATTAGCTAATAAATGCAAGACTTGATTATCTTGTGTGAACCATATCAGACTTTCTATGTGTCTCTCTCTATTAGTCCCCTCTTCCATTTGTTTCTAGTTTGCCTCAGTATTTATGTTGATAATATCTATTAAGTCCCCTAATTGTGTTGCCACGTAATATTCTTTGAAGTTTGGTACTCTGTACCTCCCCCCCCCATCTCATTAAACGTGACCATTTTATCCTTGGTTTACGTTTGGACCATATAAAATGTTTGAGAACTCCTGTCAACTCTTTCAATTCACCCCCTGCAATAGGGATTGGTATATTTTGATATAAGAAAAGAAACCTGGGTAGTATATTCATTTTTAGTGTTTCCACTCTGTAAATCTTGAGAGTAAAACCTCCCATCTCTTTAGATCCGCATACACCTGTCTTCAGCTTCCCATAGTTCTGGTTAAATAATCTACTCAGGTCTTTGGGAATCTGTATCCCCAAGTACCTGACTGCCTCTGCATCCCATTTCCCAGGTAATAGAGTCTTAATGGCATTTGTAACCTCCCCATTCACTGTAATAATTTCTGCTTTGGTGACATTTATTTTAAACCCTGAAATTGTTCCGTACGCTTTTAAGATTTCCATTAGGCGGTGTAAAGATTCTAGGGGGTTCCAGCTGATAATTTTAATCTCCATTATGTAGCCTTAGTTGACCATCAAGTGTGGCATCTCTTGCAAATATAGTTTCATTTATCTGCGTGTTAGGCCCCAGTGGTCCACTACCAGCACACGCCACCTTCACTTCTTTCTATCTCCTGTGGTTAATCGATCCACCGCAATACAAACAAAAGATAAAAACAAAGAAACTGTACACAGAAACCGATACATCATCCTATGCATGTCCCATATGGGTACTGGGTCAGTTACAGTGCTACAAAACTAACGCGGCAATAGCCATGCTGTGTAAAGCGTGGAAACATTTAGAGCGACAGGGGTATAATAGCAGTATGGAATTACCGCTACCCCGTGTGCTTTAACTGAGTATGGCTCAAGTAGCCATATGGTGTGGTACCTGGTCAAACTGCTCCTGTGGTGAAGTGGCTAAGGCACCAGCCCACAGCAGGGATAGAGACCTGGGACCATGGTTCAGTTCCCCCCAGGTCTCGGGTCTCCTGGTGTTGCTCCTTTTTTGTTTTTAAAACAAGAAATTTCCCCCCTCCGGAGTTTCTGCCCATCCCCAAAGTCCACACCTCCTCAGAGATGATTATTTTTAGTCTAGGGGTGTAGGAGGAGAAGTTACCCACGTCAGGGAATCCGGGGGTAGAGCCCACCCGTAAAAATAAAGACTTCTGGGAGGGCTTTAAGCCCGTGGTTCGATGAGCGGAGCAACAACGTCACTCCCCCATCGAGTTTTAAAAGGTCACAAACATCCTGGGCCTCACCAGGATTCTTTCTCGTTGCAGCCGAAGGCGCTGCTCTATGTCCCATCAATCTGGTTTTCTGCTGTGTTCTTTTCTCGCTTTCTCCTGCCTGCTTTTCCCCCTGTTTGGGCTGCTGCCTCAGGCTGCCAGTGCATGTCTCTCCCTCCATCTCCGTTTTCCCAGTCCTGTCTCTTCTTTGTTCCTCAATTTACTTGCTATCTTTCTGTGCTGCACTGGAGACCACTACGGATGCATCAGTCAGTGCGTTGAAGAGAGAGTGGGAGCACCTCCATTTTCCATCTGCTACTGCTCTCTCGCTACATGGGAGTCTTTTGTCTGAGCAGCAAATGACGTGCCGCTCCATTCGGATAATCTTGTAGCGGTGTTTTACTGCTGCCTCAGGAAACCACCGTCGGGCTTGTCAAACTCCTCCCCCCTTCTGACCACCGCTACGACCATCTCCTCCTTCTTCCCCCCTGCTTCTTCCTTCTGAGCAGCCGGGGACTAGTCCTGGAGAAAGCATGCTATCTCTTGCTATCATGTAGAATGCAGTGGCCGCCTACTACTAGCAAACTCCGAGCAACACTGACATCGTTGAGCAACTGCTGCCTCCAAAACCCGCTTCCCCCTGTTCATCCCACCTGCCCTGTCAGCAGCCCCCACCCCATCCTTATTTTCACTTGAGTGCAGGGGCCGCCGTTGCTATCTCCCGCACGCGTTAGTTCATCCACCATTTTCGGGGATAGCCCATGCTTTTGGGCTGCCTCATGACTACCATCACCTGACCACCCCACGAACCATATTGCCCACAATTGATGGTGGCTTTCGTGCTGTGTGGAGGCGACACAGTCAGCTTCATTGCTTGCCCCTCTAGGAGCACCTCAAGCCGGGTGAGTGGTCTGTGGTCGGAAGATCGCAGCATGCCATTTGAAATGTAAGTTCATCATTATGGTGCAGTCGGGGGCTTAACTGGGCAGGTACTCAGTCCACCTCCTCTACATATTTCTGGATTACATATTATGGAGAGTTTCAGCTCCTGGGGATGACAGTTTCACCTCCCAGCTGCTACACCTGCAGTGCTTGCAGTTCACCTAAACATTCCGGTTTAACCACTGGGTAGAGTGTTAAACGAAAAAAAAAAAAGGACTACGGCTTCCAAGGTACTTGTTTCTTTTCTTGGAGCATGGGATGGACCATGTTGCAGGTTTAGCATCCCCTGCCGAGGCTCTATATACTCTATGGTCTGCTATTATTTTAATTTGCATGGCTTATTGCTCAGTGTCTTGACCTTTCCTTGTTTGTCCACTTGTTCGGTCTTATCTGGTTTCCCAGTCTGGCACAATTCCTTCTATATTTATTGTGGGGCATTCGTACTCTTTCTCAGGCTTGTTCTCTTCCTGACCAGTAGGTGGCACCGTACGCCATCTGTGATCTGCTTCAGGCATTTCATGGCCTGTATTAAATATTTAGTTGAGGCATACCTATTATGGCTCCTATGCCTTCCCTCATGGTTCCTCTATTTACTTCTCGATGTCTTTCTCCACCGCATCAGGGGTGTCTACCCCATTGAATCCACTTGTTGCCTTCCTCCTCCTCCTCAGTCACCATCTGGCCTGCATTTGATATTATTTTGAGCATCCCTATCCTTTCTCTGTGCAGGCTCTCACCGACCTGCTCCTCTGTTTTTATTGTTCAACCTGTCTGCCTTGGCTGACCAGTCAACTTGCCTCGGCTGCCTTCATCTAGCTCCACTACTCTTGTACTTTCCTTTTGAGGAGCCTACTTACTTATCCTGCCTTCATACCAGTTCTTTTTCCAGTTCGTTCCTGTCTTCTCCTACTACCTGTCTCCTCCTCTTCCACTTCCATCTGGCCATCCTGGGGTACGCAAGAACTTGACAACACTGGTCTCTTCCTCAATCAGTTCACACGACTTCTCTTCCAGCTCAAGCTGTGCCGGGGCCAGCGCTCTTTTCTTAGTTTTGTTTTAGGGCTAATTCAGAGGTGTGTTGTACCAAGGGCTAGTGTTCATTAGCAGAATGACAGCACTGAGATTCTTCTTTTCTTTTCCTGTCCATAAATGGGCTCATCGACCTCATCTTTACTTTGCACTTTGCTATGTTTCTTGTGCAGCATTGGTAGCTGAGCTCCTTCCTGTGCCATCAATGCACCTCACCTGTTATGCCCTTTCTGCCTGCCATGTCTCTTTTCTTCACTCCGCACATTTTGCTCCTTGCCCGTATGTCCAGTGCTTCATCGAACTGCCTTGATCTCCTTGTACTGGCTGGGTCCTATGCTACCCGTTACCCTACCTACCATCCTTCGTCCTTCCTACCTCGCTTTCCTGTGCCAGCATCCATAGCTCCACTCCATCAATGTACCTCACCCGTTCCCTATTTTACCTTCCTTGTCTTGGTGCCTTTTCTCATTCCACCTGACTTTGTCTGATCTACAATGGAGATTTCTTTTGGTCATACCGATCCTGACTCTTACTGCACCTCATCACTCCGCGGCCTTCCTGCCGCATGTATCGGGTTCCTCTTCCTGGTCCTCATTTGCCATTCTTCTCTCCTCGACTCACCATTCATGGCTTCATTCCATCATTGGACTTCAAGGCTTCACTACAGTCATAGTTTCCCTTGGCCTTTGGGTCTCCTTTTCCCATCGCTTACTCCTGCATCTGCAGCCTTCCTGCCTCTCTGGTCCATGATGCCTCTCTTCCTACTCATTTTCACTCACCATCTGTATACCCTCGGCCGTCGGTATGTCTCTGCTACCTCCCTCTAGTATGCCTTCGATGATTCTTTTAGGCATACCTATCATAACTCATATGCCGCCTCATTGACCTGTGGCTCTACGGTCTCCAGTATCAGGTTCAAGACTTGGGTCATCATTCACCACTTCGTACCAGCTATTGGAGATCACTCCACTCATGGCTTTGGTCCTCATCCATCCCTGCTCCCCCAGTTTGATTCTACCTCCACTCAGGAGCCATGCCTTCCTGTCTATCGCCCTTTGCACTGAGCTGGCTGGAGGCTTTCTGCCATCGTTCAAGTTCCTTTCACCTACCGTTCCAAATCTACTTCCCTTCAAGGAGCCTACTTACTCACATCGCTCTATTAATTTCCGAATCTACCTCCTTTCGAGGTGTCTACTTTGTCGCATTACTCTATCAGGCTTATCACCACTCTAGTTTGCATACCCTCTGGCTCTAGACATGCCTTCTTGGCCTCGGATTCTATCTCCTTTCAAGGGGCTTCATTGCTTGCATCACTCTATTGATTCATATGATATCTCATGGGCCATCCATGGCTGACTCCATCCGACCTTCCATCGAACCGGTCTTCAGTGCCACCTCATCCAGCCCACCCTCCTGCCTCCTTGCGGTGCCTTCCTCCTTTGCAGGGTCTACTTGCACCATGTCATCCATCATCAATCCCTTCATCAGAGATCCTTCGCCTCATTAGCCTCCTCAGCTCTGTGATAATTGGCCTCGACCTGCTCATCTAATTCCTTCCCTCTCTCAGTATGCCTTGGCATAGTTCACTGCCCTGTCTGCATTATTTGCTTGCTCGGTCTAGCCATACCCATCATGGATCAATCATATCCTGTCTACTCTGACTCACCCCCATGCAGTCCTCATTCCATACCAGCTGGATCCTATGCTATCCTATTGACCTCCCTAACGTCCTTCATCCTTTTCCACCTAGCCTTCCAGTACCCACCTTCCTGGCATCAATCACTCATCGTACCTCATCCGTTCTTGTTACCTTCCTCTGTCTATCACTTCTCTTAGTTCTGACCATTGTGGCCTCTTTCCACTCATGGTTTCCCTCCTCATCGTACTTCATCTGATTTGTCTCCCCTTGATTGCCGTCCTGTGCTTACCTTCTGATTCGCATGCTCTCTGGTTCCTGTCTCGCCTTCTTGGCCTCTGAGTCTGCCTCCTTCCGGGGAGTATCATTGTTCGTGTCGCTCCTTAGAGCACGCTACCTTCATTCAGGTTATTTTCCTATTCATTCCCATCACCTCTTCTTCTGATTCCTTACCAGCTCTTCAGGATTCACTCCACTCTTGGCCTGCCGTTGATATTTTTTTGGGGGGCATACCTACTATAACTCCTATGCCACCTAGCAACCGCGGGCATCCTGCCTTATGTATAGAGTTCATAAATCCAGTCATCATTCACTCAGCATTACCTCAAAGTGTATCTATTTACATCGCTTACTCTAACATTCCTATCATTAAATTCCATACTACCTCATCAACTACAACCTCAGGGTCTAACTGTTCAGGATCTAATCATTTACGTCGCATAATCAAGTATGCCTCTTCAACCTTAGTGCCTACTCACTCACATCACTCAATCAAGCACATCACTCAATCAAGCCAGTTTGCAGTATTATTTATCTCCTCATCAGCACATCTGGAATATCTTCGTGAGCACATTCGGATACCCCTTGCTCTTCTGACTCTTACATGGATTTACTCCCATCCTTGCTCCCCTGATCTACTATCTCTCATCGACTACTCGAGCATACCCTCCTTGGGTCCAGCAAGGTTTATCTAGTTACATCGTTCCCTCAAGCATTCCATCATTGACTCTGATGTTACTCATTGACCACATCAGGATCTAATTGTTCACATTGCATAATCATGTCTTATTGACCTCAAATATCTAAATTCCTCACCTCACTGAATCGATCATGCCTCTCATTGGATCTTATGCTATCTCATCAACCTGCCTACCTCTTGTGGTGATCATCACCATCAGTATTCATTCTTGCCTCGTGTTCCCTATTCGATTCGTGTGCAGCCTCATGTTCCCTCTTTGATCTGTGCTTCCTTTTGGAGATTTCCTTATTCCATCGTCATCCTCCTTACTCGTATCCCTCTAGTTACCGAACCCTTCTTTTTAACGGTATACATCCTCAGATCAAACATTGTCAGCCTGGAGGGAAGGCAACCTAGGCTTTGGATCCCCAGAGGTTTCCTCCTCAAAGGGTTTTTTCCCTGTCTTCCATGCCAATGGTCATAATATTAGTTAGAATTAGTGCTTTCTTCACATTAGTTAGTTAGGTTCCGCTGTTGGATGGAGGTGGATGGTGGCCCTGGCTTTCCCCTCTCTCCTTAGGAAGTTAGCCCTTCTCCTCACAGAATTCATTCATCATCCTCACCTCTTCAAAGCTTGACATCTTGGGTATTCTTTTTGGGCTTCTTCCTAACCTACCTTTAGCTGATGCATTCATCCCCGGCACCTGTAGGGGGGGAACCCTCCTCTAGGGTTTCTTGCGTCGTACCCCTACAGGGTGGTATAACCCATGGATAGAGAGGCAGAAAGCCATAAAGCAACTTAAGTTACACAAGCATCATCTCATATTATCTCATCCAGTTGCATAAGCACATCGAATGGGAGAGCAACAACATCACTCCCCCATCGAGTTTTAAAAGGTCAAAAACATCCTGGGCCTCACCAGGATTCTTCCTCGTTGCCCACCATCCACCCCTCCTCCTCTAGCGGCTTGTCTCTCTTCCCCATGGGCTTCTTCCTAACCTACCTTTAGATGACACATTCATCCCCAGCACCTGTAAGGGGGGAACCCTCTTCTAGGGTTCCTTGCATCGTACCCCTACAGGGTGGTATATCCCATGGACAGAGAGGCAGAAAGCCACAAAGCAACTCAAGTTACACAAGCATTATCTCATATTATCTCACCCAGTTGCATAAGCACATCAAACCATTGTTTTACATGGGTGTGTGCTGTTGTTGGAGGGTCACTGTTGAGTCAGATGTTATGTTGGAGCACGGCATTTTGCTTGCGGTATTTATTGCTGCACGGTTTTTGTAGGTGAAATTATGATCCCATGCCTCCCACACACTCACAAACCAGTCGGAGAAACTGCTGCCACTAACATAGGGCTACTACAAGCCAATATGCCGGTAGAGGTTTCTGAGGGGTTTGCACTAGACAGGTGACACACACCCCTTACTTAGGCAAGATCTGAATGCCCTTTATACATGCCTCTGGTGTGTCAAACCTGCCCTTCGTGAAAAAACAGGTAACTGAGCATAGAGGTCAGCCTCAGAGTAGCTCCCTCCAGTATCTGAGGGAAATGGTATTGAGGCAAACTGACTGAGAAGGACTGCTCTAAAGTCCACCAAGAGAGAAACGCAGACTAGAGGGGAGAGCCAGAGAGGGTCTCATACCAAGGGGTAGGTGTGATAAACAACCTCCCCTTCAAAATGGCTGCGCTCTCCAAGGGACCAGTAAAAGGCCTCACAGAGCTTCACCCTAAACTCTATCCCTCGTAGAGGATGTCAGAGAGAAGTTTACCCCCACTTCACCAGTCCCCATGAAAAAATAGGAACAAAGAAAACATAAAAAGGGGACATACTGCATACATGAGCCAAGGATTGCAAGGGGGAAAACAGGTAATGCTGCAGTGCCACTGATGGGGATGGCACCCTACAGATGTGGACATGCATCTCATGCAGCCTGTTAGGACCGTATGCTGGTCTCATAGGTGGGGCTCAGTTAAGGGGGTTAGCTGTGCTTCAGGAGAGAAAATGTGCCATTTAAAATATCAGGGTTAATAGGAACAGTGGCAAGGAAAACTACTCAGGCCCCCACAGCTCATCTAGAGAACGTCATAAGAGGGCCACCCACTGGGAGCAATGTGTTCCTCCCAATAGCACAGAACTGAGGGAGCAGGGACCATAATTACAAAACTCAGGAGACCTAACTTCAACATAAAAAAAAAAAAAATAGATGAAAAGGAGAGGCAAACCAAACAGTCCACACTAACCCCCTACTAATATCTGGCATGCCCCTTTAAGGGTTACAGCCCTTAACTGCCAGACAACCCTGATTGGGATGAGTAAGGTGGGGAAAAGGCCCTAATTAATTATACATGCAAGCATCGTCAATGATATTCTATTAGGATACTGAAGCTCAGAATCCTGACACTCACAGAACCGGCTTCAGTATCCCAAAATACCCATGCCCGAAGAAATTTCGCACAGCAAAATTGTATTTCGCTGTGCAAAATTATGTGTGAAAGATTCTGCATGGGCAAAACATGGTTTCGCTAGTTGAGTATTGAGTGGAAGGAGGTGCTGGCCGAGCTGCTCATGTGGCGTAGAGGGCTGGGTTAGGAGCGGCTCAACCAGCATGACCGCATGGATCTGGGTTCTGTTTCTGGTGCGGCTACAATTTTTGCCTCCCCGCCATTCTGGCTTCCCCCCAGTAACATCTATTTACCAACTCTGAGGTCCACTCCCCATTGGAGTTGGTTATTTTAGTTATAGGGGATGCGAGGAACCAAGCCCCCTGCAATGACCATAAGTCCCTCTCTGGATGCCGAAATTCAATCTCCCAAACTCGGTCTAGTGGAATTCATGGAAATGAATTTTAGGATTCCAAAGTAGATCCTCATCATTACTATAAAACTGAAGGTCCATCAAGTCCTCATGGTGCAGTATGCAGCAGAACTAACGAAATTCAGCCATGCTGAGAGTCCACTATAGGCAGAGGAAGCCTAGCCTGTTGATCGGGTGGATGGCCTGGCTGTTATTTGGCCCCAGGAGATCTGTTGGAAGGAAGAGCAGTGCAGGCAGTAGCTTTGGACCAGGAGCAAGCAGGAAGGGCCTCATGAAGAGCAGAAGATGGAAAAGCTGTCGACATTAGCTGGGAAGGGAATTCCTCTTGTAAATCTTTCAATGGAGCAAAGGTGTTGGCCCCAATATTTGCTCCGGCAGAGCCAGAGGAGTCTTTGGACCTGATGCTATGACTTCAGCTTCTTGATCTAAAGTGAGAAGATCAGTCGTGTCTTCTGAACTCCTCTATCTTTTTCTTCTTGTTTTTCCTCTGTGAGTTGGGTGCCAGGAGCCAGGGATCATCTTCCTGAGAAGGCAGCGGGAGTGGGGGACCCTAGTGGTGAGAAATTGTGCAGCCTGTGTCTGGTGGTAGAGTAGTATCCATCTGCTGCAGTCTGTCCCAGTCTCCCTGCCTGCCGTCTTGCTGTTTATATTTTGCTAAATTGCTGTGTGGAAAATGTTTATTTACAAAGTCTTCAGCCATTTCTGGTGCATCAAAGGAGCGAGGGATCCCATTCACAGAAAAGCAAAAGGTCGTAGGGTAGTGCAGAGAATATTGGAGGCCCAAATCAGAGCAGGCTCATTGAGCAGCTGTGATGGTGTAGCACCACTCGGAGAGTTCAGCAAAAAAGTTCAATATCTAAATTTTGTGGCCTTGTCAGGAGAGGTGTTGTTTTTCCCTGGCCACCTTCACAATCTCCTCCCAGTCTGTAAAATGAAGGAAATGGGTGAGGATTATCCTAGGTTTGGTGCCCTGTAGTGGCTTGGGGTCCAGAGAATGGTGGGCTCTGTCAATCTCAATGGGGCCTGCCCACTGATAGCCCAGGAGTTCCAGTAGCATTTTTGCAAAAATTGAATGGTATCAGGTCCTTCACAGGCCTCAGGGAAGCCCATGAATCGGCAGTTATTCCTCCAGTGCCGATATTCCAGGTCCGCAGTTCTGCTCCAGAGTAGACATATTGTGCAGTCCTGTTCTCTGAGGTAAGGCAGAATCCTTCTGGTGTGGACCCCAGCAACCGTCATCCACCGCTCTTTAACATTAGTTCTGAGAGAGAGATCTATGACCTCAGCAGCAGTGCGCTGGGCAGCAAGCTCCAATTTACTCATTTGTGCCACCATTTGAGTGAACATATCTTTACTCTCTTTCAGGTTGGTGTCTGCTAGTGATGAAGTAGCGGTCGCCATGGTTGTGGTGGTTCCTACCCGCAGAGTCCCAGCCAAATGATACTGTGGGTGCTATCCCAAAGCAGGGGAACCGGATATACACTGGATGATCCAGAGGTAAGTGTCTCTCTCTCTCAAGTGACTGAGGATAGATTAGAGTGGCCATGGCATCAGGATGTATTAGGATTAAGGTAGGGACAGTTCAGAGCAATAGACTCAAGCTGCCATCTTGCAGCCGGCCAGAGCACGCCCCAGGTCAGGGCTTTCTTTGCTTTGAATGTCAAAGCTCAAGAATTTCAAGCAGAGAAGACCAGAGCTGAGAATCAGTGAGCCTATGAAGACCTACAGTAGGGTAGAGCCTAGTGGGGACTACAGTCCAGTAAGGTTTTTTGCAACTTTGTACTGGTATTTCTGTGTTCACCGATTGGTGGCCTGAATACTCCTTGCCTGGGTTAATTGGCTGTATTGTTCAATGCTAATCATTCTTGGCATGTATGTGCTTTTTCTGTTCACTATTGTGTGCCACCTTGATTGCCTAGGTCATGCCAGAAAATGGTCCCTCAGACCAGTGCATCCACCCAGCTAATCAATAAATAAAATAAAGCCTGATACAACAGGAGACCACTTGTATCCCAGCACAGGCTCAGTAAGGCAGTGAGTGATACCAGGGAAAGGTTAGCTGTTGCCTGCTGCTTTGAGGTACTGTACCTGCATTTCCAGTAGCAGCTTTCAGGAAAAAGTTCAGCAACCAGCAAACCAGCATCAGCAGTTTCAGAACACAGAAGCAAGCACTGTCCGCCTCCTGGATCATCACTGCTAGAGTTCCACTAACTGTCTCCATCTTCAGCAATATCAGATAAGGACTGGTATTTTATGGACTCAATTCAAAGAATGGCATTTGATAAGTGACTTTTATTTCAGAGACATTGCTAAAGGGACTCAGTTCAAATAAACTTTAAGGGGAGGTGCCTGGGAAACTAGAACTGTTGTCAGCCTGTTTTCTAAATGGGATACTGATTGAATGCTTACAGTGCCATAGAACTGAATATGCTTAGGGCATAAGAATATAAGAATGATAAGCTACATAGAGCTTAAGCCTACAATCAGTCAACAGTAATATTTGCAGGTGGCTTGGCTTATGGTAGGGTAAACAGACACAAGGAGGGGCTTGGGAGGTTTGAACCTTTAGTCACTCAATATGTTGCTGCATGTGGGAATAGTCTTTAGGAGAGACAGCATAAGAATATATTTTTTTATTATTTTTAATTTATCTGTGTATTTTTTTATTTTTGTTTTTGCTTGACCGGGAAAGGAGGGCTAGACACTTCTGCCTATTTTCAGCCTCGTCCTGTGGGGGGGGGGATACAGATGGATGCCAACTGACATTGAACCAGATTAAGCTGTTGGTGGTATTTTTAGTGAATGAGGGAAATTTGGCCTTAAAGCTATTAGCCTGATAAGATAAACTACATAGAGTTGAAGTTACTTGAAGTTAATTTATGTGGAAGGTGCAACAGTTTAAACAGGGACAGCTCCAAATCAGGGCTTTCTTTGCTTTGAACGTCAAAGCTCAGGAACGTCAAGCAGGGAAGACCAGAGCTGAGGACCAGTGAGCCTACAGACCTACAGTAGGGTAGGGCCTTGTGGGGATTACCGTCCAGTAAAAATGTTTGGACCTTTCTACCGGTATTTCTAGCTTCACTGATTGGTGACCTATATACTCATTGCCTGGGTTAATTAAGCAGTGATGCATGACAGGGTGTGGGTCATGCTGGGATAACCTCACACCTGGGGTGGCTGGACACGAGGCCACAGACCACGTCTATCCAACAACCAAGAAGTGAGGTTATCTCAGCACGACCCACACCCTGGAGTGCATTATTACTATTAAACAATGGCTCGTTCATTACAAAAAAAAGATGTAAAAATAGTGTTTTAAATAAATTTTTTATTAATTTTGTGATAAGTATACTTTTCAAAAAAAAAAGTTCACAGTTTTTGATTTCCCCAGTAGGTGTTGCTGATTCTATGTGGTGTCTGAGTTCACACACACACACACACACACACACACACACCTTGTATTGTGTTTTTCTTTTTTTTCACCCTCTACTTGACTTAAACTACTGTGTAGCCACTGCCTATTTTGAAACTGGAAACTGCTGTTTTATTGGAGGAAGTCGAGCAGAGACTTCTGACTTCCTGGTCACGATCGTTGATCGGTAAGTCAACCGAACAGGCTGTTGGCAGGGGTGAGGGGCTGAAACTGTGGAGGAAGAGCCACTGCATTTGGCTTTCTGAAGCAATATTGTAGCAGCAAGGAGAGAGGGTGTGCTCCATTACAGCTCAAATATTGAAGCAGAGGACATGCTGTGGCTGTTTGAGTGAGTGGCTTCAGTGAACCACATGACCGACAGTTATGGTCTGTGCAAATCAGTGAAGTCGCTCATTTCAGAGAAAAAGATCGGGCAGTAAAACAACATTTATTGTGTATGCCACAGTATTTTATTTGAGTGGCTAAGTTATTACTATCAGTGACATCTGGGGGGGTGGGGGCTGTAGTGTTTTATTGTGGTGGCTCAGTGGCTCAGAGCAGCGGCAACTTCTTTAGGAAGGCATGATTTCTGACTGAGTAACGCGGTCATGTGTGTACCTGGAGTTCATACAGTGAAGTTATACTCAGATAACCTCACTGTCCCAGGTACACACTGACCAATCAGAGCCCAAGAAATTTCCTTGCCATTGTATAACTGACTTTATAAAATGGGCATCTTAAATCTTTAAATCAGATTGGCTACTACATCTTCTGAGCCGTGTCCTTATCAGAAGATATAGTAGCCAACCAGCACTACCGTCCACTTCAGGGCACATAACAACAGCAAATTAGTGAGCTGTGCCACCGTAAACAAAAACACTGACTGTCACAGCTCACTGAAGTGCTAGCAGGAAACCGCATTCACCTCACGATGGCTGTAAAACTCCAGTGTGACAAACATGGTAACAAGAAAGGCAAAGAAACAGTTCAAAATATTAACAGAGCCTCTAAACAAGTGACCAATTTGTGCCAGGCTAAATAGAAGTCTCAGTTTTAAGCAACAAAAGTGAAAATATCGGCCAGTAATTTCACTTTGCACGGCAAGGGTGAAGCAGTTCGAGAGGAAATCTGCTAACAGAAAAGCAAATCGGCAAAGCAAGAATGGCAGAAATAAACTTTCCACTGCACTCCGAAGAAATATTCACCAATCTCGAAGGAAGTCAGGAACCAGAAACTGATCTCAACAGAAACTCCAACCAGCTCTGACACCCTGCCAGCCACCTCGGACACTGCCACATTGCTTGAGACAGATCCTGTCCACCCCAACTTTGGAGAACACTGCCAGCCTGACAGCCGCCACAGATTCTCCCACGGCAGCCAATAGCAATGAAACCATAGCAGCTCCATTCTCTACAAATCAACCTGGGAAAAGAAAAAGGAAAGAAATGCATTTAATGCCATACCCTGACCTCACAGCAGAACAACTCCAAGAGCTTGAAAAGCAGAAAGACTAACTCAATACCCACAGAACCACCATTTGGGCTGTCACAGTTTTCAAAACCTGGTGCAGCATCAAAAACATTCAAGTAAGCCTAGAAACCATACCTGTTACAGAACTGTGCTCAGTATTGCCTAAATTTTGTGCAGAAATACAGCAGTCTGATGATGGCCCCGAATATAGCTTAGCAAGCCTCATTGCTTTAAGGGCAGGGCTGAATTGTCACATAAATGGGCCCCCTCTAAGCAGGAACATAAACCTGCATAATCATCCAGACCTTAACCCAGCTAACAATATCTTCTCTGTTGTGCTTAAAAAAATACAGGCATCAGGGTAAGGACAGAGCCAAACAACACACTGCCATTAGCCAACTGGACTTACAAATACTAAAAACCTCTCCAGCTCTGTATCCAGACACCCCGTGACCTGCTCCTAAAAGTATGGCTAGATATTCAATTATGCATGTCTCATAGGGGACGAGAGAGGCTTTGACAGCTAAAACCTGAAATTAAAAAAGATGAACATGGAGCTGAGTACATCACTTCAACATTCAATGAATTCACCAAAAACCATAAAAAGAATGACTCCACCAAGCAACAACATCGAGGGTACATATATGAACTTCCTGGAAACCCTCTCTGGCCAGTCCAATCTTTCATGAAATACCTTCAGAAACTAACCCCCCAACCCTCCAGCCTTTTATTTGCACCCTCAAAAGATTCCACAATCACTACTTGCAGCTGCAGAAACATGGTACAGTACAGAACCATTAGGCATAAATTACTTATCGAATTTAATGCCAAAAATGAGCGAAGAAGCTGCCTTGTCAAGAAGATACAAGAACCATTCCATTTGTGCAAC
Organism: Neoceratodus forsteri; assembly: GCA_016271365.2. Taxonomy (NCBI): domain Eukaryota; kingdom Metazoa; phylum Chordata; order Ceratodontiformes; family Ceratodontidae; genus Neoceratodus; species Neoceratodus forsteri. The sequence goes on from CM028132.1 coordinate 472,383,710, forward strand.
AGTGGTGCAGCTGCTATCACTAGCCGGGCCTGGAATCCCATAAAATCATGGTGGGCACGGGGCATAAAGTTGAATCGAGCCTCTAGTCTTACTGGGCCACCACACCAGAAGACCACCAGCGCAGGAGCCATATCCTAGCCTCAAAAAGCAAAGTGCTACAAAAAACATAAAATACCTCTGCACATGTCCAAAATCAGGAGCACCTTGCAAATGATTAGCCGTGTTGTAGCTTTTCTCTAACAGGAACTTCAAAAGGAAACACGTCACATCCTCCGTGGATTCCTGTCAATTACTGCCAAGAAATGACCCAGCAGTGACCCTCATCCAGGAGTTTAAAGAGACAACAACAACTCACCCTTTATAATACAGAACTGCTTCATTCAAAATGTGGAATTTATCAACTACTCGAAATGAAGGCAACTTGCAATCGGTAAGACACTGAAATTTTTCATCTTCCTATTGAACAAGTTAAACACCAAATAAAATTTACTTCAAGTTAAAAACAACAATTAGCCAGCCCAGTGGCGTAGAGGGTTGAGGCGCTGGTGCCTTACCTTGACCCACACCGGCGACCCGGGTTTGGGAATGGACTCGGGGTGCTGGGGGTCGGCAGGGGAGGAGAGGATCAAGCGTCTGGAGGACTGCTCTCCAGCCATCCTTCCCTCAGCACTACCCCAGGGCCAAGTAGTGCGCTTGCCTGCCCTACAGGTGCCTCTCCCCTCAGAGAAGAAGGGCCTGCCTGGAGAAAGGTCACGTCCGGGTTACCTTGGGGACGACTGCAAATATGAGGGATGGAGCACGGGAACAGGATGGATCAGAGGTGCCTTGGCACAGCCTGAAGGAGTGGCTGAGAGCGGTAGCATGTAGGGGGAAAAAAAATTAAAAAAAACAAATAACAGAAAACATGTTCTACAGTTTAAACTGCACTTACTAACAAGGGACTATTTTACGTCCAAAAATGACTGCAATTATACTTTCATCAACTTTAACTACAATCTGTCTCCAGACTATCCTTTACAACCCATTCTATAAGTGCAATAATACACTCTGAAGTGTGGGTTGCATGCTGATAAGATGAACGACCAGGTGCATACAGCACTTAGCACAAGTGCTGCGTGCGCTTATTAGCATGTAACCCACACCTCATTGTGTATCATTGCCTGTGTATTGTTCTATGCTAATAACTCTTGTCATGTATGTGCTTTTGCTGTTCATTATCTTGTGCCATCTTGATGGCCCCGATCATTCCGGAAAATGGTCCCTCAGACCAGTGCACCAACCCAGATAATAAATAAAGCCTGGTAGAACAGGGGACCACTTGTATCCCAGCACAGGCTCAGTAAGGCAGTGAGTGATACCAGGGAAAGATTAGCTGTTGCCTGCTGCTCTGAGGTGCTATACCTGCATTTCCAGTAGCAGCTTTCAAGAAGAAATTCAGCAACCAGCAAACCAGCGTCAGCAGTTTCAGAACGTATAAGCAAGCACTGTTCACCTCCTGGATCATCACTGCTAGATTTCCACTAACTGTCTCCATCTTCAGCAATATCAGATAAGGACTGGTATTTTATGGACTCAATTTAAAGAATGGGCATTTGATAAGTGACTTTTATTTCAGAGACATTGCTAAAGGGACTCGGTTCAAATAAACTTTAAGGGGAGGTGCCTGGGAAACTAGAACTGTTGTCAGCCTGTTTTCTAAATGGGATACTGATTGAATGCTTACAGTACTAAAGAACTGAATATGCTTAGGGCATAAGAATATAAGAATGATAAGCTACATGGAACTTAAGCCTACAGTCAGTCAACAGTAATATTTGCAGGTGGCTTGGCTTGTGGTAGGGTAAACAGATACAAGGAAGGGCTTGGGAGGTTTAAAATTTTAGTCACTCAATATGTTGTTGCAAAGAAACATAGAAACATAAACTTTGACGGCAGATAAGGAACGCTTGGCTCACCTAGCCTGCCCATTTCCCTACCTAGAGGATAAGCAGTAGATCCTATTTAACCAACAGCCTATTTCTTCCTACCCCCCACAAAAATTGCCTTATGTCTGTCCCATGCATTCTTGAATTCACCCACAGTTTTAGACCCCACAACCTCCTCAGGAAGGCTGTTCCATGCATCCACCACCCTCTCTGTGAAAAAATACTTCCTCACATTGCCCCTGAGCCATCCCCCCTCTATCTTCAAATTGTGTCCCCTTGTTCTTGCACATCTCTTTTTCTGAAAGATGCTACCCTCTTGGACTTTGTTGATTCCACTGAGGTGCTTAAACGTTTCTATGATGTCCCCCCTCTCCCTCCTTTCCTCAAGGGTATACATATTAAGCTCCTTTAGTCTCTCCTCGTATGGCTTCTCTTGCAGACCCTGCACCATTTTAGTTGCCCTCCTCTGAACTGCCTCCATCCTGTCTATGTCCTTGCGGAGATGGGGTCTCCAGAACTGGACGCAGTACTCCAGATGGGGTCTCACCAACTGTCTGTACAGGGGGATAACAACTTCCTGTTTTCTGCTAGTGATACCTCTCCCTATACATCCCAGTATCCCCCCAGCCCTCTCTACCACCTTCTCGCATTGCTTGCCAACCTTAAGGTCATCTGATATGATTACCCCTAGGTCTCTTTCCATTTTTGTTGTTGTTACTACCTCCGCCCCTCCATTGTGTAATCTTCCCCTGGGTTTTTGTTTCCCAGGTGCATTACTTTGCACTTCTTTGCATTGAATCCAAGCTGCCATACTTCTGACCATTCCTCCAACCTTGCCAAGTCCCTTCTCATCCTTTCCACGCCTCCTTGAGTATCAACCCTGTTGCAGATCTTTGTGTCATCTGCAAAGAGGCATACCTTTCCTTCCAGTCCCTCTGCAATGTCACTTATAAAGACATTAAAAAGGACTGGACCCAGTACTGAATCCTGCGGTACCCCACTAGTAACCCCTCTTTCTTCAGAGTGGACTCCATTTACAATTATCTTCTGTGTCCTGTTGTTTAGCCAATGTTTTACCCAGGCTACCACCTTGGGACCCACTCCCAGGCTGGTTAATTTGACTACTAATCTTTTGTGTGGGACTGTGTCAAATGCCTTGCTAAAGTCTAGGTAGGCCATGTCCACAGCCCCTCCCTGGTCTACTACTTTGGTCACCCAGTCAAAGAAGTCAATTAGATTCGTCTTACATGACCTTCCCACTGTGAACCCATGCTGCCTTGGGTCCTATGCCCCACTGGCCTCTAGGTACTCAACAATTCTTTCCTTCAGAAGTGATTCCATCACTTTTCCTATCACAGAGGTCAAACTGACAGGTCTGTAGTTTCCTTCCTCCGTCTTGGTCCCACTTTTGTGAAGGGGAGTCACATCTGCCTTCTTCCAGTCCTCAGGTACCACACCATCCTCCCAAGATTTGTTAAAAAGCGTAGTCAGTGGTGTTACTAATTCTCTGCTTAGTTCTTTTAGAATTCTGGGGTGAATTCCATCTGGCCCCATTGCTTTGTCCACCTTCAGTTTTAGGAGTTCTTTCAGAACTCTTTCTTCTGTGAAAGGACTGGGATTAACCCCCCTCTCCAGAGTGCTTCTGTTAATTGGATTAGGCACCTCCCCCACTTCCTCTTTTGTGAATACTGAACAGAAGGATTCATTCAGTATCCCTGCTTTATCACTGTTACTCTCTGCACACCCACCATCCATTCTATTCAGCCTCACTATCCCTCCCTTTGTCTTTCTACGCTCCCTGATGTACCTATAAAAGGTTTTATCCCCCTTCTTAACCAAGTTAGCTATCTTTTCCTCAGTTTGTGCCTTTGCTATTCTGACTACCCTCCCTGCTTCCTTCTGCCTTAACTGGTACAGTTCTCTGTCCTGCTCCTTCTGTGTTTCCTTATACTTCCTAAATGCTATCTTTTCTCCCTAACCTCTTTGAGAACCATAGTGGCTTTTTCTTTCGTTTTGATTTGTTTATTTGCTTCACACAAAGGCTTGTTGCCTCTGTGATGGCAGTTTTGATGTTGCCCATTGTTGCTCCACCCTCCTTCTAGCCTGTTTGCTAGTGCTTTCTAAGGCACTCTCCCATCTTGCCAAAGTCAGCCCTCCTGAAGTCCAGAACCCTCACTTTTGTATGGCTTGACTCTGTAGCAGAGTTTATCGTGAACCACACTGTTTGGTGGTCACTTGTTCCCAAATGGCTACCCACTTCTAGATCTGAGATCCTCTCACTGTCCCCATTTGAGAGTACGAGGTCTAAGATTGCTCCCTCACGAGTGGGTTCCAAAACTAGCCATGTGAGGCATGCCACCTGAAGGGCATCAAGAATGGCCTTGCTTTTAGATGTGGCTGCCACAAAGGTGCTCCAGTTAACATCTGGCATGTTAAGGTCCCCCATCAACAGTATCTCCCCTTTCTCTGCCATCCTAAGTGTGCCTTCTATCATATCCTTGTCCATTCCCTCCCCGTGACATGGGGGTCTATATACAACCCCTGTGCGGATTGTGGTGCCATTTCCAGTCTCTAAGGTGACCCACACTGCCTCCTCTCCTCCCTTCCCTGTTTACTCTTTTGTTCAGTTGCTTTTATCCCTTCTCTTACAAAGAGAGCTACTCCCCCCTCTTCTGCCCTCCCTGTCTCTCCTGTAGGTTGTGTACCCTGGTATGTTAGCATCCCAATCATGGTTCTGTGTGTACCATGTTTCTGTGACTGCTGCAATATCCAGGCATCCCTCTTCCATCAAGGCCACCAGTTCAGGGAGCTTGTTACCCAGACTATGGGCGTTGGTACTCATTACCCTCCATTTCTTGATGGCCTTACCCCTTTTTGCTCCATCCCTGTCCTTATTGCATTTGTCACTTTCTCCATTTACCCCAGCGCTTCTCCTATTGACATCTCTATGTTGGTGTCTACCTCACTTAGTACCCTGATATTTTGGAGGGCTAGATTTCCTGCTCCTTTCCAGTGCCTCCCCCCTTGGCTAGTTTAAATACTTGTCAGTGAAGTATTTAAACCTATCACCTAGTATCCTGATTCCCCTCCTGGACAGATGCAGACCATCATGCCAGTATAGGCCTGCATCCCTCCAGGTGGACCCCCAGTCTCCAATGAAGCCAAATCCCTGAGCTCTGCACCAGTGTTTCAACCACTGATTGAATCCCATGGTGTGGAGCACCCTAGCCTCACCTGTGCCATAGACAGGCAGCACCTCCGAGAAGGTTACCGTGTGTGCTATTTGTCTAAGGCCCCTCCCCATCTCCACAAATGCTTCTTGCACTGCTCTGATCCCTTTCTTAGCCAGGTCATTTGTCCCTAGGTGGGCAATGACATCCAGCTCCCTCCCCTGTACAGCTGCTCCTGCGATCCTGAGGATTCGCTCCCTGTCCCTCCAAGCCATGGCGCCAGGCATGCATCTTACCTCCCTCTCCCCTTCCTCCCCCAGTTCTACCTTCCTAACAATGGAGTCCCCCACCAGGAGTTGTTTCCTTTCTCCTGTGGGGTCCCATGCCACCCTCCTTTGGGTCTCCTTTGTGGAGGTTCCCAGCATCCTCTTTGGTCTCCACTGTGGGTGCCTCCATAGAGGAACCACACTTTTCCAGAATGGCATAGAAATTGTGGAGAGGTACAACCGGAGGGATGAGCCTCTGTTCCACCACCCTTACCCTCCCTGAGCCCACTGTGGTCCAACCACTCCTCTTTCTTGGCAACCTCTGAGGCATCGGCAGTGACCCTGGTGGTCCCTGGGTGGGAGAGGAGGGCCCACAAAGCCTGGCCAACTCAGCCTGAAGATAAGCAACCTCCTCCCTCAACCCAGAGAGGTGTCTGCAGATGGGACAACACTGCATCCTCCAAAACATCTCCTGGAAGACTGCTGCTCCACAGTCACTGCACTGTACTGCACCACTCCCATCATGTCTTTTTTCTGGCCCCCTAACTGTTATTTGGAATACTTACTCTTTCCTCTGTTAGTTTATTTCTTTTTTTTTTCTTCTCTCCCTACTTACTTAATGCCTCTGCACCCTTTTATCGCCTGATCTTCGTGTTCTGGTGTTCTGAGACAAGAAGTTCCTATATTTCTCAGTAGTCTCCTTACTTGCTCAGAGTCAGACCTCCAGCAGCTGGGGGGGATGGAGAGCTACTATTACCCTTTAGGATGGTGAGTCTTTGGTGGCTCTGTGATCACTCACTTCCTGCTCCCAAACAGGAAGTTCCTGTTGGCATGTGGGAATAGTCTCTAGGACAGAAAACATAAGAATATTAGAGTGATAAGATAAGCTACAAAGAGTTGAAGTGGTTAATTTGTGTCTGAAACTAAAATGAGCACAGCATAAGCTAATTCAGCTGCTTTAAACTGACGACTGTTAACACACGCCAGTCATGAGCACAGAGATGCACACTCATGGTGATCAGTGTAAAACAGCTGAATTGGCTTATACCACAGTTGTGTTAGCTTCAGACACCAATCTACCATCTTGTGCATATGTCCTGTATTATTAAATTTAGGTTTTCTGTTATATTTTCCCCCAAATAACATTGACGTTGTGGGGATCCTAGACTGCTGTATCCAGTAACAGGCCTGTGCACTCACTGTAGACAACACTTGGAGCAGTGGCATGTTCATGGCCCGGCATAAGATTTTAAGAGACAGCAGTTGTTAAGATGAGCAGATCAATTATTGCAGATTACAACAATGGTACCGGTGGACCCTGTCATAGACAACCATTTACTCTGGTATGTGTTGCAGTGTTACTGCTGTCTGCTAGCTGTGCCTTGTGAGTGAAGGCACTGCAGTCTGTTTCTGGGATTCTCATTGAAACAAAAAAAAACAGTTGACTATAGTTTTCCATTGATTATTTTTTATTTATTTATTTATTATATAAATCGGGTTTACAACCTTTGAGCCAGAGACTCATTTATAAAGGCACCTCGTCGCAGGGAGGGTAGACAACACATAACAGTGAAATAAAACAATGGAGGATGATACAGGTGAGGTACAGCAAAGAGAAAATAGCCAGCAATTCCAAACAATACACTGAAGAAAAAATCAGAGGCTTGCAATTAATTACAGATTCAACCAACATTCATAAAATAATAGGCCTGCTCTAGTGTATCTATGGAGCAAGTACATGGGGAGAGTGAGGACCATGGCCTCCGGAGAGGGGCGGGGGGGTTTGAGGGGGTGGAAGAGGCAGTCCAAGAGGACATTGTCAGATACAGAGTGTGGGTAGAGAGCCAGATTACTGTGAACTCTGGACACTGCCCTTTTGAACATTATTATAATAATTATTATTATTATTATTTTAACACTCCCGCCTATCTTCTGTAGCAAGAAGAATCTTGTTTTTAATATTTGGGTGCTTAGGGGTTGTGTGGGGGTAGGATTTTAGAATTGCGCATTTAGGGACAGTATGATCAGACAGGATGTGTTTGGGGAAGGATGAGGGTCTGGTGCAAGCTAGGACTGTGTACAGGGCATCCCAGCTGCACGATCTGCAGTCCTTTTCCAACCTCCCAGTTACCACCACTATAGCTCGTCACTGTTGGGAGGTCAGAATTAAGAGGAACCGCACTGATCAATTGTGGCAGGGCACCTCATGCACGTCAGCAGGGGGCAGGATAGGGTTGGTCAGATGCAGAAGGTGCTCTGGGGTTTGTCAGGCCCAAGGAAGAGGCCAGATGTGTTTGGTACCCATCCCCAGGGTTCCCACCAGACCGAGTGGACAGGTAGCCAGAGTGGCTGTATTATCCACCAGTCCCCTGCGGGCAGTGTTTTGCAATGCCAGGTCAATTAGAAACAAGACCACAATTATAGTGGGCTTGGTTTCATCAGTCGATCTGGCTTGCATCACTGAGACCTGGGTGGGTGATGATGTCAGCCTGTTTTTTGAGGCTGCTGTGTCCCCCACAAGGTACTCTGTTGTGAATTGCCCCAGAGTGGAATGCAGGGGCGGGGGAGTGGCCATCTGTTTTAGATCCGAGCTGGGATTCATCGTGCACCCAGAGAGAAGACTGGGTTCCTTTGAATGTGTGGCCGTTCATGGGGTCTGGGCACAGGCTGCAGAATTCCCCTGATTTACCACCCCCCTGGGGCAGCAGGATAATTTTCTGCAGGAGGTAGCAAATTGCGTCATCAGCGAAATATTGGAGGCCCCCAGTTGTCTAATTCTGGGGGACTTTAATGTTTGGGCCAACAACAAATCATCTCAGCTTGGTTACAACCTCCTCCAAACTATGTAATCTCTGGGCCTGTCACAGGAAGTTTTCTCTGTGACCCATCAGGGTGGTCATATGTTGGACCTGATCTTCTCGCTGGGGCTTGAGATAAACAATCTCAAGACTGATCGGGTCACTTGGTCCAATCATTGCACGGTGGAGTTCTCGTTCAGGGCACCCCCAGAGAACCCTCCCCCTGCTGAGATGGTAAACTACCGCCCTTTAAGGGGTTTGACCCCCAAGGGTCTTCTAGTGGTGGCCAACCTATCTAGTGTGGGCACTGCATGTGAGGAGGGTACATAAGCTCCAGTTCCCACCTATAATAAGGTGATATCTGACATGCTCGACTCCCTCGCACTAGTCCGTGTACAACACAAATCTTCTCACTTGAGGTCCCCGTGGCTTGATGGGGAGCTCAAGGTGGTGAAGATTTTGGGTCAGAGGTTAGAGCGCTGCTGGCGGAGGACCAGCCTGGAGGCAGACAAGCTGGCCCTGCGTACTCACTATGGGGAGTACCAGGGGGTAATCAACCATAAGAAGGCAGAGTTCCTGTCCAGGGAGATTGCTGCCAGGAAGAATCGACTAACTGTGTTTCTTTTCGACTGTGATGGCCAAGCAAACGCAGCCTGTCTGCAGCCAAAAAGCCTTTTCTAACGCTTTATGCGAAGAGTTTACTCAGTTCTTCTCAGACAGAGTGTCTGCCATCAGGCAGGGAATCCTGCCAGTGGGCCAATCTTTGGCAAACAGTAATCTCCTTGGATGCCCAGAGAGCACTCCATCTGGCTGGGGTGAGTTTAGACCAGTGGAGGTGGCTGAGGTCATTGGGGTTGCTTTCAAATTGAGGCACACATATTGTGAACTGGACCCAGTGCTGACGCGTTTCTTGATGGGATGTGTCGACTCCGTTGGCCTAGTGTTTGCCTTGATTGTCCAGTGCTCCCTGTCTGAGGAAGTCTTCCCAGATGCCTTGAAGGAGGCACTGGTGAGACCCCTGCTGAAGAAACCAACTTTGGCCCCCGACATCAAGGCAAATTACCGTCCTATCTCCAACCTTCCATTCTTGGTAAAGGTTGTTGAGAAGATTGTGGTGCTTCAGCTTGAGGAGCACCTCATGGCCTTTGAGCTATATAAGCCTCTCCAGTCTAGGTTTCGGGAGAGGCACAGCACAGAAACTGTGTTAGTTCGGGTGCACAATGACCTTCTCAGGGCGAGAGATGGAGGGGAGGGGACAATTCTCGTTCTCCTTGATCTCTCCTCAGCCTTTGACACGGTGGACCATTGTGTGTTACTTGACTGCCTGAGGGAATTTTGTGGACTCGCCGGCACAGTCAACTGCTGGTTTGAGTTCTTTCTGACAAACAGGAGACAAAGAGTAGTGATGGGGAATTTCTCCTCCTCCCCTAGTCTCCTGTCTTGTGGAGTACCTCAGGGCTCGGTCTTGTTGCCGATGTTGTTCACCATATACATGCTGCCCCTTGGAAGGCTCATTAGGAAATACGGCTTGGGTTTTCATTGCTGTGCCGATGACACCCAGCTGTATCTTTTCTTTGCACCTGGGACATCCAGCGCAGTGGACATGCTTAACAATTGCCTTGCTGAAATCAACGACTGGATGGCCTCCAGCTGGTTGCAACCGAACCCAAGTAAGACAGAGGTACTGGTAGTGGAATCCAACTGATGGCATCCTAGGATGGCCTCAGGTGCAGAGGCAGGACTTGTCCTGGGTTATGTGCCTTTGAAGGCCTCCTCTAGGGTGCATAACCTGGGCATTATTCTGGACAGCGGACTGACACTTGAGGCTCAGGTGTTGGCCGTGGTCTGTACCAGTTTTTACCATCTAAGGAATATCGCCAGGATGAAGCCCCTAGTTCCACCCCTGGACTGCCCTACCTTAGTGCATGCCTTTATGATATCAAGGCTTGACTACTGTAATGCGCTCTACCTCGGGATCTCAGGAGGTACCCTCCACCGGCTTCAGCTAGTGCAGAACGCAGCTGCCAGGTTGTTGACAGGGCATTCTAAGTATTGTCACATCGCCCCGGTGCTGCGTGAACTGCACTGGCTGCCAGTCAGGTGGAGGGTCCTCTTCAAGGTGGGTTTGCTCACCTTTAAGGCCCTACATGGCCTGGGCCCTAATTACCTGGTGGACCTTCTCACACCTGCTACCTCAGTCTGCTCCCTCCATTCCTCCTCGAGGGGCCTCCTTGTGATTCCCAGGATGAGGCTAAAAACTGCCGGTGACAGAGTCTTTAGTGTTGCCTGCCCCATCCTGTGGAATTTGCTCTCTCCATCTATAAGGGAGGCACCCTCGGTGGAGGTATTCAAGGCAAGCCTCAAGGCCTTCCTGTTTGTGCAAGCTTTTCCTGACCCTGTTTTGTAAATATCGCCCTGTTCTGACTTGTTATATTGTCTGTCCCTGATTTCTTTTTTTCTTATTTATTTACTGTATCCTTATTTAATTATTATTGTAGTTTTTATGATTATTGCTATTTACTGATGTGTTTCCTTTGTTGGTTTTTATGTATGGTTCCCAGAGCCTCCGGGATTGGGCGTCTTTTAAATAAAATGTGCCTTTCCTTTCCTTGCCTTGTTGGACAGCAAACGTGTAACAGGTGCATGTTGTGCTATATAACCAATGGGGTCTGGTGGTTATACAGTTTATGATCTCACCAGGTGTTGATGTATAAACAGCATCAACAGGGATGAACTTATGAAATGTGCGACAGGAAAGCAGCAAAGGAGTGATGGAGGTTGTAAAAGTAAAAAAAAATTATTTAGGGGTACCAAAATGTATTTAGGAGTGCCAGTAGCACCAGCTTTTGCTCGTCTTGAGCTAGATCAGGTGTTAAGGGTCTGATATTTGCAAAGTGCTCCTGCATAGTTCACCTTTCCATTACGTGGGTCTTGCTTTGATTCAAACAGACTGCTCAGGAATATTGAGCAGAGAAGACCAGACCAGTGGGGAGGACCAGTCAGTCTACAGAAGCCAACAGTAGGGTAGGGTAGGGTAGGGTATAGTGAGGACTAGCCTCTAATAAAGTGTAATAAAACATGGGAGCACCTGTGTCCTAGCACATGGTTGGTGAGTAAGTGAATGAGGCTAGATAAAGGTTAACTACTGCCTGCTGCATTGAGGTACCTGCATTTCCAGTAACAGTGGCTCAGGTGGGACCAGAGAAGAGTCCAACTTGTTGCAAATAAGCACTGTGAATGTTACGCTGTGAGGTTGGATTGGCCTTTTCAGTCTGGCACTTTAATTTGTTTAACAAGTGGTCCAATCTGTTCTTCTCAGATATTTTTGTCATATTATATCACTTAGTGACAGCAGATGAATTTTCTTTTACTTTGCAATCTGGACTTTAATCTGGACAGTCTTTGCTATTTTGCATTACTAGTAAGTAGTTAAACATGGAAATGTGAGCACCTACATACATCACATACTCTATTATATTTTTAATTGTGATATAGTATACTTTTTGTATTATACTAGTTTGTGTAGTTGGGGGACGTGTGATTTTTTCATTATGTTTGCTTGCGCGCATGCGCAAGAAACATTATGTGGCAGCTTAGGAGAGAAGCGGGTTGAGGAGGTGCAGCACTGTGGCAGCCAACGCCAGCACTGCATTTGTGGGCTTGGCACTGTTCATCCATTGCAGGCCCAGTATCCTGATGACACACTGGTCTGCAGAAGTGCCACCAACTTGAAACAATTTGGCCGCTGCAATGAGGGGCCGCCTAGTCATCACAGCGTCAGCTATTCCGCTGCAATGAGGGAGTGACACATTTGCCTGGTGTAACATTTTCCTAAACATGGCGGTGGCTTATGCCACCACCTCAAAGCCCCATGAAAGCCAACTGACTGATAGGATTGCCCACTCCCCCTGCCAGCATGCACCCGACCCAGTTCATTTGCCGATGGGGAAGCCCACTCCCTGTCGGCATAATGTTCCCCTCCCCCATTTGTTGTGTGCCAAGGGGTGCCTAATCCTCTTGGCTCTTGCCCTCAACACTCTGTATAGCAATGGGGTGCCTAATCCCCATCAGCTACAGCCCCCAAAAAACACTTCAGGTGGCACGCTGGGAGCCCACCCCAGCATGCCAAAAGTCCCTGTAAACAAGAAAACCTTCCCGCGACATTATAAACATTTTTTAAACCTGTAAACTAGAGAATGGTCCCTCGTTGATTCTCCCCAACCCACACCCACCACTGCACACCCCACCTCCCCACACACCCCTTCACCCCATACTTACCTCTGTAGTGCAGCACGATAATCTTCGGTGGACTGGAAACACATCTGCACTCTTCAAAGCTGACCACAAACTGAAGAAATACCGGTACGCTATATAATGGCATAAATGGTTTTTTTTCAACTTATGTAGATATCGCGGGCATTTTTTGGATTTTTGCCACACAATTTTCCACATGAGGTTATTGGGACCCCTCCTCATGAATTCAGTCACTGTCATGGCGTTATTCAGTTCTGAAAGGTGATGTCACGATCACTGTGCGGAATCACCTTTCAGGACTGATTAACGAAACAACAGTGCCACTGTTCATGAGGTGGGCTCTCAAAAAGCCTATGTTGCAAATTTGGTGAAAAAATCTAAAAAATGACTGTTTTATGAGCGTGCATTGCACAGTTTCCACGCACACTCATAACTTCGCGAATTTGTAATATTTTCATTCCAGATTTTCAACGTTGGCATTTTTTCACACCTTCTTATGAACAGTGCAGCTTCTATTTTACACATCCTGGCCGAAATGTGTTTTCACACTTCCGGCACAGAATAGCTCTGTCACTGTGGGAAATCAGTGTTTGGGATAGATTAAGAAAATCACAGTGACTCTATTCATGAGCAGAGGTCCTAAAATGCCTATGTTGGAAATTTGGTGACAAATGTCCATAAAATGACTGTGTTACGAGTGTGCATTGTGCAGTTTCCATGCACTCATAACTTCACAAATCTGTGGTATTTTCACTCCAGATTTTCAACATTGCCATGTTTTCAGACCTCCTTATGAACAGTACAGCTGTCATTTTGCACATCCTGGCCGAAATGTGTTTTCACAGTTCCAGAACACAATAGCACAGTCACTGTGGGAAGTCGGTGTTCGGGACAGATTCAGAAAATCACAGTGACACTGTTCATGAGCAGTGGTGCTAAAATGCCTATGTTGAAATTTAATAACAAAAGTCCTTAAAATGACTGTGTTACGAGCGTACATTGTGCAGTTTCCATGCAGCCTCGTAATTTCGCACATTAGTAATATTTTCACTCCAGATTTTCAACATTGGCATTTTTTCACACCTCCTTATGAACAGTACAGCTGCCATTTTTCATATCCTTCCCAAAATATGCGTTTACACATCTGGTGCAGAATAGCACAGTTGCTGTGGGAAATCAATGTTCAGGACAGATTAAGAAAATCATAGTGACAGTGTTCATAAGCAGAGGTCACAAAATGCCAATGTTGAAAATTTGGTGAAATAATTCCACTAAATGACTGTTACAGCATGCGTTGCACAGTTTCCACATACGCTTGGAAGTTCGAGCATAGTTAATATTTTCACTACCGATTTTCAACATTGCCATCTCTTCATACAACCCTATGAGTGGTACAGCTGTCATTCTTCATTTCCTGCCCAATCTGTGTTTTCTTACATCTGGCGCAGAATGGCATAGTCACTGTAGGAACTCAAAGTTCAGGATACATTAACAAATCACAGTGCCACTGTTCATGAGAAGAGGTCCCAAATGCTTTCATGAGGTGGGGGTAACAAAAAGACCATGTTGAAAACTTGTAGTGCAAATACCAACAAACGCCTGAGGCATTAGGGTTTCTAACCATAACGTCCCACCCTGTACAGACTGACAGGCATCAGGGGTGTGCCTTTGGATTGCCAACTATAATGCTCATGCCATTCTACCCCACCTCTCTGCAGCCAGTGACAGGCATCGAGGTGTGCCTTGCACTCTTCGGCCCCAGAGTTCACCCCATTCTCCTATACTGCACTCAATTCAGCATATGTCCTTATGGAATGGGGTGACTGTAAAGCCGAACACCCCAAGGCACACCTCAACACTTGTCAGTGCCTGCAGGACAGGGTGAGGTGAAATGGTGTGAACGTTATGAGTGATGACCCAAACGCATACCCCAATGTCTGTCCATCTCTGCAAGGTGGAGGTGGGGTTGGCATGAAGTTCAATATTTCATTGCCATTCCTATTCTGCATCTGTCTAACTCCTGTATTTCCACTGATAATACCAGCAAGCAAACATTCTGCATTGACAAATGCTTGTTTTTAGCTGGGACTGTATTTATCATAGTATCATAGTACTATAGTAAAATCCAGGAGCATAGGCCTCATGGTCTACCATGTCTGCTCGTTAGCCAGGCCCCTACTAATTTGACTGAGGTGTGTAATTGGGGTTTAATAATTTTGTTACTTAGGAGTGCATGTAGAGAGTTTTTGTGTGGTAAGCTTTATTCAGTTAAGTGTGTTGGTGATGGGTTGGATATTTTGTTTTTGTTTTTTTATTGTTTTTAGTGAGTTTGAGTATGTGTTTGGATTATACCATTTTTTTTGTATACGTCTACTCCGCAGAGCAACTACAGCAGTTGTGTCCTTTTGGAGGACCCCCTCATACCTTATCTGTATCAGTCATTGATCACTGCAGGGGGCTGGGAGTCCCCTGGGGTCAACCCTACAGACATAAGTTTGGTCTGAGAGTAGACGGTGGAAGGGGCCAGATCAGGGAGCTGTGGTCAAGGAGGCACCCTGGGAAAAAGCTGAGCCAAGCTAGGGGCTATCCCTACTTGGTATGTACTACAAAGGTTGCTTCATTTACTAGCAAGCAGGTAGCCATTGGACCAACTGACTTTGTTCCTCCCCTTTGGGCAGATTTCTGTAAGAACTGATCACTGAGGACTAAAACGATAATGACTGAAGCATTCATTGCGGAGTCTTCAGCTGACATGGTATGTATCATGGAAACCTGGTTGGGGAATGACTCTGGCCCTGTGTAGGAGATGTCTACTCCACCAGGTTATTCTTTGGTGCATTGCTGAAGGTGGGAGCATGGGTGGGAGTGGCCATCTGTTTATTGCTTTGGGATTGATGGCATACCCCATGAGTGTGACTAGTTCATTTGAATGCATGGCAGTTAAGATGAGCTAGGTACAGGTTGTAGAATCATTTTTGTGCACCATACTTTGGCCACAGTAATGATTTCCTGCAGAAACTTGAGGGCTTTGTGGTCAGCCTGGTGCTGTACTCCCCACACTGCTTGTGCAGGATGATTTCACTGCCTGGGTCCTTCAGCAGATGACACTGCTGGACCTTATACAGGTAGTTGCCTCTGATACCCACCAGCACGGTCGCACTTTGGACCTGGTCTCCTTATTTGGGTTTGACATTAGCAACAGCAGGGTTAATATGTTCATTGCGCTGGATCATCATGCCGTGCATTTCTTTTGCAGGCCCTCCGGTTGAATACTCTCTCTCTCTGTGGAGACGGTCAGGAACAGGTCTGTTGTTAATGGGAGCATAATCATCTTCTGGCATTACTAGACATATCGGTATACTCACAGCGTATTTTGAGGGAGCATAAAATGCCATGGAGAGTTATATCTGGGCTGTTATTGTAGCCTTGGGCTCTCTGGCACCTTACCATGGTCATTCCTTGATTTCCCACTGCAGGTCACCATCATACAATTAAGATCTGAGATGGTTTAAGACTAGTGGGCAGAAGTTAGAGCAGTCTTGGCAGAGGTCATGCTCAGGGGAATATATATTTACACTGAGAACTCACTATGGTGGAAATTAGCAGGCAATCACCCTGAAAAAGTCAGAGTTCCTAACACAGGTGATTGATGCAAGAAGAACTGACCAACTCACCTTATCCACATTGTCGACAGATTGTTATATCTTATCTGTCTACTGTCTGAGAGATTTTCTCAGCAGAACAACATGAGGAATTTAATCAGTTCTGCCTGAACAAGGTATACTCCATGTGGGCCAGGATTTTCTCAAGTGACCTATCATGGGCCAGTAGTGCCCACTCAGTGATGGACTGTTGCACTACATGTTTGTGGGAAGAGTGTGAGCCAGTTTTGGGTAGAAGATGTCTTCTAGGTAAACTCAGGACTGTGCCCTACTTACTGTACTTTGGACCCAGGAACTACCCGGCTTGTACTTGGGTGCTGGGATGCCTTGGGTGCAATCTTGTTGAGATCATTGAGGGAAAGAGTCTTTCCAACTGCACGGAAGAGGGCGGTGGTGAGGCTGCTCCTCAAAAAAAACATTGTCTGACTTTAATGATCAGGGAAGTCACAGACCTGTTTGAAACCTCTCCTTTGTAGGGAAGGCAGCTGAAAAAGTGGTAGTGATGTAGTTGTACAGTTGCCTGGAAGTTTATGACGTCTATAAGCCTCTCCAGTCTGGTTTCAAGCCTCACCACATCACCCAGACCACCCTTGGAAAAGTGTTTCATGACCTCCTCTAGCATATTTTATTCCATCTTGGTCTTACTGGATCTCTCATTAGCATTTGGCACAGTGTACCACTAAGTGCTGTTGGTATAGCTGATGCCCTAGGTGGGACTCAAGGGAATGGTGTTATAGTGGTTTGAGTCCTTAACTGACAGGGTGCAGCAGGTTGTGTTAGGTTCTTACATCTTGGATAGCACTGTACTCTGCTGTGTAGTACCTCAGGGTTCTTGGCCCCCATGTTGCTTTCTGTGTACATGCTGCTATTGGGTAAGATCAGTAGATGATATTTACACCTGTGATACCTCTCAGTATGTATTGTTCTCCTGAACTGTGAATGACTGCTTTTCTAAATAACTGGATGGCCACTAGCTCACTTAGTCTTCACTTGCTGAAGCAAAAAGGTAAGTGTGGCAAGCTCCAGGGATGCGGGAGGTGGTACGAAGCAAGGTGGCCAGCCTAAGACTGAAAGAAAAAAGAAAGCTTCGCATACACAGAATTACAGGCAGGTTGAAAAGGGCAATGCAAAAAAGTGTTTATTCCGGCACCCATGGAGTGTCATTTAGCACCAGATGCCCCAGAGTTTCAACCCAACAGGGTCTTCCTCAGGGGCGGGTCTAAAGGGAAAACAGACAACCACCCATTAAAAATAGCCAATTTAAAGTGACATACAATAAAAAACTCAAACAAAAAATGTGATCTAAGTACAATAACTGATCACAAATAAGAACTGAGTCTATGTTAAAGAAACATTGAAGACACTGTCATAATTAAGTTACAAATGTTAGTGTACTGAATTCATTAAATTAATTGTCTGCATAAACAAAAATACACAGAAGAGGGAATAGATAAAAAATAATAAAAACTGGGAAGTCAAAACAGAAAGCACCGATACCAGAGGCTAAATATATAAAAATATGTGTTTGAAACTTGGAAAAAAAATATATGGAATGGGAGGGTTGAAGGAGGATAAGGCTAAACCAAGTTAAAAACAGCAATGGAAAAGTGGTTTACAGGGAGGCAGAGGCAAAATCTTAACAGAGAAAAGGGGGGGGGACTCATGGGAAAAAACAGAAAAAAAAATCAATAATGAAAGTCAAATAAAAAAATCAAATATCGGGGCTGCCGAGCAGTAGATGAGAAAGCTGCAAATTTCTTGAGCTCCTAGGCCCCAAATAATCAAATTCATTTAAAATGTGTTAGTTGTCTGCTAACCCTGCATTGTTCGACAGCTTACTGTATTGAGAGTACTCCCCATATGGATAAATCTCTGGGTGCAAATGCCTCAGCTGCTGACTTTTTTGCACCTAGAGGACACCCTCGAGAAACAAAGCCTGCACCTCAGGATAAAGTTGCATACCCTTCGGTGCCACATCCGGGGGAAGCCTCTCTGTTTTCTATTCAAACTACACTTCAGCAGTTGGTGAAATCTGTTCAAGGCTTGGATTGGAAATTTGACAATTTAACGTCTAGAGTTTCAGCATTGGAAACTTGTATGGATGCTTGTGAGTAGACGGTCCAACGATCGGAGACTTCAGTTTTAAAATAGATTGATGCAATGACCATGCTGTTAAAAGAAAATACCCATTTGAGGCAGTGCTTAGAGACAGCTGAAAATCAGATTAGAGAGAAAAATCTGTGGGTAGCGGGGTTGCCCAAATCATCAGAGTGGGAAGATGCGCTGACTTTTGCCCGCACTCTTCTGCCTGATATACTGGAGTTTTCTGAACCTGATTCCATGCTGTTTCTTGAGAAAGCCTAGAGTGTAACCCCCCAGTGGGCATTGGCTGAGACATCGGCTCCTAGAACTTTTATGGTGATCTGCACAGGAGTCGGATATTGAGACAGGATGCTTAAAATGGCTTCTCAAAGGGATACATTAAAATATGAGGAAGAGATCCCTCATGTGTTCCCCGATCTTTCTTACAGTACCCGCCAGTGGTGCAAGGCCTTTGATGCAGTATGAGGCAGGTTGCACCAGTCCCACATACAGCATCAACTTCTCCTCCCTGCTAAGCTATGGCTAATGTAGCACAGGTGGCAGTACCTATTCTTGATCCCAGGAAAACAGAGAAAGTGGTCCAATGAATCAAGGTGGATATGGAGGAAGATGCAAAACAAGAAGAATCTTTGGAAGGTACTTGAACATTCATGGAATGAAGTATCATTTAGGACTTGTTGCCTTTCTTGGAACTTTGGACCATGGACTGTGATTCTTTTTTCTGCATCCGATGGACACTTTTGTTAACTTAAAATTTCAATGTTTTGGGCTCCAGTCTTATAGAAACATAGAAATTCGACAGCAGAAAAGGACCCCATGGCCCATCCAGTCTGCCCACCCCCACATCTAGTTGATCTTACACCTTCTGTTCCCTACCCTTCCACTTCTATTTAGCCCCATGTAGGTGTCCCAAGCTCTTTTGAATTTGTCCACAGAATCTACCCCCACAACCCATTTTGGCTGCCTGTTCCACTGATCCACAGCCCTCTCAGTGAAGAACTTCCCCCTTATATCCCCTCTAAATCTATCCCCCCTCCATCTTGAATGCATGCCCCCTGGTGGATTTGTCCACACTCTTCCTGAAAATAGTACCTTCCCACACCCTGTTTATTCCTTTCGGGTATTTGAAGGTTTCTACCATATGCCCCCTTTCCCTCCTCATCTCCAGTGTGAACAAGTTTAGTTCCTCCAGTCATTCCTCATATGACCTCTTGTGTAGCCCTTGAACCATCTTGGTTGCTCTTCTCTGAACCCTCTCCAGCTTATCTCTGACCCCCTGTATGTGTGGCTTCCAGAACTGGACCCGTATTATAGCTGTGGTCTGATCATTGTTTTGTATAGTGGCATGATTATCTCCTTTTTTCTGCTTGTAAAGCCCCTTCCTATGCATACCAACATTCTGTTTGCTTTCCCCACCACCCTGTCACATTGATTCTGAACCTTCAGGTCATCCAAAATTGTAATCCCCCAGGTCCCTTTCTTACTCTGTAATCTCCAGCTCCCCCTCCCCTACCCTGAGCCAGTATCTTACCCTTGGATTTTTACACCCAATATGCATAATTTTAAATTTTTTGTGTTGCATTTTAGTTGCCACTTTCCTGACCACTCCTCCAGCCTGGCCAGATCTTCCCTCATCTTTTATATTTTGAACTAACTGATATGTTGTCTGCCTTAAGATGATCGCCCATTATTTTAAGTTATATGCTGTTGGACTATCGCAGAATCTTAAGCATTCGGGTTTGGAGAGCCACAGTGATGAGGGAGCTGGTGCTGTTCTGCTCTATTGGACTGCAGATTATCTTTTTTTTTTTTTACTTTTTATTTATATGTTTTCATCATGTCATAGCAACATGCACAACAGTTCATATGTTAACAACGAGTAGCAGGTTTGTTCTAACTTTAAGCTGATGACTATCCTGTGTTAACCTTTACTGTAATTACTGTACTCAGACAATAGCTTGTACAGCCTTTCATAACTTTTTGATGTCTTAGTAGGTTTGGATAAGAAATGGTTGTGGGAGTTGGGGACGGATTTATGTCTGTACTTTATGTTACAGTGGGGAAATCTCTTGATGAGTTGTCATTTTGGTAATAAGGTAAAATTGATTTCTATCATTCCTGATTTCCCTTAATCTTCCTTTGGTTGCAAGCATTTTGGAAAGTCGGTTCACCGTATTTTATTTTGTGTGACTCCACATGCTGTAACTCAGTAGAGGGTGTCTTACTTCTTTCCTTTGTAAGAGCATTGCAGTATTTGTTGATTGTAATATTGATGTCCCTCTGTGGGAGTTTGTAAGTTCTGCTTGCAAAATCTAATAAACAATTAATCCAAAAAAAACAAATATCAACCAAAAGAAGGTGAGGGGGCAGAGAAAAACACACTCAAAATGAGAAGTCCCATTCCCCAGTCCAATCCAAGTACTGTTCTGTATCTGAAACTGAATGGGATGCAAGCAAGGATCTCCATTTGGGAAAGTGAATCAGATGAATATGAGACAAAGGGTATTCTGAAACGGTGGTTTTCATGTCCAAAAGTAAAACACTGGGCCTAATAAAAGGGAGGGGGTAGAGAGTAAAAATCAGAATACTATACTCCAAATGCAAGTACTATATTTACAAATATGGACTGTAATCCACTTCATTATTCAAGCCAGCTGGAAAAACAGTTCTCAGCATCACAGTCAATTTGGTTTCCCTTTGTGATAAACTTTGCAGCACATGGATATCATTGGCTGCCAACACTGTGGGACATTCTTTAACAGTCATGTCACCCAGAGGCAGGGCCGCTGTCCCATATGCTGGGAGATATGTCACCTCAGGGCTCAGCTCCATGAGGCATGGGGTGAGATCAGCCTCCTATGCAACCACCTACAGGGAAGCATTTCTTTTAGGAGTGCACCTCCACATCGCCGACGCCAAACCAGCACACCTCTCCCCCAGAGAATGACTAAGCCTGGGGGATAGTAACTGGTTACAGGAAAAGGGGGCAGTGCTCGGGCAACTATCCCAAACAAACAAAGCACTCCAAACACGGGAAACAGGTACACACCTCTTACGTCTGTACCATCCGAAAGGGCAGAGGATGTCTTGGGCCAACAAAAAGCTGAATGCAACAGAATAGCAAAACAATATCATAAATAAAATCTCAAGAACAACAGGAAAAAAGTCATAATCATAGGGGACTCCATGATTCGGGGTGTGGACCCCCCACCTGAGACAAAATGAACATGCAGATGTGCAGGTCACCTGTCTCCCAGGAGCATCTGCTTGGAGGGTCACTGACCAAATAGTCAACACAGTTAAGAGGGAAGAAGTGATCTCAAACATTCTGGTCCGCCTCGGGACCAGTGACCTTTCTAGCCGGTCAGCCGATGAGGTTAACGAACACATTGCACAGCTCAGTGAGAAATTGGTTTCATTTTTATCCAGCATTGCATTCTCTGAGATTATGCCTGTTTGGGAAAAGGGAAAGAATAGGCAGAAAATCAGAGAGAAAGAGATAAGTGAGCTCAATGCATGTCTCAAGGACTGGTGCCACACAAAGGGGCACCACTTCATCGGAAACTGGGGCAACTTCTGGAAAAGGGAGTTCTTCAAATTCAATGGCCTCCACCTGACAAAGGAGGGAGTCAGGGTGCTGGGCCAGAAATTTGATGTCCACGTGGGACATTTAAACTAGCGGGAGGGGACATGATGGTAGCTCTAGGAGAAGCACACACAGAGCCTGCCATCTCTCCCCCCAAGCTAGCACCATATCTACCCACTCCAGGATAGCAAAAGCAGATAGCAGGAAACATGAAACCCTTTCCAACTCTGAGATGACCAAAGCAAAGGAAAGGAGGAAACAAAAACATAAAAAAAAGGCAAAGGGACAAACAATAAGATCAAGGGGGGCATGACAAACAAAGTGACACATCGAGAATGGTCAGCACTATGCCTTAATGCACGCAGTTTGGCTAACAAGATGACTGACCTCACTGCCACAATAGCTGAATCAGGACTAGACTGGGTTGCCATGACTGAAACATGGTTCACAAATAATCATTGTTGGGAGGTGACTATCCCAGGGTATAACTTGTTCAGGAGAGATAGGACTGGGAAAAAGGGAGGGGGGGTAGCCATTTATGTTAAGGATACCATCAATGCTACAGAAATGCAGCAGACACAAGGGGAAACAGAGGATCTATGGATCACAGTCGGGGCCGGAAGCCGGAAACCCATTCAGGTAGGAATAATCTACAGACCCCCAAATCAGGAGGAAGCCAGGGATAAGGGAATCCTGAAAACCATCAGGCAAAGGGGACATGGTGCTGGTGGGGGATTTCAATCTGCCAGATATATATTGGAGTACCCACACAGTGGCATCACAAAAAAGCAGGGAATTCCTAATCACACTACAGGAAGCAGACCTAAGTCAACTAGTGATATTACCCACAAGGGGTAACGTGGTTCTAGATCTGATATTCACAAATAGCGATAGGGTTCTGGGCGTTGAAGTAGGGAACCACCTGGGCAATAATGACCATAACATGGTATGGTTCAGGGTAAAAAGGACTGAAGATTCCACATACTCAAACTGAAGGTCCTTGACTTCAGGAGGGCAGATGTCACAAAAATGAAGGCCTGAGTAAGGGACAACCTTAGTAACACAACAGAAGGGAACATTGAGGAAAGTTGTACAAGGCTGAAGGATGCAATAAACATGGTCACATCACAGTGTGCCCATCAGGTTAGTAAGAACAAAAGGAGGAAAAACCCACTATGGTTTTCCAAGGGGGTGGCAACTATGGTGAAAGAAAAGCGTATAGCCTTCAGAAAGTACAAGGAGCCAGGGAATGAGGTGGACAAAACAGAATACAAACAAAAACTAAAAGAGACAGGAAAAGTGATAAGAAATGCAAAGGCTCAGATAGAGGTTAGGATAGCTCAGGAAGTTAAAAAGGGTAATAAAACCTTCTACAGGTACATACAAGAAAAAAGGAAGACCAAAGAGGGCATTGTTAGAATCACAAAAAAGGACAGATAACCCACAGAGAAAGACGGTGAGAAGGCAGAGGCACTCAGTGAGTACTTCTGCTCAGTCTTCACACAGGAAGCAGACGGAAACAGACCAGCAACAGGCATAAAGAAGTGTCCAACTGAAGGAATAGACACAGGTCCCTTCACAGAGGAAAGGGTCCTAGAGATAATAGACAAGTTAAAGGTAGATAAAGCTATGGGGCCAGATGGGATACACCCAAGAATACTTAAAGAACTTGGGAGAGAACTGGCAGCCTCCTTAGCAGTGCTCTTCAACAAACTGTTGAGGAGCAGGGAGGTGCCAGAGGGTTGGAAGAGAGCAACAGTAGTACCACTCCACAAGAGTGAAAGCAAGGAACAGCCAGAAAACTACTGTCCGGTTAGTCTAACGTCAGTCATGGGAAAACTGATGGAGTCCCTGCTGAAGGAAATAACTGCAGCATTTTTGGAGCAAACTGGGCAGCTTGACAAAAATTAACATGGCTTCAGGGCAGGGAGGTCCTGCCAGACAAACCTGGTTGATTTTTTCAATTGGGTCACCATAACAGTGGATCAGGGTGGGATAGTGGATGTAGTTTATCTGGACTTCAGCAAAGCTTTTAACTGTGTTCCGCACAGGAGACTAGCCAGAAAAATGGAGAACATGGGAGTCGGGCCCGAAGTAACGAACTGGGTCAGAAACTTGTTATGTGGGAGAACTCAGACAGTATTAGTGAATGGCACTCTGTCAGAACAGGGGAGGGTAAATAGCGGGGTCCCGCAGGGCTCGGTTCTAGGGCTAATCCTTTTCAACATATTCATCAGTGGCATTGCAGATGGACCGAAGGGAAAGGTGTGCCTGTTTGCAGATGACACCAAAATCGGCAACAGGGTGGACACATCAGAGGGACAGCATAGCATGGAAGCTGTTCTCCGAAAACTAGAGGAGTGGTCCAGGACCTGGCAACTGAAATTCAATGCCAAAAAATGCAAGGTCATGCACCTGGGAAAACGTAACCCAGGGAAACTGTACTCAGTAGGAGGACGAGAGTAGCTGGTGGCTACTAGGCAGGAGCAAGACCTGGGGGTGATCATATCAGATGACCTCAGGGTCAGTAAACAGTGTGAAAAGGAAACACTAATGCATAAGGAGGGGCATCACAAGCAGAAGACATGAAGTAATCATGCTTCTGTATCAGTCCCTGGTAAGGCCTCACCTGGAGTACTGTGTCCAATTCTGGAGGCCACACCTCAGGGAGGACATAGATAGGCTGGAGATGGTACAGAGAAGAGCAACAAAGATGGTGCAGGGCTTGCATCAGAAACCGTACAAGGCAAGACTAGATGACCTCAAATTATTCTCCCAAGAGCAACACAGGAATTGTGGGGACGTAATCAAAACATTTAAATACCTTAAAGGCAACGACAGGGTGCACGTGCAGAACCTGTTTGAGTTAAAAGACAACAACAGAACTAGAGGGCATGACCTTAGACTTAAGGGAGGAAAGTTCAGGAGCAATATGAGAAAATTCTTCTTCACAGAGCGCATTGAGAAACCAGAACAGCCTACAGGACGGGGTGGTGGGTGCCAAGACAGTGGGGGGATTCAATCGGGCATGGGACAGACAATGTGAGATACTCAAGCAGGCAGCTAAGTGGGGGGGGGGGTGGAAACCAAGGGCAGACTTGATGGATCATATGGTCCCCATCTGTGGACAACTTCTATGTTTCCTCTGTCCTAGGGTATCTGGCTACGTGTTCAAGGACCATAAACTGCATGCAATCAGGTTTAGAGTTGTGATGAGCTTCAGCAAAATAAGCACCTAGAGCATTAAGTAGATTGCCATTAATAATAGCCCTAAAATGCTCCTGTATATGAATTTTGTAGGTCTGGTGGTCCTACCTATATAGTAGAGATCACAATTGCACCAGCATGCAGTACATAAACAATAAATGGTGTTGTACAAGTAAGAAAATGAACAATTTCAAAGGTTTCATTATCTTTGCAAAATGTTCTACCTGTGCTGGCATACTTGCATAAATTACACCTACCACATTTACACCTGCCACATTTAAAAAAATGCTCTGTTTTTTTTAGTAAGCCAACTGGACCCTTCTCCATGGACGTGGCTGTGAAATGACTGTGCACAGTTCCATCATCAACATTCCTATTTTTACTGAAAGTAACTCTTGGTTTTGAGCCTTTGAGAAAGGATTGATTAGAATCCAAAACATGTCAGGCCAGACTAGGTTTTTATGGGTGAATAAAAAATGGATAAGTAAGGACTTTGCCTTTGAATATTTATTGCATCCCTCTTATGGAGTTTGTGTGTGCCAGAAACCTTTTTTTCACCTGCTTTAGTAGTTTCTGTGCAACACTTCCCAGTGCGCACTCATTTTGCCTGTAACTCTTGGTTTTGAAGCAATATTTTCTTTTAGTATAGGATCTGTGAGGAGAATGGGCCACAGTATGTGTGTACAATGCCACCTACCCTGCCGGCAATTGATCCAGGAAATCATTATCATAGAACAATTTCACCTAAGGTGAATAATTTCTCCATAAGGTATAGATGCAATTAATTTCTTGGGATGTGAACTATTAGCATGTAGGACAGCAGTAGCACCTGTGTCCTTGTGAAAAGTAGTAGTGGAAATTTCCTGGCCAGGAGCACTCATGAGTTTAAGGTCCAAGAAAGTAATAGAATTGCTGTCTCCCTCATAAGTAAAAGCAAGATTCAAATAATTTGCGTTCAAGTAGTTAACAAAAGATGGTATTAAACTAGTGTCACCTGACCAGATCAGGATAACATCATCAATAAATGTAAACCACTTAATTATGTCGTTTAGGTAGTGATTATGTTGGCATCATAAATGAATCTTTCTTCAAAAAAAAAAACATGAATAAGTGGGCATAAGATGCCCCCATAGCTGTGCCACAAACCTGGAGATAAAAATCTTTGCTGAAAATAAAAAAGTTGTGTGTTAAATTAAATTCCAAGGACCTTAATAACAAATGACTGTGATGAGCTTGAAGAAACTCCAAGGAATGAGCACCGCTGACAGAAATGTGCATGCACGGCACTCAAGCATGCGCAGTTGCATTGAATAGCATACTGCCATTTCCAAGATGGTGGTGCTGTCAGAACTGCGCATGTGCGTGTGGCATGCATGCACAGTTCTAGTACAGAATGTGGAAGTAGCAGCCAAAATAGTGCTGCTGTAGCTCTGCAACGAGCGACCGTGGTGGACTATTTTAAGCTCTGTTAGACTATCAGAAGGATACTTCTGAAAGTCTAATGGAAGTGTGCCACGGTCTCTCGTTTTTCAAAACTACACCAAAATGGCTGCAGGTTCTGCCTCCAGCCGTACAAAGGTACAAGAAATGTC
This sequence comes from Neoceratodus forsteri, assembly GCA_016271365.2. NCBI lineage: Eukaryota > Metazoa > Chordata > Ceratodontiformes > Ceratodontidae > Neoceratodus > Neoceratodus forsteri. The sequence goes on from CM028132.1 coordinate 472,410,273, forward strand.
CATTTGATCTGGCAAGAATAAAAAGGTACAAGGAATGTCCGTTTGATCTGGCAGGAAAAAGTCAACTGCCTACAAGCCCTAGTGATGCCATATGGATGTATAGAGGCTACACGCGTCAGTGGTAGGCCAACTAAAATTTGCATCCCATTTCAGTCTCTTAAGTTTACTCAAAAGATCCATACTGTCCCTTACATGTGATTTTAATTCAAAAATGTAGGGTTGGAGAAAGCTATCTACAACAAGCATTTGTCAATGCCAAATGATTCCTTACATGGTGTATGTATCAGGGGTATATTGTGTTATTTGAATTATAGGGAGGGAAGGAGTAACAAAATTGTTAAACAGAGCTGCAGTTCTGTTTGGTGTTTCTGAACAGGTGGAGCTGTTTCTCTGACCTAAGTGCAACATGAGCCTGCCCCTTGCTTGTGCATTTAAGCACTCTGAACACCATCCTAGTCCTCCTGGGGCACAATGGATGGGTCAGCACAGTCAGGGCACACAGTGGTGCTATCTCCCAAACACATCTGAGAACAGTAAGAGTGCATTGCTGGGGGCCTTTTTGAAGGAGCAGTGGCGGACAGTTTTGACTAATTGGGAGACACACTCACAGTATGCTGATTTAATACTGCCTAGCAACACATGCAAAAATATTCAGGAAACATAGAAGTTGTCAGTAGATTAGAGCCCACAGGCCCACCACATCTGCCCTGTTTCCCTAGTGTAACCCTGGCGCCGTTATACCAGGCTTGACCAAGGTTAAGGGGCCTGGGTCCTTACTTTAACTTTAAACTGGTTCTTTCCCAGGATAATACAATTTCACAGTGCCTTCACCCAGAATATACTTACGTGGACTACAATAATACCTGGTACAACCCTCTGGAATGCTGTACACACCCACAGTACCAATGTGCCACCCTAAGCATGGCCCAGTAAACATTTCCCCACATTTCAGACATTTTTTGAATTATTAGCTCTCTTTAATAATGTGCTCACGAGACAGGATTATGCAAAACAACAACAATTTATATACATGGGGAAGGGTTAGGAACAGGGAAACAGGAACAGAGGTCAAGTTATTTACAATAATTAGATTTGGATTTGGTATTTGGATTGGCATGAAATCACAATAATCATTTAGCATTTTACCTTTAAGCATCCGTCACAGTGGCCACCCACCAACCTCTAAGGCATTCAGATCCCTGATTGCTGTCTAAGCTATCTGAACTAGAAAAGGTGACACATTTATTCCATGCCCACACTGGTACCAGTTTCCAGACTGTATTAAAACCCTGCAATTCTAATACCTAATATCTGGGTACCCAGTACTATGAGTCTTAAAGATGCAGGCCTGTTACACATTGCAGCTGATGTCGTTGGCCGGCTGTTAGGGCCTTTAAGGAAAATAAGCAGCTTCAAGTTCAATTTTACTTTTAAACCCACACTGATTGTAGTTTGCAGAACCTGGCAACACTGAACTATTTATATGTCCCTCCAATAACAGGGTCGGTCCCTGTGCACTCACTGTTTAGAAGTCTTCATTGGTAAGTCACAATCAAACTGTACAAGGCAGAATTAGGTGCTTTCAGCAGGCGGGCTCAGACTCTGGAGGCTAAGACGCAGGCAAAGGCTTACAGCCAGCCACCCAATACTTACTTGGTTTACTTGGTTACATGGGAGAAAAGAAGGCCAAGGCCCATCGAGATTGTCCCCCACCACCATGGCGGGAAAAGTTAAACCCAGGAACTATTAAACTTCATCCACTGGTCCAAGCCTCTTTTAAAAGACTGAATGGAATTACTGTCCACCAAATATTGTGGAAGACTATTCCACAGTCTAGGGGTTCTTACTATACAGTAGTTTTGACTTTTATTAGTTCTTACTTTTGCCACATCAATCTGTTTATTGTGCAGACGTGGTGAAATCCTTCTATCAGAGAATATTAGGCCACATTGACCCATAAGATCCTGAGAATTTAAGATTTTATATAATAATGGCAAATCACCTCTGGTTCGTCTAGTTTGTAGGGAATGTAAGCCAGTTTCCTGTAATCTGATGTGATAATCACTGTTGGCCAATCGAGGTACTAGTTTTGTTGCCCTCTTCTGAATTATCTCCATTCTATCTATGTCTTGTTTTAAATATGGGTTCCAAAAGGGAGACCCATAATCAGAATGGGGCCTAACATGGGTCCTAAAAAGGGGGATAATACATTCCTGGATCCTAGAGACGAATGTTCGTTTTAATTCGGGTGAGTAGTGCAGTTCCTGTATGGATCTTACAGCTTTTGAGATGGAAATTTACACCTTTACTTCTGTTGGCAGTGCCCCTCTCTGGGCTGAAATCACTCTCCGGAAAGACCAGGCTGGGACTGAGACCAGCTCGCTTCAACCCTACGTCTAGAATATGCCTCCAGAGGAAGCACATATGGCATGCCCTAGGTAGCACACTACCAGGCTATGTCCAAGGCCAATCTGATGGATGCATTGTATTCAGCACATTTATCAACAGCACTTTCTATGCTTGCTCATGTCCCTTCAACCATGGGCAAGCGTGGCCGCCATAGTCCTTTTAGCTTTAGATATAGACTTTCACACAGGTGGGTGCTTTTTCCCTAAGGCTAGGGTGACCCGATTGCTCACAGTCCATACCAGACCAATTTATTTTCAAAATGTACTTTACTTTGACTTGGAAGTTTAACTAGTTACTGCAGCTTTTCTCAAGCATAAATTACTCAGTTATAGTCCCTTGTGGCTTTGCTGGCATTAGCAGCTCCAACGTGGATATTTAGGAGCTCTCTGGAATACCAAGCACTGTTGGGTCATCTCTGTGTGTTCAGGGAGCTTTCTTTTCAGTTCTGTATAACTTGACACAGTCACAAAAACAGCATTTTACATATAGGACCATCCACGGTCACTCAATCAGTAGGCGTCCACAATCTCTAGGCGCTGATCAGACGCAGAGTATCAGACAAACAGTCACAATCATTAATTTCTGGACTTCGATGCCCCTTAAAGATCTTTTAACGCTTGTAATTGTAAGTAGAGGTTTACTCACTCAAGAGGATTCGCAACGCTTTCCCTTTTCTGGAATGTTACAGCCAATTCTTCAGCATGCTCACTGCTAAGGCAGAAGCATTTCTTGCAGCTCTTTCACAATTGCAGGCAGGTGCTACCTTCTTTCCACATTTTCCCAATGTGGAAGGGACAAGGCTAGACCTGGAGGACAATTTCTGGCAACCCCCAGGCTAGCGACTGCTGCTGCTGCTTGTAGCCACTTGTTTCTCTGGCAGAAGAAGAAGAAGAGCCCCCCCCCTGTGGAGAGGCTCACACACTGAATTACTAGGGCCATTTTGCTTTTTGGGTTTGTGTGGTGTAGCTCTGGCTGAAAATAAATTCACCTGCATTTGCACTTTATAACATGTATGGTATTTCTCTATTCGAGTGCTGTCCCCTTGGTGGTGTTGTTGTGGTTGTTGAGCTGGCCGCCCACTGACAGCACCGGCCTTCTCTGGAGCTGCACAACAGATTTGGGGAACTACGAACTCTCTCTCTCTCAGCTTGGAAAATATTGTCTTTTATGGAGTCCTTCTGTGGCTCCCGATTGTCTGAGACTACTTCTAGCTCCCACAATAATTGGCTGAAAGCACTTGTCAGCCACATAAATGAATATTCATTAGCTTCACTCGATGCACAATAGGCCCCCAGTTTAGGCACCTATATTAGGTCCCTGCCTTTCCCCCACAAGCACATGGCAAAGTCCCACAAGTCTCTGACACTGTCCCAACAGTCTTTGCCCAGAATTCTGGCTTTCCAATTGGTTGAGGCTACACATAAATGGCTGCTCAAACACACAGTCCCAATGTAGATTACCACAGTCCCAAATATAAAGTTCTGGTGCAGCCAGGAAAATATGTATTTAGTTACCACTGCCCCACTGTTCAATAGTTCCTTCTGTGCTATTGTAAACGCTGCCCTGTTTAAACATATTACTGCAGGCTTTAGCCTGCCACTGCTGCCATGATACCATGCCCCTAGGCAGCTGACAGGAGGCTCACAAGAGTCCCACTTTGAAAGTCTGATGCAGCCTGAATAAAAGTTATTTATTTTTAGAAAATGGCTTAAGTAAGCACACAAATCTGATTGGCTGACATGGCAGCAAACTTGGGCAATTATTTTTTAATAGTGCCCAGTAAAAAAAAAGTGCCAGTCCAAGTCCCACTAAACTGCATACGCTTCTATAGTGGTGCCCAGCTTGCTTTCTTTTTGGCCAAAAGCACCTGATACAATTTGAAATAGCCGCCATGTTTTTAGCTCACTTACCGAGAGCTACTAGTCCTACCCCAACACCCCTTATTTAAGTGGCAGCTGCCTGCTTTAAAAAAAAAAGAGAAAAAAAAGAACACACTGCAGTTATTTTTGTGGTCGGGAAGGGAAAAATCAATTTTCTCATAGCCATGTTCATTCACCACTCTCCCGACCGCGCTCTCATACTCCTCCAAATGCTAGCGGGAGCCCAAAGAAAAACTAAACAATTGGTGCTCACATCTGAAATTAAACAGAAAAACTCCCTTTATTATTTTGCGCTTTGGGACAGATACATTTCCGTCCGTCCGTTGCTCAGTTTAATCGGCAGTTCTCTCATGCGCCTTCCTCCTAATGGCAGTCTGCTGTGATTGTTAGTGCGTGGCTCCCACGCTGCCACTCACTCGGATTTAATTCCCAACAAAAATCTGCCATCCAATACACATTCTGTAAGTCTGAATCTATGTGTGTGTGTGTGTGTGTGTGTGTGTGTGTGTGTGCGTTGGGGGGAGGGGCAGTAAACAATCAAAGCAACTCTGACTAACAATCTCTACCTGTAAGGCAGGGCAACCATGACAACCAGCTCTAATGTAGGTGGAGGAACTATTTTACCACAAAAAGCAAGTTTTAACATGTAAACATAAAAGTACATTTTTTAAAACATAAAAAAATACACTTGCCCATATTCTAAGCGCAATAATACCCTCCAGGGTGGGCATTATTGGGAAATACCAGACCTTCCAGGGCCTATAAGGCCCTCCGCCTGTGGCATTGGGCCTCATTATGCCCTTGTGAGGTCTGGTATTTCCCAATATTGCCCACCCTGTCGGGTATTATTGCTTACATAATATCCCCTTTGCTTCTTAGCTCCTTAAGTACCCTGAGCAGTGTCCACATCTATTTACATTTATTTTTACTTTCGTGCCTGTTTCTGCTATTAAAATGTACAGTCCTTTGCAACAGACAGGCACCTTATTAATATTTATAGGGCTCTCATGCATATTAATGATCCCTTAAAATGCGCCGATTTTCAGGGCCTCATTGTGCCCTTTATTCACAAACCCCTTGCACAGGTCACCAGTCCCCATCTAGACAAGGAGGGACACTGAGACCACTGAACTACCTCCTGATTGACCGCAAGGTTGGCGGTTGGGAGATCAAAGGCGCGGCTTGCGCATGTGCGATTGCCGCTTAGCACCAGAGTGCTACAGCAAGCAGCAGTAGATCGCGGTCCAACTCCTGAGCCTGAAATGGGCTAAAATTACACTGGGACTGCTCAGGAAAACCTAGGGCACATACTGGACTCGGGTTGTGGTGGTGAGAGGGGACAACATTCGGGAAAACTGGCAGGCATCGGAAAGCACTCCAAGGAACAGGAGCATGAGAGGCAAGTGGACCATTAGGTAAGCCCCCATTTGGGGGGGGGCACCACTAGCTTGGAGTGTGTGGATCTTAATCAGTCAGCAGTCTTCTTCCCTTCTTTTTTCAAGCTCCCTTTGTGTCTGTCCCAAGGTTTCTTGAAACCTGTAACTGGTCCTGTCTCCACCACCTCTGCAGGCAGACTGTTCCATTTGTTCACCACCCTTTCTACGAAAAAGTACTTCCTTACATTACCTCTGAACCTCCACCCCCCTCCAGCTTCATATTGTGCCCCCTAGTCCTTGAGCATCTTTTTCTTTGGAAGATGGTACCATCCTGTACTCTGTTTCTCCTCATGAGGTATTTGAACACTTTAGACATCTCCCCTTCCCCCTCCTGTCCTCCAGTGAATACATATTTAACTCCCTCAGCCTTTCCTCGTAAGGTTTATCATGTAGGCCTCTCACCATTTTGGTTGTCCTCCTCTGTACCGCCTCTACTCTGTTTATGTCCTTTTGAAGATGGGGTCTCCCAAACTGGATGCAGTACTCAAAGTGAGGCCTCACCAGTGATCTATACAGTGGAATTATTGCCTCCTTGCTTCTGCTGGTGATCCCCTACATATGCAGCTCAGCATCCTGCCTGTCTTCCTTGCTGCCATTTCACATTATTTTGACATCTTCAGATCATCCGAGGTGACATCCCCCAGGTCCTGTTCCTGCTTTGAGCTTACAGTTTACTCTCCCGCAGGTTGTAAAGTGCCCCAGGGTTTCTGTGCCCCATATGCATTACCTTGCACTGTTTCGTGGTGAAACCCTGTTGTCAATCCTTTGACCAGTCCTCCAATCTTTTTAGGTCTCTTTTCATTCTTTCCACCCTGTCTGGTGTGTCCATCCTGTTGCAGAGCTTTGTGTCATCTGCAAACAGGCATACTTTCCCTTCCAGCCCATCTGCAATGTCGCTATAAAGACATTGAAGTCCTAGCACTGATCACTGGGGAATTCCACTGGTTACTCTGCCCACTGCAGAGCGTGTTCTGTTCACCACCACCCTCTGGGTTCTATTTTCCAGCCAACTCTCTACCCATCCCACTAACTTGCAACCAACTCCCAGGTTCTCCAGCTTATTTATCAGCCTTCTGTGTGGAACTGTATCAAATGCCTTGCTAAAATCTAGGTACTGCATGCTACATCCATAGCCCCTCCCCAATCCACCTCCCTGGTCTCCCAGTCGAAGACCTCTAAGAGGTTCATCTGTCATGTCTTCCCCTCTGTGAAACCATGCTGTCTTGGGTCTTGCAGACCACTAGTTGCCAGGCAATCTACTATCCTTTCCTTCAGCATATTTTCCACTAATTTGTGTACTACAGAGGTCATGCTGACTGGCCTGTAGTTGCCCACCTCTTCCTCATTTCTGTTTTTGTATAGCAGGACCACATCAGCCCTCCTCCAGTCCTCTGGTACTTCCCCTGTTTCCAATGACAAGCTAAACATAGCTGCTAGTGGTGCAGCCGACATCTCCCATAGTTCTTTTAGTATCCTGGGGTGCACGTTGTCTGGCCCCATTACTTTATTGACTCGTAAACCCCCCAAATTAGGGGGGCTTACCTTAAGCTGTCTCCCTGGGCTCCTTTAGTGCCCACTGCCTGGCTGATATCCAGTAGAAGAGAGTTAAATCCATGTACAGTATTGTTGTGCTACTGCTCAACAATACAGTTAGGGTTCAATGCTAAAAAGTGCAAAGTACTGCACTTCAGAGCAAAGAACCCAGGGAGGGGTTACCAGCTGGGAGGAGTGTAGCTTGGTACCACTGAGGAGGAAAAGGATCTAGGGGTGGTTGCAAAGGGGAAAATGAACATTAGAGAGCAATACAGGAAGGCAGCAGCAAAGGCCAACAGGATGCTAGGATGTATTGCAAGAGAAGTCAAGGAGCAGGGAGGTGATCCTGCCTCTCTACAGATCACTGGTCAGGCCACACCTGCAGTACTGCATGCAGTACTGGCACCCATATCTGAAGAAGGATGTAAGATTACTGGAAGAGGTACAACGCAGAGCAACAAAGATGATCCAGGGATTGGAGGACAGGCCATATGAGAAGAGGCTGAAGGAGTTGAATATGTACTCCCTGGAGGAAAGAAGGGATCGGGGAAATATGACTGAGACCTTTAAGTACTTAAAAGGAATAAACAAGACAGGCAATGAAGGGATATTTAAGCTAAGGAGGGGAAGGGACATGAGTCAGCATGGTCTTAAATTGGAGATGGGAAGATATAGGAAGAAAATGAGGAGACACTTTTTCACAAAGAGAGTTGTGGCAGAATGGAACACTCTGCCAGAGGAGGTGGTATCCTGTACAACAGTAGGTAGTTTCAAAAAGGGATGGGGGGGAATTGTGAAGGGAAGGGGGTGGGGCAGCTGCAAGGTAAGGGTGCTAGCTGCACACTTGAGCAGACTTGATAGACCATGTGGCCTGTTTCTGCTGGCAAATTCATATGTTCGTATGCTCTGCATGAGTGTGCAAGCTATGCCACCACGCTGTCCCTTTAAGAAGTCAGCCTGGGTGTATAAAGTACGTAGCCTGGGCTGGGTCCACGTGAAACAAAGCTCACGATTAGCCAGGTAGAACCCTGAGAACATCCACTCTGCAGTCGCTCAGCAGAGCAGAGGGAGTGCTGTTACAATCTGTAAATATTTATTTCTAAAACAGTACTGTTGCCTTTTAAAATGAACTGTAAGTGTGGACTATTTACTTTTTTTGAAAGGGAGCCACCATGTTTGGAGCAGGACTCTGCTTTTAGACCAATTGGAGTGCTAAGGGTCCTTATTACAGTGACTTCTGGGAGAAACTGTGAACGTTTCTCTTGGCACCTATTTTAACCAACTGGGACTCCAGAAGTGTGAGTGACAGTTTGGGCAGCCAACCGGAATAGAGAAATCCCAGTCTTCAGAATAGGACAGTTTGGAACAAGAGAAATTCAAATTTGAGCTCTCTCCATGTGGCTTAGCTGAGAGACATAGGGAAAGGGTCTGCCTTGCCTCCCTGTGTAAATTGTTTGGGACTGCCTCAAAGCAGAAAAATAATGTTCCTCAGCTTCCAGAGCTGAAAAGGGGAGCACTTCGCTGAAAGAAGTATCCTTTGCTGAACTGTCTCAGTGGTCAAGAAATTGCTGTGAGGAACTGCCTCAGAGACTTCTGTTAAACGTGGAGCCTGTAGATGTTGCGATTGTCTCCTGTCACGTTTAACAAGTGGGAGACCTGTTCCAAATATTTCCTGTTTACCTCAGCAAGCACTGAAAGTTTTACAAGCTGCAAGCTGACTGTGTTAATTGAACTATGCCATAGAGTAAACTGCATGCGTGAGCCTGTGTCACGAAAGGCCCAAGAGACTGTTGCTGCAATTCACTAGATGTCCTGGCTAAAGACCAGCTCAGGGAGTCAGCCCCTTCGGAGAGAAGAATCTCAGGTTGCAGCCACCTTGAAGGGAAAGGCCATGAATTAGAGATGAGTCATGTCGGCCCTGGTCCCCATGTGCCTGCCTGGCAAGAAAGAATCGAGCCTGATTTCAGCCATCAGTTCCATTGGTCCTGGTACCATGTGTAACCTCAGAGTCTTAACCCTGCAACACAAATTAACATAGAAACATAGAATTTGACGGCAGATAAGGACCGCATGGCCAACCCAGTCTGCCCATTTCCCTGCCTACTGGATAAGCTGCAGATCCTAGTTAACCAGCAGCCTACTTCTTCCTACCCCAACCCCCTAGAATTGCCTTATGACTGTCCCATGCATGCTTGAATTCCACCACTGTTTTTGACTCCACAGCCTCCTCCGGAAGGCCGTTCCAGCCATCCACAACCCTCTGTGAAAAATACTTCCTTAAATTACCTCTGAAGCAGCCCCATCTTCAAATTGTGACCCCTTGTTCTTGCACACCTCTTTTTGAAAGATGCTACCTCTTGGACTTTGTTGATTCCTTGAGGTACTTGAAAGTTTCTATCATGTCCCCCTCTCCCTCCTTTCCTCGAGGCTATACATATTAAAGCTCCTCAAGTCTCTCTTCATATGTCTTCCGGTGCAGACCCTGCACCATTTTAATTGCCCTCCTGGACAGCTTCCATCCTGTCTATGTCTTTGCTGAAGACTGGGTCTCCAGAACTGCACGCAGTACTCCAGATGTGTGGTCTGGACCAGCTGTCTGTACAGAGGATAATAATTTACTGTTTTCTACTGGTGATGCCTCTCCCTATGCATCCCAGTATCCCCAGCCCTCCTTGCTGCCCTCTCACATTGCTTGCCCACCTTTAGGTCATCTGATATGACTACCCCCAGGTCCCTTTCCATTTTTGTTGTTGTTAGTATCTCACCCCTCATTGTGTACTCTTCCCCTGGGTTTTTGTTTCCCAGGTGCATTACCTTGCACTTCTTAACACTGAATCTAAGCTGCCATACATTTGACCATTCCTCCAACCTTGCCAAGTCCCTTTTCATCCTTTCCACCCCACCTTGTGCATCAACTCTGTTGCAGATCTTTGTGTCATTTGCAAAGAGACATACTTTTCCTTCCAGTCCCTCTGCAATGTCGCATATAAAGACATTGAAGAGGGCCGGTCCTAATACTGAACCCTGCGGTACCCCACTAGTAACCCCCCTTTCTTCAGAGTGGACTCCATTTACTATTACTCTCTGTGTCCTATTCTCCAGCCAATTTTTACCCAGGCTGTCATCTTGGGACCCACTCCCAGGCTAGCTAACTTGTATACTAATCTTTTGTGTGGGACTGTGTCAAATGCCTTGCTAAAGTCTAGGTAGGCCATGTCCACAGCCCCTCCCTGATCTACTACTTTGGTCACCCAGTCAAAGAAATCTATCAGATTTGTCTGGCATGACCTTCCTGCTGTGAATCCATGCTGCCTTGGGTCCTGTGCCCTCTGGCCTCTAGATACTTGACAATTCTTTCCTTCAGAAGTGATTCCATCATTTTCCTACCACTGAGGTTAAACTAACAGGTCTGTAGTTTCCTGCTTCTGCCTTGCTCCCACTTTTGTGAAGGGGAATCACATCTGCCCTCCTCCAGTCCTCGGGTACCACCCCATCCTCCCATGATTTGTTAAACAGGGTAGTCAGTGGTGTCACTAATTCTACCCTTAGTTCTTTTAGAATTCTGGGATGAATCCCATCAGGCCCCATTGCTTTGTCCACCTTCAGTTTTAAGAGTTCTTTCAGAACCCTTTCTTCTGTAATTTAAATTAAAGTGTTTGTTGTCATCTGATTTGCCTTCTAAATTCACCTTGGTGTTTAACTTTGATTGCCAGCCATCGGGCTGTGGATTACAATTGTTTTACTATTTGAAAGGGTTTAATCTAACCAAGAGCACATTTTATTTGTTTAAGAGCCCCAACCAGCTGCAACACCGGCCGAGCCCCAACCAGCTGCAACACCGGCCTACCCACAGCAATGTTTCAGTCCTGCACCTAAATCCAAACTGGGTACCCAGCACCATGAACTATTAATTACAGGGTCTAAATGTGATGTTTGTATGTCTAAAGCATATCAGCTAAATGCCATGATCTTTAACCATAAATTCACACCCTTTCTCTTGTTCAGTCTCCTGAATAAATCAGATTTGTTGTTTGAAGTTTAATCTGGCCTATGAGCATAATATTACTCTGTTTCAAGTTATTGTGTCATCCAAAAGGTGCACCGTTATTGTTGGTAACTTTTCCTTGCAGGTACCCAGGAGGTGTCCTCAGAAGCCAGAACCCTGGTGGTAAGTGTGGTGTCCATGAACATATTATTGACGCTCACCAATAATTATACCTTGAATGCCAAGTACAGTGCTTTGTAAAATTTTATGTGTAAGGTCACTAGCTGGGGCTGTGGGTAGGTACAACTTCCCAGAGGGTTATGCTATCTCAATATCTAACCCACTTACATTTTACACTGGGTGGAGGCACCGTGTCAAAGGGCATTACTGTTAGAGCCCAGGCCCCTCAACCTGCAAGTAGGGAAGCAGGCAGGGGTAGTAGCCTATTGGGAGGTGGTGTCCAGGTTACAGACTTTTGCTGTTGTTAGTTCACTAAGGATCCTTTCCTCTTAGAAGGGACTCATGTCTACCAACCTTTCTTTTATGCCTTTCTCCTTTAATGCTGGCCCCTTACCTGCTCCCTCCTCTGTGAATACTGAACAAAAGTGATTGTTCAGTAGGTCTGCCTTGAGGTGATCTTCCTCCACCCAATCCCCATCCCTAGTTTTCAGCCTAACTATATCCCTCTAGGTTTCATTTTTATGCTTGCTTGCAGGCATGTGCAAGAAACATAGTGCCATCATCTGAGATTTCGGAGGTGTGTCACCCCCTCTTCCACTTCAGTCAGTGTGTTGGCAGGCGTGGCCCCTGTAAGCCAATACATGCTGGAGCTGTCTATGACAAGCTCCAAAATGCAGTGGCATACAGTTGAAAGGGGGAGCTATGCTTCAATGAGCAGCGATAAGATATCGCCTGCATGCGCGCAGCTCCCCACACACACACACACACACACGCATACCGCTGCGTGCTGCCCCCAGCACACACTCTGTAGCCGACGAGGGGTCCAATCCCCCATCGGCTGTGCTCACCTCCCCAAGCCTTCAAATGCCACGCTGGGTGCCCACCCCAGCGTGGCACCTCAATGGTATAGCCGACGGGTGCCCAATCCCCTGTCACCTTCACTGTCTTCCCCGAGTACTGGATGCCACGCTGGGAGCCCACCCCAGCGTGGCAACTGATCCTATGGCCAACGGGGGTGCCCAATCCCCCGTCGGCTCCACGATCCCCCCAGCCATCCTTGTGCCACGCTGGGAGCCCACCCCAGCGTGGCAAACGTCCCGCGTCGTCTTTTTAATTTTTACCTGCAAAATAAAACGGTCCCATGGCGCTTCTCCCAACCCCAACAACCCGCACCCACCCACTGTGCCCCTGCCTCCCACACCCCCACCTCATACTTGCCTCCGGAGCTCGGGCGCGGCCGATCTTCGTGGACCGGAACACGTCTGCACTCTTCAAAGCCAACCGCAAACTGAGGAAGTGCCGGTAAGCTGTATAATGGGCTAGATGGGGTTTTTTCAACTTTGTTGCATATCTCAGGCATTTTTTGGAATTTTTGCACCAAATTTTCAACATGGGGGTTTTGGGACCCCTCCTCATGAATTCTTGCACTGTCATGGCGTTACTCGGGCCCGAAGGGTGATTTCGCAGCCACTGCAAGAAATCACCTTTCCGGAATGATTAACAAAACGACACTGCCACTGTTCATAAGGTGGGCTCTCAAAAAGACTATTTTGAAAATTTGGTGGAAAAATTCCTAAAAATGACTGTTTTACGAGTGTGCGTTAGCGGTTCCTACGCTTTCACTGTAAGTTTGCGAATTTTCAATATTTTCACTCCAGATTTTCAACATTGCCATTTTACCACACCTTCTTATGAACAGTATAGCTGCTATTTTTTATATGTCTTAAAATGTGTTTTCGCGTATTACGTAGCATAATGGTGCTGTTGGTGTGCCAAAGCAATGTTTGGGACAGATTAAGAAAATCACAGTTACACTGTTCATGAGCAGAGGTCTTAAATGGCTATGTTGAAAATTTGGTGACAAAAGTCCATAAATGACTGTATTACTGAGTGAGCATTGGCAGTTTCCACGCACCCTCGTAAGTTCATGACTTTGTAATATTTTCAGTCCAGATTTTCACCAGTGGCATTTTTCCACACTTCCTTAAGAACAGTACAGCTGTCATTTTTCACAACATGGTCGAAGTGTGTTTTCACACTTTCAGCGCAGAGATGCGTGGTCGCTGTGGGAAATCATTGTTCGGGACAGATAAAGAAAATCACAGTGACACTGTTCATGATCGGAGGCACCAAAATGCCTGAGTTGACAATCTGCTGTAAAAAATCCCCAACCTAATTATATTACGGGTGTGCGTTGCACAGATTCTATGTACGCTCGTCACTTCACCATTTTTTTAAATATTTTTACTGCAGATTTGCAACATTGCCATTTTTTACACCTCCCCATGAACAGTACAGCTGTCATTTTTTACATCCTGTTCAGAATGTTTTTGCACCTGTGGTGCTAAATGCCGTAGTCGTGTGCATAAGCAGCTTTCGGCTAACAAACTGATATTGCCCCTGTTCATGAGGTGGGGTCACAAAAAAAACATGTTGAAAATTTGGAGTGAAAATACCAACGAATGCCTGAGGTATTAGGGTTTCCAACTATAACGCCCAACCCTGTAGAGAATGACAGGCATCAGGGGTGTGACTTGGGAGTCTTGCCTGTAATGCTTATACCATTCCACACCCTGCAGCCAGTGAGAGGCATCTAGGTATGCCTTGGACTCTTTGGCCCCAAAGTTCACCCCATTCTCCTATATCGCACCCATCTCTCCATATTTTCTAATGGAATGGGGTGCGTATAAGGGCCAAAGACCCCAAGGAACACCGTGACACTTGTCAGTGTCTGCAGGGTGGGGTGTGGTGAAATGGCGTGGCCGTTATGCCTGACAACCCAAAGGCACACCCCAATGCCTGTCACTATCTGCAGGGTGGTGGTGAGGTTGGCTTCAGTTCAATACTTCACTGCCATTCCTATTACGCAGCTCTGTAACTTCTACACTACCACTGCCAATGCCAGCAAGCAAACATTCGGCATTGACAAATGCTTGTTTTCACTTATATACCTAAAAAAAGTTTTATTTCCTCTTTTTATCGAGGTTGCAATGCTTTCCTCTGTCTCTGTCTTTGCTCTTCTAACTGCCTTTCCTGCCTCCCTTTGTTTGTCTCAGTAACTCACTCTATCTCTCTCTTGTGACTGTATTTCCTAAAAGCCATCCTCTTTGCTCTAACCTTTTCTGCCACTTATTTGGATAACCATAATGGCTTCCTTTCCCTCTTCCCTTTACTGATTTGTTTGACATAGGGCTGTGTTGCTTCCTCAATTCCTTCTTAGATTGTTTTTCACTGCACCCCCACTGTTGCCATATTCCCGACCCCACCAAGGGCGCCATTCAGAAAATCTACCATTTTCCCGTAATCTGCCCTTCTGAAGTCCAGGATTTTTGTTTGTGTGTGTTCTTTTTCATGCCCAGCTATTATCTCAAACCACACCACACAGTGATCACTGTTTCCTAGGTGATCCCCTACTGAAACCTTTTCCACACTATCCCTGTTCATAAGCACCAGGTCCAGAATTGCCCCCTCCCGAGTCAGTTCTGGGACAAGTTGTCTTAGGAATGCCTTATGCAGGTCATCTAAGAAATTTCTACTCCTGGCCATTGTTGACGCTTGTGTTTGGTAGTTTTCTCCCTCACCTGACTTTTATTTATGACTGCCTGATCTGGGGGGGTAGATTCCATCACCATTCCATCCTCCACCTCCACCTCCACCCTTGGCTAGTTTAACTCTTCTTGATATAGCATTTAAACTTTTCACTAAGGACCGCAGTCCCCACCCTGGATAGATGCAGGCCATCTCCTTTATACAAGCTCTCATCCCCCCAGGTAGGGCCCCAGTCCTCAATTAGGCTAAATCCCTCCCTCTCACACCATTCTTTCAGCCATGTGTTGAATTCATTGATGTGGTGCATCCTAGCCTCACCCTTGCCGTAAACAGGCAGTACCTCCGAAAAGAATACGGAGATTGCTGTCTGCTTGAGGCCTCTTCCCAGTCTTCCAAACTCCTCCTGTACTCATCTTTTTCCTTCCTCATCCCTGGCCAGGTCATTTGTCCCCATGTGGGCAATGACATCCAGCTCCTCCCTCCTTGCAATTTTCCTTGCAATCCTCTGGATGCGCTCCCTGTTCCTCCGAGCCACACCTCCTGGCAGGCACTTTACCTCCCTGTCCCCCTTGCTCCCTGTTCCTAACTCAATTCCCCCAACAACGGAGTCCCCCATCAAGAGTTGCTTCCTCCTCCTCTCCTCCGGGGTCCTCCATTGCCCACCCTTGGGGGGTCCACTCTGGACATCCCTTACATCCCCCTCAGACACTACCTCAGGAGCCACTGTAGGACCATCCAGTTCCTCCAATACTGTGAAGGAGTTGTGTAGTGTTACTGTCTGGGGATGTGACCATGCACCACTGCCCGAACCCTTGCTGAGCCGACTGTGGTCCACCCTCTCCTTCTGCTTGGCAACCTCTGAGTAAGTGGAGGTTGACTTTGTGGTCCCTGGGTGAGGGCAGAGGTCCCCCAAAACCTTACCAACTCAGCCCAGAAACTGGCAACCTCCGCCCTCAGCCCAGAGACATCCCTACAGATGGGCAGCACCGTAGCATCCAGAATGATCTCCTGAACACTGCTGCCCTGCAGCCGCTGCACTGCACCACTCCTGTCATCTTTGCTCCCAATGCTGTTTGACTTACTTCACTTTGTTAGATAAGTCCCCTTTGCCCCTCTTTATATGGTTCTTTATTCTATGCTCAGATATCCAGTTGATGTACTACCTCTTCCCTGGTTCCCTCTAGTTCCTTGGTAGGGACATACTTCACTTTGCTGTTTGGCCCCAAAGTGTACCGTATGTTGCCTCCCTCCTTTTTGCTTTTTTTTTTCAAGGTTTTTGTACCTGTCTCTTCCTGTCTCTAAAGCAGGAAGCTACACTATGTCCTGTGCCTATAAAGGGTGATGAGCATGGGTGGGTGGGTGAGATGGAGGAGAGTGGAAGGGTCTTTCGGTACTGCCCTGCAAGGAAACAATCAGTTGATCAGTGAGCACCACACTGGAGATAAGTCTCTAGCAAATCAAATGACCTCCTCTGCTAGGAGACAGCCTGCTGAGCTTCACTCTGTTCTCCTGGTCTCGGCTCCAGTAGCATGGTGTCCCTTTCTCCCAGTCCACCTCAGTTCCTAAAACAACAAAAAATGCTGCTACGTGCAAATAGAAAGAAAACCAAAAATATTACTGTTGTTTTTGCAATTGAAAGTTTATTAACCATTTCAAATTACAGAGAGGAGATCCACTATACATGTAAATTTACAATAAAATAATACCGAATAACATGGACAGATCAACTCTCCCCTGTCACCCCCCCACCCTTATCCACCCTTCCACACAGAATACATCTATGTAAACAGAATTTAACTACGAGAGGACTGATGTGTATATATATATATATCCTATTGACAAGAGTACAGTGCTATTAAGGGTCCCCATAGTCTGTCGAATTTCTTGGTTTTATTGTATAAACTAGCTATGGACTTTTCTATTCTGAGGTTTGTTAAAAGTTCTTGCAACCACTCAATATATGAAATCTCTGCCATATCCTTCTAATGTCTCAGAACCAATTTTTTAACAGACATGGCTATGAGTGCAATGTGATATTTATGGCTTACAATAGAAATAGTTGCAAAATCCTCTAATAAACAGATTTTGGGTGTAAATAAGTCTGTTAAGCCCAATAATGGGTCAACATTCTGTCTGATATAATTCCACAGAGAGACTACTTTAGGGCACGTCCAGAAAATGTGTAGTAAATTACCCTCATCTTGAAGGCATCGAGTACACGTGGATGATGGGAGTAATCCCAGTTTAGCCAATGTGTGAGGGGAATAATAAAGATTATGTAGAATTTTGAATTGCATTAATCGGAGCCTGTCTTGTATGACAAACTTATGGCAACCATACCATAGGGAGGGCCATATAAAATCCTGGTTAGGGAAAAGGGGGTACCAGTAATGTGTGGGACCGAAACTGTCGGGCCATAAAAATATTACTGTTGTGCAGAATCACCACCTATATCTCAGACCTTTATCCAGTGAGACAGCATCTGCTGCTGCCTGCGTTCTGATTGTCTCTACTTAAACAAGGTCCCCGATTGTTAAAACTGACACCATTTCCCTGCTGTGTAATTGGCTGGAAGTCGCCCGTGTCACAGATTGCATGTACCCCTTTGTTCTTTAGGGCATCCACTGTACAGAATGCTTTTCAGTTAAACCAAAAGAGAACAAAACAACTAAAAGGAGGCAAACTGTGTGATACCTGAAGTTAAACCTAAAGCCCACAACACCACAAGAAATATGTGACTTTAAAATAGCACGGGACTTTTTCCGCTCCTTCAGTGCTGCCGTTCAAGTAAAGAACAAAATTACTGAACAAAACTACTAAATAATACAGTTTAGCATAATGAATTAATCTGAAAATTGGAAACAACATTGTGATCTGCCAACTTTGTTTACTCCCAATCACCACCCCACCCGAGCAGCTCACACAGAAATATTCAGGAAAGACAGCTTAGTTTAACCAATAATTTTGGAATTGAAAGCAATGTTTTGACCCACAGACTGTTTGCTACCAACCCCTTCCCCCCAAATACTTCTCAACTCTCCCTGCTAAGCTTCTGGAGCTGTTCATATGTGTCACTATTTTGGACATTTGTTCCTGAATTTTTTAAGCCATGTTTGACCTCACTTTCATGTATGGCTACCCCTGGAGGTTGAGAGGTATGTCTGACATTGTTTGCTCCTACAGGCCTCCACAGACTTCTGTTTGCTCCCCACTAGATCTCCTGTGCCCCCTGCCCCCCTTTTTATACGAGATTAGTTTTCTGTAGACCACACCCTCCACTTTGTTTGCTTTCCCACCCCTGCCACCTAACCAGCCCATGCATATGAAGAGAGACTTAAGGAGCTGAATATGTATAGCCTCGAGGAAAGGAGGGAGAGGGGGGACATGATAGAAACTTTCAAGTACCTCAAGGGAATCAACAAAGTCCAAGAGGGTAGCATCTTTCAAAAAAAGAGGTGTGCAAGAACAAGGGGGCACTATTTGAAGATAGAAGGGGGGCGGCTCAGAGGTAATTTAAGGAAGTATTTTTTCACAGAGGGTTGTGGACACATGGAACGGCCTTCTGGAGGAGGTTGTAGTCAAAAACAGTGGTGGAATTCAAGCATGCATGGGACAGTCATAAGGCAATTCTAGGGGTTGGGGGTAGGAAGAAGTAGGCTGCTGGTTAACTAGGATCTGCAGCTTATCCATTAGGTAGGGAAATGGGCAGACTGGGTGGGCCAAGCGGTCCTTATCTGCCATCAAAATCTATGTATCTATGTATGCAAAACTGTCCAGGAGTGACACTTTTTAGTTTAATTAATTGAACTGAACTTTGAATTGATTTGGTTCAGTTTGGAAGCAAAAATATTGTTATGACCAGTCCATCCATGCAGACTAAGACGCACCTGACCACTTGCTGATTTTTTGTTTCTGACCCCCTACTTTGTTTGCTCTCGATAACGCCTCCCATGATACAGATTGATTTAATAAAGAACAAAGTGCAGCACAGCAGCAGGGCTCTTTTTTTTCTTTCTTTCTTTCTTTTGTTACTAACTAGTGCCTCCCTACACTGCAATTCACAGGTTTTAGGGAGTAATGGGCGGGCAGCAACTAAGATGCAAGCATCAGGAGGCAAAACAAAGTTTAACTAAAAAACAACTAAACAAATAACCAGCCTCTTATCAGATGCTATGGAGGCAAAAAACAGCTGTGCAAATAACCAACCTCCCATCAGATGCTATGATGAAATGAAAACTTATGATTGGATGGTTGGAAAGAACAAATGAAAACTGTAGTCACATGGTTGGAGTCAGTTTTCCAATTGCTGCCTCCTCTCAACTTTTTTTTCATTCATAGATACATAGGCAGTGTCGGCAGATGAGGGCCTATGGCCCACCCAGTCTGCCCATTTGAGCTTGTAAGTTCAGCTTACGTTTTCCTAGAAGTCTGTTGCCCCTTACCCCTGACCTCCAGAATTCCTTTATGTCTATCTCATGCATTCTTAAATCCCGTGATTGTTTCAGCCCCCACCACTTCCTCTGGCAGGGTGTTCCACTTGTCCACCACCCGTTCTGTGAAGAAATTCTTCCTCATGTTTCCTCTGAATCGTCCTCCCTCCAACTTCATCCCATGCCCTCTAGTCCTGGAAATTCAGGACACCAAACCAAAGCCAATCACCAAGTAACTTACAAAAATAACTGAAAGAGTCAAGACACCATCCTGAACTAGTAGGACAGTTTTTGAATTACCCGCTGCAATAGCCATGTCAGTCACACACAGACCGATTACAATTACAAGCCAATCAAACCAACCAATAGCAGCACTCACCCACCCTAAGGTCCATCCTCTCTTTCTACTTCTCCTCAGTGCCAGCCACCACCACCCCAACCCTGCCCCCTGTAACTTTTATTGACGGACATGAGGGAGAGGTTCAGAGAAGGGTCAAAGTTATTTGTTTGAGACAGGCTTCGTTTCTTTGTTTTTTACTTCACTCTGCTGCACCATAGTAATGCTGCCCTGCTAGTTTTAGACATCTAGTTTGCTGTTGGTTGGCAGTAGGAAGAAGGTTGCAGGGAGTTATTTATTTATTGAATTTTGTTGACTGGGTAGGCCCATCCCTTTTCAGGGGTGACCGGGAGATACAGATGATAACCAACTGCAACTGAATCAGATATTTTAAGCTGTTGGTGGTATTTTTAGTGCATGGGGGAAATTTGGCCAGGACACCAGGGAAATTCCCCTACTCACCAGTAGGGGGAAACTTGACATCCTGGCACTCTGCCAAGTTGGCCACTCCTGGGTCGGCTGGAGAGAGGATGGAGGTTGTGGAGGCATAGGAGAGGGTCTTCTCTCCTGCCCCGATGCTGCTAGAGACCATGATGGAGGGAGATGAAGTTTGTACAGAAAGCAATAACTGGTTAATGGAGTCAGAACAATATAGACCAGAGATACCAAAGGAGAATGAAACTACAAGAAATAACACTGAGACCTGTCAGGAACCAGTTTCCCAACCAGAAGCTGTCACTATAAGTGAGGTCACAACAAGTGAGGTAACTGTGATTAAATTGCTAGCTTTAGAAGAACTGCACTACTTGAAAAGAAAAAGTGAACTCACTGCCCACTTGCACAAAATGCAGTCTGCACCTACTTATATGCCTGATGATCCATCTCAGCTGATTGTCTCTTCAGATGCTTTGATCTTGCTACTTGGCAAATCAACACAGTCTTCCTGTCAGCAGAAAGCCCTCAAATACAGGAATACACTAGTGCTTCAGACAAACAGTAAAGGTCTGCTACAAAGAACACTACCGAGGATACGTCAGGAATGGTAAATACGGACTGTTCTCAGTCCGGCCTAAGATGCCCCACGATAAATGCAAACTCCGGAGAAACTGCTGAAGTATGGTCAGTGGACAAAGCATTAAAAGCCACAGGATGGGAAAAAGACACTGAATCGGGAGTTTGGTACTCTGGCCCCTCCCCGATTCACATACCACAGCAAGCACAAGAGTTTGAGAATGAAGGGAATGACAACCCAGGACACTTGCAGACGGAAAACCCTGATTTAACTTTGCCACCCGAATTAAGTTTAATACAAAACCCCCCGCTATAAATTGTAACAAATAATAACACTGAGGTTGTTCAAAATATGGAAATTATTGTAGCACAACCCTCTGACTCTTCATATTCAAACCAGAGCTCTGGCACTGGTACCCAGCAAAGACAGAAACCACAGTCTTTTCCACAGAAACCATCAAATGCACCCAACTCCAGATCATATGCCTCTTTTTTTTTCAACCCCAATTCAACGAGCCAAATGCCATAATGCAGTCTGCCTACATTATATGGGGGGCATGGAAGAAACCTCTGATCGTTTTTTTGTGGCTAGAACTTTATTAAAAGATTCTATGCAGTTCTTTGCAAAGAAAAAATGTATGCACTGATACATGTATCAAATGAAACAACTTTCAATGTCAGCTTTAAGACATTAAATGGTTTGGAAAGGTTCTGGATTAAATACAGCAGACTGAAAATATCCCTTTATGGATTCCCTTTACGGTAATACCCCTCACAAAACCAGCACAAAAAACAATTACTGTTCTCTTTTGGAATGAAGGAGTCGGCATGATTGACTTGGTAGTATGGCTGAAACAACAATACACAGTTCTGAATGACCCTGAGGATATTTTTGACTCAGAAAATATTTGGACTGGGGGGTGGAGAGTATTGGTAATGCTAAAGTCTTCAGACACAGGGATACTGCACTTGCCAAATAGTTTTTTGTTGGGGAGGGACAGAGGGGTGCTATTTTACCCAGGCCAACCAAAGGCCCATTATAAGTATGGGTCCATTAGCCACTTAAGCAGTGTTTGTGATAAAGTAAAATGTTCAGTGTGTGGTGCCTTAGGCCATTCAGGTAACCATTGTGTTGAAGAGGCAAAATGTAATTTATGTGATGAAACCGGGCATACTTTTCAGACGTGCCCATGGGCCGCCCACAGTACACTTAACCTAGCTGATGGGGCAGAGCAAAGGTTATTCATTACTCTAGCTCTAGCTCAAAGGACAAAAATCACCTTCAGAGGCTTTAATTGTGAACTTTTGACTAAAGAGAGCTCAAAAAATTCTAAAACTTCTTAAATATTTTGTGATTCAACTTTTCTGTCTTCCATGTTAAAGACAGCTAGATTGCAGGATGCTTACCTAGAAACTACAAAAACCCACACTCCCACTTTTCACAAAGGTCCCTTGGCAACATGGATTGATTTTTTCTTTGAATCTCAACATCCCAAAATATCTACAACTCAGGTATCAGTAGTTAAATTTTCAGATCATAATATTTTATCCATTTCAGTGGGGCACGATAACCCTTTAGTCAAGGGGCCAGGAACTTGGAAAATGAATACATCTTTGTTGCAAAAAGAATTGATATTGCTTAACATAAGATAATTTTTAGAAGCTAGGAAATCAGTCTTTATTATATATAATAACCCCCAAATATGGTGGACTGATACTAAAGTGGAACTGCAAAAATTATTAAAACATTAAAGTAAATCAAACAGTAATGAACAGTACATACATTACATAGAAAAATGTCAGCACCTACAAAAATTAATAACACTATCACATACCACTGGACAAGACTATTCCAAACAGATAAGTTTGATAAAAAAGGATTTAACAGAGTATCATTCACAACAAGCATTTGTCAATGCCGAAATTTGCTTGCTGGCATTGGCATTGGTAGTGTAGAAGTTACAGAGCTGCATAATAGAAATGGCAGTGAAGTATTGAACTGAAGCCAACCCCACCACCACCCTGCAGAGAGTGACAGGCATTGGGGTGTGCCTTTGGGTCGTCAAGCATAACGGCCACGCCATTTCACCACACCCTACCCTGCAGACACTGACAAGTGTCACAGTGTGCCTTGGGGTCTTTGGCCCTTATGCACACCCCATTCCATCAGGAAATACGGTGAGATGGGTGCAGTATAGGAGAATGGGGTGAAATTTGGGGCCGAGGAGTCCAAGGCATACCTCGATGCCTCTCACTGGCTGCAGGGTGTGGAATGGTATGAGCAGTACAGGCAAGAATCCCAAGTCACACCCCTGATGCCTGTCATTCTCTACAGGGTGGGGCGTTATGGTTGGAAACCCTAACACCTCAGGCATTCGTTGGTGTTTTCATTCCAAATTTTCAACATGTTTTTTTTGTGACCCCCACCTCATGAACAGTGGCAATATCAGTTTGTTAGCCGAAAGCTGCTTATGCACAGCGACTACGGCATTTAGCACCACAGGTGCAAAAACACATTCTGAACAGGATGTGAAAAATGACAGCTGTACTGTTCATGGGGAGGTGTAAAAAATGGCAATGTTGCAAATCTGCAGTAAAAATAAAAAAACTGGTGAAGTCACGAGCGTGCATAGAAACTGTGCAATGTACACCCATAATGTAATTAGTTTGGGAATTTTTTTACAGCAGATTGTCAACACAGGCATTTTGGGACCTCCGATCATGAACAGTGTCACTGTGATTTTCTTTATCTGTCCCGAACAATGATTTCCCACAATGATTTCTCTGCGCTGAAAGTGTGAAAACACATTTCGGCCATGTTGTGAAAAATGACAGCTGTACTGTTCTTAAGGAAGTGTGGAAAAATGCCACTGGTGAAAATCTGGACTGAAAATATTACAAAGTCATGAACTTACGAGGGTGCGTGGAAACTGCGCAATGCTCACTCATAACACAGTCATTTTATGGACTTTTGTCACCAAATTTTTAACATCGCCGTTTTAAAACCTCTGCTCATGAACAGTGTAACTGTGATTTTCTTAATCTGTCTCAAACATTGCTTTTGCACACCGACTGCACCATTGTGCGCTACATGGGCAGAAACACATTTTGGGTGATATGAAAAATGGCAGCTGTACTGTTCATAAGGAAGTGTAATAAAATGGCAATGTGGAAAATCTGGAGTGAAAATATTGAAAATTCGCAAACTTACGAGCGTGCGTAGGAACTGCGCAACACACGCTCGTAAAACAGTCATTTTTTGGAATTTTTTCACCAAATTTTCAATGTAGCCATTTTAAGACCTCTGCTCAGGAACAGTGACACTGTGATTTTCTTAATGTGTCCCAAAATTTGATTTAGCACACCGACTGCACCATGATGCGCTACATGAAGGCGAACGTTTTGGACAAGATGTAACGACAGCTGCACTGCTCATAAGGAAGTGTAATAAAATGGCAATGTTGAAAAATCTGGAGTGAAAATATTGAAAATTCGCAAACTTCTGTGGCGTCGCGTAGGAACTGCGCGTCGCGGCAATGAAACAGTCATTTTAGGAATTTTTCACAAATTTTCAACATAGCCACTTTAAGACCTCTGCTCATGAACAGTGTCACTGTGATTTTCTTAATGTGTCCCATACATTGATTTCACACACCGACTGCGCCATTGTGCGCTACATGGACGGAAACACATTTTGGGCAAGATGTGAAAAATGACAGCTGCACTGCCCATAAGGAAGTGTAATAAAATGGCAATGTTGAAAATCTGGAGTGAAAATATTGAAAATTCGCAAACTTCTGGCGTCGTTGAACTGCATAGCACACCCTAAAACAGTCATTTTTAGGAATTTTCCACCAAATTTTCAAAATAGGCTTTTTGAGAGCCCACCTTATGAACAGTGGCAGTGTCATTTCGTTACTCAGTCCCGAAAGGTGATTTTGTGCGGTGACTGCGAAATCACCCTTCGAGGCCGATTAACACCATGACAGTGAGAGCATTCATGAGAAGGGGTCCCAAAAACCCATGTTGAAAATTTGGTGCAAAAATTCCAAAAAATGCCTGAGATATGCTGCAAAGTTGAAAAAGCCCTATCTAACCCATTATACAGCTTACCGGCATTTCCTCAGTTCGCGGTCGGCTTTGAAGAGTGCAGACGTGTTCCCGGTCCACCAAAGTCTCGCGGCGCCGAGTCCAGATGAAAGTATGGGGTGAGGGAGGTGTGGGGAGGCGAAGGTGCGCGGTGGGTGGCGCAGGTGGGGGCAGACACAGCGTAGGGATCGCTTTTATGCTTCAGGTTTTTTTTTTTAAATAAGGACGGCGCGGACGTTTGCCACGCTGGGGTGGGCTCCCAGCGTGGCACAGGGGATGGCTGGTGGGGGCATGGAGCCAACGGGGATTGGGCACCCCGTCGGCGATAGCATGTTGCCACTCTGGGGTGGGCTCCCAGCGTGGCACCCTGTACTCTGGGGGACCAGTGGAGCCAGCGGGTTAGGCACCCCCATCGGCTATACCATGTGTAGCCACGCTGGGGTGGGCACCCAGCGTGGCATAAGGAACTCTGTTTTGGTGGGGATTGGACACCCCTGTCGGCTACACAGTGTGTGCATGGGGGGGCGAGCATGCAGTATGTGTGCCTGTGTGTGTGTGTGTAGGGGGAGCGCGCATGAGCGGGCGATATCTTATCGCTGCTCACTGAAGCATAGCTCCCCCTTTCAACTGTACGCCACTGCATTTTGGAGCTGTCATAGACAGCTCCAGCAGGCATTGGAGAACTGCGGCCGCACCTGCAAACACACTGCCTGAATTGGAAGAGGGCTACCACACCTCCGAAAACTCGGATGATGGCACTATGTTTCTTGCACATGCGTGCAAGCAAACATAAAAAGCAAAATTACTACAACAGCAACAAAACTTCGGTACCATTGGGACTTTTGATACAGTCTGTCCATATGAAAGTTGTCAAAAATGCATAATGAAGAAAGAAATGGAGGTCTTATATGACAAGCAACTGAACCTCCATACCTCCAATAGACAGATGCAAAAATGTGTAGCTGACTACACTAAAGGAATGTATGGCCCTCTACATTCCAGTATAGAACATGCCCCCTTTTACCTCCCCCAAGTAGACATACTGGTACTACCCCGGGAAGTTAAGGACAAGGTTCAGCAAAATATACAGTATTATGATGTTAGCGAAGCCTTATCATCACTAAAAAATGGGACTGCCCTTGGGTTGGACAAACTCTCAATGAAATCTGTAAAATAATAGGGTCAGAACTAGGCCAGGAACTCACCCAGGTCTGCAATTATATTCTAGAAAACACATCCATGCTCCTAGATATGAATATGGGAGGACTTATTTACCTACACAAGAAAGGAGATAAAAGATATTTGCAAAACTGGAGACCAATAAGTCTCCTCAACACAGACTTTAAGATTTTAGCGAAAAAACTAACCAAAATAGTGCAAATAGTAATCTCAGGAGTACAGTCTTGTTCTATGCCGGGTCATAGTACAGTATATCAGACCATCGAATCCTCCTACGAGAGGTAGTTGAAAGGAGAAATAGTAGACAACTGTCAGGATTCTTAATTTCATTAGATCAGAGGCAAGCATTTGACTTAGTGAACCATGTGTTCCTATGGTTCACATTAGCTACATATCACATTCCAGATATTATGATAAAGTGGATAAAAGGGAGGTATAATATGACAACTGTTGTACCTACTACAAATGGGTGGAAGCGCCCGATGATCAGTATTAAAAGATAGGTGAAACAGGGGTGCCCTTTGAGACCCATTCTATATGTTTTCTTCCTAGACCCATTATTAAGAACAATAAATACATCTAATGATATACATCCTTTAACAAATACAGTTGTTACTATACCGTACAATGTTCTAGCCTATGCAGATGATACGAGTCTGCTAGTAGCAAATGAAGCTTCAGTCACAAAAGTAGTAAGAAACATAGAAATATAGAATTTGACAGCAGATAAGGACCACTTGGCTCACCTAGTCTGCCCATTTCCCTACCTAATGGATAAGCTGCAGATCCTAGTTAACCAACAGCCTTCTTCTTCCTACCCCCACTAGAATTGCTTTATGTCTGTCCCATGCATTCTTGAATTCCCCCGCTGTTTTTGACTCTAAACCTCCTCAGGAAGGTTGTTCCACGTATCCACAACCCTCTCTGTGAAGAAATACTTCCTCACATTACCTCTGAGCCATCCCCCCTCTATCTCCAAATTGTGCCCCCTTGTTTTTGCACATCTTTTTTTCTGAAAAATGCTACCCTCTTGGACTTCATTGATTCCCTTGAGGTATTTGAAAGTTTCTATCATGTCCCCCCTCTCCCTCCTTTCCTCGAGGCTATACATCTTTAGTTCCTTTAGTCTTTCTTCTTATGTCTTCTGATGCAGGTCCTGCATCATTTTGGTTGCCTTCCTCTGGACAGCCTCCACCCTGTCTATGTCTTTGCGGAGATGGGGTCTCCAGAACTGTACACAGTACTCCAGATGTGATCTTACCAACTGTCTGTACAGAGGGCCAACAACTTCCTGTTTTTTACTGGTGATGCCTCTCCCTATGCATCCCAGTATCCCCCAAGCCCTCCTTACTGCCTTCTCACATTGCTGGCCCACCTTTAGGTTGTCTGATATGACTACCCCCAGGTCCCTTTCCATTTTGTTGTTGTCAGTATCTCACCCCGGTTGTGTACTCTTCCCTGGGTTTTTGTTTCCCAGGTGCATTACTTTGCACTTCTTTGCATTGAATCTAAGCTGCCATACATTTGACCATTCCTCCAACCTTGCCAAGTCCCTTTTCATCCTTTCCACCCCACCTTGTGTATCAACCCTGTTGCAGATCTTTGTGTCATCTGCAAAGAGACATACTTTCCCTTCCAGTCCCTCTGCAATGTCTCTTATAAAGACATTAAAAAGGACCGGCCCTAGTACTGAATCCTTTGGTACCCCACTAGTAACCCTCCTTTCTTCACTGTGGACTCCATTTACTATTACCCACTGTGTCCTGTTGTCCAACCAGTATTTTACCCAGGCTACCACCCTAAGACCCACTCCCAGGCTGGCTAATTTGTTTATTAATCTTTTGTGCAAGACTGTGTCAAATGCCTTGCTAAAGTCTAGGTAGGCCATGTCCACAGCCCCTCCCTGGTCTACTGCTTTGGTCACCAAGTCAAAGAAATCAATTAGATTTGTCTGACATGACCTTCCAGCTGTGAATCCATGCTACCTTGGATTCTGTGCCCCACTGGCCTATAGGTACTCAACAATTATTTCCTTCAGAAGTGATTCCATCATTTTCCCTACCGCTGAGGTCAAACTGACAGGTCTGTAGTTTCCTGCTTCTGTCTTGCTCCCACTTTTGTGAAGGGGAATCACATCTGCCCTCCTCCAGTCATCGGGTACCACCCCATCCTCCCATGATTTACTAAAAAGGGTAGTCAGTGGTGTTACTAGTTCTTCCCTTAGTTCTTTTAAAATTCTGGGGTGAATCCCATCAGGCCCCATTGCTTTATCCACCTTCAGTTTTGAAAGGACTAATATCAACCCCCCTATCCAGAGTGCTTCTATTGACCGGATTAGGTATTTCCCCCTGCTTTTCCATTGTGAATACTGAGCAGAAGTATTCGTTCAGTAACCCTGCTTTTTCACTGTTGCTCTCTGCCCGACCACCTTCCTCTTTGTTCAGCCTCAGTATCCCTGCCTTAGTCTTTCTTTGGTCCCTAATGTACCTATAAAGGGTTTTTATCCCCCTTCTTAACCAAGTTGGCTATCTTTTCCTTGGTTTGGGCCTTTGCTATTCTGACTGCCTTACGTGCTTCCTTCTGCTTTAACTGGTACAGTTCTCTGTCCTGCTCCTTCTGTGTTTCCTTATACTTCCTGAATGCTATCCTTTTTCCCTTACCTTCCCCGCCACTTCTTTTGAGAACCATAGTGGTTTTTTCTTTCATTTTGATTTGTTTATTTGCTTCACACAATGACTTGTTGCCTCTGTGATGGCGGTTTTGATGCTTCCCCATTGTTGCTCCACCTCACCTTCTTGCCTGTTTGCTAGTGCTTTTCTGAGGCACTCTCCCATTTTGTGAAAATCAGCCCTCCTGAAGTCCAGTACCTTCACTTTTGTGTGGTTTGACTCTACAGCTAAGTTTATCATGAACCACACCATTTGGTGGTCGCTTGTTCCCAGATGGCTACCCACTTCAAGATCAGAGATCCTCTCTCCATCCCCATTTGAGAGTACCAGGTCTAAGATTGCTCTCTCCTGAGTGGGTTCCAAAACTAGCTGTCTGAGGCATGCCCCCTGTAGGGCCTCGAGAATGGCCCTGCTCTTGGATGTGGCTGCAGCAAAGGTGCTCCAGTCAACATCTGGCATATTCAGGTCCCGCATCAGCAATATCTCCCCTTTCTCTGCCATCCCAGGGATGCCTTCTATCATTTCCTGCCCATTTCCTCCCCCTGAGATGGGGGTCTGTATACAACCCCTGTGCGGATTGTGGAGCCATTTCTGGTCTCCAGGTGACCCACAGTGCCTCCTCTCCTCCCTGTTTACCCTTTAGTTCTGTTGCTTTTATCCCTTCCCTTACATAGAGAACTACTCCTCCTCCTCTTCTTCCCTCCCTGTCCCTCCCATAGATTGTGTACCCTGGTATGTTGACATCCCAGTCATGGTTCTCTGTGCACCATGTTTATGTGACTGCCACAATAACCAGATGCCTGGACATATGTGGGATCTACATTGGCTCAGTTGCCATGAAAAGGTTAATGGAAAATCCAACCACGAGCATAAACAGATGTCAGAAAGACAATTCAGCAGACCTAATTGTATACAAGAGTTAGAAACAATAGCACATTTATTTTTTCTATGCTCCTTTATACAAGGTTTTTGGAATTTCGTAGTTGATACCTGGAATGAACCAATCTTTGCTACAGTGACCTATATAAATATAATGTATCTTGATTTCTCCAATGTGTGGAAGAGGGATACCTTGTATGTATTATTTACTGTATTTAAATGGTACATTTGGACAGCTAGATGTTTATTTACACTACAGCAGAAACAAATGTCTCACCAAGAGTTATTGGGGTGTAAAATAGTGCATGATTTAAAACCGATTTACTTTTTAGAAACCAAATTGGAACATAGAAATGAGCTGATGGAAAGAAGGCAAGGCCTTCCTTGGATAACGTACTCCGATTTCCCTGTTACATAAGTTATTTTCTCTTGTGTATTTTGTGATATTGTACATGCGTATATCTGTGATTGTATATAGTCATCTTTGAATAAAGTTTCCCCCTGCTCTTTTTGAGAAGTGCCATGGGATATTTAACGTCCACCTGAACATGCAGATGGGACCTCGGTTTAATGTCTCATCCAAAAGACGGCACCTCTGGAGTGCAGCATCCCACTCATGCTGCACTACAGTGTCAGTATTGGGATTTACCCCTAGTGCCTGGTGTGGGGCTAGAACCCACAACCTTTTGATCTTCTGGCCTCAGAGGCGAGTGTTCAACCTGCTGAGCCACTGACACTATTTTTAGAATAGAAATATTAAACAGTCCTCTGAGACAGCAAGTAAGAGTCCCCCCACGCCCCCACCACCACCAATGTCCGGGACATGTGAGGAGATATTGAGTGGAACACAGGGGGAGGAGGAGAGAGAGAGACATGGAGCACCACAGCAGGTGGCACTGAAAGTGAGATGGCTAGAGTACTAGGGCTGGCATCCTATTGCAGTGGCTTTGTTCAGGCGTGAATCTGTAATGTCACAATGGGGCAGAGAGACACGTGGTGCACCGCAGTAGGCAGCACTGAGCTGGCTAGGGCACTAGGAGGCCTAGCATCCTATCGTGAAGCAGCTGTATGCTTCTTTTTCCTTTCAACCAGATGTTGCGAGCCCAAGCCAGTAAGTCAGCGAGCAGCCTTCACAGATTCAGCATGGCAGTAACTCGTAGAGCTGCTCAACTGATTGCCGGCTGGTTTTATGCAAATGAAGGACTGAAGTGCTCTCTCATTGGAGCACTTCAGTCCATTCAACTAAATGAAGTTTCTACCCATCAGACTGTGACCAGTATCATAATAGACTTGCCTGGTCATATAATGTTATAGAAACATTGATTATGTAGGTAGAAGAAGACCCAAAGGGCAATCTAGTCTGCCCATTTCATCATTAAATGTTGATGACATAACAGTCTGATGCCTTGGAAAAATTATGATGTCAAAACTAGGGAATTATGGCCAGAAATACAGCACAGCTTACCTAAAATTAAAAAAGCCTAATGTTCTTTTAATACCTGTTTTTTTTTTCTATATTTGCAGTTGCACTCCCATTCTGAAACACTCAGAGCATCAAGAGAGTTTCCCAGTGGCTGGCCTTACAGCACAGTAACCTGGGAACCATATGTCATGCCAATGACCCAGGCTTGTGCCCTATGCCTGAGATGTCACTGCACACCATCAAGAGATTGAAGAGGCATCTGCCTGGACCTTCTCAACCTCCAGAAGAAGGTGGTAGGTTAGCACACTGCATGAATGAGAGCCACAGGGGACTTTGGAATACCGCATCAGTGGCAGGACAGAAGAGAATCACCAATTCAGCGGTAATCAGAAGGACAGGGGAGCATTCCATCAGCAGCAAGCGGAGGGACCATGGACCACTATATCAGTGGCGGAGGGAGGAACAGTGGATTATGGCTGTAAGGCTGGGCTTAAAACAGCAGTGCCCAGCCACAGAACAAGCAAGAGCACAGGTAGCTGTAATTGCCGGAGAACCAGCAAGACAGACCAGTCGCAGGGAGCTGAAATCGTTTAATGTGCATTATCCGGCTGGCACTGTAGTGGCTTGACTTTTCCGGGAGGCTGACATGGAGGGCCTGCAGCCAATCAAAGGCCAGGCCAAAGTTTGAATACACAGCAGGATGGTAGAAGGCAGCCACTCAGTGCGACCAAGGAGAGCCACCGGGAACTTTGGAGCGCCACATCGGTGGCAGGACAGAGGAGGATTGCCACATCAGCGGGACAGGGGAGCATCCCATCATTTGCATTGGCGGCAAGCAGAGGGACTGTGGACCACCACATTGGCAGCGGAGGGAGGAATGGCAGATCACGGCTGTGTGACTGGGCTTAAAACAGCAGTGCCCAGCTGCAGAACAAGCAAGAGCACAGGGAGCTGTTATTGCCAGAGAACCAGAAAGATAGACCAGTTGCAGGGAGCTGAAATCACTTGATGTGCCTTATCCGTCTGGAGCTGTAGTGTCTTGAAAGCACCTTCCCCCCACCCATCCCCTCTCCTGGCCTTGTTAAATACTCATTTCAGACACGGGGCAGGGTTTTGAAGTCTGTGGGAAAGGGCTTCAGCTGTAAACTGTGCCAACTGGACACAGAGTCTGGGAGAAAGGAGTTCGGGGAGCAAGCCACTCCCAACAAGGGTTTTGAAATTCTATGCTCTGGGTTAAAAGCTATGTTCAGAGTTGTATGTAGGGAGTGGAAATACCACATGTAAGGTTGACTGGTAACACGGATTTTTGTCTAGTATTCCCATATTCTGCAGGAGTCTTCTCTCTGAAGTTACTTGCCTGGTGGCCATTGGGGTTTTGAATTTGTACGCTCTGGGTTAAGGGCTATGTTCAGACTTGTATGTAGGGAGTGGAAATACCACTTGTAAGGTTGACTGGTAATGCTGATTTTTGTCTATTATTCCCATACTCTGCAGGGGTCCTCTCTCTCTCAAGTTACTTGCCCAGCGACCATTGGGTTGATCCAGAAGGGGCTCCAGCATGGCTAAGACAATAAGGATGGTGAAATGACTTGGAGGGATAATGAGATGGGGACAGGGATGTGGCAAGGCCCCCAGATCATGAGAGCAGGCATCTTTGGAAGGGTGGCGGTGTGTGCAGGGTGCGGCTCGGCCATGGTACTAGAGGATGGGGGTGCTGCATAATGTGCCAACATTTAGCTCAACTAAGGGAGGAGATCAGGTGGTTAAGTTGAGTGTTGAGTAGGGCAGGGGTGAGGGGAGATGGGGAGATAGAAGGCTCTGCTGTGGGTGTAAAATGGGGGGAGGGCAGAAGGGGGAATACTGGTGAAATTGCAGTGGGACTAGGAGCGGCACCTGACATGGGCAGGAGCAGCCAGGAGAGGAGGGGTACGGGCACAAGGGATTATGCAAGAAGGGATGATGATGTTGGGGTGGGCACTATGGGTAACAGGGGAACTTCAGGGGGCATTGGTAGGGGTGGTCCTGAACATGAAAAGGGCCAAGGGACCAGGCAAGTGGTCAAGGGCAAAAGACCGGGGTATGCACAAAAGAGAGCTGATGGGGGGGCATGCCAGTGGGGAGAATCAAGACAGTGGGTATAGAACTGAACAACAGATTTGCACCTCTAGTACACATGTTCAGTGGGGAAGAGTGATGAATTTGAAGTGGAGAAAGCCCCAGGAGGGGAAGGGAAATTAGGCAAGGTGGAAAGCTCCGCAGTCAGGAGCAGCGGGATTGTTCCCTTGCATAGGGACCAAGAGGTGGCAGGGGGAGCAGACAGTGTGGATGAGAGGAGGGGAGGGGAGGGTTGGAGGTGAGGGCACTAGGGGGAAGGCAGGAGTCGGGGTTAGCACAGGTGGGGAAGCTCGGAGTAGGGAGTCCTTGGGAAGGGTGGAGGAGGACCTAGTAGGTGGGGAGAGGGTAGCAGAAGGGGAAAGGGACAAGCAGGGATGTAACAAGAGGGAGTGCAATAAAACGGAGTATGACGAGGGAGGGAACATGAGTTCACCTGTGGGGCCTAGGGGGGTCATTAGTTCCGGGGGAGGTGCTGTGGGGAAAGACCAGAAAGGCATGGCAGGAGGGGAGGAGTCTAGGGAAGACAGGTCAGTGAGGAGAAAGAGCTGGAACAGGAGGGACAGGGCAGCAAAGGGCATTCAGATGGGGGGGTGGCCAGCACAGAGATAGGGGGTATGACCAGGGAAACCAACGAGGCAGGGAGTGCTCCTATTGGGGGACTCCATGATTAGGGGCATTAGGTGGGAAGGGTGGGGCTAGGGGGAAACCCTGTAGTGTCAGGGTCAAGAGTGTCTCTGGTTTGACTGTACATGAGGCCAAGCACTTGACCTATGCTCTGGCGAAGGACTGTGGAGGAACCCCTGATATATTAGTGCACCTGGGCACAAATGATATAGAGGGAAATAGTGTGATGGAGATTCAGGCATGGTTCTGGAAGTTAGCCAGAGTCTGTCGTGCCATAGGGTGCTCAGTCTCCTTCTCAGAGATCCTACCGGTGCCTAGGGCCAGTGTGGGGAATAAACAAAAATTAGGGAGGTTAATATATGACTCGGAGAGTAGTGTGAGGCCAGGGGGTATGGGTCGGTGGGGGACTGGGGTGCAACCTGGGAGGAGAAGGCATTGTAGCAAGGGATAGGCTCCACCCTCAGCTTGGGGGTGGGTTGAAACAAAATTGGCTGGATTCATCCAAGCTAGGTGGGTTTAAACTTGTGAGGGGGAGGGCTGGGGCTTGAGGCGGACCCTAGCATGCTTATCCAGGATGGGTATGGCCTCCTTCCCAAGTGAGGAGGAGGGATTGTGGACCAGGAGTGCCCAAGTGTGCATGAGGGAGCTTAACCAGGCAGCTACCTGGGAGCTAGCAGGGCAGGAGAAGGGAGCAGGGTAAGGGGACGCATTGGAGGGTGGTCCTGATCAACGCCAGGAGCCTCAGGAACAAGATGCCCGAGCTTCAAGCACTGCTAGTGGAAGGAGCAGTGGATGTGGCAGCTGTCACGGAAACATGGGCCACTCCTGGGCATGACTGGGACCTAAACCTAATGGGGTACACCATGTTCAGAAAGGACAGGACTGTGGGCAGGGGAGGGGGGTAGCATTCATCATTAGGGATGGCATAGGGATAAGCAGGGTAGGGGAAGCAGAGGGCCACATGGAAGAGTTATGCGTCACCTTGCAGGCACATAGGGGAATGAGGGTGAAGCTGGGGGTGGTATATAGGAATCCCACGAAGGCAGAAGAACTAGAGGAAGGCCTGGTGGCAAATATTAGGGACCACTGTGGTCAGGGGGTTGGTAGAACAGTGGTGCTGGGGGACCCAAACATGCCAGGGACTGACTGAGGAATCATGGTATCCTCATCGGCCAGAGAGCAGCATCTGCTGGATGTCTTCCAGGACATGTTCCTTGCCCTGCTGGTGGCTGGTCCAATGATGGAGGGTCGCATCCTGGATGTGGTCCTGACGGACTGCAATTTCATCAGGAACCTAGTAGTAGGGGACCTACTGGCGGGAATTGATCATGCCATGGTCTGGTTTTCCCTGGATATGGGGGATGGAGTAGATCACACCAAAACAATGGTGATTGATTTCAGGGGTGCAGATTTCAAGGGTGTGGAGTGGATCCTTAGGGGCCACTTGGAAAGGATCAGGCCAGGCATGGACACTGAGAGCAAGTGGGAAATAATTAAGAAGGAGCTCCTGAAAGCTACCAAAACCTGCACAAAGGAACGACGCAAGTATGGTAGAGCCAGGAAGCCGAGCTGGGGGACAAGGGAGGTCCAGGATGTGGTGAGAGAACAAAAAGACTGCTTACAACCGATACAGGCGATCGCGTGGAGTTATAGACAGCCAGGAAGATCACCAGGGTCGTGAGGTTGGCCAGGGCAAGAACAGAGCAGAGGTGAGCTCAGGGAATTAGGAGAGGTGATAAAGGGTTCTTCAGGTACATCAGGGAAAGGAGGAAAGGGAAGGGGCAGATTAGTAGACTGAGGTCGGGAGTGGGTGGGCTGAGGAGGCAGGGATGCAAGTGGCGGTCCTTAATGATTACTTTGTCTCAGTCTTCACTAGGGAGAATGGTGGGGTAGCACAGCATGAGGTAGGGCATGTTGGATCTGCAGATGGGGGAGGGGCCACAGATGTTGAAATTCCTGTTGGTAGGGTGTGGGAAGCCCTCAAGGCCCTAAGAGCGGAGAAGGCACTGAGCCCAGATGGCCATCATCCCAGGGTGCTAAAGGAATTAGTGAATGTCCTGGCTGCACCTCTGGTGGACCTCTTTAACTCCTCCCTTCAGTCGGGATGGGTGCCTCAGGACTGGAGGATGGCCCACACTGTGCCTATCCACAAGGGAGGCTCACGTGAGGAGCCAGGAAACTACAGGCCAGTAAGCCTGACATCAGTGGTGAGCAAAGTGATGGAGGTCATCTTAAAAGAAAGGCTTGGGGTGTTTCTGGAGGCATGGGGCCACCTGGATGATCACCAGCATGGCATTGTTCAGGGCAGATCATGTCAGACCAACCTGGTGGAGTTCTATGACTCAGTGACAAGGGCGCTGGACCAAGACAGGCCGGTGGAGGTCCTCTTTCTAGACTTCAGCAAGGCGTTTGACTCAGTGCCACATCCTGGGCTGCTGGAGAAGCTAAGGGAAATTGGTGTGGGGGTATGGTGGTCAGGTGGATAGGGAACTGGCTGGCTGGGCATTTCCAGAAGGTGGTAGTCAGGGAGAGGTTTCATCTCCTAGGCGGGTCATTAGTGGGGTCCCCAAAGATCGGTGCTAGGCCCACTCCTGTTTAATGCCTATATCTCAGACATCAGGAACAGTATCAGGAGTGAAGTGAGCCTCTTTGCCGATGACTTGAAGCTGGGGGCAGTGGTGGATAATGAGGAAGGTATCACATCAGGATGTCGACACCATCACGGCGAAATACCACCACAGTGACAGATGTCGCCAGGTCGAGATTTTCACTGTGATGGTCTGCTGCCAACCGATGAAGTGATTCCTGTAGTTGTGCCCCCACACTGTACAAACTCCGACTCGGAGTTGGTTAATTAGAGATGGGGGTATGCAGGGGGCACAATCTGCCCCCCACAGAAAAACACTTCAGTCCATCAGGAACAATGCTGACTGTTGGCATTGTTCCCATCGATGTGCAAGATGTCAACATTGTTGTTGTCAATGTCCTGTGGTAGAACCGATTAGGAAGGTAGGTGAGCCCTACAGGTGGACCTGGATGCTTAGAAGGGTGGTCCCGCAACTGGAAACTGAGGTTTAATACTGGGAAATGAGGGTCCTCCACCTGGGGCCAAAGAACCCAGCTCATGTGTACACCTTTGGAGGGGGAGACACTGCAGGCTTGAAGTGGGGAGAAGGACATAGGGGTGTTGTGAATGCCAAGATGAACAACTCAGAGTAGTGTAGAAGGGCTACGGACAAAGCAAACAAAATGCTGGGGTGCATATCCAGGGGGATAACCTCGAGAAGCCTGGTGGTACTCCTTCCGCTGTATAATTGCCTGGTTAGGCCACACCTTGAATACTGCGTGCAGTTTTGGTGACTGCACTTAAAAAGGGACATTGCACTCCTGGAGGGGATACAGAAGAGGGCAACCAAGATGTTGCAGGGTCTGGGGGAGATGTCCTATGAGGAGAGACTTGAGGAGCTCAACCTGTACTCCCTGGAGGAGAGGAGTGACAGAGGGGATATGATCAAAGTCTTCAAATACCTTAAGGGGGTAAATAGGGTAGTCCTGGACAGGGTGTTCTGGCTGAGGGAGGATGGGGCCATCAGGGGGCACCATATGAGGCTGGTCAGTGGAAGACCTAGGGGGAGACAAGGAGACACTAATTCACTGAGAGCATGGTTATCCTTGGAATGCACTGCCTGTGGAACTGGTGGCTGTGGATACTGTGGAGGGGTTCAAGAGAGGCTGGGATAGGTATAGGGGGAGGGTGAATCTGAGAAGGGGTGGCATCGGAAGGGAACCCCAGTCAGGGATGGGTCAGGGGGGTTTGGGGAGGGTGGAGGAGGTCGCAATGGGGCCCAGAACAGGCACTGGTCCTCAAGCAGACTTAATAGACCATAGGGCTGAGTCTACTGGCTTCTTAGTATGTTATTATGTCTACCTCCTGGTGGCAAAGGGGATAGACCAGATAGGGCACCTCAGTGTGAGAGAAAAGCAAATGGCTGCACACAGGCGTGCCATAGGGTTGTTGTATTAAGGTTTCACCACAGCTGATCTTGAGGAGGGTATGGAGAAAAAACAATGGAAAAAAAAGCAACCAAGTTGCAAAATGAGGATGCCAACAATCATAAGCCCTTGACCTAATGACCTAACCAGCACCAGACTGTGCTCCAGAGGAGTGTACTCCTGAAGCACATGCCCTGGAAGGGGACCAGGTGTGAGGCTGTTGGGCTGGGAAGTTGCTGGAACAGATCTGAGGAGGGTGATCAACAGAGTAGGTTATATCATTTTGATTAAAAAAGGGCCTCTCCCTTGAATGTGATAAAGGAGGTAGAGCTAGTTCGCAGAGTTTAGTAAAACAATGCACAATAAAATGGTCATCTGATAAGAACCTAAACCTCTGTATTATGCAATACAGCTTTGAAACAGTGCAAAGTGATTACTTACAACCTGTTAGAACAAGCAGTGGGTTGTGGTTGCAAAGCTGTGACTGGGAACAAAGCATCAGCTGGGAAAGGGTTCGGTTGGGGGATGCAGTCTGTCAGACTGCATAACAAAGGGACTTGGGCAGGTGAAATGCCACTGGATGTGAGGAATGTGTGGTACTTGGTGAGTGGGTGAAAGATGACTCGACTACTAGGGAGGTGGCATGCATACCAAAGAAATCATTCGGTCCCAACGTGACAAGTGGGTGGCTGGGTTGGAGTGGGCACTTTCAGGTGGCACGGCCAGCACCCACAGCAACTACTGTATGTGTGCGCTAGCGTCATGTGACTGATGCTGTGCCACACTAAGAAACAATGACAGTCACATACATGTTGGTGGGCACAAACCCCATTTGTGCTCTCTAACATCTGGGCAGCAAATTTACATTGTGACGTTGTTCACCCTCTCTCAACTCATGCCAAGCACTCACACTGCTTGACGGAGCTATCAGAGTGCCAGCAAAACAGCAGCTGTTGCTTTGGCCAGCCAGCACAGCTGGGAGAATCCGAAGGCTGCTAGTGAGGGGGAATGCTGTACACATACAGACATCTCTTAATATGCAAAGTAAGGGATCTCTTGGAAGGCTGGTCACCTGAACCTTGGCACAGAATGTCAGGATCCCCTGCCAATATTTCTGAATGCCTGGACAGAACCATAGATGTGCAGTAGAGATCCTGGTGATTCCTGGCCCCTCCAGCACACGTTTGTAGGGAGTACTCCCATTTTGTGCATTACCTCGAGCATCCAATACCACCTGTGCAGAATTATTTTCTGGAACAGCAGATACCTTATATTCCTGAAGGCCATATGTGCCTTCTTTAGCAGGCCTCTACTATTTTTTTCTTAGCTAGCATGTATTTTAGAAATTTGCTGTCTAGTAGTGTGCATCAATCCTTGTAGTTAATAGAAATGATAAACTCCATGGCAAGCTCAACTTGTACCTCATTTTGATTTTGTGTCTTATACGTATACACAGTCTTTCCATTATTATCTATGCCTATTCAACCAAGTGCGGCAAACACGAGGGACTTGCATCTGAGGTGTTTGATGCAAGTTGTGATTTGCATCAAAACTTGCATCAAATGGGATTTTCTAAGGTGGTATGGGTCTGTTCCAGACACTGGTGCACCAAGGCCCCCTTACACCAGGGTTGCGTCCAACAACCCTGGGCCCCATGTCACAGGGGGGCATTGCACCATGGTGGGGCTGCCACATCACCTTTCTTGGGATTTTGGAAGCCCCACCATGGATGTAGGAGGAGCCACCACTTAGACCAGCCTGGAGGTGGTCTAAGTGGCTTGCATCAGGCAAAACCCTGGAGCAATCATCCTGTGGGAGATCATGAGAGGCATGGGAGCCAGTAGTGCCAGGAGGAGAACAGTTGTTGTGGTCCCTTAAGGCCATAGCACAGGTTGTCAGTCCCCCATAGGGCACTGTCCCAGTACTGCTGGGGCACCCCCATGCCACCAGGGTAGAATGTCAATCTCACTCCAGCTCCCATTGATCCCCAAAGTATGCGCAATGGAGTGGCAGTGTAGTGCCCCCCAAGTCACATGAAGCCCTGATCCATGATCCTAAGAGGAAAACAACAACTTGGTCCCTGTCAATGTATACCTGTCTGGGCCCCCCCATGCTCATGTCATACCTGGAAACACCTGGAATGGTAGTACAGTACCTGGTGATCTATTGGCCCCCCACCCTGACAGGCAGTGGTCACCCACCCTGCTCCCTCTGTCCCCAAGCCACTTCTGTGATTGGCACTTCCCTACATACACACCACACAGCCAGCCCCATCGCATTGCACCTGCTGCACACTGTAGTGTCTGTGGCACAGCAGGTAGCACACATTCTGCAGCTGGCTGTGGTGGCAGAAGTGGCTCAGGGATGGGGGAGCAGGGTGGGTAACCACTGCCTGTCAGGGTGGGAGAGTAGGGGTCCACTAGACCATCAGGTGCTGTTAGGGCTCTGTGTGCTGTTCCATTCGGGGATGGGGGGCAGGCAGGATGTGA
Source organism: Neoceratodus forsteri (assembly GCA_016271365.2). Classification (NCBI taxonomy): domain Eukaryota; kingdom Metazoa; phylum Chordata; order Ceratodontiformes; family Ceratodontidae; genus Neoceratodus; species Neoceratodus forsteri. The sequence continues at coordinate 472,450,483 of CM028132.1, forward strand.
ATGGGGAAATCATGAATATTTCATGGGGGGGAGATTAGGGATTGCTGGGGTGGCAACTATACCACCAACGAGCTGTGTCAACATCAGGGATGGGGGCACTAGATCACCACCCCACTATGCATTTAGCAGGACATGACGGGGAGCTGCCACTAACCTGCCGGGCAGGAGCTACATGCTGGTGGCACACAGGCATGGGAAACTGCTCTCAGATGGCAACCCACCCCTTCTGTGCCCAGGTTCAGCCTTGGCGCTTCATGGGGCACCTGGGTTGCCCCCTGTGCACTGATCCAGGACTGCATCCTGGACTTGTGCCACAGCCTCCGATTGCACCACTCTTTCTGGTGCAGGACCACATGTTGCGGCTATTCCAGAAGGTTTGCTGCAAGTGGCAAACTTTCCAAAATAGCACCTTTTGTGTTTGTCATAGCTGCGGCGGACGCAGACTCCTACTTTGCCACAAGTTGCATCTGATGCGGGTGGCTTTGGAAATCGGGCCCCAAGTGCACACATTTTGAGGGGGTGTGTGTGTGTGTGTGTGTGTGAATAGCTGACCTAATGTATGACCTCTTGAGTCAACCAGCCCTCACATGTGACAGCAGAAGAACTATGATCCCCATCCCCATCCCTCAGGGGTGACAACAGCAGCACTATGGCCCCCATCCCTCAGGGGTTACAGTGGAAGCAGCAAGAGCAGCACAATGCTCCCATCTCTCAGGGGTAATGGCAGCAACATTATGGCCTTCACCCCTCAAGGGTGATGGCAGAAGCATTATGGCCCCTATCTCTCAGGGGTGAAAACAGCACAATGGCCCCTACCCCTCAAGGGAGACAGCAGCAGCACTATGGCCTCCATCCCTTAGGCATGATGGCAGCAGCTTCACTGCAGCCTCCATCCCTCGGGGGTGATAGCAGAAACACTACTACCCCATCCCTCAGGTGTGACGGCAGTAGTAACAGTGCAGCTCCCATTCCTCAAGGGTAATGGCAGTAGTGACAGCACTACAATTCCTTTCCCTCAACACCTACACCCCACATGCCCACGTCACAAATTACTGAGTCTCTTAGCTTGTCAGAACTCAGATGTGAATTAAGCTGAACCACTAGAGGTAAAGGTGGACTCCCTCAGTTTGGTCCTATCTAACATTTAACTGTCTGAATTGGCTCCTTTGAAATAAAGTGCCTTCACCTGAAAAATCCACAAGTGATTAATGGAGGACCTTCTAATGGAAAAATTTTGTGTCTCCCAATCATATGGATACCTTTTTTTATGTGGTCTCCATGAAAAGGGGGTCTCTCAGTTTTCATGTCTGAGCTCAGATATGAACTGAGCACCACTCTGCCCACCGGCATTGTACAGCACCTGGGGCCTTAACTTCTGTGTGTCCTTGAGTGTGCTTTCTGGCTTGGGTGCAACTGCAGCACTCCACTCAACCCTAATGGCATTTTCAGTGGCAGGCAGAGTGACAACAATAGGGCCACATAGCAAATTCAAGGGCACACAGATGCTAAGGCCCCACCAACTCATTTAGGGGAACACAACAAGCAAAAGTATCACCCCACTCTGCCCACTGGCATCATACAGTATCTGTCACCTTACCTGCTCTCTTCCTCTGAGTGAGTGAGAAGTCTGGCTTGGGTGATGTTGCTGCACACCACCCACCCACTCTGGTATCATGCAGTGACAAGTAGGGTAACAACAGCACCCAGGTCATACAGCAAATTCAGGAGCATACAGAAGCTAAGCTCCCCCTCACTCAGGGCACACAACTAACAAAAGTAGCATGGAACACTGCCAGTGCTTACACTGTCAACAGCCCAGCTCACCTGCTCAGCTTAAAAAAAACACTCCCAAAATTAAAAACAAAATACTGGCATAGGCTGGTGGTGCACAACACTGGTAAGTGAAATGGTGGGGTTTATAGCAAGATGCAGAAGCACTGCATGTTAACCTGAAGGGGGCATACCTCAGTAGGTAGTGGGGGCTGCCTTGATGATGTGAGTGATCACACAGTATTGTAAGACCCCTTCCAAATTGTTGATCCAACACAAAGACACCCAGATCAGCAAGCATTCCTTGAGCCTCCTAGCTCATCAAGACTAACAGTTCAACTTCCCAGAGACCCACATTTAAATAAATACAGTTAAGGACACCCAACTATACCCCCCCGCCCCCGCTTGATTCTCCAAGTGTGCTGATACAAAGCATTTGGGGGGATTTAATCATGAAGTGTAAAAGTAGCTTAGGCATATACTTTTTTCTGCACAAAAATTTTACTCTGGATGGAGAGCAGTCATATCAGCTGATCAAAGGGTTAGATGTAGAGCAGTTAAACTTTAACCCTGACACTCCCGCTCATGCTGCCCAGCCCAGTTCCCCGAGTGGGCTGAGACTTAGCTTGCTATTCTTTTAAATCATCTAGTGTGACAAATGTTTAGGCATATACTTTTTCTACACAGCAACATTACTTTCAGGTTGGCGAGCAGTCACATCAGCTGATCGAATGAAGGGTTAGATGAGGGAGCAGTTAAACTTTGAACCTGACACCCCAGACCCCACATGCAGTTCCCAGAGTGTGCTGATACTTATCTTTTTTATTTGTTTTGTATCATCCAGTATAATATAAATAATACAAGAAGTTTAGGCACATACTAAATGAAAATTGCACAGTACATTCAAGATGAAGGGCAGTCCTCAACTGATGGAAAAGTTGAAGGGGGCATGGGTGGCTAAACTGAAGCATGGATGGTTACAACAAAGCAGAGTGGGTGGTTTCCTTACTGATTCTACAAGCAGCAGAGCAGCATTCATTTTAAGATGCTAAAATCTTGGGAATTCCATGCAGTAACATTCAATTTCCACGAGGCACCGGTGTAAGAATTCAAAATCCACAAACCAAGAAGTATTCCATGATTTTTACTGGTATTACCATTAAACATGGAAAACCAGGATCCTTGAACTTGTTTGTTGAATTCCAAGTAAACAGACAGACATACTGTGGAGTCAAAAGATGCTGACACATCATGTTCTTATATGCTAATGCAGCTCTCAGGCACAAAGAGATTTCAACAACCAGAAAATGGAGACCCCTGGATACCAGTGAAAAATAAATTAAAGTAAGCATGTATATCCCCAACAGCTACATGAAAAGAGTTGTCTGTTGACAAGGAAGCAAATAATATTTACAGGAAATGAGGATGTAGTACTCCATTAAGCGTCTCCTCACACGAACCTTGGTGTTACTAAACATTGTAAAAGGCATAAGAGTGAGTCTACAGTTTAAAGTTATACTCTATTAAAACTGGAAACTTAATTACAGTTTCTAAATCTGGTTACTTTAAGACTTTTACAACTAAAATATTAACTTACAGAAGACTGGGTCAAAGTCCTCAAAATAAAGTCATTATGGATTATAAACTAGTAATAAGGAAATCTCATTCCTGATCTAGGATACAACCTGAAAAGAAGTCAGACTGGTATCAGTTCAAATAAAAGTCTTTTCAAATGACATCAGTGGAGTATGTACCCTCTACAAGAATAATGAGAACACAAAGTCCTTATCATCGATTTGAACTGCGAAACTTTTGGATGCTGCCATTGAGTCGTCTGTCTTCAGGCTAACTGGAGAATGGGGGAAGTGAAAATGCATCACACGGATGCTATATTGAGACCCCTCTATTACTGAACGTAGAGGCAATTTAAGCAAACAGTTTAAACACATGAAATTGTAAAAGTTCGAACCTTGCCTGTCATGTAGTGCACCAGGTCTCTCCCAACTTTTAAAATCACCAAAGATTCCCCTGCTCTGTCAAGCCCTAATTCCTGGAAACATAATGGAGCACAGTACCTGAGTTGTTAACTTCTGCATCTGTGTCAGACTCATTCTGGCAGGAGGAGATTTCTCTCTTGATCTTCTGCACTAGGCATCCAGCATCTGCCAGATCAGAAAAATGGGACTCACTGGCCCGGTGGCACAGAAGGTTGAGGCACTGAATGCCACACCTCATGGCACACTGATGACCCATGTTCGGGAATGAGCCCAGGTCATTGGAGGTCAGCACAGGGGGTGGAGGGCGGATCAACTCTCCTATCAGGGGGTGGTGGTGTGGCTTCCCTTGGCTAATGCCTGCCCCCTAGTGGAGGCCGGGGGGGGCAGCTCAGGCTCAAGGGTCCCAGGCAGTAGGCCAATGGGGTAGGTGGAAGGAGGCCATCACCAGGGGTGTAAGGCGCATACGCACCCCACGTGCATGCGTCCTTCTCCTGGGGCCCTCGGGAGAAAACCAGAGGAAAAAAATCACTGGCGGCAGGATCAGGATCAATTCTCCACAAGTGCCACTCCCGGGCCCAGTATCAGGTAAGCCCCAGTTACTCCCGGAGATGGGTCTGGGGGAACTAATCAGATGGGGTCGTCAGTGAGAGGTGCAAAAAGAGTGACATGATAAAAAAAAAAATGGAACTCCTTCCCACCCTAGAAGACTTTCAGTCTTACCAGCGTAAGCAGAATATGGTGAATCCCCAGTTGACTAAGTCTCACCTAAACATTGTTAAAACTTTTATGTCACTGGCGCGTGGAAGAATTTAGGTCTTAGAATATATGCACCATCGCCTCTCTCCAATTAATGGGACCCTTCTGCTTTGCAGCTTTCAGAACTGAATCCCCTTCTGCTGTGAATCCAATCACCACTAGAAGTGTTTGTGGACTGGAAAAGTTCAGTGCAGCTCTGATGTTACAGGCTCTGGGGGTGATGCAGTATTCTTTCTGGACTGAGATCTGACAATCAAAGTGTAGTATTTCTTCCAACCACCATTTAACAAATTCCAGTGGGAAGTCCACTTCTACCCCCTCTGGCAGTCCAAAATCCTGAGGGGTGTTTCCCATGCTCCATTTTCAAGATTTTCTATTCTCCGGCAAAGGAGCCCATTCTTCCCTACCTTTGGCCCACCATCACACTTAATGCTTGATCTGCTTTTTGCCCAGTCTCCATTTTCCTGTGCTTAACAGCCGCCACTGTCATGTCCAGCACCTGCATTTTGGATGTGAAGTCTTCCAGGCACTTGTCTATAGCCTGGATAGCACGAAGGAGGGCTGCACCAGATGGCTCATTCGGATCACTCTCAGCAGGCAGCATGCTCGGGTCTTTACTTGTAGTTGGCCTTGTGCCCTTTGGCTTCATGCAATCAGGCCTAGAAGTCGTTCATTTATTTTGACCCATAACTGCTTTTTTTAATTTATTGAGTTTCATAATAAAGACAAGACATCACTAACAAAACAAAAACAAGACTTGCTTTGCTGTTAATCAGAAATAATGTGTACTGCAAATATGTAACTAAACAGCATCATGAGGTATCACGTTCAGCAATTTCCAGAAGCCAAGTACCTGAGCTAGGCTGGGGTGGGGAATTTGGGCAGGAGCAGATCCCACAGCATGCAATCCAGTGTCCCTTCGGCCTGTTTTCAAGAATTATTCTCCAAAAATTCAATATAAGATCCATCTTATGAGAGATATGGCACTTCTCCCCCCAACCAGAACCCCCTCATGGTACAAATCCAGAATCTTTGGTTGTCACAAAAATGACCCAGCATCTCTATTAAACCTCAAATTTAGGGCAACGGTTATTTAGATTAGTAGTAAATTTCTCTGTGTGTTAGACAGTAAATATTATGGGCCTGATTCTAGAAGCTTGGCGCAAGTCACCACCAACCACCCAACGCTACACTCCTTTTATAGGGTACCACAGTTGTGACATTTCCTGTGGCAGAGCAGGAAGGGGCGGATCAGTGGGGCCTCCACAAGGTGATCTCATTTACAGGGGCACTAGTAATTTAACTTGTTATAACAAGTTAAACAAAGCACAATTAAACCATTACTTGCATTTTTTTTCCTTTTTTTTCCTTCTAATTACTCTGACTAGGTTACAAACCCAGCAACTTATTTGGAATGGATTTCATTAACTGCAGGTACTGTGGAACAATTTTCAGAAGGACAGTCTTACAGGATTTAGGACACTGTCCTACATGCTAGGCCTTTGGAGATCTTGGTCTCAGCTCCGGGCAGCATGGGCAGAGATTGCACGCCTCAAATTTCATATTGAAGAGGAAATACATTATAAGAACCACCGCCATTTCCCCAGCATCCAACAGAAAACCTCGACCGCAGAGGGAAGTTGGTCCAGGAGGTTGGCAGGTGGTTAGAGAGCAATCAGGTGCCCCATCACTCTCTGCTCTCCAACACATTACCTCCAAAACCATATAAACGCTACAAACAGGTATCTGCCTCTATCTCTGAAATCAAATAAAGAGGCAGAAGACACTGCAGAGCAGGACACTGCGGCACAGGAGCTAGCACAACAATACTCACCCAAATCAGGAACCAAAACTAAACAAGCACAAAGGAAATCCAAAAAACTTCTGATCATAGGAGACTCCATGATTAGGGGAGTTGATACCCATCTCCAGCCAGGGGTGATGGTCAGATGTCTCCCAGGTACATCAGCATGGAGAGACACTGACCGCATTGCTAAAATTGTTCACAAAGCAGGAGAAAACATTGATGTCCTAGTACACATAGGGACTAATGATCTCGCCAGCCGGTCAGTTGTGGAGACCAAGGAACACCTGACTAAGCTGGGTGACAAACTATCATCTATTTCTCGCATCTCCTTCTCTGAGATCCTGCCAGTCTGGGAGAAGGGAACAGATGGACGGAAGGTCAGAGAAGGAGAGATGGGGAGCTAAACACGTGGCTCAAGGACTGGTGCCAGGAAAAAGGACACAGATTTGTAGGGAACTGGCAACAGTTCTGGGAGCGAAAGTTCTTTAAATTTGATGGACTGCATCTGACTAAAGAGAGTCAGTGCATTGGGGCAGAAGTTTGGCGTCTTTGCAGAATATTTAAACTAGCAAAGGAGAGGGTGCAGCACCCCATACGTCGAATGGGAAGAACACCCCTCCCCCCTCAGCTAGTGGTCAAACAGGAATTCAGCGTGTTTGCCATTCATTTGCATCACCAGGTAAGAAAAAAGGTTTGTCTCCCCATACGATGCACAGGGGTAATGCCAAACTTCACCCAACAACTAACACACCAAAATCTGGCCAATGGAAAATCATGTACACAAATGCTCACAGCCTGGGAAATAAGATCCCAGACCTGCAGGCAATAATGTCAGAGGCTAAACTGGACATAGTAGCAATTAGTGAGACGTGGTTTACCAGTAACCACACTGGGAGACTTCAGTACCTGGCTATGTATTGTTCAGAAGAGACCGAGGTGCAAAAGAGAGGGAGTGGCCCTGTATGTTAATGAAAATATCAAAGCTACAGAAATTCAGAATACACATAAGGAGCCAGAAGAACTGTGGGTCACCCTGGAAACAGGAAATGGGACAGCCATAAGAACTGGGGTTGTCTACAGGCCCCCAGACCAGAGGAGGACATAGACACATTACTGTTAGAAGATATACAAAACATGACAGCTAAAGGGAGGTTCTGATAATGGAGACTTCAACATGCCAGATATAGATTGGTCAATACCAGCAGGAACATCTGCCAGAACTAGACTCATAGTGGATTCCCTGCAGGAGGGCCTCAAACAACTGGTACAGCAACCCACAAGAGACAGGGCTATCCTAGATCTAGTACTGACTAACAAAGAAGGGATCACAGATCTCCAGGTAGAAGGTCACCTGGGGTCCAGTGACCATCACATGGTATGGTTCAATTTGGCTACTACATCTAAATCATCCCATTCCAAGGCAAAAATATGGGACTTCAGAGGAGCTGACTTTGATAAGATGGCCAACAGAGTTAAGCTAGCCCTGGCAAAAAGAAACACAGGTGAGGAGGTACAGGCAAAGTGGGCAAGCATTAAGGATACAATACTTGAAGCAACATCCCATTGTGTTAGACAGAAAAGGAAGTGCAAAAGAAGAAGGAAACCACTTTGGTTCTCAAATACAGTAGCAGAAAAGGTCAGAGCCAAAGGCTGGCCTTCAGAAAATATATAAGGGAACACAGCGGGATGAAGATAGGGAGGCATACCAAACTGCCCTAAGGGAAGCAGGTAAGGCAGTAAGGCAGGCAAAGTCCCAAACTGAGGAAACACTAGCACGAACAGTAAAAGAAGGTGACAAGACTTTCTATAGATACATTAGTGAAAGGAGAAAGTCCAGAGGGGGTATTGCTAAGCTTAATGGAGAAAAGGGAGCATGTGAGGAGGAGGACCCTGTAAAGGCATCTATCCTAAATAGATACTTTTGCTCAGTATTTACTGAAGAGAAGGTAGGGCAGGGCCCACAGCTCAGCATCATGGACACAGGGGGGAGGGAGGTGAGCACTACTCCCTTCACAAAAGAAAGGGTCCTACAAGAGCTTGCTAAGCTCAGGGTGGATAAGGCAATGGGACCTGATGGCATACATCCCAGGGTACTTAAGGAGCTAAAGGAGGAACTAGCAGAGCCATTAGCAGAATTGTTTAGTGAGTCTCTGAGCACAGGAGAGGTCCCAGAAGACTGGAGAAGGGCTCATGTGATCCCGCTCCACAAGAGTGGTAGCAGGGAGGAGGCGGGGAACTACAGACCAGTCAGTCTTACCTCAGTAGTGGGCAAGATTATGGAGGCACTCTAAGGAAAGGATAGTGCAACACCTGGAATCCATAGGGGCACAGGATCCAAGACAGCATGGGTTTACAAAGGAAGGTCCTGTCAAACTAATCTCATAGATTTCTTTGACTGGGTAACCAGAGTGGTGGACCAAGGGGAGCAGTTGATGTCGCCTACCTTGACTTCAGCAAAGCTTTTGACACTGTTCACATAGAAGATTGATAAATAAGCTAGGTAGGCTCGGGATGGGTCAGAAGTTGGTCAACTGGGTGGCAAACTGGTTGACTGGCAGAAAACAGAGTGGTGGTAAATGGTATACAGTCAGAAGAGATGCAAGTCACAAGTGGGGTACCTCAGGGATCAGTCCTGGGGCCAGTCCTATTCAACATCTTCATTAGTGACCTCGCAGATGGACTAGAGGGTAAGGCTTGTCTGTTTGCAGATGACACCAAGATCTGCAACAGAGTAGATGATCCAGATGGGTGGGCAGAATGAGAAGAGATCTGGATAAACTAGCAAAATGGTCAGAAGAGTGGCAACTGGATTTAATGCAAAGAAGTGCAAAATCATGCACATAGGGAAGAGAAACCCTGAAGCCACTTATAGGCTGGGAGGGGAGTTGCTAGCAGTCACAAAGGAAGAAAGAGACTTGGGCATCATCATCACTGATGACCTAAAATCATCCAAGCAGACCTCTAAAGCAGTAGGTAAGGCTAGGGGGTGTTAGGGTGTATTAGTAAGGGTATCACAAGTCGTAAGAGGGAGGTAATAATCCCTCTGTACAAGACATTGGTTAGGCCCCATCTGGAGTACTGCGTGCAGTATTGGAGGCCACACCTTCACAAGGACATTAACCAAATTGAAGCAGTCCAGAGAAGGGCAACCAAAATGGTGCAGGGACTGCATCAGAAGACATATGAGGACAGATTAACGGAGCTCAATATGTATACCCTTGAGCAAAGGAGGAGAGAGGTGATATGATCGAGACATTTAAACACCTTAAGGGCATAAACAAGGTGAAAGAGTCTAACATGTTTAAATATAAGAAAAATTGCAGGACAAGAGGACACAGCATGAGATTAGAGGGAGGCCGATTAAGGGGAATGAGGAAATTCTTTTCACAGAAAGGGTGGTAGATGTATGGAATAGCTTACCACAAGAAGTGGTGGCTATGAATACAGTGCAGGGCTTCAAACAGGCATGGGATAGGCATAAGGGAGCAATACAAATGACTATGAATAGATAGGTCACTGACAGAGCAAAGGCCGATGGCACATTTATAAGGTAGAAAAAGAAATGGGCAGACTGGATGGGCCTTACGGTCCTTATCTGCCGTCAACTTCTATGTTTCTAAACACGACTTGCGCCAAACACAGCTGCAACATTGACCCTGCACCCTAATCTAGAAGGAGCAGGGTCCCAGCGTCAAAGTCCTGTGGCTTGCGACATACAGCCAGGTACGACAAATAGAGGGCACAACTGGTGAGAAAGTCGCAAGCTACAACAGGTAAATCACATGCTGCAATGCCCCCATGCCCGATCCCAGCAGAGCCTGGCAGGGCTGAAAGCCCCACCCACTGTCGTGCCACCGAGGTCCCCGACACCTATCCCGATCTATGACTGGTGTACTGCTGCAGTATGCAGTATCGCGGTGTGATAATGTGCACAACAGATGGAAATTAGTACCTGGTAGTCTGGTAGCCCCTCGCTCTGCCACTCCACCCAGCACCCCACAGTCCCAAGCTGAAACAGGCACAACCCTCCTCTCACCACCATGGTCAGCAGACTGAGCTCCTTCTGGCGTGTACTGTACAGGCAGCACTCAAAAATGAATGAGTACATTCATTTCTGAGCATCTCTACAGTAAGCGCTCAGACAGAGACTGCTAGTCAGTGGCTGCCAATATAGTGAGGAGGCACAGCTAATCGCTGGCTGGGGATGGGTGGGGTGCTAGGCAGTGGCACAGCTGGATGCGATGAAACCACTAGACTACCAGGGATATACCTGACATTCTATTTGAGGCACTGTCTCAGGGATTTGGGCATGGGTGGAGGTCAACAGCACCACCCTGTGGGGCCTCTAGCAGTGGAGGGTTCAGGGGCATGGGGTGTGTGGGCATCCCTGTGGGGCTTTCACTGTTTGGGAGTATGGGGGGCATATGCAGTATGGGGATCGGGGTGGGGGTGTGAGATGTCCATTGGGGCAACTACGGACGTGTACTGGGCATGGGGGGGAGGGCACATGGATTATGTGCTGGGCTGCTGGTGGTTCTACAGGACCCTCGGAGGATGTATGTACAGTTACACCAGCTAAATGCTGGTGTAACTTACATTGCCAGTTCTCCGGGGGTTCTTGTAGAATCCTGACATTAGGGACTTTGTTGCTGTCCTACTGGAACTGGTCGCAACAGCTGCCATAAACCCCCTAGCACCATGTTGCAGGGGATTTATGGTGCAACTGCTGGCGTTACTGCTCTTCTGCGCAAGTGGCCTCCGACATGTTGCAGGCCACATTGTAGAATTGTGCATGTCGCAGCTGCTGGTGTAAGTTGCTACTTACGCCATTCTACTTGGCGCAAGTGCTGACAGCAGGCGTAACTTTTCTAGAATCAGGTCCTATGTTTCTTGACGGTTGTATAGTGGGGATATTTGGAGTTAACAAAAAGTTGGTAATTACTTTCTTGCCTGTTGTCACAGCTATACTTAACATTTTCCTGTCATCCTAGCTGTGGTGTTCTTCTGGTGGGTCACAAGATAAGAACAAAGAATCCTGCAGATGAAGATACATAATTGGCCCCACAAGGTGATAAAGTTCTCCTGTAGTGCACGGAGAAAAGGAGCAAGTCTGGGACCAGACCAGATAATATAGCTTAAAGTGGCCACTTCAGTGACGCCAACACTGGGCCCCCTTATAGAGTAAGTATTATTTAACTTGTTTATTGGGGTAATAAAAATCGCACAACATGTTTCCAAGAGTATTCTTTCCATATGTGAGAGGAGGTAACCCCATGGAGATTCAGAAAACAGGCATCCCATTGCTGGTCAGAAATGTTAATATGGAGATCCTGTTCCCATGCCCTACAGATGTATTGAACAGTTATCCCCTGCAATGACTGTAAAGCCTGATGAAGCCTAGAAACGAGGTGAGCTGTATTTCCCACACTTGGCAGGGTCCATTTAATGAGTGAAATTAAATATGGGGCATCCCCAAGTTTAGTTCTATTTTTGTGCAAGGGGAGCGACAAATTCTTAGTTTTGCAAGTACCTATAAAAGTGGGTTCTATTGATGTCAAAACCCTGAATGAGATCTTCAAAAGAAAGCACTTGCTGGTCCCACAGCAGTTAGAACCAATATGTCAGACCCAACCACTTCCAGGTTAGAAAACAGTGTCCAGTTAGCAGGCAGAAATTCTGCCATGTGAGGGATAGTTGTGATAAGATAATGAAAATGAAGGAGTTTTATTCATACGTAGTCCCCATGCGATTATGAGACAGTATTTAGGGTATAGGGATTTTCAAATTCAGAGTAATTCTGCCTGGTGCTGCAGAGAACAGCACCTTTGGTCAGTTAGAGAGATCTTCCTCTTGTTTTTCTACGTCCTTCCAATGCACTCTGTAACAGTTAAACAGCCAGTATAATACAGTATGAATTTGGGCTGCCATATGGCAAAGGGATATATTTGGCATGGCCATCCCACCTCTTCCTTTAGGAAGTTTGAGAGTGGCAATTTTGAGCCAGGGCCTGCACCCATTCCAAATATAGCTAGTCAGCAGTTTATCCATGTTTTAACACAGCTTTGGGGAGCTATCACTGGTACCATCTGTGCCAGATAAAGAATCCTAGGTAGGACATTCATTCAGATACTGTCTATATGCTGAATCAGTGGTAACGTCAAATACAGCCATACTTCGATATATTTTCAAAGTTAAACAGTAATGGCATCATAGTTAAGGGTACAGACTGCACCCGCATCTGCTGACAGGGTTTACCCATGCCGCAGCGACAGTCAGCACGGAGACACCCCCGACAACGACAGCCGCAGTGCTGACTGTCAGCACTGCAGTGTTGGGGATGCCTCCGTATCCATGGGGGTTTCTTCCAACCCCCATGGGGTCCATCCCCACACACCTGGTCTCTAGGATTCTAACCCGAGCTGAGTTGAACCGGGGCAAACACCCAGTGAGGCAGTCCCAATCACCATACAGACCACCACAACGACTGGCAGATTTTTCCTGATTCCTGACGCTGTGGTGGTCTTCGCGATCTGGGAGTTGCTGCGGCAACAGTATACGTGCTGACAGAAGGACCCTAAGATATTTAAAATGAGGTAACCCCCAGTAAAAATGGAATTTACTTTTAACATCTGGTGTGGGTGTTTAATTAATTTGGAGGACCTCTGTTTTTGTAATATTAAGTTTATAGCCCACCAATTGTCCAAATGATATCAATGTGTCCCAGAGGTGAGGCAGGGAGGTATCCAGATTTGTCAGATAAATAAGCAAATCATCAGAATATAGGGCCACTCTTTGCTCCCAGTTGCCTAGAAAAACAAACACAAATATTGGAGTGTTGCCTGAGGGCTTGAGCTAATGGTTCCAGGTGTGGGGTGAACAAAGGGGAGAAAGGGGGCAGTCCTATCAGGTGCCTTGTTCTAATGTAAAGGTGAGGAGATATCACCATTGACTTTAATGTAAGCCACAGGACTACTATAGAGAGCCTTAAGCATGGAGATATATTGTAAAGAGAGACCAAAATGCAGAGACCATGCCACCCAGTTAAATGCCTTTTCTGCATCAAGACAATAAAATTGGTGCATTTGGCTGGGAAGCATGGTGGAGAATGTGAAGTGTCCATTTGATATTGTCACTTGTTTGCCATGATGGTACAAACCCAGTCTGGGCTCTAAAGGGGAGGAGTTCCAGGTGCTTCACCGTAATCGTAGTAAATATCTTATAATTTATATCAAGAACAGAAATAGGCATATAGGAGGAGCAGAAAAGGCTGTCCTTTCTAGGTTAGGGGATCAATGAGATAGTAGCTTGTTTCCATGTAGGCAGTTTAGGGTCTCTTGGAGGACTTCTCTACAAGCATCGTACAGTGGTGTGCTAAGGATGTGGCCCATAACTTGTATATTCCTCAACCAGTTTCACCCAATGCAGGATCAAAAGATGAGAAATGTCTCTTCTACCAAGCAGCAAGTTCATTTCAGGTTTTTTTCCACAGAGTTTTATTTTCTGCAAAGTGAAGGATCTTTTCTGCAGAGCTCCTCACAGACCTTCTTAACTACTTGGTAGCTAGCTCCTCTCCTAATCTCACTTTTTTAAACAAAAAATTAGGTGCTGGGGTGGGAAGGTGTGAGAAGGGAGCTGCCAGCATATGGGGTGGGAGGAAATATAGATTTAAAAGAAACATGAAGTGCTAAAGACAATGGATGGCCATGGAGGTGGGTGGGTTATGCTGGTTGCCCATCATGGGAGATTTTTTTAAAAGAGAGAAATTTTGGGTGCTGGGGGGAGGAGGCTGGAATTGGAATTGTAGCAGAGGGTGGGGGAACAAAGGGGTAGTACTTTTTTAAAGGATTTGGCTGGGGAAGATGGTGGAGACTGTTTCTTGATCTTTTTTCAGCCACAAAAGCACAAGAATAACAAATACAAACATGGGGGTGGAGCTTGGCTCCAAGATGGCGAGAGAGGTGAGCTACGAGGAGTAGCTCTGACATGCTTCTCCTCCCGGAGTGTGTTTCACACCCCAGTGACCTTGCTCAGTAAGAAATGAGTTGAATGATTGCTTCAGAAACAACACACTATTAGTGAGAGGAAGATGACAACTTTAAGAAGAAAAACCTTAAACTTTTCAGAAACTTCGGACTGGGAATGATGCCACAAAAACTCCAGCTATGGCTTAAATCAACTTCCACTACAAAATCAATTTCCAAATTGATCAAACAGTTGGAAATGCAAACCAGAATGAAACTGGGGAAAGATAAAAATGGACTCAATGAGCAACAAGGTGCATACTCACCTAGAGTAAGAGGAGTGAGCCCTCCTTGTTCGACTGACACCAAATAGCAACATAAGGTAACAACATCAATTTTCTTGATTAAAAACCCATCAAGACAAGCATCTAACACACTGCAAAAGTCTTTAGACATTAATGGCACTAACGGAACACAAGACTGGAATGGGGAGGAAAATTCATCTGAAATAACAGGAGAACCGTTAAATGAAGGCCTATCTGGAAACATCGAGATCAATGAGACAACCTCAATTGGTGGCCAGGGCCACTCAGACAAGCCAAATTTAGTAAAAACTTTGACCTCAGGTACTGTTTTTACATTCACTACTAATACATGCCCTTCTGATTTAGAAGAACCTATTTTACTAGTTTTGCATCGAGGAAATATGATACAAGACTTTGAATTACTGTAGGTTTGGAGGAGTTAGTGGTTGATGGGGCATCTCAGGGGGCCAGACACGGTTCTGACTTACAGACAAACGCACCCAGTCCAGTAAGAATAATAGAATCAGGTTCTAACAGTGGTAACACTTCGGCTCAAGATTTTTAAAGTACTGATATTTCACAATCTAATAAACTAAAAGAACAGCAGCAAAAGGGACCAGACTCTCTGAATTAGGAAGCTCTTTTCTTGGGAAGGTTTGATAAACTAATAAAAAAACTCAAAAAAAATGATCATTTGGAAAAAAAAATAGACTCTTTTCAAACCATGATCCAAGTAAGCAATAATACCTGACAGGGTGGATGGTATTGGGCAATACCGGACCACCCAGGGGCGTAATGAGGCCCGATGCCACAGGCAAAGGGCCTTATAGCTCCTGGAAGGTCCAGTATTGCCCAATACCATCCACCCTGGAGGGTATTATTGATAGGCAACTGTATTTTATGTTTGTAAAAAAAAGTTTATGTTTAAATGTTAAAACACTTAATTGTTTGGTTTTTTTAAAATAAAATAGTTCCTCCGCCTGTCCTACTATAGCCTCCATAGTTTTTTGCTGGTTGTCATGGTTACTTGTACACACACACACACACACACACACACACACACACTCTCTCTCTCTTAACTGTTAAAGTCTTGGGTTTTTTTGTTGCCCTGTTAAGGCTTTCATTTTGTGATTCTGTGTTTATGTCTTCTTTTTCTCCTTCTCCATGCTGTCGCTGTGTGAAGTGTGATGCCCCCCTCTTGCTGCCACTCCTACAAAATCGTGATTGTTCTTGTGACACAGAACCACCTGGAAGTTCATCCCTTCCCTTCTCACTACTGTGGCTATGTTTTGGGGTAGTCCTTTAAGAAGAGGCTGAAGCTGGGGATTCAAGAGAGAGAATGTCAATTTAGTGAAGCACAGTGTCAGTGATGAGTGCGAGGTCACCAGGAGAGAGTAAGACACTGCCTTGAAGCTAACCAGATTTACTTTACATTACAAGGTGAGCATGGAGTCTGTGGAGAGCTGCCACACTGGGAGTAACACTATGACAAGCCATTCTGATGGCTTTGACAGTCAGTGAGATCCTTTTATTTTAATTATAAACAAAGGTGGCATTTATGATATTTAGTAAGTGGGGACTCTTAGTTCAGTACTGGACTGCAGTTGGAAGGGATGCATGTGCATGCTGCGAGAGACATGGAGAGAGATGAGCTGGACAGAGGATGTGCCATTGGGAACCGACACACACACAAAAAAAACATTCTGCAAGAGACAGAGTGAGAGTGGATGCACAATTGGGAACAAACAATAAAAAAGAAAACATACGGCTACGGGGATACGGTTGGGAGGGGTGTGTGATTGTAGTGGAGAGGGTGAACTGAACCAATATATGTTATTGCAGTCATCTCTACTTGTACAAATCTGAAGCAGCTTCACTTTTGGGTGCGAGAGGGTGGATGGCTGGTGGTGCAAGAGCACGGTCAGCTCTGTGAGAGTGGAGCTATGGAGAGTTACCTGTTAAGGGAGAAGAATGTACTGTAAGGAAACTAAAAAAAGACAAATAAAAAATACTTGTAGCCAGAAATAAGCTTGGGAGAAGTTGTGTGAGGTTTAATCAGGCAGTTGGCACTGAGTTATGGAGCCATGGCAGTCAGTTTCTCGAGAAAGATGGTATTGGGTGTGCAGTTCGGCGGGGGGCACTACACTCACTGGACTGCTGCAGCTGGCTGGAAGGATGGAGGAGGCAGACAGAATAATAAGTGGGTGACCTGGGCTGCAGTTGGATTGATGGCGCTATGTAACAGCACTTTCAGAATAAACTTTTTTTTAAAACTTGAAGTAGGACGTGTGAAGAGGAAAGCAGTTTACATTTCTTCAAGATTTGGTCGACAACTCGGCAGAGCAGAGTAAGCATCCAGCAGCATCGGAAGGGGCACCAGTAGTCAGTGTGGTGCAGTGTAAGTTATGCACCACAACTGACTTTTTTTTTTTTTTTACAGAAACACTTTTTCCTAAGCACTAGTAAATTACATGACTGCCAACTTGTGCCTAGTGCTGGTGGTGTGTGTGTGTGTGGGTGGGGGGGGTCTGCTCACTCGCTAAGTGAGCTCAAAATAATTTGGAGGAGAGCCTTTGTTTATATGTTTCTTTGAGGTGCACAGGAGAGGCACAGGCTGAGGTTTTAAAAAACGCACTTCTGACCACATTTATGCTAAGCCGATAGCAGTGACAACTTGCATTTTGTATTTTAATGTGTGGCTATGTTTAATTTGGTGTAATTCTTAGTGTCAAGTGACCCCAAGGGTGGTTGGTGTGTGGTTTCGTCTGGCAGCTGGCAATGATTTGGGGAGTGTTGGGAGGGCTGTATCTCTCGCTAAGCGAGAGAAAAAAATGGCAGCAGTTTTTGGCCAGTGAGCAAGGAGGGGTGGGCACAGGGATTCTTGAATGGGTGAAGGGGCATTTGGGCTGGCACTTTTAATACCCAGGCTCTGTTTCCTGATAGATGACCACCTTGGAAGGCCTGCAGCCAGTCAGAGCCCGCGGCTTTGTTTGCCCATTTTCTAACAATTTATAATAGAAAACAAAGAGCTTAAAATGGAACTATCTCAAGCACAACAAAGAATTTCCATCTTGGAAAATAAGTTTTTACCACATGAAAGGCAAAAGATGGACTTGGATCGAGACAATAAAGAATTAAAAGAGAAAATAATTGACTTCGAAGCTCAAACACAGGGCAAAAATGTACAAATTCTAGTTGTCCCAGATTCATAGGATACTCAGATGCCCCTAAAACAACCCTTTGCACAAATTGCTGCAGTGTACCTGGACTACCAATATTTCATTTGACATTGATAGAATTGATCAAACGCATTGACCTAATAATATTCACAGTCCCACTCGACTGATAATTGCTAAATTCTTTCAGTTCAAGGATGAGGAAGCTTTAATGACCGCTGTATATAAAAATAAAAGAATAACTCTTATGGGTGCAAATATCTTAATTTATAATGATTTGCCATCCAAACTTATTCAAAAAAGAAAGAAGTATGATTCACTTAAAAAGAGATTGTGGGGAAAATAACTATTGTGCAACATTAATTTATCTTGCTAAATTACGTGTTGCAATTGGCAGTGTCAATTACTCCTATAATTCTCTGGCTAAGGCAGACAAGGAGCTATGGAAAAAACTTCCTAAAATTTTCTGAACTCTGCTAATATGATTTCCATTTTCCTGACAATATTCTTATATTTAATGTAGAACCTTATTACTGAACTTGGGATGGGAAGGGGGTAATCATTTCCTTATATTGGGTATTACTGATAGCCCATTTGGGCTTCAAGTAAATAATAATATCTGCAAAATCTACTTCAAGAAGGGGAAGCAGTATAAATTACTTTCAGTTCAGCTTGGAATTGGAAATGGTGTTGGAGGGAAGAAGTTTTTGGTGATCTTTTCAATTTTTCTTCGCTACTTCTTTTACAAGTCAGATTTAGGTATGGGGTTGGGAGGAGGTGAGAGAGGGGGAGTGAGTTTCTAAACATACACAGTGGTTTCTTTTACTTATAGTTTGCAAGATATGCCAACAAATGAGGTTAAAAAGGTGGAAGTTTATCTATGAAGTTAAACATGTGGAACATTTTAGCTCTCTCAATGTACAGTAGTAGCCACAGACATTGCCAACTATTTTCAGATATTTTGTGAAATTTCTAAGGAGTTTCTCTCTGCTGCCCCTACTGTGAAAATGGAGAAAGCATGAGATATTTCTGGAAATATCACAGAAATTTCGGGAAATAGATGGCAGTGTCTGTGGCTGCTACTGTACTAGAATACTTTTCATAGATGTTATGAGTAACCCATCCTTGATTAAGTGTGCCTCCTTAAACATCAGTGGTCTTAATACACTTATGAAATGCTCTGGAATCCTTACCTATTTCAATAAACTCAAGGCTCAAATAATCGCTCATCAAGAAATGCATTTAGACATGATAGAATCTAGAAAATTAGTCAGGAATTGGGTTTCACATTCATTTTATTCTTCAGACAATAAAAATAAAAAATCTAAAGGGTGGCAATCCTATTAAGGAAAAACATGAAATTTTCTTTTTAGTAGCAATGGGAAGAAGATGATGATGGGAGAATCAGATTAATTAAGGGGAATCGCCACAATAATTTTAAAATCACAATAGGCTCAGTTTATGGACCCTTCACTGATTATAGTCATTTTTTAGCCACCACCATTACAACTGATCTAACAGAAATTCAGGCAACAAACATAATCCTCATAGGAGATTTTAATTCCTTGTTAAACGCATTTCTTGATTTAAAAAAAGCCAATATGACAGCAAGTAATATTCAAATATCTAGAGAACTAACTAGCTTCTTGGAAGAACATGACTTAACTTATTATTACCTGGGCAGCCATTTTGTATCAGATAAACAATGGATCATTCGGACTTCATATGACGCTATTGGATGTAATGAGTTAATGGATCAATGGAGACTGTTAAATCATAAAACAAGAGAATATACACATATGGATAAGAAAAATAAAAACTTTTCTTGGATAGATTACATTTTTATTTCTAAAATCCTTATGTCCTGGTTTTCACTACTTCAATTAGATCTGTCATATACTCAGATCATGCCACAGTAGAATTAAATGTTCTTCCTAAACAGTGTGACAATATAACATCTAGACAATGGGTATTTAACAATGAATTCCTTAAATCTAAAGATTTTAAAAACAGAATACAAGATTCCATCCAGGAATATTGGTTTTATAACTACACTGGTCAACAATCAGTTACCTCATTATGGGACCCTTTTAAAGCTGTTCTAAGAGGGGCAGTTATTCCATTCCAAGCCTGAGTAAATAAACAAAAAAAAATAATTCAAGAGCAAATATTACAACATAAAATTAAATTATTGGACCAGCTTATACTTAAAGATTATGATATACATATTCCAGAATGATACAAATGTAGAATGGAGCTGCAACAAACACTGGAAAAAGAAACAGCAAAAAATATTTACAAATGTAAAAGAGCGCGTTACTTACAAGGAGATGAGATTAGTAATCTATTTGCTAACCTCTTAAAAAAAGGAACAGAACAAAATATTATTGGATCTCTCAAAAAACCAGTAGGGAATGCCTGTGAATGATTGGGAAGGATTGCAAGAAATAATATTATAGTATTATAAAAATATTTATCAAAAAGAGAAAGTTACTAATCAACAAAAAACAGAAATTTCTTAAAGAGAACTCAACATTCAGCAGCTTAATATCGATCATGATCCAGTATCAATAGAAGAAATTAAGATAGCAATTGAATCACTACCCAGAAATAAAAGTCCAGGCCCTGATGGGTTTACCAATGAATTTTATCAACAATTTAAGGAGCAAATTTCTCCATGGAGCCATAGAATTATACTAGAAGCTATGGGGGGAGCCTCCCCTAACAATGCTGGATGCATTGGTTGTATTAATACCTAAGAAAACAAACCCAGAGATCAATTCAAAAGTTATCGACCTATTGCTCTGTTAAATACAGATAATAAAATCATTACTAAAACCATTGCTGCTGGACTGCTGTGGGGATTCCTCCTCTCCATCCACACAGATCAAGCCAGATTTATTCTGGGATGGACCACCGTTATGGCTATTAAAAAATGTTCAACTATAAATACAATATTATCATTCTACAAACAACTGAAAACAAAAGACCTTGGAGTCACCTTTTCCAATAATCTAACTTTTGATATGCACACCAAAAATATTGTGAGAAAGGGTAATCAGATTCTGTGCTGTATCCTAAAAAATGTTAAAAGAAAAAGTCCAGCGGTCCTAGTACCCCTTTTGTTCTGGCCTTGTAAGACCACATATAGAATATTGTTCATCCATGTATGCCCCTGAACTGGTAAGAGGGAAAAAACTAATAATGTTCGACAAAAGGCTACTAAAAAATCTCTTTCAGCGAGTAGTGTGGACTATAGTACAAGATTAAAAAAATTGGGCCTCTACTACACACAATATAGGAGAGTAAGGGGTGATTTGTGCTTAACATATAAAGCAATAAAAAATGAGTCATTGCTGAAAACCAATGGTTTAATAAAAAATAACTCAAAATTACCAGAATGCATGATATGAAATTAAAAGGAGGCCATGATAAAATTAATAAAAGATGCCATTGGTACTCCCAAAGGATTGTAACTACATGGAATGCATTACCAAAGACTGTAGTGGAGAGTAAAACAATGAACATTTTTATGAAAAGATTGGACATACATATGGGAGATAAAAAAATGTGATTCCCACCATTAACAATGATGGCAAGTTCATAAAAGGCAACTTTGCCTACTGAATTCGTACACTACCTATGATCCTATGTACAAAAGTTGCTTGATGTTTATTTTGCCCTTGCATTGGATGCCAGCAAGCATATGATTTGATCCAAAAGATAGTATATGTTCATTTCTTTAAAAAATGAGGACTACATAATAACATTCTTAATATAATAAAATTGTTATATAGGAAACCAACAGAAACCTTTTTACTTAATGGGAAACCCACTAGAGAAATTGACTTGTTAAATGGTGTTCGCCAGGGTTGCCTACTTTCACCTATATTATTTACACTCAGTATAGAACCCCTATTAATGACAATCAGAGTGAACCAAAATATAACAGGTATTGAAGTATGAAACATAGGATACAAACTAAGTGCCTTTTCCGACAATACTCTAATCTTACTTTGGGATTTTTGAAAAATTCTATTTATATTTTATTAGAAATCTTTCAGAATGTTTCATTACTTTCCATATATCAATTAAACCAGCAAAAATCAATGCTTATGCAACTCAATAAGAATCAAGCAAATGAAGGCGATCAAAAGTTAAGCACATTAAATACCTAGGTATTGTGCTGACTGACAATTTTGAGAAAACTGTACAACTTAATTACAATATACAGTAGCTAAAGAAAAGATTCAACAAAAACTTAATCTACAGCAATACCTATCTTTCTCTTTGTGTGGACGCATTCATTTGCATTGTATCCTTATGTTGCTAAATTTGACTGTTCTTATTTGCATTGTATCCTTCTGTTGCTAAATGTTAACTGTACTTCCTCCTTTGTCATGTATCAGTCTGTTGTAACCTCCTAGGTCGTGTCTAAAAATAGGCATTTCTATGTCTAGTGCACCCAATCCAGTTACCAAAAACAACATAACATAGTGAAAATGATGGTACTTTCCTATTTTATATATATTTTGCCAGCATCGTGTGGTTCGCCTGGTATAAAATGGTTCCAAGATATTAAGTGTATATTCACTAAATTATTTTGGAGAGGAGGGAAACCATGCATTGCTTGGCCCAACCTTATAATGCCTGTAAAGGAGAGAGGTCTTGGCTGTCCAGATCCCTTATCATATATACAAACTCAAACCATGGATAATATGTGGGAATGGTCTTTTAGTTCTAATTAGGAGATGGCAATCCTACTAAACATTTCAGACTAAGAAGATATTAAGATTAAGCATGAAGAAATTTTATTCACAACAAATTTGAACAAACTCAAGAAAACAAAAGTATTCAATTCAATTCTCTTACATACATCTCAGGCTAAATCCAAATTTGGATCAACCCAGATTCCACAATTGCTTGCTCCAATTATTTTCAATAATAATCCCAGAACTAATTTATATAAAATTTCCAAATTATTATATAAAAACTCAACAGTTTTATAGAAACACTTTCTTTATCAATATCAAATTATGACATACCAATAATTTCATTCATAGAATAAGATTCAGAAAATTAATAATTATATCTCATGTAATGCAATTTATGAAAAACTGTGGGGTATACTGTAAGAAACATAAAATATTTGGTCCTGACTTATCAGTTCAGATTAAAAAATAACAAAAATTTAATACATTTCCAAATCAAAAAGTTGTCCAGATTTTATATTGCAATTCCTAATGCAATAAAATATAAAAAATTAAGCAATATAGAACCTGGGAAAAAGAAAGTGGTATTTATTTACATCAAGAACTATGGAAATTAATTGCTATTGGGGCAAATAAATTTCTTACATCTGCAAAATATAAATCAATTCAGTATAAAATCATTAACGGGGCCTACATAACTCCTTCAACCATTGCCAAGATCAACCCCACATATAATCAGTCATGTAGGTACCATGTTTCATAATTTTTGGGACTGTCCAACAATTAAAAAGTGGTGGGAATCAGTGGCCACAAATACCATGTACACCACAAATATTATTATTTAATAATTCAGAGTCTTTGACACTCACAACCAAATAAATAAAAATCTTATATCTGAGAACTATAGCAATTAAAACAAGCAGTTGTCAATGCCGAATGTTGTCTTACTGGCATTGGTATTGGTAGTGTAGGAGGTAGAGAGATACATAATAGGAATGGCAGTGAAGTACTGAACTGACGTCACCCTCACCCCCACCCTGCAGAGACTGACAGGCATTGGGGTGTACCTTTGGGTCATCAGCCAAAACACTCATGCCATTTCACCTCACCCTACCCTGCAGCCTCTGACAAGTGTTGCAGTGTGCCTTGGGATCTTCGGGCTTTATGCTTACCCCATTTCATAAGGAAATACACCAAGATGGGTTTAGTATAGGAGAATGGGGTCAGCTTTGGGGCTGAAGACTCCATGGCATACCTCAATGCCTGTCACTGGCTGCAGGGTGGGAGTGGAATGGCATCAGCATGACAGCCGACAATCCCAAGTCACACCCCTGATGCCTGTCAGTCTCTACAGGGTGGGGCATTATGGTTGGAAACCCTAATGCCCAGATGTTTGTTGGTATTTTCACTCCAAATTTTCAACATGGGCTTTTTGTGACCCCACCTGATGACCAATGGCACTATCAGTTCATTAGTCGAAAGGTGATTTTGCTCAGCGACTGCACCATTTGGAACCAGAGGTGTGAAAACACATTTCAGGCAGGATGTAAAAATTGACAGCTACACTGTTCATAAGGAGGTGTAAAAAAATGGCAATGTTCAAAATCTGGATCGAAAATACGAAAAATTGGTGAAGTTAGGAGCGTGCATAGAAACTGTGCAATACACACCTGTAATGCAATTATATTGGGGATTATTTTAACCAAATTTTCAACATAGGCATTTTGGGACCTCTGCTAATGAACAGTGTCATTCTGATTTTGTTAATCTGTCCCGAACATTGATTTCCCACAGTGAACATGCCATTGTGCACCACATGTATGAAAACACATTTCAGGCAGGATGTAAAACATGACAGCTATGCCGTTCATAAGGAGGTGTGAAAAAATGGCAATGTTGAAAATCTGGAGTGAAAATATTAAAAATTGTCGAATCTACGAGCGTGCATGGAAACTGCACAATGCACACTCATAATGCAGTCATTTTTTGGAAATGTTTTCACCAAATTTGCAACATAGGCTTTTGGGGACCCCATCTCATGAACAGTGGCACTGTTGTTTTGTTAATCAGTCCTGAAAGGTGATTTTGTGCAATGATTGTGAAATGACCTTTTGGGACTAAATAACGAGATGACAGTGCATGTGTTCATGAGGTGGGGTCCCAAGAACCCCATGTTGAAAATTTGGAGCCACAATTCAAAACAATGGCTGAGATATCCACCTAAGTTGACCCCCCCCCATTTATGCCATTATACAGCTTACTGGCATTTCTTCAGTTCACGGTCGACTTTGAAGAGTGGAGACGTGTTCCCATTCCACCGAAGATCACAGCGCCAGACCTCCAGAGGTAAGTATGGAGTAAAGGGTGTGTGTGGGGAGGTGGGGTGTGCAGAGGGTGGGTGCAGGTTGGGGAAGGGGGTGCCGCCGACAACGGACAGTTTTCTTTTTTCAGAAACAAACAAAAAAAGAGGACAATGCCCTGTGGGATAGTTTTCTCTCTTAATAGGTTAAATAAAACAAATGTTGGGCACACTGGGGTGGGCTCCCAGTGTGCCCCACAACTTTTGGGAGGTTGATGTTGGGTCACACAATGGGGGTGGAGGCAGGAACATGCTGACACGGTCGGCTTTCTGTTAAATGGAGGCACACTGGGGTGGGCTCCCAGTGTGCCACATAATCTGTGTGTGTGTGGAGGGGGCAGACATGTGACAGGGGGACTGGGCACCCCCAAAGTTGAATTTGATTTGGTATTGTGCAACGGATGGCACCAGCCGCCACCATGTTTATTTGAAATGCTTCATCAGGCAAGGCACATGGGGAGGTGTGTTTTCTGTGCCACTGCATGACCAGCTTGTCTTAGATTGCAGCAGCACATTTCTTTCAAGTTGGTGGCACTTTGCAAACTTGTGTCAGCGCTAGCATGCTAGCTCATTCGAGAATGAGGGATGCACATTCTAAAGCGTGCCCTGCATTCGCCAAAATTGACACACCTCTGCATTTCTCCTACTACCATCTCCTACTGCCACAAAATGTTGCTTGTGCATGTGCAAGACAACATAAAATAATTCTTACATTATGGAACAGCCAGGACATCCCCCACAATATAGAAAATGAGTAGTGGTACACTATTAGCGAATCTCTGACTTACAACAAATTAGCATTTGTCATTGAAGATATGGATAATGAGTAAAACCAGGAATGGAGAGAGCCAATCTCCTTACTTCCGCCATTGATGAGAATCTAGAGGAACAAACCCCTGATGATATGTATACCATGGAATGTATTCCATAGCCAACAAGCTCTGGCAGAGCCACTATGACTGTGAATGCATTAACTAGATAAGGGTGTTTCATGTGCTTAAACATAAACATTTATTCATTTTTTTTTTTAAATATCAGATTTACAAACCTTTGAGTCAGAGACTCATTTACAAAAGCACCTCGTCAAAACTAATACAAAGACAGCACAGTTAAATCAAAAAACAATGGCTCGGAGAGTAGACAGTTATAACAATAATTCACTGGAGATACATGGGTAGCAGTAGATAAACAGATTACATAGTTTAGGCACACAGGCACCACATCAAGAAAACAAAAGCAGTTCAAACAATATACAATAGCTAAAGCAAATAGACATCAGGAGTCAAAGAGAAGCCCAGAGTATTCACATGAAGGCTGTTGCGTACACTATCTGAATCAAAGTATAGTACATTGAGAAAGGGCATAGTTAAGCAATAAGGCATGACAGGGTGTGTGTTATCATGTAATAACGTCACTCCTGGGGTGGGTTGAAGAACGAGGTGAAGCCAAGTATTTATCTATTTGTACAAATTTATTTGATCAGCAATATTTGCACAAGCTGTGCCCAGTGCAGATTTTACCGCACTGGTCCTGGTCTGGTGATCTGGGTTTTACCCATACCACACTGCATAAGGCTTAGTGATATACTGTACAGATGGCTGCAGAGTCTAACCCATTGAAGGTTGAAGTTTCAGAAAATCATTATGCTACAAATACCAAGACTCACTCCCTCCCTCACCCCCCCCCCAGTCACAATGAATCCTCTACCAAAGTCATGCTTAAATACTGGTGCCTCTACATCCACACCACTCAGCTTTTAATGCTAACATGCTTCTTCTGCTGCTGTGAGTTAAACTCTTTATTTAAAAACATTTTGTTGAGCAATTTTTGTTTTAGTATATCCATAGTCAGGAAAAATGAATTTGTAAAATAAACCAAAATCCCCATTTATCAGTTCATTGAATCACAATATAGCATGTTATGAATTTTTCAGATTCTATGTGTAACCTACAGCAAGTCAAACAGAAATTAAACACAAATGCCTACCTATCTGCAAGTGAAGAGTGAAGCAAATGTGGTTATTATCATTCAGTTGTAAACACCTATAGTCACAGCCAGGATTCACATTGTTAGACTCTGGGGAAGTATGACAAGTTTCCTAAATACTGGTACCTTATCCAGCTATGTTCTGCATGGTGTGTGTGTGTGTGTGTGTGTGTGTGTGTGTGTGTGTGTTGTGTGTGTGTTTAAACATGTAACTTTCTATAGTATATTGTATAGCATTGTGAATCCTGGCTGCAGTGTTCTTTCTCTGCTGTGGCTAAGCAAGACACTGTAACAAAACACTGGCCTGCTGAAGGGGCTATTAGACATTAAACCAAAGGGTACTCTGTGAAGACTAACTTGGAGAAGATGCAATAAAACAAACTTGAATGACAGCCCCAGACGTCATAAAACACCCAGGGAAAATTAGAAAAAAATCCTCTCACAGCCTAGGCAGAAACAAAACACTGGACTGAAGTGAGAACTCAAACATGGTAGTAATACATATATTCCTGATTTTAACATGCAGTTTTCCTTTAAGAAGATTCAGTAGAATATAAGCAGTAGCCCAGAACTGCCTGCCTGAGAATGAAGTTGGTATATTATTTGGAAAAAGGCAAGGCTGGCTCTCGTTAACACACTGACTGCTCTTAGGATGGTGGTGTCAAATGCTGTGAGGTGCCTTGGGGAACTTGTTATGCAGAAAGTTCCAGGAAGTGTTTAACCCATTCTACTTCTAATAGCTTTCTATGATGTCTGTACTATCCATTTGTGCAAGTCAGCTCCACTTCTCAAACTTAAAAAGAAAAATACACTCATCACATACTGTGTTTACCAAGTACTGTGCCCATGATTAAAATAATTTGAACCCCATCCCCCCAAAAATGTGCCCTCACATGAACATGCATGATTTATCTGTAAAGACAATTAAAAATGTATTTCTAAATGCATTACTACCATCGATGCTTTCAAGGTTTTGAGACTACTAAAAAGACAAACTATATATAGATAGCTAGATAGAATAGGGTAAACAAATATTGTTAATCCCAAAAGCTGAACTTTGTTTTTAGTATATAAATGTTTAAAAAATACCTGAAAGCTGTCTGTTTTCCTTAGTTTTTAGACACTTCTTAATCTTCCCTTTTGAGACACCAGGTGACTCTGATAATCATTTGTTCCAAGGGTTTTTAAATCAGTTTGAAGGCATTTTAGGTATATTCTGTTCTCCTAGTCCTTAACAAAATGCAGGGACTCCACAGACTTGTTGTTGCTTGGTCCACACCCCAAACTAGTGAGTCTTCTTTCAGCATGATAGATCCACCTCATGCCCCACCCACATGAATAAAAAAAAAGGTAGGATGGACCTTTTGGAGCTTCTTGGATGGAGGTGGGGTAGACCTTACTTCCCCCCAAAAAACAATGCTGCCTCCCACTACTCAGGTTCCAGTTCTTGTACCACCCATTTAAGAAAGAAAATAGTACCCTGCAACCATTGACATTGACTAACATGACAGTGTATTTATTTGAGGGCGGAAAACATTTCTTGGAGGAGGGTAAGGCGGAGGAGACTATTTACACCTTCCATCAGTTCTACCAACAGAAAACATGACATCACTCCTTTTGTACATGCAGTACTCCTGTTGGCTTCACCCACAGTCGTAAAAACTGAGTATATAGAATAACGTCTTAATAATGTATTGCTTACAAATATTGTATCTAATTACTGTATTATATCACAATAAAATATGCAATAAAAAATTGAGAAAAAAGAATAACAAATACAAACATTGAATATTCAAATATTTGGGATCTTGAATATAATATTCAGTCTGAATATTTGAAATAAGGTATTTGCACACACCTAACAGCTACCATCATTTCCTAAGATTCCACCTACATGCAGAAACAGCACCTCCCACCTCTGGCCAGTGGCAGTGTGTTGTGATTGCACAAAGCTGGATTTACTGTAACAGTACCTCTTCATATTTTTAGCAGATTATAGGGGTGACAGCATATACCCTTGAGATCATGGTGATGCTTCTGTCTGTCACCCGTTTCCCACCATCCCTGGTGAACTCCATCTAGGGACAGTCCTGGGTTATGGGGTTTACCTATATTACAGAAATCACAGGAGATCTGCACCAGACAGAAACAGGCATGTGCATTCAAGCGTGGTATTCTTTATGTCTAAGCAAGGGGGGGGCAGAAATCCAGTATGAAGTGAATGGGGGGTGATTGGTAATGGAGTCCTGCATTAAGCATCACCAGCTCACCTTCCTGGACTGCCCATGACCCCCCCCCCCATCTGCTCCATGACAATATGACCTATGCCAGGCAGTTACAGTCATGTCCACCTGTAATGTGATGCATCCTTCACCCACAAGAGTTTCACCTCTTGCTAATATAGCCTTCTCAGGATATCTTAATAGTCAGGTATCCTTAGGGTGTATGTCAAGTTATCCCCCAGGTCTAAGGCTAGCAAAAGACCATCCACCCCCCTGCACAGGAAGGATTCTTCAGGATATATCTTCTCCACCCTGTGGAACCTATCAGGTTGACAATGTTTTGTTGGTTAGAGATGAGTATTTGTGGTGTACTTCTCCTCCTCAAGCCCCCTGTCTGCCATTCCAATGGCCACTACCAAGTTCTGATTTTCCAATGATAGGTTAGAATGGAAGGAACCCATAAGGAGAATCAAACAAGTAAGAGAATATCATCTCTACACACCAGGGGGACTCAATATTTCATGTGCCACTTTCTATAGGCCCCCTGGATTCATCTTCCTGTGGTTGGTGAGCAATAGGGTATCCTGGGTTCCTGAGATTCTGACCAGCGGCAATAGGGAGGAGGAGGAGGATGGGGCATATTGAGTCCTTTGCCAATTTTAGAACCCAATCTCTTGTGCTTCAGATCCCGCTGTTGGCTTCCTCAGACATTTCCAGACATCCTAGAATGAGGACAACAGAACTAAGGGCCTGACATCTGCACCTCTCATGGGTTGCAAAGTCAGAAGCAAGTCTCAAGCCTACTGGAAATGGAAATGGAGTGACTGTCAACAGGTAGGTCATGAACTCTGCTCATCCTGGTGAGAGGAGCCTGCTGAGAAGTGCCTCAGCAATCGCAACTGTGGAGAGAGGGAGTGTACTCGGCAATCTTTGACATCATCTCTGCAGGCCTTTGTGTAGTTGCAAAGAATAGAACTGCCAGCCAGCATAGGTAAGACACCACTTCCCACTCCTTCACCCCAGTGCAACTGAATTAGATATGAAACAGGTAGACTTAGCCATGTGTCATATAACATTATTAACTCCAGGCCACAAGCTGGCCCAATGGCACAACGGTAGTGCTACTGCTTGCAGTGTTGGTGACCCAATTCAGGAACAAGGCCAGGGCATTAGATAGCTGAATGGGGAAGGTTGGATGAGCATCCCCGGACACCTTCTGAGGGAAGGTCATTAGCGCCTGGTGGTTGAGTGACACCCAGCAGTGGTTTTAGTGTGCACTAGGGTGGGACCACACTGTAGGGGCAGAAATGGTGGCGGACATCTGCAGGGCATTACGGGAGCATGCACACCCACTCACTGATGTCACTGCATGTCTGCATCTCTGGGGCAAACAAGCATGGAAAAACCCTATGCTTCAGCTGTAACATGAAGCTCCCATTCTCCATCCAAATGACACTGCCGCCATAATCCCCAGATGAGAATCACATGGATCTCAGTCACTCCTTTGGGAGCTCCACTGTAGGGGGTAAACTATAGGACCTCTGTCCTGGGCAGCTGGGGGGATGCTGGGTGGGTGGGGTTCAAGAGGTATCTGATTTATGGCACACCCTTCCTGAAGCATGGAGATAAACAAAGTTAAAAAAAAACCTCTAGGCTACAAACTCTTTCTGAGGGATCGTGCTTCCTATACCTGCTCTTCAAGGGTAACATCATGAAGTCACTTGGGGGCAGGGAAGACAGCACACCACAAGGGGTCCCATCGTCTGAGTGTGCCCATGAAGTTACAGGGAGATGCAAGCTGACAGCATGAGCGGATGGGGGCCCAGTAACATTTAACCAGTGACAGCTCATTTTTTTTTAGTTTAGTCTTTATTCATAAAGACACAACAACATACTTCAGTTCACACAGTACATGTACAAGGGGGAATGTGAGGAAATTCTTTTTCACAGAAAGGGTGGTGGATGCATGGAATGGCTTACCACAAGAAGTGGTGGCTATGAATACAGTGCAGGGCTTCAAACAGGCATGGGATAGGCATAAGGGAGCAATACAAATGACTATGAATAGATAGGCCACTGACAGAGCAAAGGCCGATGGCACATTTATAAGGTAGAAAAAGAAATGGGCAGACTGGATGGGCCTTGCGGTCCTTATCTACCGTCAACTTCTATGTTTCTATGTTTCTATGTACATCCAAGAGAGATAGGCCAAAGCCTGACCTAACAAGTGTTTAGTACATAAGTTTTATATGGATAAGTGGAATTATAAGCCATGCATCATGATTATAGACAGGTAAATGTTCACAAATAAGTTAAAAACTGAAAAAAGGGGGGTGAAAATACAAGGATTTCTCAGGGAAATATCAGGCATGAGTGACATTCATCATTTAAATAAGTTTTAGCTTTCATAATGAGCATCAGGGTACAAACTCTGGATAATGAGCTAAATGATGGATAACCCACTTCCACCAGCAGATTTCAAATACTTCTTTTTTTGTCTAAAAGACTGGCTGAGAGGCACTCCAGGGAATAAATTACCCAGACAATTCTCACCCAAGACAATTTGGTAGGAATGGTTATGGTTAGCCACAGGCGTGTAATAGCTTTATGGGCAGCAGCCACTAGCAAAATTGTTTGTTTATAGGTGGTTTTATCAACCTTTGTTCCCTGGGGGAGGGTAAATGTTAACAAAAACACTGGGTGGTCAAGGAATCCCATGTCATAAATCTCCTGCAACTCATATATCACCTCTTTCCAAAACCCCTGGAGTAGGGGGCACAACCACAACACATGGGTCTGTCCCACAAGACCAGTCCCACACCCTCTCCAATAGGCCCCTGATGGGTCTCCAGAATACTTAGATATTAGCAGGGGGATCCTAAAATATTGAGCCCTGAGTTTCCAAATATATTCCCTCCAGTATGAGGCCTGGACCAACCTGGTGGCCAGGCCAGCTGACACCTCCCAAGCTGAAGTTGAGATATCCATTTGTGTTTCCTTGGTCCAAGTTATCCTCAAACTCTCCATAGAATCAGGGGGTCATTCACATAATGCATTATAGATGAGACTAATTTCATGGGAAGGGAGGGTCCCTTTGATAGATTGTATTAGTATCCAGACAACTGTAGTAACTATTCCAGCTATGTCCACCAGCAAGTTTTCATATTGCAACAGATATGATCTTAGCTGCATATACCCATGGAATTCAGTGGGCAAAAGATCGTAGGGTTTTTGCAGGGCTGTAAACGGACGTAAGCCAGTAGGCCCCATCATTTGATATATATATTTTAAACCCTTAGTCCACCATACCCGGGTTCTACCACCTACCAGGTTGGGGGGGAGGATCTATCCAAGGGAATTGCCCTCATAAAAAGCATTATCTGTTGGGTAAAATAATAGGTGTATAACCAGATCCATATCCTCATGGCTTCCCTGGCATAGGAGGAGTATTTACTCAAGAAATTGCACGCTAGTACAGAGTTATAGGCCCATATCCCTTTAGAACCAGGATATCAAAATTCTGTCGAAGATACTGGCCGATAGGATTACCCTGATTCTTCCGGATTTGATTGGCATGTCACAGGTTGGATTTATGAGGGAGCGCTCATCATCAGACCACCTATGCACCCTTTCACATGTCTCCTCAGAGTCCAGGGACACTACCTTTCCAGCCGTGCTGGTATCCCTGGACGCCGAGAAGGCATTTGATCATGTGAACTGGAATTTTCTATTTCAGGCTCTCAAGGCATTTGCTTATCCCTCCATATTCATAGATTGTATTCGTGCTCTATATCAGGCTCCCTCTGCTAGGATTTCAGGCAACAGGGCATTTTCAAAGCCCTTCCTTTTACACTTGGGAGCAAGGGAGGGTTGTCCCCTTTCCCCTCTGTTATTCAATATATACTTAGAACCACTTATTCAAAACATTTTAGATAATCCAGAAATACAAGGCATACCAATACGTAATAAGGTAGTAATGATTACGGCATATGCTGATGATCTTCTTCTTCATCTGTCCCATCCTGTTATGTCTATCCCTGCCATGCTAACTGCAATTGTGAAGTTTAGTTCCTTTTCGAATTACAAATTAATTACCAATAAATCGTCCATTTTCCCCCTCAATCATAAAGTTTTCAAACACGATAGTACCCCCTTTGGATTGTCCTGGTCACCTGGTTTTCTCAAATATTTGGGTATTAGACTTACACGTAATCCTTCCTTGTGGTTTAAAGAAAACCTGGAACCCCTTTCCCAGGTGATTGTCCAGGATCTTGATAGATGATCGAAAGCTCCCTATTTCATTATGGAGCTGTATCAGTATAATTAAAATGAACGTATTTCCCCACCTTTTTTACCCTTTATCGCATCTTAATTCCTTTATCCCTCTATCCTGGTTTCAGAAAATGCATAGGCTTTTTACCAATTTCATCTGGTCCAACAAGCACCCCCGATTAGCATACCACAAACCGTCGACTCAAAAATTTGATGCGGGGTTACGTATTCCTCACCTAGCAATTTACTGCTGGGCTAGCCATCTATCAAAATACCTAAAGTGGGCACACCCTGGGCCTGATAGTTTGTGGCCAGTTTGGCTTCACATTGAATTAGACTTTATTCAGGCTATGAATATGGATCCCCGGACCGTGTTTTATTTAAAGTTTTCCTCTCTGCAAGAAATCAGTAAATGTCCAACCTTTATGACCTCTTTAAAAGTACATGTTCAGCTTTGCTCCTTTTTGCGTTACAAACTGCATCTGGACCTGTCTCAATCCATATAGAATTCTCTGTCCTTTACTATAAACAAAAAGAGGATCCCCCCAATGTGGTTGCCCCAATTGGGGAAAGGGATGGTATCTACTTTCCTTGATGGAGAGGGAGCTTGGCTCTCTGTAACTAATATTATCCAGAAATTTAACATCCCAGCAGCCTGTCACTTCAAGGTCCTTCAATTAAGGCACCTCCTCACTACCTCGTTGGGTAATACTCCTCCCCATCCTCCGGCATTTTCCTTAATATCCAAGCTTTCCTCCTTGCTAGGTCCGTCCAAGGTAATCTCAAAGGTGTATCAAGCCCTTTTTCATTGGCGGTATGGTGGTTCCTGTGGTCCTACCAATCATTGGGGCCTCTCTCTTTCCTCAGCATACCTTTGACTGGTCTGTATTATGGCGGTATTGTCACAAGTATGTGTCGCAAGACAGACTACGACTTATGCAATACCACATTTTACATAACCTGTATTATACTCCAGTAAAACTGGCGAAATGGGGTCTTCTCGAATCAGGACTGTGTACCAGATGTTCCCAAGAAGAAGGGACACTTCTCCATATATTTTGGCTATGTCCCAAGATAATTCCATTATGGGACTCAATTAAAGCCAAACTAGACCCTTTATTGGGTTTGCAGGATTGCTTTACTCCTGAAATTTGCCTGTTAGGAGACGTGTCCCCTACAGAGACTAAAACTCGTAGATTTCACATGTCTATGATAACATTATCTGTTAAAAAAGTCATACTTAAGCATTGGAAGGATGATGTTAGCTCATCATATCAAGAATGGGTTCATGAAATCCATGTCAATCTTTGTACTGAGAAAGCTATTGTGAGTCTCTATAACAGGCAACGGAGTTATAAGCATATCTGGGATCCCTTTCACACTCTAATTACTATAGGTATGGATAAGTGAGATGTTGGTAATTGCTTGTCTTAGTTCAATCATGGTTCATTGTAATATGATACTATATGATATTATGTTATTGTACTGCTGTACTGGGGGAGAGGGGGGAGGCAGCAGAATATACCCTGTATTGTTATCATGCTGTGAATGTGTCACTAATTCTGTCCCTTGTATTGTGGAAAACTTGTTAATAAAGTTTGAATTGAAAAAAAAAAGAAAATGCATGCTAAAGGGTTGGCAAAGAGCAATTCAGGAAGGTGACTCAAATCATTATAAACTGTCTCTATCTGTTTCCAATAGGCTTTATACAGTGGATTAAGCCATCCCGCCAGGTACTCATAGTTGTGCTGCCCTATGATAGTTTTGGAAACATGGTAAATTACAACCCCCCCCCCCGAAAGCTGCAATACTGAATATCAAACCCGAGGAGGCTTTCCAGCCCATATATATCTAGATATCAACTGGTCCCAGGCTATAAAATATGCATTGGTTGGGGGCTGAGAAAGGTTTTGCAAAAAAAAAAAAAAGAACTCGGGGTAAGACATTTCTCTTTATGGATTCTATGCGAATAAAAAAGCTTAAGGGGGAGTGTGACCATCTGGTCATATCCAGGGCCAATTGGGAGGTAAGAGCTTCATAGTTTATAAGGTCAATAACTTCTAGGTTGGTTGCCAGTTTTACTTCCAAATATCTCATTGTGACTTTGTTCCATTTTAGAGGGGAAGGATAATTTTAGTTGGGGAGTAGGGTGGAAGTTATATAATAGAACTTCAGTTTTCTGTTCATTAACTTTATATCCTGCCAGATCTGCAAACCTATGAAGTTGTGTCCAGACTTCTGGGATTGAATGTTTGGGGTTTGTAAGGGTAAGCAATATGTCATCTGCGAACAGAGACAGCTTGAATTCTCTACCTGCAATAGGGACACCCTCTACCCACCGAGTCTGGCGAAGTGCATCAGCCAATGATTCGAAGTATAATATGAATAACAAGGGAAAGAGGAGGCAGCCCTGCCAAGAACCCCTAGCAAGGGAAATAGGGTCTGAAAGAGCACCATCCAGGTGCACGTAAGCTTTAGGGGAGTGATAGTTTTTCTGAAGCTGGGACACTAGGGCCTCCAGGAAGCCAAAGTGAGACAGGGCCACCCATGAGAAGGTCCAGGCAACCCTGTCAAATGCCTTCTCCACGTCAAGACTCTAGGTGACAAAAGGTATACGTCAGGTTGTGGCATATTCAAGTAGTAGAAAAGTATGCCTAATGTTGTCATGAGCCTGGTGCATCTTGATAAAACCCATCTGGGCTGAGTTTACTAGACAGGGAACTACATCCTCAAATCTATGTGCTAATATGGCCATGTAGACCTTATAATTGAAATTTAGCATGAATATAGGTCTATAAGATGCAGCCTGCTTTGGATCTTTAAAGGGTTTGGGGACCACAGCAATAGTGGCATACCGGCAGGAAGGGGTGGGGTCCTCTCCCTGTTGGATTGCTTGGAGAGCTGGGAATAAAATGGGTATCAAGGTGTCCTTATAGGCTTTATAAAAATTTGGCCAGATAGTCATCTGGGCAAAGAGCTTTCAATGTGTTTGCTTCAGAGATCACCCGATCCACCTCAGCTCTAGAAATAAGCTGATTAATCAACTGGGCCTGGGAAGTTGGGAGGTTAAGGGAGTTCAAGTAGGCTGAAATTTCAACCGGGAAGGGGGAGCTGTCCTGTGCATATAACAGTGACAGCTCTTGCTGCACAGTCCAGATGTAATGCACCCCTGATCTACTCACCCTATCAGCTCCCATTCTACATTTAAATAACAAGAGTAGTCACGGTGGGGAGGGGGGTACAGTGCCACACAAAGGCTCTCTTCTACTCTGTGAACATTTGTAAAGTCACAGAAGAGCTGGTCAGTAAGGCACTGCTTTGAGCAGCGCCTCCAAACTGCACTTCAGAGAGACAGTCTGACAACTTGACAGGTTGCACGGAGTCAGTTGACAGTTGACAGTGTGCACTGCATAGGTCAGTTTCAAAACACACCCTGTCAGTTCCCAGTTAAGGTATAACTCCTGCCAGTTGCCACAGAAAGATGGGACAGTGACTCACAAATTCCCAGATCATGAATATCTCAGAAGAGACAACCCTTTACAAGGGGCCTTAAACCTTGGCTAGCTTGCTGGGCTTACTATCTACCCAACCCCACCAGCTAACATCAAAGTGATATAAGGAAATACCATTGGCAAAGTGACAACAACTTCTCACCTCACCTCCATACATAAACATTTTAGAAATATACTTACTACCCTAGCTGGGAGCATAAACAGACACTTTGCAAGTTAGCAAGCAGCAGCAATCGCTATATTTGGAGTAATGTTTGGAAGGGCCAGAGCTGAGTTGTCTTGTTGCACAATGTCTGCTCAGGATAGTCCAGTTGTATTTGGCTGCATAGGGTCCCCCTTGCTGAGTTTGTAGAGCTGTCATTTGTTCTTCGAGCAGAGGCAAAGTGTTTGGGGTATCTGGGGAGACAGAGAGTCCTGTGGTGAGGCCCTAGAGCTCCTGCTCCAGCTTCTGTGCTGATAGTTGGGCAGTTTGGTTTTTGGCCATCCTTTCACTGGTTCAGCCTGGCAATTCCTGAAACAGCACTTCTGCCATTGCTCTGATGGTGCTGTGCTAATGGACAATCAATCAATCAATCAACTTTATTTAACCAGGCATAGACACCATTGAGAAAGCTCATTTTCAAGGTGGTCCTGGACATAGATACAATACATAATCACATATACAATAAATCAGTGTTGCTAGACCAATGTTCAGGTAGTCATCAATACAGTCAGTGCATAATGATCTGCTGGAACTGTAAAGCAGCTACAGTTCATGGAATGGGTTTACAGAGAGAGAGGAAGAGCCAGCAATCCTAACCTATCATTAGTGTATTGGTAGACTGTAAGTAGAGCAGAGGGCTAGTCAGTAGAGGGGATATAATGAAAGTAAGGCCAGGATTAGAATGAAATGTAGAGAAAAAGATGATTTTCACTTGATTGAGGAGAGAGGTGGATGAGTTTCTGGTTGTGGAGTTCATGAGAAGATCAGTGGCTAAGGGCTCAGGGACAAGGATGGAGAGTATGCAGAAGTGTTCATGTCCTGATATTGGTTGAAGTCCCTCTGTCCCTCAGCACCAAGGGCCTTGTTAGTTGAGCAGTGGTGTTAAGATATATACATAAGGTTGTGATAACCTACATAAATCAGCATTTAACAATAGCCCCATAGACTTATATGGGGTACTCCCCTGCACTCTCCCTAGTTAGATGTCACAAAACATCTGAGCATGGGGACAGAGTCAGCGGACTGGGAAATGGAAGGGATCAGCTGGCTGCTTGCTTGGGCCAATTTATGATTCCTTCCCTTCTGCAATGGGGCTAAAATAAAATTGTCATTTTCTACTTAGGATGACTGACACTAGAGTCAGGTAAGACACCACGGGTTCCAAAACCCCTAGTTTGTTTAAGCTCAGAAACTTAGACCATTCCTTTAACAGACCAAGTCTAGTATTAGGGTCTTAATCAGTGGTCTACGTTAGCAGAGTATTACAGCCCACTGTTCAGGTAAACTCCTAAATATCTATAAAACGTTAACTGCCTTATTAACCCCCCCCCCCCCGTGCATGACCAAATGCAGTGGACTATTTTTGTTTAATTTCTTATTACTACCAGAAATCATTGATTTTGCTTTCTTTGTATTAGTGAACAATTTCTGATTAATGAACTACCGTTGCCCCTGTTAAAAGTTCCCTGGAGACAATCTAATAGAACAGGCAGAATCCCATTGTAATAAGGTTAGGAGCCTGTAGTCACTATTTACTTTATTTATTTATTGACTGATTCAAATTACTGTAACTGGGACAACCCTATGAGATGCAGCATCTCATTTTCATGAGGATCCAAGGGAGGATAGCAGCAGTCAACAGGTTAACATAGTGAAGCAGGAATGGTTACATGTAGGCTAACAACTAGAAGACAGATGTTAGTGGGTAAGAGGTATTGCTCTGGCAAGGCCTTCCACCATGACTCAGAAGATGGGAAATAAACCCTGGAAAATTAACGGTACTTACACATGGTACCAGTAGTTCCCTTTGTGAAGTCTGTAACAGCACTTTGCACTTACACATTCTGCTACTTTCTTTTAATGTCTGCTTGTGTATGCACAAAGCAAACATATTGTTACAATAACAGGTTTCAAAGGTGTGTCACTGTCAGGTCCATTGCAGCTCAGGTTGCAGGGGGCTCGACAGTGACAGCACAATGATCAGCAAGGCTGACCGTGTTCGCATATTCTGCTTGTGGGGCAGAGACTTGATGTAGTTGAAAGCAGTGAGCCACTCCTATCACAGAGCAGCTCAATCATTTCCTCTGCAGGATACCATGCAGCAAGCAGCAGATTGGCATCATGATCTGCACTTAGCTCCCCCATGTGCAGACAGGAGATGCACAAAAACAACTCCCTCCCACTGCCAAGTATCCTGCCCACCTCCCAGTTCTTCCCCATGCCCCTTTCCGTAGATAAAAAACCCTCCCACTTCCACATAGCTAGCCCCTCTCCAATCCTTCCCCTAGTGTCCTGTCTGTAAAAATAAAACACCCTCCCACTGCCAAGTATCCTGCACACCTCCCAATCCTTGCCCTGGTTCCCCATTCATAAAAATAAAACGCCCTCCCACTGCCAAGTAAGCCCCCCTCCGAGCCTTTCCTGGGTGCCTGTCTGTAAAATAAAACACCCTCCCATGACCAAGTATCCAACCCACCTCCCATCCTTCCCCATGCCGCATCCATGAAAATAAAATACCCTTCAACTGCCAAGTATCCTGCCCACCTCCTGATCCTTCCTCATGCCCTGTCCATGAAAATAAGATACTCCCCCACTACCAAGCATCCTGCCCACCTTCTGATCCTTGCCTATGCCCAGTCCATGAAAATAAAATACCCTCCCACTGCCAAATATGCCACCTATCTCTCTATTTTCATGGGCAAGGCATGGGGAAGGATAAACTACCCCCCCCACTGCCATGTACCCTGTCCACCTCCCAATCCTTCCCCAGTGCCCCTTCCATGAAAATACTCCCCCACTGCCAAGTATCCCACCCATTACTCCTGATCCATCCCCATGCCCAGCCATTGAATATAAAACACCCTCCCACTGCCAAATATTCTGCCCACCTCCCTATCCTTCCCTGAGCCTCGTCCATGAAAATAAAATACCCTCCCACTGCCAAGTATGCCAGCCACCTACCAACCCTTCCCCTGGTGCCCCATCCATAAAAACAAAGCACGCTCCCACTGCCAAGTATCCAACCCACCTCCCGATCCTTCCTCAGTGCTTCTTCCATAAAAATAAAACAACCTCCCACTGCCAGGTATCCCACCTAACTCCCAATCATTCCCCATGCCCTGTCTGTGAAAATAAAATACCCTTCCACTGCCAAGTATTCTGCCCACCTCCTGATCCTTTCCCATGCCCTGTCTGGGAAAATAAAATGCCCTCCCACTGCCAAGTACCCCGCCTACCTCCCGATCCTTGCCCCATGCCCCGTCCATAAACCTGTAAAAGAAGAATAGTTCAGCAACAATTTCTGCCCCAACCACCCACACACACACCCAACTACCCCATATTTACCTATCTGGTCCAGGCCTGCTCATTCTCGACTGTCCTGCTTTTTCTGGGCTCCACTGGGAGGTGACTGGAAATAAGGTCTGTTTTGTTAATGGCTTTCTAATATGTTTTGAACTTTTACTCATAACTTTGTCATTTCTTACTATTTTTAACCCACATTTTTAACATGGCCTCTTTTAACCACATCTCATGAACCAGGTAGGAGAATTTTTTCAAATCCTCCCACCAAAATGTATTTTCCCAGTTGCTGTGTAATATCATGTTTCTGATGGGTTAAAAAAATCACTTATCTTGATTATAAGGCAGGATAATAAAAAGACTGTTGAAAAACTGGGGTCAAAATCTCAAAAAAACAACTAAGTTATGAAGCAACATTAAAATTCTCCAATGTTTACTTATAAATTTACTATTTTCCAGATTTTGACCTACTATTTTCAGAATAAGTATTTATTTATTTCATTTTGTTAACGGGGAAGGCCCACTGGGTTCACTTTTTTTTTTATACCACGTCATGAACAAGGCAGATGTAATTTTTCAGATCCTCTCCAAAATGTTTTTGCAATCATTCCATGAAATAACCTTTCAGATGGGCTTTACAAAATTCCACGTTTTGTCATAAGGTGGGGTCATAATAAGACTATTTTGAAAATTTGGGGTAAAAAAAATGACAAAGTTATGAAGAAACATTGACATTCTTCAGTGTTTATTCCTAGCTGTGCTATTTCACCAGATTGTGACCCCACATTTTCAACATAATAATTTTTGTACCCCAAATCATAAACATAACGTGTCATTTCTCAAATCCTGCCCAATATGTCTGTTCATACTTGTGCCACAAAATGACATTTTGGACAGGATTTCATAAATGAGATCTATCATGTTCGTAAGGTGGTGTAATAAAAAAGACCATGCTAAACATTTGATATCAGAAGTGGAAAAAAAAATTATGAACAAACATTAACATTTTTCAACCTTTACTCATAATGTTGCTATATTTTTATTTATTTATTTGTTTCTTATTCTGTTTCTGCTTCTTCCAGTTGGCCCCCTCTGCGGCTTAACACCCAAGCCCTGTCACCCCAATGTCCAATGGGACTTACCACCAGCTTTCTTCCCCCAGTACCCCAGTAGACAGTATGCATGTTTCCTATACAGTACATGCCCTCCCTGTCATGCCATACGGTAGCCAGCTGAGGTGGTGAGAGGTGGACTGTTCCTTTTTCAATATCAGATTCCAAGTGTGGCAACAGACTGTAAGGTATGGGGGACAGCAGATGGGTGGTGTGCTTGGTGTGGGCAGTAGGGAAGCCACCGGGAAGGGAGCTCTGCAGTGAGGGTACCACTGGACAACAGGGAAACCTGAGACCTGCCATTGGCACTTAACAGAACACAGATAAATCTTCAACATGTGGTTTGAGAACTGCATCCTCAATGATTTGCTTTCATGTTTAAGTTGTCCTGTAGCACAATGTTATTTCACATGAAACAAGGGACATTACATTACATGGGATGCCCATACATACAGGAACGGGTGATCGGCAGGGGTGGACTACCGTTGGACACCAGGAAAATGGGAACACTTACAGGGATGGGTGATCAGTGGGGTGCCACTAGACACCAAAGGCAACTTTATTACCATGGTGACCGGAAGTTGGAGGGTGGGGGATGCCACTAGACTCCAGGAAAATACTCAACTATTAGAGGGATGGATGATCAGAGGGTGGGGGGGGCACGGGACACCAGGGACAACTTTATTACTATGGTGACCAGCGATGAGAGAGTGGAGGGTACCACTAGACACCAGGGCATCCTTTGATGCAATAGACTGGGATCAGGGGGAGGAGGGGCAGCCAGCTGCAGTACCACAGCCAACCTCCTTCAGAGCCTTGCACCCTGTTAAGTCAGGGTTTGCAAAAGAGGTAATTTGCACACATTTGGGTGGCATTTATGGCCTAAAAAACTCTCAATATCCTGCTGCACCCATATGCAGGGGACAAAGCCCTCATTTATGTGGGTGCTGCAATAACTCAGTGTTCGTGTGCCAATGGATTTTGTCCACTCTGTGGGACTGTCTGAATAGAGACTCACCCATAAAGTGTCCACAAAACTCAGTTAGCATGGGCAAACACCCCTCACAAGACATGGAAGCACATTTCCACTTCAGACTTTATCAACACCACCCCAAAACAAACAATTCAAGACACATGGGAATTATACATGTGTATCCCAAAAAGCTGTTTATTGCATCCAGTGCAAGAAGTGTCCACATACAGGATATGTGGGGGGACTGGACAACACCTTCAAACCCACATGAACTCACATAGGCACGACATTAAAATGAAAAGTACTGTAAAACCAGTGGGACATTTCTCTTAATCTGATCACTACATCTCTGATCTCTCTGTCCTAGTTCTCAAAGGACACTTCAGAAATACACAAGAAAGGCAGGCTTGTGAGGACAGATTTATTTTTCTTCTCAATATGTTAAATGATGGAATAAATATGGACCTTAATTTTTATGACCCATTGCAGAATTTAAACTGACAACAGCCTTTTACTGCCCCAGGTATAATACATGGCCATTTCCTGTGCATTTTGTATATAGTATGTCTTATTTGTTATATATATATATATATATATATATATATATATATATATTCTAGTTTGCCTTCAAACATTAACATGGCTTTATGTATATGTTTGCTCATACATTGTGTCTGCTGGTTCCATACTTTCTGAGCACACACACGCAGGCACACACACACACACACACAGACACACAGACACAGAGGTTGCTGTCCATTTTCAGGAAGACAGTTAAGCACTTGACAATTTATAGTTCTTTTGCTGACACATTCCATCCTTTGTGAGTAGCTGATTTCTACCAAACCAGGATTTCAAAGACTGTTTTTTGGTCTCTGAATAATACCAAGTCTATCCTATGCACTTAAATGGGTTCTTTATAAAGTCTGTAATTTTCTGATGAAGAGCTCTGTGACATTCGAAAGCTTAAAAATTCTGTAAATCTCTTGTTGGTCCAGTAAAAAATGTAAAAAAAAACTACTTTCTTCCTCTGATTAATCTGTGAAAGTAACTAAATAACTTATCTGTAATACTATGTTGATAAAATTCAATAAACAAAGGTCCTCAGATAAATGAAAGTAAAAGCAAAGCAAAGCAAACTTTCTTAACCAAGGTGCTGTACATAATGTAAAATAACAGCATAAACCATAATATAATACATTTTAAAAACAGTCATTTAATTTAACAATTAGAGAGGGAATGCCAATGAAAATAAATAAGCTTTCAGCAGAGATTTAAAACTGCTGACGGTCAGGCATTCTCTTAGCTGACGAGGTAGAGAATTCCACAAGGTTGGTGCTGCAAATGAAAAGCACAAGCTCCTGATGTTTTGAGATGAACCTTAGGAATCTCTAGCAATCCCTCATCAGCGGATTGGAGAGGGCGATTGGGGGAGTTAGGAGTCAGGAGATTTTTCAGGTAGTCGAGTCCCTGTTCATGTAGGGCTTTAAAGGTAAGCAAGCCTACCTTATAGGTGATCCACCACTAAACTGGCAGCCAATGCAGTTCGCACAGGATAGGTATAATATGACTGGTCCTGGATGTACCAGTCAACAGCCTGGGTGCAGCATTCTGCACTAGCTGCAGGCAGCAGATATCAATCCCAGGCAGCCCTAGGTAGAGGGCACTGCAGTAGTCAAGACGGGTGATAATGAAGGCATGGACCAACATTGGAAGGTCGCCTGGTGGAATTAAGTGTTTCACCCAGGCGATTGTCCTCAGATGATAAAATGAGGATTTGACCACAGCTGACACCTGGGACTTCAGGGCCAAGCCATCATCAAAAAGAATGCCCAGGTTACTCACCCAATTTGAGGTAATGAGCCGGACACCATCGAGCCACAGGCCTGACATGAGCCCAGCTCCAGGACCCGCCCCCGGGCAACCTGGTTCCACAACCAGCACCTCAGTCTGATCTGGATTTAATCTCAACCTACTCAAGCTCATCCAATCTTTGATCTTGGAGAGGCAACTATTTAGCACAGAGACTGCATCAACCTGTCCAGGCACAAAGGACATACACAGCATGGGTGCCAATATGGAACCCTGCAGCACCCCACAGTACAGGGGAGGGAGTC
Source organism: Neoceratodus forsteri (assembly GCA_016271365.2). Classification (NCBI taxonomy): domain Eukaryota; kingdom Metazoa; phylum Chordata; order Ceratodontiformes; family Ceratodontidae; genus Neoceratodus; species Neoceratodus forsteri. Next base: position 472,495,022 of record CM028132.1, read on the forward strand.
AGAGGAATAAATCCCGGTGACTACCCTCTGAGACCTACCTACGAGGAAGGATTAAAACCATTCGAGGACTGTACCCGACAGTCCACAAAGGAACTGCAGGGTTTCCAAAAGCGTCTCATGGTCCACTGTGTCAAAAGCTGTTGAGAGATCGAGAAGGACCAAGATGGTACGAGCCTTTCGATCTCCGGCCATTAGGAGGTAATTTAATACCCAAACAAGAGCAGTCTCCATGCTATGCCTCTTCCTGAAACCAGATTGGAGAGCTTCATAGACATTGTGAGTTACCAAGTGATTGTCCAACCACCTTCTCAATAACCTTCCCCACAAAGGGAAGGTTAGAGACAGGTTAGTAATTAGCTGGATCGATGGGATCCAAGGAGGATTTTTTAAGGAGTGGTCAAATGACCACCTCCTTTAGGGGATCTGGAAAGATTCCCCTCTCCAAGGATCTCCATACAATTTCAGCTAGGATCAGGCAGATAATAGCTACACAACCTACTAAGAGGAGGGTAGGGCCCGGATCTAAACTACAACAGCAAACAAGTAAACATGAGATGTTGCCATTTTACAGTCTGATGTACAGTAGTGTGTGTGTGTGCATGTGTGTATACTGAGCTGCCAGGACCAGGCTCCCCCACTGAAGTTTCACTCACAGCTGGGTGTGGCTTCCTCTGTTGACCATGTCCTGACCTGTTTATTGCGCTCTTGGTATTGTATGCCTCCCTTTTTTAATATGGACCATTTAAAAATCACGTTTATATGGTCAAATAAAGATGAAATCTTTTTTGAACATTTTCAAGTGAGTTTGCTGGTCCCTGTACTGTACAGGGTAGTGGGTGCATCACATCCTATTTATATGCAGTGTAACAATAAGTAAAAGCAGGACCTCCCCCATGAAACAGAGATGTGGCATTTCAGCTGAGCTATCTTTGGTAAAAACATTGTGTAAATGGGTGAATGTAGAAGCCAAGCCACGTGAAAATTAGATACTGCATTCCACTTGGGCTAAGCAATCCTGTGTAAATACAATATAAAACTGGGTGAAAAGTGGAACTCCACCATAAACAAGATATTTCATCTCAGCTGGGCTGTCCTTGATAAGTACATACCAGAGCAAAAAAACTAGTACTCTAGGAGCCCACCGGCTCAAGAAATGTAAACGAGACAAATTTGCTAGTCAGTTAAACACATGTATTGCAGTGTTCAAAAGTCAGTCTGAAGGTGAGAAGACAAAGCCCCAACACTTTGAACACCATTGGTCTTCGTCAGGGGGTGTAACCAACAGACGGGGGGGGGCAGTTCTTGAATACCCTGCCCTTAAAGAACCCCTGTGTCCTTTGGGAAAGCATTGAGAAATGTTAGTTTTAGACACAGTTCATTGGCCCCGGCAGTGATGGTCTTTAACCGGCTTTCCTAAAACTGATTTCCTCAGTCATTGTCAAACCCCTTACTTTCATCTTCAACCTTGCCCTCTCGTCTTCCACTGTGCCAAACTCCTGGAAGCTGGTACACATTATCCCTATTTTAAAAACAGGTGACCCATACCTCTCAACCTCCTGCCTCATAAATCAGGGACAAGGCTTAAAAAAATCAGGGACAAAGGATCAAAATCAGGGACATTTCTTCAAAATTGGAGATATTCACTCAGGAAGCTGGCAGAATAATGGGCTTAGTGTAAAATGCATTTTCTAAAGAACAAGTTTGTAACTTTAATGTTTGACATTATTTTGTGCTTATAAACCCCACTGTTTGGTCACAGAAACACAATTTTTAGGAGGGACAGAGTAAAATTTTGAGGCAAAATCAGGGACCTCCCTGAAAAATCAGGGACAGTTGAGAGGTATGAGGTGACCAACTTGCGCCAGAAAACTACAGGCCTCTTTCTCCTCCCTCATCTCAGTAAATTACTTGAAAAAATCATTCATTGCCAGTTATCTGAACACCTGGAAAACTACAACCTCCTATGCCCCATCCAACACGGTTTTCGCAAACACCATAGTACCTCTGCTGCCTTGATACTTTTTACGGACCACATACTTAGAAATATGGACAAGGGGAAAGCCACAGGTGTGGTTTTTGTGGATCTATCCAAGGTGTTTGACCTAGTTGGCCACCAACTTCTCAACTCTTCACAGTTTTGGTTGCTCATCTAACACTACGTCCTGGTTCCACAGTTATCTATCTGGTAGATCGCAGACTGTCATCATAGGCAAAGTACACCCTTCCACTTTACCTATTGGTACTGGTGTCCCCCAGGGCTCAATACTTGGCCCTTTGCTTTTTTTCCATGTTTATAAATGTGCTCCCAGCAGATAGCCTCACCTGTAATTCACTCCTGTATGCTGATGATTTAGTCCTCTACCATAGTGACAACTCGCTTGAAGCTATCTCATCCACCCTCTCTGTCAGCTATGGTGCTGCTCACAACTGGTTCCTCTCCAACAAACTGATAGCCAGTAATAAGAAGACTAAGGCTATGCTCTTTGGCTCCAAACCCTTCCTGACCAAGGCCACCAAAGCCAACTCGTCCCTCCTGATTCACATCCCTGCAGGTCCCCCCGCTTGACATTGTCCCCACTTTCAAATACCTTGGTGTTACCCTCAACCCCTCTCTTACTTTTGTGGAACACATCAACAACACCATGTGGAAAATCACCAAAACTTGGTGCTGCTTACAGGCTAAAACAGCTACTATTCATAGAAGCTCGCTTTGCCATCGTGCTAGGCAATCTTCTGCCCCAGCTAGACTGCAGCTTCCCTGTCTACTCTCTCATGTCATCCTCATTGCGCACCCATTTTAACTCCATTTACAATTCCATATGCCACTTTGTGCTTCAAGCTCCTTACTCCACCCACTGTGCTCTCTACCAGTCTCTTGGATGGCTCCGATTACAGGGTCGCTTTGACTATACCATGGGTTGCCTAATTGTAGACTCCCTCAGGAGCTACCAGTCATTACCCTACTCTTCTGTTCTCACAGAGTGGTACATAGCAGCCTCAGGGTAATCTCTGTTCCCCCACTCGAAGTGCCACATATATTTTCTGTCATGGGCAGTCAAGCTTTCTCAGTCTCTGCCTCTACCCCGTGGTATAAATTGCCTGCATCCATCCATTCCTCTGCCACCCATCTATCCTTCAGAACCAATCTGCACAACGGGCTTCTAATTGGGTCAGGCTGTAACTGCCTCCAAGACAATACAAGAGGGAGAAGGCTATCAAGACACTAGGACCTGATGAGCTGTTGGGACAACTCCATTGCCCTACATTTCTGGCCTTTCCCACTCTGTTTGTCCCTTAGCTTTCTCTGACAGCATTAATTGCCCCCAAGATAACACCAGTGGGTGTGGGCCATCGTGGGGCCAGGACCTGCTATGCTGTCTTTTGGGACCCCTCCCCTTCCTCCAACTCACCTCTATTTTGCCCAGGCTTCTCTACCTGCATCGTACCTCACAGTACTCTCTGCTCTCCTAACCTGTTCTTACCTCTTTGCAGTACTACTCATCCACTGTTTTGATATTTCTCTAGCAAGTCTGAGCTTCTATGCACCTAATTATCCTAGATCACTGTCAGCTTGTATAGCTTGTATGCTCCATGTAAACTTCATTGCACCTACTAATTTAGCCTACTGCCCACTGTTACAGCAGGTAGGCATCTTAGATAGACCTTGAACACTGAAACTATGCTTGCTGACCTGCGTTGTCTCCATCACATGTTAATTACCTTGTCTGAAGGTACATTACCAAATCTTGTATTATAGTGTATATATTGTATTATACGTGTTACTCTGTACTATTGCTATTTTTGTGCATCGTCTCCATTGATTATGTTATTTTGCAGTCACATCTGTGGCCCAGGTCGTGTCTGGAAAATGGTTCAATGGATCAGGGCACTTACCTGGTTACCAAAGACATAAATAAACATATGTATTTTTTTGAATTCTTCCCCCTCTTTTCTTTATTACTGTGAACTGTCACATGAAAACAAGATCCCTGTCCTCTAGGCTTTATCAGCTCTGGTTGCTTGTCTAAACCTGACATCATAATTCCCTGTTTATGACCTCATAGTGATCCCCACACCAACATATTGTGATGTCATAAACAGAACTGTGATGTCAGGTGTAGACAAGCAACCAGGGCAGATAGGACAGAGATCCTGTTTCTTTAGTAATAAAGAAATAAGGGTGATAACTACAGAATACAATATGAACTATAAGCTAAATTTTGTCTTGGTATTATATTTTTTCAAAGTTGCCCCAAGAGTGTTAGGGGCTGTTTAAAGGCACAGGTAACCAAACACTGCATTTCATACCATAAATCATAGTTTATATAAATTTAAAAAACATGCATTTCTAAGTACAAGAAAAGAAGAAAGAGTAGCATTCAAAAGTAGATGAAGCCTGAATCTCATATAAAGCAATACTATATACATCATAAAAAAATCATTATCATAATAAAAAGCATGTCTATTCAACCTACAGAGATAATACTGGAGATCTGAACGTATAGATTTTGTTCCTTTTCTGTGAATGATGATTGGATTTAATGTGAATACTTTGAAATGTCTCACCTACAGACAGCTTTATAGCCTTTGAAGTTAAGGATTAAGAACTGGACTAGTAGTTTCTTTCTTGCATCTTTTTAAATGTTCAGGTTGAGTTTTGGGGAGCTAAAGAAGGCCTGGAATTGCTTTCAGAGGAGTCTCTGGGTTTGGGATCCTTGAATATCCGGTGCCATAATTTTATCCAGACTGTAACTATTTACAGTAGAGAGTTATGACTATGATGTCTTGCTACTGATTTGGGATTGTATCTATTAGTAATGTGTAACATATTATTGGAGCAATGAGTCCACTTTTACATCAGTTTTAAAAGGCCATCGTAAAATTTTACCATCTATATTATTATTTTCCTTCCTTCCCTTCCCCCTTCTCAGCCGACCTAACTTTTCCTTTATGACAAGTGGCCTTACTAACAAGCATTTGTCAATGCCAAATGTTTGCTTGCGGGCATTAGCATTGGTACTGTAGAAGTGACAGAGCTGCATAATAGGAATGGCAGCGAAGTATTGAACTGAAGCCAATCCCACCACCACCCTGCAGAGAGTGACAGGCATTGGAGTGTGTCTTTGGGTCATCAGGCATAATGACCACGCCATTTCTCCACACCCTACCCTGCAGACACTGACAAGTGTCACGATGTGCCTTGGGGTCTTTGGCCCTTATGCGCACCCCATTTCATCAGGAAATAAGGTGAGATGGTGCGGTATAGGAGAATGGGGTGAAGTTTGGGCCTGAAGAGTCCGAGGCACACCTTGATGCCTCTCACTGGCTGCAGGGTGTGGGTGGGGGTAGAATGGTATGCTCATACCATTCTAGGCAAGAATCCCAAGTCACACCCCTGATGCCTGTCATTCTGTACAGGGTGGGGCGTTATGGTCAGAAACTCTAACGCCTCAGGCATTCGTTGGTATTTTCACTCCAAATTTTCAACATGTTTTTTTTGTGACCCCCACCTCATGAACAGTGCCAATATCAGTTTGTTAGCCGAAAACTGCTTTTGCACAGTGACTATGGCATTTGGCACCACAGGTGCAAAAACACATTCTGAACAGGATGTGAAAAATGACAGCGGTACTGTTCATGGGAGGTGTAAAAAATGGCAAGGTTGAAAATCTGCTGTGAAAATCTTAAAAAAACTGGTGAAGTCACGAGCGTGCGTAGAAACCGTGCAATGCACACCCATAATGTAACTAGTTTGGGGATTTTTTTACAGCAGATTGTTAACACAGGCATTTTGGGACCTCCGATCATGAACAGTGTCAGTGTGTTTTTCTTTATCTGTTCGAACAATGATTTCCACAGCGACCATGCATTTCTGTGCTGAAAGTGTGAAAACACATTTGGCCATGTTGTGGAAAATGACAGCTGTACTGTTCGTGGAGGTGTGGAAAATGCCACTGGTGAAAATCTGTACTGAAAATATTACAAATTCATGAACTTACGAGGGTGCGTGGAAACTGCACAATGCTCACTTGTAACACAGTCATTTTATGGAGTTTTGTCACCAAATTTGCAACATAGCCATTTTAAGACCTCTGCTCATGACCAGTGTCACTGTGATTTTCTTAATCTGTCCCAAACATTGTTTTCGCACACCGACTGTACCATTGTGCGCTACATGTACGGAAACACATTTTGGGCGAGATGTGAAAAATGGTAGCTGTACTGCTCATAAGAAAGTGTGGTAAAATGGCACTGTTGAAAATCTGGTGTGCAAATATTACAAATTCGCAAACTTGCCAGCGTGTGTAGGAACTGCGCAACGTGCGCTCCTAAAGCAGTCATTTTGGGGAATTTTTTCACCAAATTTTCAACATAGCCATTTTAACACCTCTGCTCATGACCAGTGTCACTGTGATTTTCTTAACGTGTCCCATACCTTGATTTCGCACACCGACTGCGCCATTCTGCTCTACATGGGCAGAAACACATTGTGGGCAAGATGTGAAGAATGACAACTGTACTGCTCATAAGGAGGTGTGGTAAAATGGCAATGTTAGAAATCTAGAGTGAAAATATTGAACATTTCCGAACTCACAAGCGTGCGTAGGAACTCTGCAATGCACGCTCGTAAAACAGTCATTTTTAGGAATTTTTCACCAAATTTTCAACATAGCCATTTTAAGACCTCTGCTCATGAACAGTGTCACTGTGATTTTCTTAATGTGTCCCATACATTGACTTCACACACTGACTGCGCCATTGTGCACTACATGGGCGGAAACACACTTTGGGTGAGATGTGAATACTGACAGCTGTGCTGCTCATAAGGAGGTGTGGTAAAATGGCAATATTGAAAATCTGGAGTGAAAATATTGAAATTTCGCAAACTTACGAGCATGCATAGGAACTGCGCAACACACGCTCGTAAAACAGTCATTTTAAGGAATTTTTTCACCAAATTTTCAACATAGCCATTTTAAGACCTCTGCTCATGAACAGTTTCACTGTGATTTTCTTAATGTGTCCAGTACATTGATTTCGCACACCGACTGCGCCATTGTGTGCTACATGGGCGGAAACACATTTTGGGTGAGATGTGAAAAATGACAGCTGTACTGCTCATAAGAAGGTGTGGTAAAATGGCAATGTTGAAAATCTGGAGTGAAAATATTGAAAATTCGTGAACTTACAGGCGTGTGCAGGAACTGCACAATGCACGCTCATAAAATAGTCATTTTTAGGAATTTTTCCACCAAATTTTCAAAATAGGCTTTTTGAGAGCCCACCTTATGAACGCTGGCAGTGTCATTTCATTAATCATTCTGGAAAGGTGATTTCATGCAGTGGCTGCAAAATCACCCTTTGGGCCTGAGTAACGCCATGACAGTGATAGCATTCATGAGAAGGGGTCCCAAAAACCCCATGTTGAAAATTTGTAAACATTCCAAAAATGCCTGAGATATGCAATACAGTTGAAAAACCCTATCTATCCCATTATACAGCTTACCGGGCATTTCCTCAGTTCAGGCGGTCGGCTTTGAAGAGTGCAGGCGTGTTCCCGGTCACTTGAAGACTCGCGCCGAGCTCGAGGTAAATATGGGGTAGGGGTGGTGGGGAGGCAGGGTGCGCAGTGGGTGGGCGGGTGGGGCAGACAGCGAGGGACCGCTGATTTTCAGTTGTTTTTTTTTTTATTACGACGACAGGATGCTTGCTGGTGCTGGGGTGGGCTCCCAGCATGGCAGAAGGATGGCTTGGGGGGGCGTGGAGCCAGCGGGGGATTGGGCACCTCCATCAGCCATGGCATCAGTTGCCATGCTGAGGTGGGCTCCCAGCGTGGCACCCTGTACTCGAGGGGGGGGACACAGTGGAGCCGATGGAGGTTTGGGCACCCCGTCACATAGACGTGTAGCCACGCTGGGGTGGGCACCCAGCGTGGCATATGAAACTGTGTTTTGGGGGGGCACAGCACAGCTGACGGGGGATTGGGCACCCTCGTCGGCTATACAGTCTATGCATTGGGGGGGCAGCATGCAGCATATGTGTGTGTGTGTGTGTGTGTGTGTGTGTAGGGGATGCATGAGCAGGCAATATCTGATTGCTGCTCACTGAAGTGTAGCTCCCCCTTTCAACTGTACGCCACTGCATTTTGGCGCTGTCATAGACAGCTCCAGCAGGCATTGGAGAACTGCGGCTGCGCCTGCAAACACACTGACTGAATTGGAAGAGGGCTGACACACCTCCGAAAACTCCGATGATGACACTATGTTTCTGGCACATGCATGCAAGTAAACATAAAAAGAACACATACAATAATGCAGTCTGAAAATTTGAAACATAGTAACTTTAGGCATAATGAGGTCTTAACCTCATTGTATTTTGTTTTTCTACATTTTTGATATGAAAAGTTTGCTATGAAACTTTCAATAAACATTGGTTTTACATATGTTTCCAGTTTCCCCCCTCAAAATACTCCCACCCACCCATTTCCTTCTCTTCCCTTTTCTTATGCTATCACCCTCATCCCCTTTCTTTACCTCTCCTAACCATGCCACCACTTCCTATCTCTCTTTTCTCTTATATTCCTTCCCATTCGTCTCCCCCCCCCGTCCCTCATTCCTTTTTTCTCTACTATCAACATTTTAGCATGTGGAGGTGATTTGGGGTCTATTTGTCAAATGTTTAAATACATTTAGGATGAACTCCAGTAATTTTTATGCAGGCTAACTAGACAGGTATTGTACTGCAATACAGAATTTTGGGTAACTAAAATGATTCAGGGCTGGCCATGCAGATCCTACAAGGATCACCTTAGGGCACCATCTCCAGCCTGTCCTCATCTTTCCTTAGGTGAGGACTTCAGAACTGGGCACAATACTCCAGGTGTGACAGTAATACCTCTTTACTTCTGCTGTCAAACCCCTCCCACCTTGCTCCCTGTCATACTTCTACCCCCAACCTGAGTAACGACTAAGTCCTTCACTCTGTCCCAGCTATTCTTGAACCTATTAATGGTTTTGGTGCCCACCACCTCCCTGGCAGACTGTTCCATGGCTCAGCCACTCTCCATAAAATAATGCTTTCTCAGGTCCCTCCAGGACCTCCCCCCTGACAGCTTCCACTCATGTTCTTATGTTCTAGATTTGCTACTCCTGTTGAATAGTTCCTCACTGTTCACCTTGTTCTTTCCTTTCAGGAACTTGAAGGTCTCTATCATAATAGCCCTGTCTTGTCTGGCCTTGTGCCAGTACATGTTCTGTGCCCTAAGGCGATCCTTGTAGGATCTGCACGGCTAGCCCTGAATCATTTTAGTTACCCTATGCTGCTCCTTCTCCAGCCTGTCCTCATCTTTCCATAGGTGAGGATTTAGAACTGGGTACAGTACTCCAGGTGTGGCATCATCAGTGATCTACAGGGAGGCAATAATGCTTCTTTACTTCTACTTTCAAACCCCTCCCGATACACCTCAGCATACTGTTTGCCTCACTGTAGGATTTATAACACCTGCTAGATTGTTTAAAGGAGTCACTCATGATAACTCTTAGATCAGAGGTAGTGTCCGGCTTAACCCTTCCCATCCAATACTCCATTCCAGGGTTCTTGTTCCCTATGTACATCATCTTGCAGCTCTTGCATTGAATTTCAATTGCCAGACCTTGGACCACTTCTCTAACCTTTGTAGGACCCTCTTACTCCCTCCTCACTGTCTACCCACCACAAAGCTTAGCGTCATCAGCAAAGAGACAGAGCTTGCCCTAGAATTCCTTTCCCTATGTCGCTGATGAACTTATTGAAAAGAACTGGACCCGGGACTGACCCCTGTGGCATCCCACTGATGACCTCCCTCTCCTTAGATCTAATTCCATTTACTAATATTTACCACTAGGAGAGATGTATATTATGAATTACACTGTTATGTTTAGAGTTATGTGTTATAAAACAGGACAGCTTGACTGAAACACTCTGCCCCCTAAGGAAAACTCAGGCTTAAAATGTGCCATTTCAATCGTTGCCACTTCTTTGGGATTTTCCTGACATCACACTTGATTGCATTCAGCTGAATTGCATATATATATATTTTTTTTAGCTGTTTAACCAAGAGTAGCACACTAAGCTGCAAGCTTTTTTACAGGAGCGACCTGGGAACACAGGGAAGTTAAGTGACTTGCTCAGGGTCACACAGTGTGTAAGTGGAAGCTGTGGGATTCAAACCCAGGTCTGGTCTGCTGGATGTTATCAGATTTGCAGGTCAGAGCCTTAAACCACTGCACTATACTGCCCCTAAGTATTTAAATAAAGCACTGAATGCAGCCATTGTTTTTCTCCTAAAGGGTTTCTTTGTGGTAATTTTCAAGATACAGGCTTTGTTCCTGATAAACCCATCAGTTTATGTTTAACCCTTGGCAGAAAATTGGGATGGGTTACAACACAATTGCTTTCAACCTGCACTTATAAGGCTAATGATGTACCTACCAAGTTTCCCTTACTATGTGAACGGGGAGCCTCCCTGCAGTATAATGAGATGAAGAGGAATCTGGGTGAGCAAACTGAGAGCTTTGATGAAGGTGCCTGGAAAGTGTAAGTCACATGGTTTAAAACTATTTGCTTGAATCCTGAGTGTCAAGCATCCTGGAGCTAAAGTGGCAGAGTCCAACAAACAGGTTACCCCTCTGGGTGTCCATGTCATTCAGCTTGGTGTTCCCAAAGTAAGAACAACATGGACGTACTGAAAAATTGGTGTCCATTTGCTCCAGATGCAGGGTGTGAGGCCTCCAGAAAATGAAGGTCTTAGTGTGTGTAATGGATTCCCAACCTTGTCACCAGAGTAAGCAGAAATGGGGAAGCTTGGCAGTAGGGTAAGTAGAGGGATAAGAATAACATGAGTGTTCCTTATTTGCTGGTTGGGACTACATGATTCCTTCTCATGTGCAGGTTGCCCCATGCCAGGGCAAAAACTCACTACTGTGGTTGTCACAATCAATGTCCAGAGGAGATTCCCAGTATGCTGATCGCAATGTAGTGATACCAGCAGGGTGATTGAAGTCCTAGAAGCTAACTTAGCTAATCAATTTCTCTAGGTCTCTCCATGTCATATCTGAATGATACGAACACTGCATTGTGCTTGTTCAACTCCCAGGAGGGAGCAGTGATGCCATAGCATCTGTTATCAATAAACCCCATGCTACTTGACTGGAATGTTGCTTTCAGACAGTGGCTTGCTTAAAGACAGACTATGTATATTAAAGAGAGATTGTGTGTATATTCTGGTGCCTCTCTGCTTCTGCATGCCCATTGGTCTCACCCTTACAGATAAATAAACCCTGGTCAGACTCCTCACACAGCTGAAGGCCTCACAGTACACCCAACCTGTGTTTGCTTTACATAAGGATAGTGTCAATGTGGCCAGAGAATTCAGGACATCTGTCTAGACATACACCCAGATATTTCAGTCTACCGTCAAGATCACGTTGGAATAAACACACGGTCAAAATCCACTTGGGCAAAACAGTGTGCACAGTTTCGGAGTATATTTATATATTTATTTCCGTGTTTTTTACTGCGCCCATTTTTGGGTGTCTGTGAGGAGCAGTTTTTGACTGCGTGTTTATCGCCCATGCATTTTTTGACCTAAACCCAATATTTTAAAGAGGGCACTTCCTCCACATGGGAGCTATCCAGGGTTGTGAATTCTGGGAAGCCTCAGTTATAGCTAGGAACTGTCTGGTGGCAAAGGTCATTGAGACAGTCTTTTTGGCATTCAGAGTAAGTTAGCTGGTTTAGAAGCGGTGTAGGACACTGTTAAAATTTGTATTTATTTAGTTTTTATTTACCAGGTAAGTGCACTAGACAATCAATACCTATTTTCAGGCATAACCTGGAAGGATACAACAGTGAGCGCCAATACTATACATTACAAAATAACACATAAAAATTACATAACAGTAGTACATGCATATGATACAATTACAGTGCATGACAATGAATCTTCAGGGGTGACAAAATGCAGTGTATAAGGAAAGGACCAATCCCATAACTGGAAGTTAGAGTGCAAACTAGCAGGTCAAGCAGCAAGAGTCCAGTTACGTACAGGTGCACATAGTCTGCTTAAGAAGGTGATGTGGTAATTTCTGCAAAAGGCTTGTACTGTTTGGCAGAGATGAAGCCAAGGGGGAAAAGAATTCCATAACCTACTGTACCCGCAAAGCTAAACAAAGTCAACTCCTCAAATTTATTTTTAGTTTAGCCGGAGTTGTGCAGAAAGATCAAGGCCTTGGAGACCCCTGACAAAAATACATGTGTCATCTGCATAGATGTGAGTATATGAAAAGCCATAGCCTTTGGGAGGTCATTTAAGAAAATTGAGAACATAGTAGGGCCAAGCATACAGACTGGAGGAACAGCTGAACTGAATGGGTGAGGAGAGAAAGGAAGTCATCTATGAGGATGACTTAGCTTAGCTTTTTTTGTTGACCGGGTAAGTGCACTAGACAAATCCTGCCTATTTTCAGGCATGACCCGGGGGAAGGGATACAGATGAATGCCAACTGACCTTGAACCAGATTAAGCTGTTGGTGGTATTTTTTTAGTGAATTTTAGTGACTTGTAACCTGTCTGCTAGGTAGGTGCTGAACCATTTACCCACAATGTCATAAAGTCCAGCACTGGAAGAATTCCCCCATAGGAGTGGATAGGTGACCGTTGAATGCCCTTGCCAGGTTGACAAAAATAGTTGAGGCGTGTCCCTCCTCTAACCCCTTCAGGATGATATAAGTGAGTCTCAGGAGGGAGGATATAGTGAAACATACTTCTCAACTGTCCCACATTTGGAGGATTGTCTCTCAAAACCCATCTGAATTATAAAATGACTAATGTCCCTCCTAATGTGGGACAATTGAGAGGTATGCTCTCATCTGTCCCACATTAGGAAGAACATCACTGATTTTATCATTCAGAGTCCATATCTCCTTACCATTCAACTGTCCCACATTTAGTAGGACATGACTCATTTTATCATTCAGAGTTCTGGGAGGTTTGAAGTGGTAAATTAAAGGCTGTTCCTCCTAATATGGGACGGTTGAGAGGTATGAACTGAAGAGTTCTGAGGGATGAAATGTGGGCTATCCCTTCTAATGTGGGGAAGCTGAGAGGTGTGAACAGAGGGGTTCTAAGGATAAAATGTAGGCTGTCTCCCCTAATCATATGGGACAATAAATAGGTATGGACAGAGGGTCTCTGAATGTTAATATTGGGGCTGTCCCTCCTAATGTCTGACATTTGAGATATATGTAGTGAGGCTTGCAGTACAACGCAGGAGAGAAAACATGAAAGGTCATACAAATGTTACACAGACTATGTAGTTCTATTGTCCTTTGACTCACCCTCAGTACTGTGATCCAATCCCAGTTGCATAGGTTACGCTATATTGCACAGTCATCCACAGCAGTAATCAATTCATACTTAGTTACCCTCTGGACCAGTAAATTGTAAGGCTGAGTCTAGGGTTTTATGGGTTAAAGGCGACTCTCACAATGCCCCCTACCAAGCTGTGTGTAAGTCACCTTTCTGCTTCTGGGCTTCTTCCCTGAAGTACCTTTAGCCAAGAGAACTGTGGTCCTGCGATATCTCTGGGGGGGGGACTCCTCCTCAAGATGGTTCCTGTTCCATTGATACTTGTAGGCCCCTTTGGGGACAGAAAGTGTAAAAGGCCACATATCTGGTACACAGCCTACCAAGTTCCCTCAACTCACTGTTAGCAATCACCTAACAGCGAGTACTGAGCTACTGATAGTACTCAGCACCCTCATCTAATTCAAGCTGCATTAACTACATTGCATTACACAGTCATCAACTACAGCAAAAAATCCATAGTTGCCCACTGAACTAGTGAATCTCATGTTTATGTATTTATTTATTGAGTTTTGTTGAACCAGTAGGCCCACTGAGACTATAAGTCCCTTTTCCAGGGGCAACCGGGTGGGGGGAGGGAATACAGATGGTAATCAATTGAAATTGAACCAGATTAAGCTGTTGGTAGTATTTTTATTGAATGGGGGAAATTTGGCCAGGATGCCAGGGAAATTTCCCTACTGAGCAGCAGAGGGAGCCGCTGTCCATCTTGGCAGTCTGCCAAGATGGCGGATGGAAGGCAGGCTGGAGAGGACGAAGAAGAATCCATGGAGCTGGAGATTCCAGGCAGCATAGGACATATAATTGCTGAAACAGACATAATAAGAAGTTAAACTCTACTGTAACCGGTACAAAATCCTGGGGAACTAAAAGAACAAGTCACTGAGAAGGTAATCGCTAGAAACTATTCCAGACTTACCTGGTGATAGCGACTCTTTCCAAGAGGAGGTGGAACAAGAGTTTGATGCTAAAACTGGGAAAAATTCTATGCCTGCAGAAGAACAGCTTTTAAGAAATCAATCTGAAAGAGAAGAATGACAATATTTTCTGAAAAAAGCAGTCTGAGACGTGGCTAAGAGCTTTGCAAAGTGACGCGACTCAGACACCTGTCAAAAGTGCTCAGCTGGGAAGTGATATGCACCAGCATCAAAGGAGAAGCTGACAAGCTGGGCAGCATTAGTAGAGAACGCTGAATTGACTGAAACCCTGAATTTGGGAGACAAAGCAAAGCAGTCAGTGCCTCATATAGAAATTGCATCAGGAATGGCAAATATGAGTGCTCCTCAACTTGACCTAAGACGCGCTGTAGGACAACTGTAAAGGAAGGAACCAAAACAAAGTTGGTTGATTGCAAAAGCTCTAGAATCTGCAGGATAGCAGCAAAATCCAAATACAGGTCAGTGGTTCTCGGGAAACACCCCAATTACAATGCCTAATGTATGTCCTGACAAACAACCTGAAACACAAGTTAATAAAGCTAATGAAACAGCAATAGAGTTGGATCTTCCACCAGCGTTAGAAATCACACAAAATCCAGAATTACAGTTTACAGTTAATCAAACCTCAAACCAACCCTCTGGGGGACGCCCCAAGGGTTCTGATAATTCACAGAGGCCTTTGAACATTATTAATAACTTGGCTCCAAAAACCTTTGCTTCTCTTTTCAAAACCCCCATATATCCAGCAAAAAGACATAATGCTGTGCATTTAAATTACACTGGAGGCACAGCAGATCCACCAGACAGATTATTTGTAGTGAAAACCTTAGTGAAAAAGTCCATGAAATTATTTTCTACAGAGATATACACATTGATCCATATTTCAGGGGAGACTACCTTTGATGTGAGCTTTAAAACTTTAAATAGCTTGGAAAGATTTTGGATGAAATATAATGCTCTCAAGAAATCCCCCTTGTGGGCACCTTTCCTGGCCACTCCTTTAACAAGGCCCACACACAAGACCATTACCGTTTTATTTAGAAACGAAGAAGTAAGCATGCACAATTTAACTATATGGCTTAAACAATGCTGCACAGTCATAGAAGATCCGATAGCCATTTTTAGACTCTGAAAATATATGGACTGGCAGTTGGAAGGTGAAGATCATGCTCAGATCATCTGACACAGGACCAATACATTTACTCAATTCATTTTTTTTTAGGTTGAGGCAGGGGAACTTTATTTTATGCTGGCCAGCCAAAAATGTGCTATAAATGAGGGTCACTAGATCATTTAAGTAGTATATGTGAGAAATCCAGATGCACAGTATGTGGGGAATTGGGGCATGTGGGGACAGAGTGCATAAATGAAAGCAAGTATAACCTATGTGGGGAAATGGGCCATACTTTCCAGAACTGTAGAAAGGCAGCACATAACCTTCCAGACCACCGATGGAGAAGAACAAAGGCTAACGGTGGCCTTAGCACAGAAAAATAAAGTGGGAAACTTTAAGTTAGCTCCCTATAGAGAACAGGAAAGGCCTGGTACAGAACCAAGAGAAGAACACTCCACCAATACTCCGGAGGTAGCTGAGAATGTACAGAGAATTAAAGTACAGAACTTGGACACCATGGTTACAGAGATCCCCCCTCCCCAAAATGAAAAGATAGACCCAACTGCAGGTACTTCAGGTATGGTGATGCACCCC
This sequence comes from Neoceratodus forsteri, assembly GCA_016271365.2. Classification (NCBI taxonomy): domain Eukaryota; kingdom Metazoa; phylum Chordata; order Ceratodontiformes; family Ceratodontidae; genus Neoceratodus; species Neoceratodus forsteri. The sequence goes on from CM028132.1 coordinate 472,511,072, forward strand.
CCCCCCCATTCCAGGGAAGACAACAGGAGGCAGAGTAACACAACCAAAAACAAAAGAAGCAGCAGATCCATCTCAAACAAAAAAAGCTACCCTTCCTATTGCTAAAAAATTTGACGTGTTACAATCAGAACATTCAGTGAAAGAATCAGATTATTCTTCAGTAGGCTCCTCAATACCGCAGGGAATAACAGACACGGAAAGGAAGGAAAAACCTAAAGGGCAACAAGAAAGACAAGCCAGGGTTAAACCGAAAAATATTGATAAAGCAGGAAGGGAAGATACAAGTAAGAGATGATGGAGCCCTTTTCTTTCCACACAGTAAATGTGAACAGTACAAAAAGGGCAGAAAAATGGAAAACCGTATTCTCTTTCCTTTCATATTTGTACTTAGGGGTCATGTTCTTGCAGGACACCAGACTACATACTTTCTTTGAGATCCAGCAGGCCACAAAGTCTTAGTATTTAGGTCCATCTTATTGGTCACTAGGAAAAAAAACTTGCACAGGGCTAGGGATTCTGTTTAAATACCCAGAGGCAAAAGTATTAAAACTTTATGACTTAATACCTGGCAGAGTTTTAATTTTGGATGTCCTGTTACAAATTTCTCCTTATGGATTAATTAATATATATGCACCACAATCCAAAGCAGCAGAATGTGAGATACTCCAGTCTATTCAACCATACTTACAAACAGCACACACTATTGTCTTTCTTGTGGATTTTAATTGTCCAATTAGAGCAAAACCAGCAAAGCAATACTGTGAATCTAGCCTCTAGGATAGACTACTTATTTACTTCAAAGGCAGTATCCATAAATAAAGCTTTGGTGACTGCTACAGAATTCTCAGACCATAATGTAGTCTCCATAACGGTGGGAGTGCATACTAAAGAATTAAAAGGTCCTGGGTTCTGGAAATGTAATACATCATTATAATGTATGGTAAGTGCCTATTAACCACCATAATCAGTAGTCACATAGCTTTGTTGTGCACTGTTTAGAATTTTAAAAGTTGTTAACCACACTTCGGAAGTTCCAAATAGTGGCATAACAAAAAATAATGCACCAGAGTGCCATAATTCTCACACATAGAATGCAAACAGTGTTTTTTTGACCATACACTATAAAGGATGATGGCTGGGGATTGGGTGACAACCATGCTGAAATCACCTCTCGAGGTTTACCACATTGCCCTAGCAACCACTCGAGGTGATTACAGTGTGGTTATCACCCGATCCCCAGCCATTATCCTCTATATTATCTGATGCAGAAATACTTCAAATTCTTCAGGACTTTTTTCAGGCCAGAAAGTCAGTTTTAATTTTTTTTTAAGGATCCAGTTATATGGTGGGTATATGCAAAATCAGATTTACAGAAATTATGTAAACAAATAAGCAGGAATAACAACAGAGAACAATATTTACAATATTTACAGCATAAAAGGCAGCTACAATAGTTATTAACAATGCCACATGAAACAGGACAAAATTTAATGCCTCAAATTACAAGTTTAAAACAACAAATGTTAATTTTCCACAACAAAAAAGCAACCACATTACAACATCAACAGCAATTTGGGACACAAGGGAAAATGGAGGCAGTGTGTCCATATGAACATTGGCAAAAACAGACACAATATAAGAATATGTCTAAAATAAAGGATGTGGAGGGGGTAGAATGTACAAAACAAAATAAAATTATAGAAACTGTAACGGCATATATGAATAAAATGTATGCCCCATTAACTGCTGAAAGTGGAAACCTAAACAACTTTCTAAAGAATGTAGTAATACCCAAGTTAGGTCAGGAGGAGGCGCAAGAACTAATATAACCCATACAAGAATTACAAGTGCAAAATGCAATCTCGGCATTAGCAGGAAATAAATCACCAGGACCGGATGGCTTACCTAATGAGATCTTAAAACTCGTAAGCCAAAACTTGTTGAAAGAAATGACAATGGTCCTTAATGCTATTCTTAGGACTGAACAGATTCATCTAGAAATGAATGGGGGAATTTTTATATATATACTGTATATATATATATATATATATATATATTTACAAAATTGGAGGCCAATCACTTTATTAAATTCAGATTTTAAACTGCTCACTAAAATATTGGCAACAAGAATGTCTAAAGTGGCACCCAAAATAATTTCCAAAGCGCAATCATATGCAATCCCGAGAAGGCAGATGCACAATCAACCTTTATTATAAAGGTACTGTAAATAGTCAAACAGGGGACATTGGGTAACATAGATGGATATCTAGTTTCTTTGGATAAAAAAAAAGTGTTCGATCAAGTGAATCATGATTTCTTGTGGGAAACAATGGCCCATTATGGAATACCTGGAAGAATTGTAAAATGGTTAAAATGCATATATAACACTGCAACTATTAGACTGGTAGTATAGGGATGGAAAGGCCCTATGATTCACCTAAAGAGAGGTGTTAGACAAGGCTGCCCACTAAGCCCCATGTTGTATGACTTCTTCTTAGATCCGTTAAGAAAAATAAACAACTCTGAGGAAGTTAAAGCCATCTCTGTAGATACACAGATGGTCCCATATAAAATAATTGCCTATGCAGATGATATGAATATTATGGTGCAAGATGAACAATCTGTTTTAAAAATTCTGCCAATAAGTGAAAGCTTGGGGTGAATGCCAGGAACATCTCTAAACTTAGACAAATGCACAGAACAGAAATTAAATTACTGTCTGAATTTTAGGGGAAATATAAAGGGAATAGAAATAACAAATGAACCAATAAAAATTTTTTGGAGGGTATATTTTGGAAATGATGAACTAGACAAACTAAACTGGGACAAGAAAACGATTATAGGGAAACAGAAAATTGCACACTGGAATAGGTGGAAACTAAATAAAAAGAAGAGGATTTACTTAATTAAAACCTACATAATTCCAGTATTTCTATTTATTAGTTATGTTTTTCCACCACCAAAATCACTAGAGACAGCTCTATTTAGCATATTTTTCAGGCACATTGGGGAAGTAGGCTGAACCCATTAAAAAGAGAGATTTTATATCTACCAATAAAAGGGGGGGCTGAATATGTCAAATCCAATCCTGTTTTTTAATAGTTTTTTTCTTCAAAACAATATAAATCCTCTGATAACAAATACAAATAATGGATGGGAATCTCTTCTGGTACCAAAATGTATACACTGGATTCAAATGTGGGAATCACGGTCCCTCAAGATCCTTAAAAAATCGGTGACAGCCCCAGAATATATTAGATGCACTTTTCTGAGGATAAAACAATGAGATATTATAAAAAGACAGGTTTTGAACCTTAATAGAAAACAGTTAGATTTTTTCTTATTAGAGACAACTTGTCCAGTAGAAGTGGCTTTCACAAAGTGTCCTGCTAAGTTTAGAGATACACTAATTAAATTGTTAAACAACAAAGGTGTACCAGAACAAATGTGGGAATTTCATTGGCTAGCTTGTCATGAGAGGATTAATGTGAAATCAAATCAAAAGTAGAAACCACAACAGGAAAGAGTTTGTAGCAAGTTAACTTGTATACAAACAGAGGAAACCACAGAACATTTGTTGTTTCAGTGCTCTTTTATCTCAGGTTTCTGGAAATTTCTTGTGCAACAGGGTTCCGTCAGTAACATTGCGGAACAAAATAAAGTGGACAAATATAAAGCAGCAAAAACAGTGTCACCATCAATATTGGCAGCACAAAATGTAGAGTTCCAGAACAATGCAGGCCACATGGCATGCAGGTAGCAAACAATGTCCACCACATGGAGGCACTGCACTGGAACACACAGTAGCAGGCAACCATGCACAGGAACAGTACGGGGTGCAGGGAGATGGAACAGGGAAGAGTGCAATCACCACTGGGGGAAGCAGGCCACTGGACACCTACCATGGTAATCTAATGGCACAGGCACCCACATGGTGGGGTACCCCCACTCAGAATGCTGAGTGATGGAGAACGTGCACCAGGGTAACCACTGGAGGACAGGTGAACCATGGCCACCATGTAGATGGCCGTGTATAATGCAAGGGGCCAGTAGCACAAGCCAGCATGTCCCCAGCAACACACACCACACACAGAACAAAGAAGATGGCATGCTGGCTTGTGCTCCTGGCCACTGTGATTCCAGTGCAGTTCCTCCATGCAGTGGACGTTTGTTTGCTACCTGCATGTCGTGTGGCCTGCATTGTTCTGGCATGCTACATTTTGTGCTGCCAATATTGGTGGTGACACTGTTTTTGCCGCTTTATTTTTGTCCACTTTATTTTGTTCCACAATGTTACTGACCGGAACCAGTAACAGTAGGGTGAGAACATTTTTAGTACTGTTATGTTTGAAAATATCATGTACGGAGCATTTGATAACACATGGAAGAAATGGTACAATTGTACTCTCCAAGTAATGATGGTAATTTTTAAATGGAATATATGGTCTATGAGATGCAATTTTGCACTGCAGCAAAAAGAAGGGAATCTTATGGAATTGTTAAATAAGATTATGATAAACTTGAAAGGTTTATATGAAAGAGAAAAAAGAATCCTAAGCAGAGAGACACTGTTAGATTATAAAATGGGCAAACGATTTCAAGCAATCTGATTGGTTGTTAGCCGTGCATTAGATGTGTCTAATGCACAGCTAAAACTAGAACCCCCCATTTAGAATACACAGGCCCATTTTATAAGTGCATTAAGCCACTCCAGAGATGTGCATTAGACAGTTCTAATGCACGGCTAGGGGACTGGACGCACTCGGCCTATGGCCTCATGCCTCACTACGTCCCCCTAGCTGTGCATTAGAACTGTCTAATGCACACCCCATCGTGTCTTATTGCTTACATATTGGAGTAGCCTCCCATGGATTACAGACAATGATTTTCCTACAACATAAGTATGATGATAAGAATATTTATGGAGATTGATTGAATGGAAATAAACAAAATGTAGGGAAACAGAGGGTCAGAGATATTTAAATTATCACTGTTGGGGTAAAGAAGGAATGCATGAAGTTATGAGATTTAGAGATTATATAAGCTGTGAATTTGTTTATTTTGTATAATACATGAAACTGTCGCGTTTTCTTAATGTTGTTTCAATAAAAACTTCCCCTACTCTTTTCAAGAAGTGCCATGAGATCTTTAACATCCACATGGGAACTTGGTTTAATGTTTCATCTGAAAGACAGCACCTCAGGAGTACAGTACCCCCCTTATGCTGCACTACAGTGTGAGTATTACAATTTAACCCAAGTGCCTGGTGTGAGGATGGAACCCACAGCCTTCTGATCTTCTAGCTTCAGAGGTGAGCGTGCAACCTGCTGAGCCACTGACATTTCTTCGTGTTGAAGAAGTTCCATGTGAACAACATATTTAAAGCCTTAAGAAGCGCCCTCCCCAATCCAAAGTCTCCTGAAAACCCAGCACACAAGCATTACACTCCCTCTGCAAATTCTTGAGCCTATCTATCTTCCCGTTGATTAGGATGCTGCCCCTCATTTAACAGTTTCAAACTAAGGGAACACACTTTGATACTTACTTCAACCATCGCTTTTTCAACCAGTTCAAGTGCTTTCAAGGTTAGCACTGCTTGAGCTGTCATGTTAGTTTCCATAAAGCAAGTCACATTTCTTGTTTAACTCTGCAAACCATGCTTCTGAAGAATTTTTCTTTTTCTATTTTGTAGAAACTGCCGTCACCTGAAGAAGTGATCTGTGCAGCCTGAATGCTTTTGTTCTGAAAATGTGTTGTTTATTCAATAAGCAAGCAATAAGTTATGACAGAGTATGCTTTAAAGAATTCTGATGCATGCCCCAGGAGCGTGAGGTGCAAGGTCAAATGCCGAGTGTTCTTACACCTCTGGGAAGTGCATTCAGTTCCTTCAATGCACACCCTGGAGTGGCATATTGCACTTACAAAAAAACTTGCTACTCTTTTGTAATAAAAATCTGGTGAAACATTTTGAATATCTTTTCACATAAATCCTATGTTTAAATACATTTTAAATAGCAAAATATATACTGTACATGAAATAGTGCCTGATTTTGTAAGTAATGAGAGTTTTTTTGGCTTGGTAAAGAGATTCAGCACCTGACCAGGCAGTGTTAGGAATTTAATTCATGATCAGGTAACATCTATTGATTTGATTTGATAAAAGTTAATTTTTATACAGGGTACAAACTTTAGAGGAATTAACCTCTACTTTAAATAAGTAAGCCCTGTCACCAATCCACATAAAACATTTGCAACACTATTCTAATTTACATACTTTCAACATACATAACATATCTCATACAAAAAAGATATGGGACCTTTAAACAGATAATATACAAGACTCCCAAAACAACAAATATTTAATTCTAACAGGTTTATGTATAGGAATTACATACTGTTTTTATGATCTTTTTCAGAGCTGACTGAAATTCCTTTACAGAATGTTTTACTTTGATGTATACAGGAATATAATTCCATGTCCTTGCCAAACAAGTCTGCAACATCATATCCCCATATTTATGTACTTTTGGACAAGTAAATATCTCCATCCATCTAAAATAATATTTTATATTAGTCTGTTTTCTAGAAGACACTAAACTCCTCAATGGATGCTCTCTTTAAGAATTTAACAATTTGTAGCACCAGGTAGACCAATTCACATTTCTATTACTTACTGGATTTAATCATACTAGTTTCTGGTAGACCTGGCAAAGGTGTGTGCCATACCAGCTGTTATTCACAAAATAGGCCAATCTGTAATAAGCTTGATCAACGTTCGTCCTTCGTTCTATCAGACAGTGACGTTTCTAGATTTTGTTTGGCCATTTTATAAAAGGTATTAAATCACCAGCTTTGTTCATTATTTTACATAGGAACTGTGGAATTGTTGGCAATAGATTTGCCCCAGTTTTCCCCTCTGTGGAGGGGTCCTTTCTTGGCCTAACTTGGAAATATGCTCGAGGTGGAGAGGTTGGCAGACATCAAAGCCAAAGCTAGCACGTCTCTCCAGCTCCTGACTGCTTCACTCTGGACCCTGCTTGGTTGCATAAATTGTCTAAAACAGCAATGTTCTTCACAATTTTAGGATTCTTTGTTTTCTTTTTAGTTAGTTTCAGTGCAGAGTGAATTTCATCTGGCTCTGGAGCCATTATAGCCCAGAGGTTAGAATAATTAGCTGTGAATGAGCTTGGTACACCCAATATACCTGTTTTTCATTCCCACAACCAGGCTTCCAGATAACATTTTTTGGGATGAGAACTGTGCTCCTCATTTTGAAAGTGAGGTGAGTAAAACCAAATTCAGATGTGTACAAATGTCTGGACAGAGTGGTGTGAGGAGTACATTTTTAAAAACAATGTAGTTTTTTTCTAGATAAGAATTAATCAAGTGCCAGCAGTGCTCCAGATAATGTTGGCAGACAGGAGCAATTTACTCATTAGTTTAAAAATAAGTGAGTAAAATTAAACTAAGATGCATACAAGTGCTGTAAATCTGGGAAAAAATGACTCCTTTTGAATTACCAGTTATGTTATGAAGCACTATTTTTTGGAGTGTGGCGTATTTACAGATGTTGGTTGAGTACTGGTACTCATTTAAAAAACATTTCTGAAGAGTATTTCCTAAAATGAGATGAGTAAAACAGGTCGGTATTCCCCTTATCTGGAGCCCTGCCCACAATGTCATTTTGCATACTATGTGACCCTGAACAAGTCACTTAACATCCCCAGTGCTCTCAGGTCATCCCTGAAAACAGGCTTTGTAGCAAGTAGGCCTTCCAAGGTTAGCAGAAGAACAAAAAACAAGCATTTGTCAATGCCGAATGTTGCTTGCTTGTATGTGCTGTTTAGGTATTTGGAAGTGACAGTGTCATGCCTTCCTCCCAAGACATCCACTGTGTCTTTCCGCTCAGTATTCACAGAAGAGTGGAAGGGGCAAGGGCTACAGCAGTACAGCAGTTGCCAAGGGGATGAAGAGGTGGATAAAAGAGTCCTGCAGGAGCTCACTAAATTGAAGGTAGACAAAGCGATGGAACCAGATGGCATACGCCAAGGATATTAACAGAACTGCGAAGGAGATAGCAGTACCTCTGGCAGCCATGTTCACTGAGTCATTCAAAATGAGTGAATTGGAGGAGGGCACATGTGGTCCCTCTCACACAAGTCCGGCAGCAGGGAGGAGGAGGGGAACAATAGGGCCATTCAGCCTCACCTCAGTAGTGGGGAAGATCATGGAGACATTGCTTAAAGAAAGGATAGTGGGCATCTAGATGCCATCGGAACCCAGGACCATAGACAACATGGATTCACAGTGGGACATCATGTCAGATAAATCTGGTTGATTTATTTGACTGGGTGACTAAGGAAGTGAATCAGGGTGGGGCAGCGGACAACGCTTCACCTTGATTTCAGCAATGCCTTTGACACCATCCCATATAGGAGGCTGATAAACTAGCTGGGTAGGCTGGACATGGGGAAAGGGTGGTAAACTGGGTTAGAAACTGGCTAACAGACAGGAGGCAGAGAGTGGTGGTAAATGGTATGCAGTCTAGGGAGAGGGGGCGACCAGTGGGGTGCTGCAGGGATTGGTCCTGGGGCCAGTTCTGTTCAATGTCTTCATTAGTAATATTGCTATACATCTGAAGGGAATTTTTTCACCAAATTTTCAACATAGCCATTTTAAGACCTCTGCTCATGAACAGTGTCACTGTGATTTTCTTAATTTGTCCTGTACATTGATTTCGCACACCGACTGCGCCATTGTGCGCTACATGAGCAGAAACACGTTTTGGGTGAGATGTGAAAAATGACAGCTGTACTACTCATAAGAAGGTGTGGTAAAATGGCAATGTTGAAAATCTGGAGTGAAGATATTGAAAATTCGCGAACTTACGAGCATGCACAGGAACTGTACAACGCACGCTCATAAAACAGTCATTTTTAGGAATTTTTTCACCAAATTTTCAACATAGCCATTTTAACACCTGAGCTCATGAACAGTGTCACTGTGGTTTTCTTAATTTGTCCCGTACATTGATCTCGCACACCGACTGCGCCATTGTGTGCTACATGGGCAGAAACAAGTTTTGGGTGAGATGTGAAAAATGGCAGCTGTACTACTCATACGAAGGTGTGATAAAATGGCAATGTTGGAAATCTGGAGTGAAAATATTGAAAATTCTCGACCTTACGAGCGTGCGTAGGAACTGCGCAACGCACGCTTGTAAAACAGTCATTTTTAGGAATTTTTTCACCAAATTTTCAACATAGCCATTTTAAGACCTCTGCTCATGAACAGTGTAACTGTGATTTTCTTAATTTGTCCCATACATTGATTTGGCACACCGACTGCGCCATTCTGCGCTACATGGGCGGAAACACATTTTGGGTGAGATGTGAAAAATGACAGCTGTACTGCTCATAAGAAGGTGTGGTAAAATGGCAATGTTGAAAATCTGGAGTGAAAATATTGAAATTTCGTGAACTTATGAGCCTGCGTAGGAACTGCGCAACGCACGCTCGTAAAACAGTCATTTTTTGGATTTTGGCACCAATTTTAACATGGATTTTGGACTCTTCTCATGAATGATGTCACTGTCATGGTGGTATTCAGGCCCGAAGGGTGATTTTGCAGTCACTGCATGAAATCACCCTTCGTGCCCGAATAACGCCATGACAGTGACATCATTCATGAGAAGGGGTCCTAAAAACCCCATGTTGAAAATTTGGTGCAAAAATTCCCAAAAATGCCTGAGATATGCAACAAAGTTGAAACCCCCAATCTAGCCCATTATACAGCTTACCGGCATTTCCTCAGTTTGCGGTCGGCTTTGAAGAGTGCAGACGTGTTCCCGGTCCACCGAAGATCGTCGTGCCGGAGTCCTGAGGTAAGTATGGGGTGAGGGGGGTGTGTGGGGAGGTTAAAAGTGCAGTGGGTGGGTGCGGGTTGTGAGTGGGGATCAGGAGACGCGTCAAGGGACCGCTTTTTGTTTTACAGGTTTTAAAACAAAAAGACGTCGTGGGACGCTTGCTGGCTGGGGGCCTCAGTGTGGCACAAGGGGGAGTTCAGCCGACGGGGATTGGGCACCCCGTCAGCCAGAGACTGATTGCCCGCTGGGGTGGGCTCCCAGCATGGCACCTACTACTGGGGAGACGCAGCTCAGCCGCCGGGTATTGGGCACTCCGTCGGCTACACAATACGCGTCGGGGTGCACGCCTGCGCAGTGGGGAGCTGCGCTGTTTATCGCTGCTCACCGAAGCGTAGGCCCCCTTTCTTGTATGCCACTGCATTTTGGAGCGTGTCATAGACAGCTCCAAAATGCATTGGCTTACAGGGGCCTGCCTGCCAGCTCACTGACTGAATTGGAGGAGGAGGAGGTGACACCCCTCCGAAATCTCCGATGATGGCACTAAGTTTCTTGCACATGCGTGCAAGCAACATAAAAATGAATCCACAAAAAAGGAGCTTTACAACAGATTTAAGGGGTGGCGCAGCTGTTAAGCAATGTTAACCTGCAGAGCACAGAGGAACAGCACCCAAAGGAGTCAGGAACAAAAAAAAGTTTTTAGCATGCTATGTAACTTTATTAAACACCAAATAGGCTGCCAGTGACTCGGCATCCAAGTGCTTCAGGGCCCTCTGCCACTTCTTTGGAGGGGGTCTGAAACACAGTACTTCTCTTAATTCATCAAAAACTAAATAAAATACAGAAAATGCAAAGATGCAGTACAAGACATTCCATTAATATTAATTACTTGTAAACATTAAGTGTTACATTGTACCCCAAACTAAAATTACCATGTATTCTGTAAAGGAGCCTGAATTAAAAGATAAAAAAGGGGCAAACTACAAAAAATTCCATACAGCAAGTAATAACGTAACTGTCCAGACCATAGTTGGGGTTCTAGGGTGTGACTTTATTTTTAAAGATGTTCTTCAAAGCAAGGGTGGACCCCCCAAGGTTCACACATCATGGCACAAGGAACTTGCAGAACAATAAAAATTGACTGTATCTAACAGAAACTCTGTATTCCCATCGTAGAAGGATATAGGACACTTGCATTTGTTTTCCTACATGTCGTACAACATAGAACAACTTGGACTTGTATTCCCACATCATAGGACATAGAACTTGGCTTCCAGTGGCAATGGCCACAACTGAAAACACATTTTGCTAAGAACTAGCACCATTCTTTATAACCAGAGAAGAAACTGCAATCCATATCAGGAGGTAAAATTCTCTTCAGACATTTGGCCATTTGTCTAAAGTAACCAGGTGCCTTTACTGAACCTGTTAGTCCTGAACTGGTTACTCCAGATGGGATTCTGCCCACTCTCTTTGCCTCCAAATCCATACTCAGCCATTTTTCAGTTACCACTTAAACATTAGGAAACACACTTTGTAACTGCTTAATAAATGAAACTTGGCATCCAGCATTCAAATCACTACAACTGGTAGTGGAAGAGTTAAAGTCCTGAACAATGTGATATAGTCATACTTCTGGACATCACTTCAGCCAACTTCAAACTGAAACAGTCTCACACTCCTGAATTTACAGAAATGTTGTGCTTTCCCTTTTAGATAGGGGACACAACAGCACAGGTACTTGCTTCCTTAAGCAAAAATCAGATCCTGCTCACTGTTGGACATTTCAAGCAGCTTCAGACATCTCAGATTGTGGTGGCCTGCTGGTGCAGTGGTAGGGTTACCACTTGTGGCGCCAGCGACCCGGGTTCAGGAACGGATTTGGGCTGCTGGAAGGCCAGCTGGGGGGAGGAGGATTGAGCTCCCAGAGACCACTCTCCTCCTCTGGGTGGGGGTGGAATATGTGTCCCACTGCTCTACCACCACCTTGGTGACCACAGGTTGAGGTGCAGTGGGACTGCTGAAAGAAGGGAAGGGAGACATGGACTGGGGCCAGAGTGCTTGCATGTCATGTCATGACATGAGCCTCCTCTAGCATGCCAAAGTCCTGTGGGAGGGGAAAGAAAGTGGAAAATTAACCCTTGGATGCTGGCATAGATGGAGGATCTAGCTCCCAGACACCATAACCTGGCTTTCGTGGGGGTCAGATTGCCTGACACACACACACTCTAATGGACTGGAGGGTAAAGTTGTGTTTCCCCCCCCCCCCACCTGGGAGGGGTAGGCCAAGGCAGCATGGAGGTGGATCTGCTGGCTCCCTGAAAGGTACCAAGGGGTGGGAAGAGTGTACATAAGACTCCCCTCCAGAAGAGAGTGACTTCCAAGGTGAGAAGGGGCAAAAAAAAAAAAAAAATTCCTGGATCAAAAAAAGGGGACTGCCCCTTGGATCCATCCACCAGCAGTCCTTTTCACCACTCCAGGGACGAAAATCAGGAAATCTTGCTGTAGAAAAGGTCTCCACCACCACTTCTCTTGGCAAGCTGGAGAATACCAGAACTAGGGTGAGAATGCAGGGCCCTCAACTCAGAACCCACAGCTGAGCAGTTCTCACTCCTCTAACTTCAAACAGCAACTCTACACTGCTGACACTGACTCCCATGTCAATATTCTAACTGCGCACAGAAAGCTACTTCTGTGGAATGCGTGCTGCAAGCAATTTTTTTTATTTTAAATTTGGAACAGATTGCATGCATGTGGCATGCATGCAGCAAGCAAGTGGTCACTTATAATTGCACACATAAGGGGGAAAATGTTTAACCGGGAAAGGAACACTAAGCCAGAGCCTGTTTCCAGATGCTTAGGATCACACAGTATACAAGCGGAGGATGATGAGATTCAAACCCAGGTCTCCACGTTTGCAGCTCAATGCCCTTAAGTAATACACTATACTGTCTACATACATATGGCATGCTTGTACTTCAGTACAAATCTGCATACATCTGCATGCATGTGGTATGCTTATAGCCATTGCCATATTTTTTTAGTTTTGTGTCCCCCCCATCTCAGCTGCACAGCTGTACAATAGCACACATACCATCGGAAACACTTACGGTTCTTCTAACCCCCCCATACACTCACTGGCCCACAGAACTACTAAATAATTTCTATCCAGCCTGTACTGTACTCCTACTATTTTCTCTCCATATTTTTGAATGCTTCCACGTGAACAGATTTTAAAAGATAAAACTTATTTGTTGTGATTGAAAAGTTGTATACAAAATGAAAAGTCAAATATATAAGATTCATCTGTCTACTGAGGGACAAAATCTGAGACTGTAACTGTAACTGCCCATCAAGAACCGCCGCACATTTGCACAAGCACTGTGTGTGCACACGTTTGAGCAGGAAGCAGCTGCCTGCCTGCCCGCCTGAACATGCAAGCTGATTCCAGCTCGACTGTTCAGCTCTGCAGACTAGGAGAGCCTGCTCAGCCCATTCCAGTGCCAACGACAACAGCAACCTTATATTATCGGGTCAAGGCACACCACAAACTTGCTTATAGCCTGAATTTCAGCTATAAATATCACAAACATTAAGTTGAGTCTCTCTCTTGCCACTTGCTCAGCTGTCTCTTTTCACTTCACTCAGTCGTCAATCTCTCTCATCACTCAGGATTTTTTTATTTAGGCATTTATCACATGTTATCATTCTCTCACCCAGACCTCATGACCATGCCCCAGAGCAGTGCTTCAGATTTGGACTTAAACCCACCCAATTACTAACCTTTTTTTTCCCTGACTGAAGTTCTGAACCCCAAAACAAGAAAACCTTGCCCCTATCTCTGTCTCCGACTCCATTCCATTCAATACCATCCCATATGGGTTGTGAAGCTGCCCAAAGTGTAAAGCACATCAATATTTCAATCTTTCCTCCTTCCCCAATCCCGCTGTAAAAAAAAGTATTTACTTTTACTTACCCGGCCGTCTGGCTGGAACCTACAGCCTGGCCCAGTGTACCATCAGACCAATTTTCAGCCTGCTCCTCACCTGTCCTTCTGCCAAAAGCTGGATGCTGATGAAGGGCTCCTATCCCATTGTCTAAGGGTATCCAGGTGGTAATTGCAGGGAGGGGGCCGCAACAGTAGAACAAGCACAGTCCTGAGACAAAAAAAAAAGCATTTGTCAATGCCGAATGTTGATTGCGTTGGTCTGTTGAGCGTGCTCACTGCCCCCTGTCACTCGCTCAGTCTGTTTGTCTCAGTGCTGCAGGTTGGTGTTTTGTACTGGACTCTTGCCTGCTTGGGCAGCTTTTTCTGCCCACTAAGAAATCCGCAGCTGTCCGGACAGAGCTCCATTGAGATGGCTCACTCCCCCTCTCTTACTCACGCATTCTGTTTCTCCTGACGCTGCAGGCTACCCTTTTGTACTGGGCTCCTGCCTCTGTTGGTGGCTTTTTCTGCCCACAAAGACATCTGCAGCAGTCCTAACACAGGTCTGTTAAGCCTGCTCACTCCGCCTGTCTCACTCACTCATTCCGTTTCTGCCGGCACTGCAGGCTGGCCTTTTGTAGTGGGCTTCTGTCTGCGTTTCCACCTTTTTCTGCCAAGAAAGAAATCCCCAGCAGTCACAATAGAGCTCCATTGAGCTCGCTCACTCCCCTCATCTCACTCACTCATTCTGTTTCTCCTGGCGCTGCAGGCTGCCCTTTTGTATAGGGCTCCTGCCTTTGTTGGCACCTTTTTCTGCCCACAAAGAAATCTGCAGCAGTCCCAACAAAGTTCAGTTGAGCTCCCTCACTCCCCTTCTCTCACTCGCTCATTCCGTTTCTGCCGGAGCTGCAGGCTGCCTTTTCTACTGGGCTCCTACCTGCGTTGCCGCGTTCTTCTACCCACAAAGAAATTTACAGCAGTTGCAATAGACCTCCATTGAGCTCACTCACTCACTCAGTCTGGTTTCCCTGCCACTGCAGGCTGCCCTTTTGTACTGGGTCCCTGCATGCATTGCTGCCCTTTTTTGCCCACAAACAAATCTGCAGCAGTCCCAACAGAGCTCCGCTGAGCTCAAACACTCCCCCTCCCTCACTCACTCATTCTGTGTCTCCCGCCACTGCAGGCTGCCCTTTTGTACTGGGCTCCTGCCTGCGTTGGTGGCTTTTTCTGGCCACAAAGAAATCTGAAGCAGTCCTGACACAGCTCCATTGAGCTCGCTATCTCCCCCTCTCTCACTCACTCATTCTGTTTCTACCGGTGCTGCAAGCTGGCGTTTTGTACTGGGCTCCTGCCTGCATTGCCGCCTTTTTCTGCCCACAAAGAAATCTGCAACAGTCACAACAGAGCTCCGTTGAGCTTGCTCACTACTGATCTGTCACTCGCTCATTCTGTTTCTCTTGGCGCTGCAGGCTGCACTTTTGTACAGGGCTCCTGGCTGCATTGGCACCTTTGTCTGTCCGCAAAGAAATCTGCAGCTGTCCCGACAGAGCTCCGTTGAGGTCGCTCAGTCTCTCTCCGTCACGTGCTCATTCTGTTTGTCCTGGTGCTGCAAGCTGCCCTTTTGTACGGGGCTCCTGCCTGAATTGGTGCCTTTTTCTGCCCACAAAGAAATCCACAGTAGTCCTGATAGAGCTCCGTTGAGCTCACTCAGTCCCCCTGTCTCAGTCGCTCATACTGTTTCTCCTACTGCTGCAGGCTGCCCTTTTTTTGTACTAGGCCCCTGCTTGCATTGACGCGTTTTTCTGCCCACAAAGAAATCCGCAGCAGTCCTGACAGCAGTCCAGTTAGTTTGTTCACTCCCCCTCCCTCACTCGCTCTCTTGTTCTGTTTCGCCTAGTGCTGCAGGCTGTCCTTTTGTACTGGGCTCTTGCATTGGGGCCATTTTCTGCCCACAAACAAATCCGCAGCAGTCCCGACAGAGCTCAGTTGAGCTCAGTCACTCCCCCCTCTCACCCGCTCGATGTTAATCTGTCCCAAACACTGATTTCCCATAGCGACCATGCTATTCTCCGGCAGGAGTGCAAAAACATATTTTAGCCAGGATGTGGAAAATGACAGCTGTACTGTTCATAAGGAGGTGTGAAAAAATGCCACTGTTGAAAATGTGGTGTGAAACTATTACAAATTTGTGAAGTTCCAAGGGTGCGTGGAAACAGTTCAATGCACGCTTGTAACACAGTCATGTTATGGAGTTTCATCACCAAATTTTCAACATAGGGATTTTAGGACCTCTGCTCATGAACAGTGCCACTATCATTGTCTTAATGTGTACCGAACACTGATTTCCCAAAGCGACCGCGTTATTCTGCACCAGACCTGTGAAAACACATTTCTGTCAGGATGTAAAAAAATTACAGCTGTACTGCTCATAAGGAGCTGTGAAAAAATGCCACTGTTGAAAATCTGGCGTGACAATATTACAAATCTGCGAAGTTACAAGGGTGCGTGGAAAGTGCGCAACGCACACTTGTAACACAGTCATTTGATGGGCTATCATCACCAAATTTTCAACATAGGCATTTTAGGACTTCTACTCATGAACAGCATCACTGCGATTTACTTAATCTGTCCCGAACATTAATTTCCCACAGCGATTGTGCTATTCTGCGCCGGAACTGAGAAAACACATTTCGGCCAGGATGTGAACAATAACAGCTATACTGTTCACAAGGAGGTGTGAACTAATGCAATGTTGAAAATCTGGTGTGAAAATATTGCAGATTCGTGAAGTTACAAGCGTGCATAGCAACTGCGCAACGCACGCTCGTAAACAGTAATTGTTTGGATTTTTTCCACAAAATTTACAACATAGGCTTTTTGAGAGTTCACCTCATAAACACTGGCACTGTCATTGCGTTAATCGGCCCCGAAAGGTGATTCCATGCAATGACTGTGAAATCACTTTTTGGGGCTGATTAACGCCATGACAGTTCCAGAATTCATGAGGAGGGGTCCCAAAAACCCCATGTTGAAAATTTGGTGCCAAAATTCCCAAAAAATGGCTGAGATATGCATTAAAGTTGGAAAAACCCCATGTATTTCATTATACAGCTTACCGGCACTTCCTCAGTTCGCAGTTGGCTTTGAAGAGTGCAGATGTGTTCCCGGTCCACCAAAGATCGCCGCAGAGCCCAGAGGTGGGCAAGGGCAGGGCGGGGAGGCAGGTGCACAGTGGTGGGTGCGGGTTGTGGGACGGGGTGCCAGGAGACACATGGGTACCATTTCCTTCTTTACAGGGTAAAAAAAAGACATTGAGGACTTTTGCTTTTCACAGGGCATGGCATGCTGGGGTGGCTTCAGCATGCCAATGGAATCTGGGCTTTTTGTGGGGGCCCGCTGTAGCCGATGGGGATTGCGACCCTCCGTCGGCACACAAGAAAGGGGGGGGCTTGCTACATTATGCCAACAGGGATTGGGTACCTGGTTGTCAGAGAATATACGCGGAGAAGGGGGGTTTACATAATGCTGATGGGGAGTGGGCTCCCCGTGTCGGCAACAGAAACATGCGGGCAGTGAAGCTGATGGGGATTGGGGCCCCCATCGGCAAGTAAACTCGGGGGGTTAATATTGTTTGTGAACATGGCGGTAACCACCACCACCACCATGTTCACAAACAATATCACTCTGTAAAGATCCCGCCCTGCAATGGCGGGTCGCTCACTCATTGCAGCGGATGGCTTACGCTGCAATGACAAGGTAGCCCCTGATTGCAGCGGCTAAATTGTCACAAGTTGGTGGCACGCTGGCTGAACTAGTGTCAGCAGCAGTGTGCTACGGCATTGGGGGAAGCAGGACAAGCCTTTGCAGGCTGTGGGGGCATTGGCCACAACAGTGCCGCGCCTTCACAACCTGCTTGTGGAGAAAGCTGACGCAATATGTTTCTTGCACATGTGCGCAATCAACATAAAAAGAGTCCTTACTGGTCAGATGGCTTCAGAGATACAGCCAGGTCTTCATTATGGGAGGGTGCCAACACAGGGTGCTGTGCTGCAGGACTAAAAGGAGGTTAGCAACAACAACTGCAACAAACTAAATGTCCACACAGGAAAGTCACTGGAACGGGGGGGGGAGTCCCATTTAATAAAAGCTGAACTGGTCAGTTCACAACATATTTACAAAATTAATCCATGTCAACAGACAACTCTTTTCATGTAGCTGTTGAAGATGTATGCAACTGCATTAGTCAATTTTTACAGTTCATATTAGGCCCTGTTACTGTCCTGGAGACTCCATTTCATGGTTGCTGAAATATCATTGTTCCTGAGAGCTGCATTAGCATATTAGAACATGATGCATAATCACCCTTTAAACTCCACAGTATGCCCGTCTGCTTAGTTAGTCTTCAAAGAAACAGCTACAAGAAGGTGTAAAATACCACATTTACCTTCAGTGAGCTTTGCCAACAATCCAAGTTATAATGCAGTTTTTTCCCCTTTAAACTTCATTCAGTTTATGAGTTTCCAGAAAGTTTTTGCAGGGTATTTGTTATTTCAACATAGAGATACATGATATAAATGGTTGATCTGACATCATGTTCTCATATGCTAATGCAGTTCTCAAGGATAATGAGATTTCAACAACCATGAAATGGAGACCCCCAGGGCAATCACAGGGGCTATTATAAGCAGCAAACACAAACGAAGGCTAACTCATATAGCCCTCACAGCTACAGGAAAGGAGTTGTCTGTTGACATGGAATCAAATCAAATTTAAATGATATGAGGGTGTAGTTTTGCTTTAAGGCAGTTCATTGGTGGTTGTACCTCCACCCTCTTCTCAGTTAGTCCTTGGGCTGGGTGGCCGCACATTGGGTAACAGCAGCTGCAGTTTGAGGCTGGGAGCCTCATTACAGCAGCAGCATGTATTCCCCACCTTCCCCAACACCAGACAGGTCTCTACTACTTGCCAAGATCCCAAAAGTCAACAAAGAATGGTTTATACTTGTGGGGCTCTGCCTGACCCCTCCTCCTGGCCAGTTTTCCCATGTGCAACCCCCCCCCCCCCAAAGCCATCGGGTCAGACTTCCTCACCAGCTCCCACCTCAGACAAAGCAGTCCTCCTCTTTCCCTCGCGGTCATGACAGCCTCCTAGAGCAAGCACAGTGACTTCAGATGGGGGAAAAACAGGCTAAACCCACCCAATGCCATAGCTTTAACTGGCCTCTACTCTTTATGGTAGCTGGCAACAGGGGCAGACTGGCCGTTCTTCCCAAGCCGCATGCACACTTAGCCATGGCTTCAAATCCCAGACAGCACACTATACCACCGCTGAACAGAGTTCACTCCACAGGAAAAAGGGCAGGAGCAGGCAAAGGCCTTGCTCCTGCCGATCACCCGCTGATACCTTGATGCGGGGGAAAAAAGGCACCAAAGATCCCTATTTGTAACTGACTCCCCGAAGCAGTGGCCTCCGACCTGCAGAGACCCCCACCCCAGGGTGAGGGTCATAAATATTAAAATCATTACTGCCCAAAAGGTTCCAGGGGAGGGAAAAACAGTAGACCTACCTACGGTTGGGTTACACTCCCCCCCTTCAAATGCTTACCATACCAGTGAGCACATACTTCAGCTACCAGGCCCTGCAGCTTCACGGGACATGCACACTCCGCCACAGAGCCACCAGACATTGGCCCACTGGGACACCGCCAAAAAGGTGGAATCCACACTTCACTGGCCAAAAACTATAACATAACTAAGGGCTTCCCCCTCCAAACGCGCATGGGACCAAAACCCCGAGCATCCCAGCCCCCTCCTTCTGGTGGCCCACCAACCAAGGAGCACAGGACGGATTGTCTGACCCCAAGGTGATGGGGTTCCGGACCTACTCCCACTTAAAGCAGTTCCCCTCAAAACCCCTGCTGTCAACTGCTGCTGAACTGCTGCCAAAATGCAACACTCTCCTCACACATGTCCCTTCAAAACCTCACATGTTTATGACCATGCAAAACACTTTCGTAACATTTAAACATACTAACTAGTGGCTACATAAGGCAGCCCACTTTATTTAGTTTAAACATGACAGATGCAAGACTGTAAACAAAGGAGACTGTGGAAACACAGTGTAAAGTCTTGGACTGTGCACAAACAAAGAAAAGAAAGCTTGAGCAGTCTAAATTCAAGTCCCAGTCTGTATGGTGAATATTAAGTTCTCAAGGATGAGACAGTACAAAATTACAAAGTCCAGACTGTGTAATCAAAATTAACTATGCAGTACACACTGGTTGCTTTAAACTATAATAACAGTGTAGCTAAAACAAACAGCAAAAAAGGGTGGATCTTGAGCCAGCCCGGTAGCACTGAGGGTTGAAGTGCTGGATGCCACACCTCACGCCATGCCGGTGACCCAGGTTTGAGAACAGGCTTGGGTCATTGGAGGTCAGCTGGTGGGGGAGGGTGAGGAGCTGACTGAGCTGCCGGTTGTCAGCTCTCATCCTCGGGATGGATCTGAGGGGCTCCTTGGGGTTTGGCTGCCTCCTGGTGGAGGCTGGGTGGCAGTGTCACATTCGGAGAGCCCTGGCGCTAGGCCAGAGGAGTGCAGATGAGGCTGTGGACTGGAGCTGCGGTGCACATGTGCACCTCCATGCGCATGCACTACTGCTTCTGGGGCCTTGGGATAAGGGAGCACAAACAGAAAAATCCCGGAAGATACGGGGAGGCGACAGAGGTCTGAGGAGCCCAAAGTCCACATCCCAAAGACTGGACCATCCTTCCAACAGGGTTCCTGGGCACTTTGAACTGACCCAGGACCAACCCTCTAATTGCAGACAGGCTGCCAGGTAGGTGAGGCAGGCCCTCCTCCTGGGGGGAGGTGATCTGGGGGGCTGGAAGGTTTCTTGCGGTCGGGGAGAAGGGTGCTTTGTGATTCCCTGAATGATGGTGGTTTCAGGCTAGGGAATAGAGGCTGTGGTTCAGTGGGCACTCCTAAGAGATGCCCCAGCCCCTGGTGCAAAAATCAGAATGTACAAAAAAAAAAGGATTGATCTCACCCATAGCAGTTGCAGTGTCAACAGTCTATCATCCAACATCTCAGCAAGGATCACAACTGCCTTCAGCTCCAGGCAAAATAATAGGCAGGTGGAGACTTGTGGTTGTAGCTTGACTGAAGGGGTCCACAACAGATATATAGGTCTTGCTCCTGCTTCTCATCAGATCTTGAACCAAGGCATAGATCTTGAACAGTGCTAAGCCTTCACAGGTGTAACTAGCACACTTGGACTTCACCATGTTCTGGATACATTGTAGGACATAGCTGGTGCTGTCCCGATCTAGGCGATGCTTTTTGTGCAGTTTATATGGGGTGCCCCAATAAACCCAGTTTTGCTGGTTCTCTTTTAATAATATCCCAGAGTCTCTCAGGGAGATAGGGTACTGGCACTGAGAGTAATCACAGCAGATTTTCTTCCGAATGATCTCCTCCACCTGACTGTACTCTGGCAGCTTTCTCACTTTGTGCCATGGGGCTTGGCCATCCGGCAAACATACTCCTTCTCTGTGTCCCTTATATGGGGATCACCATCTGTCACATTCTCATAACTCTCTTGCCAACATATGCACTTGTCAGTAAGACTAGCCTGGTCCTTCCACAGCATAACATACTGTATAAGGTCTCATGCTCCATGGAAATGTCCCTTTCCAAATCTCTGTCACTCACATGGTTGCACCCTTCAAACAGCACCAAACCACTTGCCACATCTTTGGACCTCTCCGGGGTGGATGGAGTAAAAAATGGCTCATTAGAATTCTCCTCCCAGCTCTCCACAAGTGCCAATGCTGTACTGGCAGGCTCACTGGGTCCCAACTGGACTGGCTGTTCAAAGTCCATAAGGGCCATTAACTTCATGGAGGCCCCTCGCCCATGGCTTCATCCATGGCTAGGGGTTGGGGAAACTTCCAGTGAAGTGGTGGCTTCTACTTCCTTATAGCCAGCACTGCACCCACACTCTGACAATTAGTGACGTCTGTATAGGGAGATTGAGGGGTGTGTGCTCCATTCAAGTCTATTGAGCATGATTTGCAAACCTGTTTTCTGGCCATTTAATTGGACATTTGATGAAATCAGAGGCTGGATTCAACTAACAAGGCTCTTGCAAGTTGAACATGGGCTCTGATTTCACCAACTGTCCAGTTAAATAGCCAGAAAATGGGTTTAAAAATCAAGCACCACAGAACTGAATGGAGTGCACCCCTGTGTTCTGCCTTTACAGAGGTCACAAAACATCAGAGCACAGCGGCAGAGTTGGTGATAAGGGAGTGGAAGAGATTGCACAGCTAGCCTCTCAGGGGCAAATTACAATCCCTTCCTTTCCTTGGGGGGCAGTATGGAAAATTATGAGAGTGCATCAGGTGCTTCTATGGAGGTAAAGGAGCTTCTTATTATTTAATTTCTCATACAAAAATAATTGAGAAAGGTACTGCTTAATTGGTTACCAGGGAAATCTGGATTCCACAAATGTGGAAACTGAAATGTATGCAAGTATGTACAAGAAGGAGAGGAGTATATACATCACACAAATAATGAAAAAGTGCAGGTCCGACAATTTATAACATGCATTACACCATTTGCGGTATACGTAATGTACTTGTCAGAAACGTTATGTTGGCAGCACTATACAGCCATTAAAAGTGCACATCCAGGAGCACATCAGAGTCATAATAAATAGAAATGAAAGGAATGCCGTGGGCGCACATTTTTTGGAACATCTCAACTCAGACCCAAATGGGGGTTTGTGTCATGGAACTGGAACATGTGCCACCCTTAACAAGGGTGGTGATCAGGTTAACAGGTTATCGCAGAGACTACATGGATGGTATCCTTAAAAACTATCCAGCCACAGAGCTTCCGTGAGGAGGTGGATTATGTTCCATTTCTGAAGCAATGAATTTGCTGTTAAATGAGAATACAGACTAATGTAATGCTTATTGGTATTTGATTTTATTTTCCATGTTTGATTTCGCCTCATTATGTGGCGTAATACAATTTATTTTTTACAGACCCGGAATACAAATTGGTAGATCAGACTGAAAAAAACAGCACCTGAATGTCAGAGTGAGGTCTTTTCCTTCTTTCTATCATGTTTCTAATTAACATATGTATATGATATGCAGGAAGAGCACTTGATGTAGAGATACATCATGCATGGTTTGTGATGACAGTGTGCTTCAATAATGAACCACATATCCCCCCCCCCTTCCCTTTGTTTACCCATTACCAGGCCTACTTATCTTTAATCTTCAGTATTTCCCCCACCCTCAGCTTGGATAACTGTGCCAGTATGTGCTGTCCTTGTAATACTGTGAACAAATTGATATAAGAGGACACTGAGTAAATAGTTGATCACTTTTATTTACTTTCCAAGCTTTCAACCCTCCCCCCATAGGTTAAAAGATGTTTACATTTGTCTCGGAGCTTTATAACTTTCTTAGGAAACTTAACACTTATACTTTTTGTGATTTAATTGGGGGAATTTTTATCTAACTGTGAACACTGGGAGATACATCACTAATATATGCACTTACACCTGTATTTGCTTGGAAATACTGTTATGTGAAAACTAATGGTACTGCAGCTTCAGGGTTGCACTTTAAAAGCACTCTGGGTATCAGTGAAAGGGACAGCCCCCTGATGAAAACCTATGGCAGGTCAAAGTGCCTGGGTGTATGGTCCTCCAGACAACGTTCAAGTAAATGCTTTGGGGAATATGATTTGCACTGACTGATTTTAGTTCTTGGCTCCTGACTGCAGATTCTTGCTTTTCCATGTGGTTGTTGGGGCTAGCTATCTCTCGCTGCACTGCTGCTACCTTCCAGGACACACTGCATTTCCTGTTTTGATTCAAGACAGACCATAAGGCCTTATTGACTGGCATTTTCATGTGTTCATATGTTTGTATAATTCAGGCACACTATTGAGACAAGAGTAAATGAAATTATTTGGATCACACAGGGGCCCCTGTTACACCAAGACACCAACCTCCACTGTAAGACTGAAGGGACTACTTTGTATAATCAAACAACCTGACCCTGGAGTGCCCTCATCTAAGTCACAAGGGAAGGGGCTATAGAAGTCTTTAGGGATTGGCCATTATTTCAGGACTTAGGAAAAGTAGGTTTATGAGCTAGGCAAACGAATTTGTAGAAAAGTAATTTTATTTATTTATTCAAATTTCAGAAAGCACCTTTGAGCCAAGGCTCATATACAAAGGTTCCACGTCAATGAAGCACAGATAAGATTTACAAGTAGAGTAAGTAACAAAATTAGATTGGGAAAATACAATTCATAGCAACCAGAGGGATTGTTAGACACAAACATAGGCATGTGGTTCAGGATATTAGAGATTAAAACATTTAAGTATAGAGGGTAAATCTAGACAAGTTGCAAAACAGGTACTAGGTGATACAGAACTACTAGAAGAAAGAGAAAAGAAAAAAAGATGCAAGATCAAGCAAGCACATGAGAATGAAATATACCAAGGTGAGAGTGATAAAAGAAGGACCAAATCAGGAGCAAGTAAGTAGACAGGACTGGGTATATTATGTGAAAGAATGGGGAGAGTAGGAGAATTCAGGAGCATAGTCTGAAAGGGAAAAGAAAGGGGAGGCGGGCAGGAGGAGGATGTAGGATTGGGGTCAGGGCAGGATAAGATGAGGAGGAGAGGGTCAGAGAATGAGAGGGGAAACATAATGGAGAGGGCAATTTGGAGGCCTTTCTAACAGTTCAAAGAGTCCTACTTGGTGTTTATTTATTTATTTATCTAGCTTTTGTTTACCAGGTAAGCACACTGGACATTCAAGTGCCTATTTTTAGGTGTGACCCGGGAGAATGACATGGTTCAAGGTACAGGCAATAACAATACAAAGTCAAGACACAGTTACCAACAAGGAGCAGTCAGGTACAGGATTATAACAATACAAAGTCAATACTCGGCAATCAACAAGGAGCAGTCAAAAATAGGATTAGATAGCAGCTGGGCCGGTAAGTGAGGATACCCAGTTAGTGAACCCAAGGGGGCAAAGAGTATTGGTACATGAACAGCAGAGGGGGGAGTAACATTTGCAGAGAAATTGCAGCAAGCAGAAGGGGGCGTTGGATAAAACTCAAGGCTGCTTAGCCTGGCAGGGGGACACATCCCTAACAGGATGTGACAGAGTGAATCAAGCATGTAAGCAGTAGTCGAGGACATTGAGGCGTCAATCAAGACATGGCCAGGGGGCACAGGGATGCACAGTTATTTTCCCTAGGCATATGTGGCAACCGCACAAAGTCCAAGTGGCACTGGGCCCTCCACTCAGGGTGGGGGCACTAGGTGCAGGGGCAGGAGGATGCTTGCTTCAAGTGACCCCAGAGGGAAGACCTAAAGCTGGTGTGTGAGAGGGCAGATCTTACTTGGACATGGAGAAGGTTCCATGTTCTAGGAGCGAGAGCAGCAAAGGCGCAATCCCCTGCAAGGGAACGAGTTTTGGGGACCTTAAGGGCCTGGGAGTAACTGGACCTCAGCAGATAGATGGGGACAGGCTTGAGCAGTTCTGTAAGTGCCAGTGGGGTGGACGTTCTGACAATATTGTCAATGAGGTTTTCCATGACAAAGGTTTGGTGGTTGTAGGGGGAGAGCCATCCTATCCTTGAGTAGAGCTGACAGTGGTGCGTGAGGTGGGGGTTCAAGCAGTCAGCTTTTGGCTGTGAAAGTAGTGAGTTCATGAAAAAATGGAATATTGTGCTACAGGAAGCATTGCTTTAACGAGAGGGCTTAAAACCGAGGTTCAGTGGGGGGAAATAATTCCTCCCACATCCCCTACTTAAGCAATGCACTTCCAATTGCTCGGCTTCAAGCATTTCAAAATTGCTCCTTGTTGGTGGTCCTCTCATCTGCTCAGGCTCCTGTGCTGCTCACTCCTCGGCTTGTGGCTGGTTTGGCTGGACTTTCTCCATTCCCCTTTGTCTCTCCTGGTCTCCCCTTTTGGGTGTTTCTCCTGATTCTGCTCATTTTAACCCCCCTTCCTTTTTCTGATTTTGCCTCCTGTCCTTTGTTCCCCCCACCTCATTTCTACCCATTTGTCACCTCCTCCCCTGTTTGTTCCCCTTCCCTGCTTCTTCCTTGACCCATTTGTCCCCCGTACCTCCTTGGTATCTCCATTTCTTCTCCATCTCCTCACTCTCTTTTTGGGCCTCTTTTCTACCGTCTTGCCAGCCGCGGCTCTGTTTCCACTCCAGCACTTCAGTGTGATTTCACCCACTGCTGTGGGCTTTCTGGTGCCTTCTCACCAGCGCATCTCTGATCCTTGGACCTCCTCTGAGCCGTGCCAACCTGACTCGTACTGCACACCTCACTGCCTCAACTATTGAAGCCTCTCTGGTGCAGCTGAAACTTCGCTCCTCTGCATGCTGCCCTTCGGCTCACCTATGGTGAGCCCACCTGCTCCATAGACTGCCAACCTGGATGCTGCTGGATTACCACACTGGCAGACTCCTTTTTGCAGGCAGGACTGTATCTCATTCAGTACCATTCCTTCGCATTATGGATGTCTCGGTTGGATGTTGCAGTTTGTAAACCACACATTGCAGCACCTGTACCTGTACAATGGCAACCAAACCTGCACAGCAATATTTCCGGCTGGGATCAGACCCCTGACACAGATTCCTGGTACGAAGTTCTCCATAGGACAGTTGGTCACAGTCAATTTTCAGTACCTTCAACTGTGGATGTGGAAATTCAGCTTGCACAATCCTCCCAGATGGGAGCCCTATCCTTGTCTCTGATCCGCTGCACTCCTCCTGCTTCTGACTTTGCACCTTACTCCTGCAATATGTACCGTGACTCTGCCACCACTATCATTTGGAACTACCTGTGAATCTTCATTACCACATCTAGGAATTGATATTCAAATGTTGCTGAGCACTACCTAGATTAAATGCTGTGCTAATTGGATAGTGCAGTCAATGGCCTCTTAGTGTGCCAGTTGCTATATTCAAATGCCCAATTAGCTGACTCCTGCCAGTGCTCATTGGTCCTGTCTAAGGGCGATACACTTTCGTGCTTACTCAGCTCAGATTACTCCACATCTCCTGTAGACAAAGTCAAGCAATCACTGATTTCAAGCCACACTGTTCAGCAGGCTGAGTGTGACGCTTCTTTCCCTTCTTCACACTGGGGCATCCCATCACTCACCTTGTCCCCTTCCCTCCATTCCTACCACTGCCTGTGCTCCTTTCAGCATAGTCATTATAAACCTGCCATTCCTACTGCCGTTTCAACTGCACCTTTGCCTTCCACTTTGGCATGACATTTTAACTACCTCACCTTGGCTCCCTGGCTACGTTTGGCATTTCTGGACTTTTTCTGCTGAGTTAATTGTCATTTGCTACCACTGGCATCATCCCATCTCCTCCTGTCAATTTCTGCTTTCCGTTGACCTTGTGCTTCCCCTCATGACCTCCTGGTCCTCCTTTCCTGGTCCTCCTCTCCTGGTCTGTTTGGGCTGCATCAGAACCTCCTGCTCAGCAGAATCCTTTGCTACACATTGACTGTTTTGCCTCCAGTTCCTCACTCTGGCAATGGACCTTCCTTCATTTAAGGACCACAGCCTTGTTCCATGATGTCATTCCCAATGGGGAAGCTAACCTGGCTTTCTCCACATTAGCCTTCCCTCTGATCCTGTGTTGGGCTCCATCCCTAATTCTACCTTTGAGGTATCAGGAGAAAACGGGCTTGCTCATCCACCAGGGTAGGGAGCCATTCCTCATTTTCATGTCTACCATCATTCCATCATTTCCATCACCCTTGATCAGATGGCTTCCGTCCCTAGCTCTGCTTCTGGAGTATTGAACAAAGGCATGCTTGCCCAGGCCACCAGGGATGGGAGTCCCTATCTCTGACTTCATTCTCTATTCGTTCCACTTCATTCCGCTCCTTGAGCAGTCTCCAAGTCTAGCTCTACCTTGGTGGCATTGAGCAAAGGCTGGCCTCTCAGCCTGCTAGTGATGGGAGTCTGCTCGTCATGTCTGTTCCTTCCTTCCATCCATCATACACCTGCTTGGATCTCCTCTATGCTGGCCCCTCCTCCATCTTCAGCTTGGATTCCCTACCTCAGACTGGCTCTGGTGTGCCTCCTGGGCTTCCTGCTTCCATATTCCTTTTGGGACCATCACATGCACCACAGTCTAGTGCTCAGCCATCCATCAGTTGTGTTCCTGGATCTATCCTCATGTCAAGCTTTCAGTTCTTGAACACTACAACAGAAATCCTGGACATTGTTTAACCACCCATCTTTTCATCTGGACATACATCTGAATCGGGTTTTCCTTCATTTTCCAGAATCAACCTTCCTACTCACAACAGCAATGATTCAGAAGACATGACTCATTGATCAGCAAAACTGCAGCAGACAAGACTCTTCTACTTAACTAGAATATGACTCCTCGACCTAACCAGAAATAAATCTCGGTCCAACTCATTTAGAATCATCTCCTCTTAGGTTGCCCACAGGACAGGCAGGTCAGTAGCCACGGGTCCTCAGAGATTTCCCCCAAAGGAGTTTTTTCCTCTCCTGCATGCTACTGGCCACACTCTCCAGAGTTGCAGGAGGTAATCTTAAACTGTTAACAATCTTTTTGGGCCGTCTATTCCCTACACCTACCCAGCATTCCAGTCGAGGGTGGGAATAGAGAAAGGCCACATTCCAAATTATAATCTTCAAGTTCAGAACCCTCAAATCCATAAATTCAAGTTCATTAGTATACACAAGCACTTCGCTATGCACCACACATTGAATGGGAGGGCTTAAGTCCGAGGTTCAATGGGGGAAATAGCTCCTCCTACATCCCCTACTTAAGCAATGCACTTCTGATTGCTCAGCTTCAAGCATTTTGAAATCACCCACCATCCTCCCTAGCCTCCTCCTCCTCTGGCACGCTTATCTCACCCTTGACGTTGGGCCTTCTATTGCCTACACTTACCCAGCATTCCTATCAAGGGTAGGAATAGATAAAGGTCAAATTCCAAATCATAACCTTCAAGTTCATAAGCCTCAAATCCATAACTTCAGGTTAACAAGTATACACAAAAACTTTGCTATGCACCACACATTGAACTAACAGAGGTCATATTAGAGGACTCAGTGCAAATTCAAGAATAAGTAACTCAAGAATTACAAAAGGAATGGGACAACTTGTCTTCTTAAGATAAAGAAAATGTCAACATACTTTAAAGACCATTTAAAGAGACATACAAAATCACACATACCCCCATAATGTAAAGCATCACAGGATGTATATGCAAATCACCATGAAAATTTAGGTTGGTTCTGCTTTAAGCAGAAATGCATGGTGCTTTCTTAGTTTGGATCCACCATGACCCAAACCTAGAAGACATCATAAAGCTGCTTCATTTTCCCCATGGGTGAGATACAGATGAATTGGATTTCAATAAAAAGACATCAAATATTATTTTTTTGGTAGAGTGAGACATACTAATGAGTCCTAAGTAAGATGAAACACATGGCTGTGTCTAATGTTCTCAGCATTTGCAGATTGTGTGTGAGGCCCTTTTGCTTAAAACAGAACCAGCCTAAATTTCCATGGTGATTTACGTATACATCCCATTATGCTTTGCATTACAGGGTGTGTGTGATTTTGTATTTCTTTTAAACCTGATTTTATTGACAATGCCCTTTTTGGGTAACCCTTGCCTCTGTGCTTTTGTGCTGAAGTTCTTTGTCTTTAACTCAAACAGACACTGACTAAATTTGATCTAAAAATCAGTGTGATTATAAACAAATAATTTGGAGATACAACAGACTACAAATCTGGGAATATTTTTAATTGGAAAAACAAAACAGGGCAATGGGGTCAGTGCCTCAGATGTCTAGGGCATCCATGCCCATTCTTAAACATCACCAGACCAAGTGATAGTGACAGTGAAATAATTGGGGAAGCCTCGGCCACACTGTCTATACAGTACAACTTCAGGAAACCAAGTCGGATGTAAACAACACTGATACCAGGTAGGGCAGTGGTAGAAGATAATGAGGAGGGGCCACAGGGCCAGGAGGTCTAAGAGACAGTCACTGCAGGAACAGGAAGCTGAGCATTTCAAGAAAGAGAGGGAACTGTTAAATATCATTAAAATCTCTCAGTATGAGATATATGGGCAGACTAGATGGGCCAAGCGGTCCTTATCTGCCGTCAAAGTCTATGTTTCTCAGCCACGTTTACTTAGTGAAGGCCTTAAATTTGTTCCAACAGCTTCTACTGAATTTCAAATCATTGTCATTCTGCACAAATTTTCACATATGAGTTTAATGGTATTTTATTCCAAACAGGATTCCAGCATGTGTTTGAAGAAGGGAATAAAATCAGAGGCAAATCAAAAAAACTCCCTCATAGGCATTTGCAGGGTCTCAACAATTTAGGCCAAAGACCACTTTTTGACAGCCCAATCATGACTTGTGTGAGGAGATGTGAAACCAACTTCCAGAGTATCTTTTTTTCATATAGCTTTTTCTCCTGTGGGACAACTTGGGTGGCTTATCAGTCCTGTCCCCATCCCCAAGGCCTGATGCATACCTCCCCCAGGATCTAAATTTGATCAGGCAGCCCCACATATTCCCCCTGTGTCACGGTCAGAGGATGGAGGGCCGTCCTACTCCCCCCCCCGAGACTCAGATCTAATTCATAACAAGATGGTTCCAGGAGACAGACAGAGACTGTAACAGATGTGGAGTGTGTGTGTGGAGGCACGCACACATCACAAAGTCACAGCCCCTCCCTTCTGTGCCACCCTAGCCCACACTACCACCAGGCCTATATATGATAGCAGTCAGAAGCCAGATAAGCAAGCCCTCTCTCCCCTGGGAGAGAAGAACAGTTCCTCAGACACTCAGTTCTGTTCACTGCCAAACCCTGATGACTCAAGTCCACTTCCGAACTTGGGTCTCTGGCGTGGAGTGAGGTGTGGCATCTAGCGCCTCAACCTTCAGTGTCACCAGGTCTCCCCAGAGTATCTTTAAGGGAAAACATGAACTACGGTGCTCCAATTTGTCATCAGAGGAAAAGAATGCATCATAGTAACTTCAAAAAGTAATACTGCCATAATTATTAAACAAGCTGACAGAGGTGGCTGCATAGTGGTTTTGTACTCTAGTAAGTATAAGGTAGAAACTGAATGCCAACTGGCAGATAAGACACTTCATAAAAGACTTGATATCAATCCAATCAATGCATTCAAACTGAAAATTGGTGCTGTTCTTGAAAATTTATTAACTAACTCTATAATTTCCCCTCAAGAATTAAATTTCCTTCAGAATGAACACCTGGTGAAAGCTAAGATCTGTTGTTTACCCAAGATCCACAAGAGTCTCTGGGATACTCCTAGTAAGCCTATAATCTCAGAAATTGGCTTTTTAACCAATCATCGTTCAAGATTTGTAAATGCCCTCACTAAGGACCCAGTGATGGGACTCAGATTGTACCTAAGAGATACCACAGAAGTACTGTACTACATATTTTGGAAGATCTTCAGCTTGAACTCACTGGTTATTGGTAGCATTAGCTGTTGATGCCCTCTACATTAATGTACCTATGAGAATGATCTGGAAGCATTAAAACACTTTTTTGGTTGGGATGCAAATTTACTGGAGGAGAGGAAGCAATTTATTTTGGATCTAGCTAGACTTACTCTGAATGTCAATTCACATTTTATTCTGTATGATATATTGTTACAATAAGTTACAAATAGTTCAAAGACATGCAGTTGTCAACAGGTTCCCCTAGATAATAACATGACCCAATTTGTGCCACCACAGGGCACTCTTGGAAAAGATTTTTTTTTTATTTGTGGCACCTCATGGCACTCTTCGGGAAAAATTTAACTACAGTGAGTTCTTTTCCCTGGTACAGTAAGTAAGCAATAAGCAATGACAGTGTGTGCATTAAGTAAAGAATAAGCCACAATGAGGTGTGGTTTATGGTCTGATAAGAGCACGTCCCAGTTGTGTAATGAGGTATGAGGTGCTTGTGCTGAGTGCCTTTAGCATCTGGGAAGTGCTCTTATGAGCCCATATTAACCACACCTCGAAATGTCTTATTCCACTTATAAAATGTGTCCCTGAATAAAAAAAAAAAAAAGACAAAATTCACTTATCCAAATAAAAAGCATTAAAAAGTGTAGCATATATGTTAATGGAAAAGTAGTCATTGCCACTGGAGGGTGTTAATGTACATGTATCACCTCCCAATTCCACACACAAAAAACATTTTCGATACTGAATTTCTTTTATGCCTTCCATCCCCACACAGCCACCTTCTAAACTGTATTTTCAGTTTTTTTCAATGTGAGCCAGTTTTGTTGGGAGCGAGCGTGTCTCTTACCAGCCACCGTAGTTAGCGCTTTTCTATGAGCACTTTCCTTAGATCATGGTGCTATAAGGAAGTGATTGTCAAGTCAGTGTCAGATACCGCTAAACCTGCTATGTTTTAGTTAGATATATTACAGTTTGTTCAAGAAACAAGTTGAAACAGTTGTTTCATTTACAAGAGCTGCTGGAGGAGTGTTTCCACTATAATTTGAAAGCCGCATCCTGGCGGCACATGCTCAAAACTCACTGGATTGGGTTGGCTTTGTCAACAGGAGCAGAAGAGGTTACACTTTTATATTTTAAATAAGGTACAAGGCATAAAAAAAAGAGTTTTTGTCCAGTGATCCAGATAGTACGATGCTGTGCAGTGTAAAACACGGCTACTTTAAGAGGCAGTGTGTTGCAGACTTTAGCTCGACTAGGCAGTTCCATAGTGCTGACACAGTGATCTCTCTTGTAGTGATTCCTGAGTGGCTAAAGAGTTTCTGGTTGGCATAATATGCTCTGATGAGAACATGATCAAAGGTACCTCTCAGCCAATCAGGATGCACTAAGCTCCGGACTCATTTTATAAAGGATTTTAATGAATGTCCTAGAGGAGCGAGGCATTTTGACAAAATCCAAGTGTCCTTACACCCTTGGAAAGTGCAGTCAAATCCTTTAATACTCACCCTGGAATGGCTTACTGCACTTATAAAATGGCTGTCTGCTCTTACATATTATATCTAAAATGAAACATTTTCTATATGATTTTTAAACATGAAATAATTTGTTTTTAAATATATTTAAATGGCAAAAGTATATACTTTACATAAAATAGTCCCTGATTTTGTATATAAAGAGGCTTTTTTGTTTTGGTAATGAGATCTGGCACCTAATCGTGCATTGCTAGCTTTTAAATGCACGGTCAGGTGAGGTCTCTCAGCCTGTAAGGTTTTCAGGATATCACCTTGCCATTTTCTAAGAGTAAATTAATATGCTGCAGGTAGAATATACAGCACCTCATTACAGGCACACAAAGCATGCAATAAATTAAGGAATTTCCCATCACAACAACAACCACCCTGCATAGTCAGGGGAGTTGCCAGGCCTTATCCTGAAGAACTGCACTTTCATGTAAGCAATAAGACATAATAGGCTGTGCATTGTGCTGGAACAACCACATGCCCAGGGACATAGAAAGGCATGCAGCTGAAGGGAGAGTGTCTTCTGCCCCGAAAGTGCAGTATACTAGCAAAACACACATCCCCTGTGTGTCTTATTGCACTTATATAATGAACATACTTGTAAAAATTGAAAAAAGATGGGAAACTTAGAAAAATATAAGAAAATTAACAAGATACTATAGCTATAAATAGTCCA
Source organism: Neoceratodus forsteri (assembly GCA_016271365.2). Classification (NCBI taxonomy): domain Eukaryota; kingdom Metazoa; phylum Chordata; order Ceratodontiformes; family Ceratodontidae; genus Neoceratodus; species Neoceratodus forsteri. Next base: position 472,544,631 of record CM028132.1, read on the forward strand.
TCCACACTGGGTATGTAGGTTTCTTCTTAGGTAGGATTGTGTAGGACTTTTCTTTTCCAAGCACCCCTCCTTCTTCCAACCAGGGCTTTTATTTACCAAGCACCCCCCCCCCACCCAACACACACACACAGCGCTTACACACACACACACACACACACACACACTTCCAACCACCAGGTTTTATTTGTATATTTATTTTGTGCCTATTGTTTCCCATCAAAGTTTCAAAGTGTATTTATGAACATACGAAAATGCCAGCAGAAACAGGCCTCACAGTCTATTGAGTCTGCTTGATTGTGCAGATAGCCCATCATCTCACAGCTGCCCCACCCTTTCCTCCCCCCTCACAGAGTATGTATAAAATCAGACATTTACCACATTAAACAAACTCTTGTCACAGCCACTAGAGCTGCTAATACATTAACTTGATAAGGGTGCTTCGTGGCCTTAAACATCAAGATAAATTCCCATAGTCAGCTCTGTGTGTAAATTTCATTTTTGGCACAGGTAAATCATTCATCTGGTTGATCCTGTGTTTCCCATGTTTAAATGTGTGTGGCGAATGCATGTTGTACTACATTTGGAAAGAGAGGGAGCTCCACACCAAAGCTTTTAAGTAATGGTAGAAAGAATGGTACAGAGAGGAGAGGTATGTCTACATTGGGGACTGCAGGCCAAGCTAGAAGGATAACAACCTATACTGAGGTGATGGTTTACTTTCATCCAGGAGGCAACAACAGTCCTCAGTGGACAATTCAAATGTTACTTTGATAGACATTTAAAGTAGCCAAGGGGAGTGATGGAAGAAATACGGGAGGCAGAAAGTGGGCCACTACAAGCTGAGATAGAGTATGGGGAAATCCCAAGGGGAGAGAGTCCCACCATGATGCAACTATTTAAGGAAGCGGGGGGTTAGCAAAGTAAGAAGGGGGAAAAGGAGCAATCAAAGGAGAAGGGGAGCAATTGGAAAAAAGAAAGCGGCAAGAAGAGAGATGAGGACTGTCAAAATGGTGCAAGGTCTACATCAGAAGCCCTATGAAGAGAGACTGAAAGAGTTCAATATGTATACCCTGGAGGAGAGCAGGGAGAGTAGGGATGTTATGGAGACCGTTAATGTCTCCATAACCTTTAATGTCCTTTAATGTCTCCATGATAATGTAACTTTTTTGTATTGAGATTCAGGTAACCATTTTAAAAGAGTTTTTTTACTCAATGGTCTAAACTCAATAAAGTGAAAAATGAAATGAAAAAATACACCTTGGGAGTTAATAAGGTACAAGAGGGAGATATGTTTCAGAGAAAAATGTGCTGTAGAGCAAGGGATCATGATATGAAGCTGCAAGAAGGTAGATTCGGGAGAGATCTTAGGAAGTAGTTCTTTGCAGAAATGATGGTGGATTCCTGGAACAGCCTTCTGTGGGAGGTATTGGGGGTGAAACCAGTGGTGGGTTTTAAAAATACCTGGGACAGGCACCAAGGAATACTAGGAGGAAGGAAAGGGTGGAAGGTGGAAGAGACAGAGCCGTAGGACAAGCTGGGTCAGCAGCAAAAGTGATCATAACTAAAAATGGGCAGACTAGATGGTCCCAACAGTCATTATCTGCCATCAGTTTCTATATTTATGTAACTCCATCCCCTTTGGGAGATTACTAGTCTTTTCGCCCCTCCCTGGGTTTTTGTGGTCTAATTTGGCCTAGTAGGGAAAAGGATTAATTCTTCTCAGCACTCAGGTGGAGTCTCCTGCAGGTCAGGAGGGCACCACAGGTGTGTGTGGGGATAAAGCCCATCAGTTTAGGCAGGAGGGTTAGTTCCATTTAGAGGAGTGAGTGGCAAGGGAGTGAGAGTGAGAGTGAGGTGGGGCTTGGTGGGGACAATTGCCCACTCTAGCCCCTGCCCAGTGGCACTTGGGGAGACACAGAGGAAGAAGTAGGAACCCATAGCCTCAAGCTGCACAGTATCTTACAGGACAGCTACAGTCAAGTGGAGAGCCAGCAGCCACATGTCACAGAGTGCCCTGGCAGCCTGCATCGATTCTTGTAGGTTCCAATGTGCAAGAATGTGACAGGGAGAGTAGTTGTCCAGAGATCGAGTTGCCTTGGAGCTCCATGGGACATGTCCCCCTTTTCAATTGGTGGACAGTTGCTGCCAGTTCTAGGAAAGGATGCAGGGGTCATGAGGGAACCCACAATTCCCCAAGCCACAAAGATTGCATGTTCCAAGGGGAACCCGCTGAGCCAGTGCAGAAAGAAAGAGAGAGAGAGAGAGAGATGGGTATCATTCAGAGTTTTGGTGCCTGTGAAGAATAATGGGCTATTAGGTGCTATGAACTGTTTTGGAACTTGTGTTGCCTTCAAACTTTTGTGACCATAGCGGTCCTGAATTAATGCTGCCCTAAAGACTGTCCAGCCTCCTCGGTCTAGGTAAAAGCTGCTATTGTGGCCATATCAGTCGTGTGAAAGTTGAATATGTTCCCCACAGATCAACTGATGCTAGCCAGAGCTATGTGTGAATATGTTTAATGAATTTGGGATCCCTGTTGTTTATTCAAGTTCTATGTGGACATTCAGTTATTGAAAGGAACTGTTTAATATGAATTAACCCGTTGTTTTCATCCAGCACCAGCGAGGAAGAGGGACCATGTGTGCGACATCTGGGCCTGGGTAACGTGGCCACTGGAAGTGTTTCTGCTGTTGTGGTTGCCCCCTTCCCATGGACATATTCCATCCATACCCCTAGACATGGGGAGAGAGGGCTACTTTTCTATGTATGACAAGTTATGTGATTTAAATGGATAAGACACACAGCTGTTACAGTTTTTCACTCTCACGGTTGGTTTACAGAGCAAGTTTAGATATAAATGTGTGTTGTGGTTGTTGGGGTGAGGGGTGAGGAGATGCAGGCTTGAGGATCAAACTAAACTAAAAAACAAAACTAATTAAATAACTCTGCCATATAGTACTATGCACTCCATCAAGCCCAGCAGTGATGAACATTACATACATATTCTGTAGGTTACAGTCAGTGATTTCAGAAATACACACTTTTTTATCCAAGCCATCAACCTCCATTCAGTGCACATAGTATGTTTTATTTGTAAAAGGCTGGGAAATGTTTTTAAAGTTTAAGTTGATAAAAAAGTCAAGTCAGTTATCGCATTTGGCCAACGAATGGTGGAGCTCTGTTTATCATTTAGTCTTAGATTGGTCCTAAATGAGTTAACGAACCCTACAAACAGCAGTAAATCATTGTACATTCACACACACACACACACACACAGTTGGGGGGGAGAGAGAGAAAGAGAGAGAGAGAAGTGTAATCGGAATGCCTGCTGGAACAATGCAGTCTCATTACAAACTCAGTTTTGACCAACAGGCAGTAGTGTAATACTAAATTTAGAAGTGTGGGGTCTCCATGAACTGCGATATCCCCAACCCCCCCCCCACAGGCTGGGGTCTGGGAGATGGCTAGGACCCCAGAAACTATCAGGTTTTAGATGCATTCTGGTGCATTTTAGTGTCATTTTGATACTATTTGTCTGCTTTTAAAGCCTTTCTTGTCTTGTTACAAACAACCAATATCACTATCAAAATAATTGCTTTTTATTTTCTTTAAAAATAAATCGTCAAAACTAAAGCAAAAAATTCCACTCCACCCACCTTTCAAACATCAAACTATATACCACTTCTCTTGAGTACTGCCAGCTGTCACTGCAGTAGGCATTGCACTTGCTACCTTGCAACCTGAACAGAAGATTTTGCACCCCCCCAATAGTGTACCACACAGTCAGACATACAAGGCTGCAAGAAGGGCACACAAAACACATGCCAGAAGGTGCATGTGTCCATCACACAGTAGACACATACACAGACCATTCATGCCAGAGAATGGAACTGATACACATGACCCACTGGAGGGTCCCTCAAGACCCAGCATTGACACAGGATGTATACCAGGTCATGATCACTTTATCTGCATGTACCCTGAGCTGAAACGGTTGGAGCAGGGAGGGTAAGGCTCAGCAGGGATAGCTGCATGAAATACAAGGCAGATACAGTGACATCACAGCCCACAAACCTGCCATGCAGCAAAGGTTCCGCAATCTGTGTGAGACCTCGAACAATGGCATGACCATAATTATCACTGCTTTACAGCAGGATGATGTTTCCCATTCATATCCAGTACATGGTAGCCAACCCCCAAATCCCCATATGTCATACACTAGAACCACAACATCATCAAGCACTCCAGCATAACCCACACATGACAGCCAACCTACAGGGGTGCACAGCCAACTGCAACAGATGAAGACCTAATGCCAAGCACATCCAGTAGCATGTATACAATCAAGTCACATGGCAAGGGCAGGGGTAATGCCAGTGGTAGGCTCATCCCACCCTAAACACCCACTCAGAAGTCATTCCAGACACCAAAGCCAAAAAACACACATGACCTAATGTCTCATCCAAATGCAACACAGACTTTAATGCTGAAGAATTGCCATCCACTATCAGATGCATGTGGACTTCACTTCATGGGTCCCATGGTCGCTCACAGCAAGGGGATGGGTGGCTGGCAGCAAGGGGCAAACTTGGGGGAAAGAGAGATCACTCAAGTCACTGAACACAGCTCAGCACAGCCCCTCACTATTAGATAAGGCCATTTAATGCAAGCAAAATTATTAATACAAAACAGCACACTTACCTCACTGCTCCTTTTATGATAAAGCCAGGCTGGTTATTAATTCATATTATTTTGTTGGCACTGACTATCTAATTTACTTGGTCCTGGCAAAGTCCTGACTCCTGACTTGTGAGAATAAATCCTTCACAGGCTCATACAGTGCGACTAGTCGACTGCTCCCCACTCGCACTGCGCATTGTACCAGCCGCACCTCCAGTCACACAGGTGAGCAATAAGACATGACAGGGTGTGCATTACGGTGAAATAATCGCATACCTCAGGTGCATTGTTAGGCATGAGGTGCAGCCAAGTGCCATTAAATGCACCTGAGAAGTGTGATTATGTCACCATAATGGCACACCCCTGGAGTGTCCTATTGCGCTTATAAAATGGCATTTAAATATATGACTTAAAATTAATTGAAAAAGGAAAAACGTATTTTAAAAAGGTAACAATTGGACCTATTATTGAAATATGCTTCCATTTTAACTCTGAATACAAAAAATAGTCCCCATTCTGGTAACTGTGAGGTTAGCTAAAAACATAAAACTTAATGAAAACTGCGTGTGGCACACATTTTTATAAGAAAAAAATGCTACCTTGCATTTTAGATCAAAACAAGTACTGTTTCTTAATGGAAATGTGTTCAAAACTTTAAACCTACTAGGTTTCCTTTTTTGGTGTGGGTGTGATGGATTTCACCTAAAAATACCCAGGTATGATTCAAATGTATGTGCTTTTATAAACTTCAGGAATGTATTTCAGCAGTTTGGATCTGCTGCTGCCTATGTAACTGTGTTTTCCCACTTTTACTCTTTGTTTATGAAGTATTATTGCCTACTGTCATGTCATTAATGACACAAAGATCTGCAATAGGGTTGATACACAAGAAGGTGTGGAAAGGATGAAAAGGGACTTGGCAAGGTTGAAGGAATGGTCAGAAGTATGGCAGCTAGGATTCAGTGCTAAGAAGTGCAAAATAATGCACCTGGGAAACAAGAACCCAGGGGAAGAATACACAATGGGGGGGGAGGTAGTAACAACAACAAAAAAGGAAAGGGACCTGGGGGTAATCATATCAGATGACCTTAAGGTTAGTAAGCAATGTGAGAAGGCAGTAGGAGGGCTGGGGTATACTGGGATGAATAGGGAGAGGCATCAGCAGCAGAAAACAGGAAGTTGTTATCCCCCTGTACAGACAGCTGGTGAGACCCCATCTGGAGTACTGTGTCCAGTTCTGGAGACCTCATCTCTGCAAGGACATAGACAGGATAGAGGCAGTCCAGAGGAGGGCAACTAAAATGGTGCAGGGTCTGCAACAGAAGCCATATGAGGATAGACTAAAGGAGCTTAATATGTATACCCTTGTGGAAAGAAGGGAGAGGGGGGACATGATAGAAACTTTTAAGTACCTCAGTGGAATCAACAAAGTCCAAGAGGGTAGCATCTTTCAGAAAAAGCGACGTGCAAGAACATAGAGAATAATGGATGGGGAAGGGTTTGATATAAGAATTTAATGCACACCCGAGTTGTGGGATGCTACATAAACCCTGAGGGCAAAGCCCGAGGGGTTTATCAAAGCATCCCACAATGAGGGTGTGTATTAAATTCTCATATGAAACACCCTCCCCATCTTTTATTTTTTATAATAGCAGACCAGCAATTTTTCTCCAGCACTTTGTGAGACTGTTTGGCCCCGCCCACATACAGAATGTTGGCCAATGAGGCAGCAGCATAGTTTGACTGGCATGGCTCATGAATGTCATAACAACCAGCTGGTTGTTATGGAAAATATCAACCTGGTCAGTACATTGAGAGAAATTGCTGACCAGTTATTATAAGGAGATACAATTTAATGATAGAGGGAGGGTGGTTCAAGGGCAACGTGAGGAAGTATTATTTCACAGAGAGGGTAGTGGATGCATGGAACAGCCTTCCTAAGGAGGTTGTGGGGTCTAAAACTGTGGGAGAATTCAAGAATGCATGAGACAGATGTAACCCCTCTGCAAATGGGGGTTCCCAAAAGACTTCCAGGAGCTTGCTTGAATGCTCCAAGCCTGAATGGTGTTTGGCATTTAAGCCATTTATCAGTGAGTGTTTTTAGAGCCTCTGGTACTGTCTCTTTAAGAGCTGTCTGCTTGCAGACATAATTAGTTTATATGGGGGGACTGTGTGTTTCTCTGTTTGAGTACCACTCGAACTGCTGCCAATTCACTCCATTTTGCAGTCACTAGAGTACAAAGGAACCTATCTGAAAGATGTAACTGTTTGCCAGAAATAATTTAGAGTAATAATGAAAATACAGTTTGTCTAACTTACTTTCTTTGCAGTCAGAACTGTGTCTGCCTAGTTCCCCATTCTGGTTTTGAACTGCTGAACTGGACCAATCAGTGTGGGGTAAGCTAGCTCTAAAATGGTGCCTTGGACGAATCAGAACTTGACTCATAATCTGAGCCAGCCACAAGAGGATTGTATGGGCAGTGACTCTGGGAGATGTAGTTTAGACTTCGTGCCTTTTGGACCAACAGCAGCAGTCTATTGTGTGACAGCCAATCCAGTCAAGAACTGGGAGGAACTCAAAGGAAGCCGGTTTTGTCTGTTGGAGTTTCAGTTTGAGATCTGGAAGTGAAGGGGAAAGAAACCCTGTGCTCCTTCAGTGCACAGTTTCAGTCAAAAAACATGTGCAAGGCCCAGAGTTCCGGTCTGCAGCTTGTGTAACTGCTTGTTAGGACTGAATCCGTCCTGTGAAAAGAATCAAAGGATCTCTGAAGAGTAGAAACCAGGCTCACCCTGTAGAAGACTGAAGAAATTGTTGAATTGCACTCGGTCTGTCAGGAACTGAATCTGCTGTGTGTTCTCCCGGGTATTGTGCAGTAATCGCGATCGGGATAGAGAAGCAGCCTGCCTGGTATAGTACTTTTTTTTTACCATATAAATGTGTGAAGAGTCTCGTGGAGCTCAAGAGTAGCCCTGCTGACGTTGAAGGACCCTATCTTGTTTGGAGGTCGTGAGTACTAATTCAGGGTTGCTCCCTGTTGAATTGTCACATTAAATCCAAATGGAATTACTGTACTGCTGACTGTTTAATTTTCCTTTCTCTGTGTGAAGGCCCTACCAGCTGCCACGGTTTGGACTAGCCACTAGGGCTTGGGTACCCAGGGACAGTAACTGGTAGGGATAGGCCTGTGCACAGAGCCATAGGTAGATAGTAAAGTGATAAGCTAATTAACCTGATTTCCCCCTGTCCTTGTTATATCCCCCTAAATAAATCAGAGCTGCTTGTTTTGGCAAAGTTATGCTGCCTGAGGTATTTGTCTATGTTAAAGTACTGTACTGTGATTGTTGCACTGTATCTTATTCCACAGGAGGTCCCAGTGCCGGAACTAGTCCTGGGGGTAAGTGTATATGGTGAAGGTAATTCTGATATATTGTGTGGGCCACTAGTGGGAAGAAAGGGGGGTTGCAGTGTCCCAGAGGGCTGTGACCAAGTAAGTTTAACTATTGCAAACCCTGACCTCTGGGTGGAGGCACCCGCCATTGGATCCAGGCCCCTCAACCTGTTAGTGGCAAATCAGGCAGGGGTAGTAGCCCCTGGGATAGCACCATCTAGGGGTTACACAGACATAAAGCAATTCTTGATGGGGGTAGGAAGAAATAGGCTGTTGATTAACTAGGATCTGCGGCCTATCCTGTAGGTATGGAAATGGGCAGACTAGATGGGCCAAGTGGTCCTTATCTGCCGTCAAAGTCTATGTTTCTATGTACTTTCTTCAACCTCTTTTTTTTTTTTTCTCTGTCTTTCCCCACATTCAAGATATGGAATGTTAACCATGGAATGTTAGCCGTGAAATACAGAGATTCAAAATTCTGCTCAGTTCCACTGGCAGAATGTTCCTCTTCTAACATACTGTACACACACACACACACACACACACACACACACACAACAAAGGCCTTTTCTAGAGCCACAGACTCAATTATCTCACTGTCAGGGAAAGAAGAAGAGATTTCCCTAATGAACAGTTAAAGACAGAAGGAGGATTTTTTATTGTCAGCAAAGAAACAGTTGTAATGAAAACTATGAACAATACTTAATGCTTCTAATTTGTTTATGTGTGTAAGTAGTGTGTGATAATCAGGGAAACAACATTTAAATAATTTGTTTTATTTTTTATTTAAGGTAATTTTATTTTTAGGGCCTAGTTGAAGGTTTTTTACTCTGTAAAGGTAGCAGCCATGTTTGTGACAGAAGAACAATTCTGGTTGTGGGGGGGACTGAGCAAGCAATAATACCCTCAAGGGTGGGCAGTATTGGGCTATACCGGACCGCCCAGGGACGTAATGAGGCCTGACTCCACAGGCGGAGGGCCTTATAGCCGCTGGAAGGTCCAGTATTGCCAATACCGACCACCCTGGAGGGTATTATTGCGCTTAGAAAATGGGCACTGTAAAATAAAATTAGTTTACTAAAACAAGTTTGTAAAATATTAGTTTAATATAAGTTTTAAAATAAAATAGTTCCTCCACAATTACAATGCTTTAGGCTCTTGAAGTTTTGGTCCTGGTTGTCATGGTTACTCCTCTGTGCCTGCCCCCCCCAACAGAGCAGTATCACAGGTAGAAGGAAGAGCCTATGACAACAGGTGAATGGAAAAGTATGTTCTGTTCCTTGTGTTTTGTTTCTTGCTTTTTTTTTTTTTGCCTGCTAGAGTTTTGATAGTGGGAAAACCAGGGACAAGAAAGTGGAATATCGGGAGCTCACCGGTGATCATCTACTACGGAGGTGCGAGTTTCTATTTTAAACTAAAGACACTGGCGGGAAGATGATGTGGGAGAAGGCTGAGAGGGCACTCTTGGCGATCAACCACTGAGGTGCAAGTTTGGCTGAGAGGGTGGACAGCCGGCCGTAGGATTTTTTTTCGAGTCATGGTACCTGGAAGGATTGCGAGTGCACTGAATGGGACAAGGGAGTTGAAGATCATGAGCTCACAGTGATCGTGTACTCCAGTGCAACTTTATATTTAAAACTAAACTGATGGACACGAATCATTTGAAGGACTCACCACTATTGGGCAGTGTCATGTGGCTGACAGAAACAAGGTTTGCCCCATTTGAATTTCTGTTAGGGAGCCCAGCAGCAAATATTGGGAAAGCAATATAGAACGGGTGTGTGCGAGGTTGGTTGGCAGCTTGGATTGTGTGGGCCTGACATCAGGAATGGAGTGGATGACATCAAGGAATGCCAGCGAGTGATGTCTGCAATCATTCTGTGCTGGTTGGTACAAATTATTTCTTTGAGTGGGGAAAAGGGAAGTACGGAACTGACAAAGTTGAGGTACACATGCATCTAACCCATGTGTTGCCAATAGCCTGTTCAAATTAAACAGAAAAAAAAAAATAAAAACAGGACGTGGATGCATGGAAGTACCAATGGGCTCATGCTCTGTTGCGGTACCAATGTGAAGCCGATAAGGATGACTGTTTGTCATTGCATTTTGAACAGTTTTTGTTTGCTGATAAATACGTATGTATTTTGTTTTACGAAAAAGAAAACAACACTTGCGATGGGGGTTGGGGGGGCTGGCAGACCGGGAACTCGCCCGCTAAGTGAAAGAAAAAAAATGGCATCAGTTTAAAATTAATTTGGCTGCTTTGGGCCAATGATTAAGGAGCGTGGGCACAGGGATATTTCAAAGGGTGAAGGGGCACTTGGGACTGGCACCTTTTTTACCTGGGCTCTGTTGTCTGATAGACGCCCACCTTGCCAAGGCTATCAGCCAATTAGAGCCTGGGATTTTCTTTGCCCATTTTCTAATGAAAGATAAATCTGGTTCTAGAAGGACTGATTTGCTCATTTTGTGATTTGGTTTAGGACCAGGATGACAATGCATTAAGCATTAATATTGAATGGTCACTTGACTGGTTTTAACCAATTAAAGTTCTTTGATTTTTAGACCCATTTTATAAGTGCAGCTAGCTGCTTGCTGGGTTACAGGATTTCTGCAGAAAATTCCCCAGACTGCAGATCTATCTTTCACATGAACAAATAGTACCAACTTCAAGACAAGAACAAGGTTATCACTGCCAGGTTATTGAGTTACTAATCCTTCGTGGAGAAGACATTTAAACTACTGCTTTGCCACATTAAATATGTCAATTAAATAAATAAGTCCACTATACTGCTGTATCCTGGAAAAATACATAGTAAAAGCTGAACCCCACTGAAAATGAGAAATTGCCTCTCACTTGGGCTGTCCTGGATAAATGCATTATAAAAATGTGTTAAAGGAGGACCCCATTGAAAAAAAAAGATCTTGCATCTCTGCTGTACTATCCTGGGTAAATACAGTGTAAAAACTGGGTCAAACAGAACCCCACTGCACACAAGATACTAGAACTCATCTGGGCTATACTGAGTAAATATATTTTAAAACTGTAAAAGCAGGACCCAACAGCAAAACCACACTGAAAAGCAGATGTTGCACGTAAGCTGATCTGTCCTGGGAAAATACATTGCAAAAGCATCCAGAACACCCATCTTGTAGCTCTCTGGTATATTCCTGGTGGTCTAGTGGTCCTCCCATAAAGGCATCTGAACCCCTCCCAACTCACCCTCTCAGACACACACACCCCAGCCTTGGTCATATAATGCAAACTGCAGCAATAGTGATGACTGGCATAGCCCTCTGCTCACCACCTCAAATGGTTTCAATCAGTCTCTGAGCAATCGCAAGTACTGCACAAACACCTGTGTCTACTGTACTCATGATCACTCACTGGAAACCAGATGGTGGCCGGCCAAGGTGGTGAGCAGAGGGCTGTATAGGTTTCTGTCACTACTGCCATACTTTGGCTTAGGTGACCTTAGCCAAGGGTGTGCATGCAAAGGAAGATCCTGAGCTGGCAGGTTGACAGAGCATCAGATGCCCTTACGGGGGGGGGGGTGGAGACCACTAGACTACCAGGAATACTCAAGACAGCTACAGGATGGTCAATTGGGGGTGCAAGAACCACTACACCACCAGGAATATTCGAGATAGCTACAGGACAGGTGATCGGGGGTGGGAGACCACTAGACTACTAAGTATATTCAAGACAGCTGCAGGACAGTCATTCAGGGGGTACAGAAACCACTACACCACCAGGAATACTTGAGACAGCTACAGGACAGGTGAATAGGGGGCTTGGGGGACCACTAGACCACAAGAAATATGTAAGACAGCTGCAGAGTTTGGGGGGGGGCAATGCACATATGTTAATGGACCCATAATGGGCATGCAAATGGGCCATAGCAACTTCCATGCCCAAAGGGGTCACTAACATGTTAAGGCTAAATATGGCCCACAGGAGCCCTGCCACTATCCCATTTGATCTGCACTACCTCCATTACACTCCTGTCAGTCACATTCAGCCTGGGTCTGTCTCAGAATAGCACAAAGTTACTATGCACTGTACCGACATGGCCACATATTTAGACAATTGGCATGCTCCACTTGCAGTGAGCTTATTGTCTGAATATTGCCCCCCCAGGCAGGCCATGTGCAAACTGCCACAGACTGCATATGGCCAGCTCTGAATACGGAGGCCTATACTCCTTAGCGCAGTGGAACTCAAAGTCCATGAAACAGTGGATCATGGGGGTTAGAAAGGCCTGATTATAGCTTCAAGATATTGTTGCTCTAACTTGTAGCAACATGAAAGCAGACATGCTTGGTACTGATCAATGCTTGTTTGAACAGCAAAACATACACAGCATTACCACGTCAGCCAAATGCTTCATTTAACACAAACAGAAAAATATCACAGAGGTAGATACATAAGAGACAATATGACAAGTCAGAGCAGAGCAGTGCATTCAACTCCAGGGTCTGTGCTAGCACAAGTGCATAATTAGGCACTGCCATAGGGCAGGTATCAGCTAAATGTAATCCCAGTTTAATGTCATAGTTACTCTATCTTACTGTTTCCACATTTGATTATAGTACTAAATAGAGGACACTCTTGCTTACAGTACCTTGCAAGGCACAGAGGGAAAATAGCCATTAGACACAGCAGCACCAATAAAACGGTCACTTTATTATCAATCAAGCAGTATTTCCAAATAAACTCCTTACAAATGCAAATAAAGTGTAGCCACTCAAATTCTTCCACAGGATTGTCAATACAAAACATGGATAGAGGGTTACAGGATCTTTACTTACCTTAATAGGGAAAGTAATTTTAACTTGGCAAACAAACAGATTTACTAAAAAATGAGACTGCATGTTTTGCTCAATTGGAGGCTCATCAAAATAACTGGCTGTCCCAGCCCAGTGACCCCACTGCCATAAGCTGAAACCTGGGGTCCAATTCTGAAAGGCTCCTTTGGAGTGATGCAAGTTGCAATGCTCCAGGGATGCAGCAATACCCAGGTTCGCCAGGGACCCTGAGCCAGATTCTGAAAAAATGCAGGGTCCCGGCACCAAAATCCTGGGTTTGTCACAATTGAAGATAAGCGCCCAACAAGTGGCGCAGCTGCAGAACATGCCACATGGATATGGCTCCCCTCCTGCCTGCACAACAGAGGATGGGCCAGCATAGGAGGTGGTGCAGAAGGGCGTGACGACTTGACACGAGGGGGTCAGGGACCAGGAGGGCATGGGGGCATAGGGTGAGTTGGTGTGACAGTAGGGATGTAAGGGATTGTGTTAGCACCCGGCAGGGAGCATATGCCTATGTATATTATATATATATATATATATATATATACACACACACAGAGCGGCATATGCACAGTGCCGGGTGCCAAGCAATCCTTACTTCCCGCTGCCCCATGAACCCACCCTATCCCTCTGTGCCCTCCTGGCCCTGATCCCACATGCAACCTTCCCCACAGTGTCCTTGCTGGTGCAAGGCAGGAGCCACCTCCTGGCAGGTCTAAGTGGAGACCCTTGCTTGAGCCATGGTGGGGCTTTGAATTAAAATGTATGGGACATTGCAGCTCTACTCATGGCGTAAGCCCCTTGTGACCTGGTGTACCCAGATGCAGGTCGCAAGAGTGGTGCAGTGTCCAGATGGCGTACCGGAATTGGGAATGGCACAAGCAATGATGCAAGGTGCAACTTGCATCATTGTTGTTTGACGCAAGCATCTTGCGTCAGCCGTAACCCTATCAGAATTGGGCCCTGATCTCAAATCAATTTATGCTCCTCTGTGAAGGAATTCAGCAGAGAAGATGCAGTATAAAACAAAGTTCTCTTACAGCTCTGCTTCAAGACTGTTCAGTTGCTGATTTAAGACTACAGCCTGGAGAACTACATAAAAAAAATCATTGACGACTTTAAGAAGTATGGGAGCACTACACCCCTGCCAACAAGGCATTGTTTAAATAAAAATGTGTAAAAAGAGAGTTTAGGTGTTCTTTAACCCTAAAACAAGTTACACTCCACTGATTGTAATTTGAGCTGGCAGACGAATGCTACATGTAGGAAAGGAACTCTCCCCAGCGTAGTGATTTCAGATAGTGGAAGGATCACGGTTCATGTCTGAAATTATGCTTCGGAAGGAGTCTGAGGTGACCTTTTTCCCAAGTGATAGAAAGACTTCTGCAGGCTCTGACCCTGCAGCCATAAAAACAAAGATAAAAAGTTTCCCACCATCCCCTCAGCAAGACTAAGATTATTTGATGGTCTTGCCAGCTGTACACTTACATATGCAGTAGTATGATCAAGGAAAGCACCATTGTTTTGTGTCACTGACCAATAGAGCAAGGACTGGTGTCAGCACTGTGTGAAGAGTTGAGCTGTGCCAGTGGAAACAGTATAGCTCGCAGAGCTAAATCCAACAAGCATTTGTCAATGCTGAATATTGGCTGCTTGTTAAACAATTTGTGTTTTGTAATTCTGGCCCCATATTTGTACACCAAATTTTCTGCATAGCTTTTTTATGACCCCACCTAATGAACGTTGTCAGTGAAGACTTTCAAATCCATAGCAAAATGCCATTCCATGCCACAGGTACAAAAACACATTTTCTCCAGGTTTTGAAAAATGACAGCTGTCACATTCATGAGGTGCTCTGAAGAAATGGCTATGTTGAACATTTGGAGTTAAAATATTGAAAATTACTAAAGTTAAAAGGCTGTGTTTGTAAATTTCAATGTAAGCTCATTGTTGTTTTTTAAATATTTTTGCCCCAAATTTTCAACATAGCCTTCTCATGACCCCACCTCATGAACAAGTGCTGACAACATTTTCAACCCCTGCTCAAAAGGTGATTTCATACAGTGATTGCAAAATCACCTTTTGGGAAGTAAAAATACATTCTGGCCAGAATTTGAAAAATTACAGCTGACACTATTGATGTGGCATCATTGTACACCTCAATAGATCAGGAGTAGGGCTTAACAGCCACTGAATACTTTCTATCTCAATATCCCATAACAGAAGATGTACCCATTGAGTTCATCTTGAAATTTTTGGATTTCATTTTGACTCGCAATAATTTTGAATTTGAAGGCAATTACTTCTAGCAATCATGGAGAACTGCTAGGAGGGCAGCTATGGCACCAAGTTATGCCAACCTTTTTTCTTGGTAAATGGGAAAAAGAGTTTGTACTAAACAACACAACAAATCCATTCTTTAGCAGAATAAAGCATTAGTTTCACTTTATTGATGATATTATTTGTGTTTGGGATGGATCTGAACAGGAGGCAGAGTCTTTTGTAAACTGGTTACAGCCTAATGACTTAAATCTCAGGTTCACCCATCAGTTTGACCCACAGTCAGTGAATTTTCTAGACTTTAACTTATTTATAGAAACTGAAGGCGATAATGACCCCCAGTTGAATACCAAGACTTTTAGGAAACCCACGGCCACTAATTCAGTCCTTCATTCTGATAGTGCTCACCCCGTCAGTTTGAAAAAATCAATTCCCTATAGTCAATTACTAAGGCTTAAGAGGAACTGTACTAAAGAAAGAGACTTCGAACAACAGGCTAATGAGCTCACAGAAATATTCAAAAATAGGGGTTATGATTCTGGCCTCCTTACACAAACCAAGATGAGAGTAGACAGAATTGCAAAAGACTCCCTACTCCATACAAAAATCATTGATGTAGGCTGCAGACCACCATGCACATTTAGCACTGAGTATAATCATTTGGCAGGACAGATTGGGAATATTATCTTCAAGAACTGGCCGATTTTACTTAGTGACGAAACAGTGGGTGTTGCAGTAGTTCCTAAACCCAGAGTCATGCTTTGTAGAACAAAAAACATTTGGGACAAATTGGTACACTCCAGATTGCCTGCCATATCTAAAAGGATTGGGTCTAATTGGCTACCACAAAGACAAAAAGGTTTTTACAAATGCAAAAGATGTAATGTCTGTAAGTTTGCCTATGAAAACAACATGTTCAGCCACCCTGGCAATCTGGATTGTACTATGCAAATATGCAGTCTCACAACTTATGATACCACATTTGTAGTGTATGCACTATGGTGCAGCTGTAATCTTGTATATGTGGGCAAGACAGTGAGACCTTTAAAACAGCACTTACAGGAACATGTGCGGTCTATTTCACATGCAGTAGGTACACATTTTGCCATGTATCATGGTTCTTCACCAGTCTCAGATTTATGGGTATTGATTGGATACCGCCACAGACTACGGGGGTGACAGAGCTAACAGGCTGCTTCAGAAAGAGAGCATGTGAATATTCAAACTAAACAGTGTTAAACCGAGTGGTCTTAATAATAGTTGGGAAATCAAACCTTTTTTGAAATGAGTGCTAAATTGACTTCTCTGTTTCAAATGCTTTATTATATTGTTTATGTTTACCCAGTTTAACAAGTAGACCCTGTGTGTGTGTATATATATATATAGGTTGCGAAATTCCTATACCTTAGGTGCCCCAGGGCAGGCACTTTTGTCACAGGACACCTACTGCAGCTTAATGCCTGCCCAGTGGGGCACCTAAGGTATCTGACAGAGTCCCGTATTTTTCCTGTTGCATGCTGAGCAATGCGTCAGCATGTGGACTTTTTTTTTTTTTAATCACCAGCAGCGGTCACGGAGGGGAGGGTCGCTGGAGAGGCGCAAGACGGAAGTGTAATTTTCCTTTGGGTGGGTGGAGGATCACCGAGCGAGCCGGTCACAATAGAAGCCCTTAAGTTACACATATCAGCTGAGTTAAGAGAAAGAATGGGCTGACGGTCCTCCTCTCATTTGACAGGCACATCTATCAGCCAGCTGCTCAAACGAGGGGTCGGGCTATCGCTGGTGGAGGCGGGCTGCAGGAAACTGACACCATTCTGGGACAGTCTTTGCACAGTTCGCCTGCCCCCTCACACAGTGTGTCAAGCGATTCCTGTAAAGCGCGCCACTCTATAATTTTCTGTTGGTGAAGCAAGTCATGAGTGGTGCGCTTACAGCTTGGATGGATGTCCCCATTTGTTTGCAATCGCATTTGGCGATCATCAACCAGGTACCTATTCTAAAAAAAAAACCTCTTAAGAGCTATTCTAAATCCAGTGAGAGACTGAAAAGTTTGAAGTGATGGGGGTTGAGGGGAGCACGAAGGGATGGACTCTAAGTCACAAAGGATTGAAGTAAATTAAAAAACAATAAAAGCTCTTTTAAGAGCTAAAAAGCAGCTATTCTTAATTCTAATTATCCAAGCAGGGCTCAAATCAAACAATTTACAAGTGCCTGCCCTGCTGCAAGTGATAGGGAAGGGGAGAGTAAGAACACCTGGGAAGATCTCTTCACAGCTTGGTGAGAAAATTAGAAGCCTGTGACAAAAATTGCTGCTGCAGCTGCTTGTGTTTATATAATGAATATAAAAAACCTTGCCATACAGAATAAACTAAAATAACAGCATACTACAAGGGGGCCATTCTCAATGAGAGGTTATAGGCTGTGCTGCAGGCAGCAGTCTTTTTTTCTGTAGTACTAATTACAGTTGCAGCAGGGTACAGAAAATCAGAAGTAAAAAAAAAAGAAAAAAAGAAATCCTCCTTCCTTACATTCAGTGTAATAAAAAAGCTGTTTTTTAAGTGTGAAGTAACTAACCAAATTAAGCCTTGCCTTGAACATCTAGATTAAGAACTATGTGGAGCTGAGGGAGTCAGCTTGGATGTTAAGAATAGGGGTTTAGATACCTAAAAAAACCTCATTAAGAAGTTTTATGTAAAAGCAAATTTGTGTAGCCTACCTAAAATCTGATCTTGTGAGTGTGTGACCCTATTGCTTTTGAAAAAGCAACTCTGTTGTGGAGCTTTTGCACTACCTAAACTATAAATATAAAAAGGCTCTTTCTTTGAAGCCATAAAGAGGTACTGTCTGTGCCTGTGCTGTACTACCTTAAATCTAAGTAAACTCTCAGAGTCCAGATCTTTAGCATTTAATTTGGACTACCTAAAATCAAAATTAAAAAGGATTTGTCACCTTTGTGTGTTGTGGAGCTTTTGGGTTGACTGATTGCCCTCCTGCCCTCTTAAGGACTAGTGAAGGGCCTACTGATTTGTCCTCTTACATAGATACATAGACAGTGTCGGCAGATAAGGGCCTATGGCCCACCCAGTCTGCCCATTTGAGCTTGTAAGTTCAGTTTATGTTTTCCTAGAAGTCTGTTGCCCCTTATCCCTGACCTCCAGAATTCCTTTATGTCTATCCCATGTATTCTTAAATCCCGTGATTGTTTCAGCCCTTACCACTTCCTCTGGCAGGGTGTTTCACTTGTCCACCACCCGTTCTGTGAAGAAATTCTTCCTCATGTTTCCTCTGAATCGTCCTCCCTCCAACTTCATCCCATGCCCTCTAGTCCTGGAACATCTTTTTCACTTAAAAATAGTGTATTCCTGCACCCTGTTCCTCCCTGTAAGATACTTGTATGTCTCTATCATATCCCCTCTCTCCCTCCTCTCCTCCAGGGAGTACATGTTCAGTTCCTTCAACCTGTCTTCATAGGACTTGTGATGCAATCCATGCACCATCTTTGTTGCCCTCCTCTGAACCTTCTACCCTGTCTATGTCCCACGTAGGTATGGTCTCCAGAACTTTACCCTGCATCCGGTGGGGCCTCACTAGTGTCTTCTATAGCGAATTATGACCTCCCTTTCCTGCTGGTGATGCCCTGCCTATACATCCCAGCATCCTATTTGCTTTACCTGCTGCCTTGTCACACTGTTTCCCTACCTTGAGGCCATCAGAGATGATAACCCCAAGATCCCTTTCCTGCTTGGTGCATGCTATATCCTCATCCCCAACTGATGTATTGTGCCAGGGTTTTTGTGCCCCATATGCATTATCTTGCACTTCCTTGCATTGAATTTCAACTGCCAAACCCTGACCATTCTTCAAGTTTCTGCAGGTCCCTTCTCATTCTGTCTACACCTCTGGTGTGTCTACTCTGTTACAGAGCTTTGTGTCATCAGCGAACAGTGAAATTCTGCCTTCTAGGTCCTGTGCAATGTCACTGATGAAGATGTTGAATAGGGCCGGTCCCAGCACTGATCCCTGTGGTACCCCACTGGTCACTCTTCCTCTGTGGAGTGACAGCCATTTACCACCACTCTGTGTCCTGCCACCCAGCCAGTTACCTACCCACCACACTACTGCTGTCCTGCCCACACCCATATTCCCCAGTTTGTGTAATAGTCTTCTATGTGGCACAGTGTCAGAGGCCTTGCTGAAGTCCAGATAGGCCATGTCCACTGCCCTCCCTGATCCACCTCCCTAGTCACCCAGTCAAAAAATTCAATGAGGTTGGTCTGACATGACCTCCCCCTAGTGAAACCATGCTGCCTTGGGTCCTGTAGTCCATTGACAACCAGATGTTCCATCAATCTCTCCTTCAGTAGTGCTTCCATGATCTTCCCCACTACCGAGGTGAGGCTGACTGGTCTGTAGTTCCCTGCTTCCTCTTTGTTCCCACTTTTGTATAAGGGGACTACATCTGCTGTCCTCCAGTCTTTGGGTACCTCCCCTGTTTCCAGTGATCGGCTAAACAGGATAGCCAGAGGTTCAGCCACCACCTCTCTTAGTTCTTTAAGGACCCTGGGTGCACCCCATCTGGCCCCATTGCTTTATCAACTCTTATTATTTCCAGTCCTTTAGGACCCTTTCTCGTGTAAAGGGACTTGTGTCCCTTTCTGCACCATTCTCACCCTTGTACTCCCTTCAGACCCATTACCCTCCTCTTCCTCAGTAAAGACTGAGCAGAAATACCTGTTCAATATGTCAGCTTTACTGTTGTCATCCTCACACGGCCCCATCCTCCCCTTCAGTCTCACTATCCCTCCTTTGTCTTTCTTTTTCACTTATGTACCTGTAAAGGTTTTGTCCCTCTACCCACTGATTTTGCAATGTGTTCTTCTGTCTGAGCTTTGGCTTCCCTTACTGACCTCCTGCCTCCCTTTGCTTCTCCTGGTATTTCTCCTATCCCCTTCTGCCTGTGTCTTTTGTATTGCCTGAATGCAATCTTTTGGCTTTCACTTTCTTTGCTACCTCTTTGGAAAACCATAATGGTCACCTCTTCCTTTTCCTCTTGCTAACCTGCTTAATGCATAATTCTGTTGTTCTTGTAATCCCCATTTTAAATACTGCCCACTGTTCCTCAACCCCTGATTCCTGTTCCATTCCCCTTAATGCCTCTTTCAAGTATCTCCCCATTTTCCCAAAGTCTGCCCCCCTAAAATCCAGGATACATGTTTTTGTGTGGTTTGGTTCTGCTCTTTCTGTGATTTCAAACTACAATGACTGGTGGTCACTGTTCCCCAGGTGCTCCCCCACTGTTACCCCCATCACACTGTCCCTGTTTGTGAGCACAAGGTCCAGTATTGCCTTCTGCCGAGTTGATTCCACGACCAGTTGCTTGAGGAAGGCACCCTGAAGGGAGTCCAGGATAAATCTGCTCCTAGTTGATGCTGCTGCTGGGATGTTCCAGTCCACATCTGGAATATTGAAGTCTCCAACCAGTACTACCTCACCCTTGTCTGCCATCCTTTGGATGGCTAGCATCAGCTCTCTATCTGTTTCTTCCTCCTGGGCTGGTGGTCTATAGACCACACCTGTGCGGATGGCTGTCCCCATTTTCCTTTCCAGCTTAACCCACCGTATCTCTCCCCCATTTTGTTCCTCTTGGATCTCTGTGGCCCTTATGTAATTTTTCACATACAGTGCCACTCCTCCTCCTTTCCTGCCTGCTCTGTCTCTTCTGAATAAGTTGTAGCCAGGTCGACCATCTCCCAGTCGTGGTTATCATTACACCAGGTTTCAGTGATGGCCATAATGTCCAGGTCTGACTGCACCATGATAGCCTCCAGATCTTCCATCTTGTTGCTAAGGCTCCTGGCATTTGCACACATGGCTTTCCATGATTTGACCTCCTAGACTGTTTCAACTGTTCTACTCCAGCCCTTTCTTGGTTTCCTTTATCCCTGGTTCTCCTTGCTGTCTGCCCTTCTGCTGAATTTTGCCCTTTTCTGCCTATCCACCTCTTGGGCACTAATCTCCATCTTTTGCACACTGCTTTGCAGAGATAGCCACTCCTCTGGTTCACTGGTTCCACTGCTAGCTGTGGGGGTGAGCAAGTGGGTACCCACTCCTTGCTGGCCTGCCACCCCCCTTTGCTAGTTTAAATACTTGTCAATGTAGCATTTAAACTTATCATTGAGTGCTTGGATTCCCCTCCAGGATGGATGCAGGCGCCGTCAGGCTTGAACAAACCTCCATCCCTCCAGGTGGGTCCCCAGTCACCAATGAATCCAAACCCTTCCTCACAGCAGCAGTTCTTCAACCATGAGTTAAAGTTCCTGGTGCATGCACTCCTATGCTCTCCCTTGCCTCTCGGAGGAAGTACTTCTGAGAAAGTGACAGAAGTAGCTACTTGCTTGAGACCCCTCCCCAATTTCCTAAACTCTTCCTGAACTTCCTTTGGCTCCCCATTTGCCAGGTCATTAGTACCTAGGTGGATAATGACATCCAGCTCACCCTCCGTCTTGCCTTCCCAGTGATCCCCAGGATCTTCCTTCCATCCCTCCATGCCGTGGCACCTGGTAGGCACCTCACCTCCCTGTCCTCCCCCTCCTGTGTTCCTAGCTGGATCCCTCTTATGATGGAGTCCCCCACCAGGATTCGCTTCCTCCTCCTCTGGGGTCCACTGCTTTCCCCGCTGAGGTCACCTCCTTGGCTAACCTCCACATCGTTTCCTTCCACTTCTCTGGGTACCTCTATTTGGTTGTCCTCGTTTGCCAGTGTGGCATATGAGTTCTTGAGTGGAATAGGATCTGGGATGTGCCTCTGCCTGACCGGTCTAACCCTCTCTGAGCCCACTGTCATCCAAGTGCTCCTCGTTCTCGGCATCCTTTGAGGCAGTTGCATTGGACTGGGTGGTCTCTGGATAGGGGTGATGGTACTCCTGACCAAGTTTACTTCCGCTCTGAGTCTGGCCACTGAGGACTGAAGGAGGGCACCACAGAGGGTAGTGGCTAGGCAGGACATGAGAGAAAAAAAAAATTAAAAAGCCCCGCCACTTTGTGTGTTGAATTTGTGGGGTGACTGAGTGTTGTCATCTCCTCTTAAAAATAAATTACACTTTGTCGCCTTTGTGTGCTGTGGACGGTCTGTCCTCTTGTCTTAAGGACTATTGAGGTCTGAGGGCACTAGCCAGAGAGTGGCTAGATAGAAGGGAAAACAAATAAAAACCCTTTCTTTGGGACTGCTGTACTAGTCTACACTACACTGCATACTGAATTGTCCTCAAATAAAAAAAAAAAAACCTTCGTCAGTTGCAATCGGTGCTTGTTGGGTCATGCACAGGTAGTGGCACTGAAATAAAATCACACAGAGACCGTTTAATTTCTTAATATTTGTTTATTATTTACAAGCCGACAAACAATTCAACTTTCTACTAGCCTGCTTGTTATTAAGCAGCGAGCATTTTGTTAATACAGTCAGGTAGTTACTTGACGTACAACCAAAGCACTGAATAGACAACTTGATCTCATTGGTAAAAAATGGGTGGCATGTAAAAAGTTTCCTGGGCATGTACTTGTGCTGGTTACATGCCCCAGTGGGCATGTACTTTTTTTTCACGAATTTCATGCCCTGTATATATATGTCATTTACTCTCTGATTTACCTTTTATTCTTTATTTACAGTGAAGCACCTCCTTTTTTGGACTCCTACCTACCCGGTTGGCATAGCCATGTGGAGATCTCAATCTGGCAGACTTCCTACCACAGTAAAAATCAAGTAAAATTTAAAGTTAAAAGCTAAAAGCTAAAGAATTTTCACTATAGAACCTGCACAACTTTATATTTGGTTGCTTTTGAGATTTCTAGTAATCTATGTTTTCTTGTTAATATAGCCATATGGAGCTCTGATTTTTATAGACTATTTTCGAAAGTACATTACAGTAAATTGTAGGATTTAGTCTTTTGATAACTGTTTTTGATTTTTTTTTCTTTTTCATCATAAGATTGTGTGTATGATAAGCTGTATACTCTTTCTATATTATATTAGGTGGTGGTTTTCATATAAATTTGTTTATATATTGACTTCACTATTATGTATTAACTGATTTGAGCACACATTATAGCTGCAAAAGCAAATGACTGCATAATTGTTTGGTCTAATAAGATACAGCTGTTTTGAACTAAATCAAGTGTATTTAAAGTTGTGACCTGCTCCAGTAGTTTTACCCCTTTGAAGACTCGTTGAGGAGTCGAGGCGCTAGGGTTTGCTTAGAGACTGATTTTGTTGTGGCAAGAAAGTAAAAGAAACACACTGGTGTTTATCATTTAACTTCATTTGCCTTGTTTTCCTTTATTTGCACACTGTATTCTGTTGTTGTCTGTAAAGAAATGGCCATGTTGAAAATCTGGAGTCAGATATTGAAAATTACCAGAGTTATGAGTCTGCATTTGCAAGTTTCAACATAGGCTCATAACTTTGTTGTTTTTTAACATTTTTACACTAAATTTTCAACACAGCCTTCTCATGACCCCACCCCATAAACAGGGGTAGAAAACATTTTAAACTGATCCCCATAAGGTGATTTCACACAGCAACAACAAAATCACCTTTCAGGAGAGATCTGCCTAATGTCACTGGCCTGCCAGTGTTCATGAAGTGGGGTCCTAAAAAGGTATGTTGAAAATGTGCGGCAAAAACATAAAAAAATGGCCAAGTTATGCCACTAAGTTCAAAACACCACTGAAATACACAGACTGGCATACCTGATTTCCTCAGTTTGCAGTCGAGCTTTGAAAAGTGAAGACGTATCTGTGGTCCAGTGAAGATTACGGCCTCAGATCCCCAGTTGGTAAGTAATGGCTTGAGGGGTGGGGATTGGATGCTGAGTGGGCAGGTTGGGTGGGGGGACTAATGGTGCAGAAGACATCAATGGACTGTTTTCCATTTTACAAGGTTAACAAAAAAATTTAAAAAATGCCTAGGGGCAGTTTTCTAAATTTTAGGTGATGACATTGGGGGATTGGGCACCCCCAGTGTCATTGTTACATTTAATGGGGGAGTGGGGTGGTGGGTGCTGAAAAGGAGGGTTGGGTGGGGGGATCAGTTATGGGGCACCTGCAACAGACACTGATGAATGTTTTTCTTTGTCTCAGGGAATGTTCATAAATAAAATAAAAAAAACCTACGAGGGATGACACTGGGGAATTGGGCACCCACAGTGTCAGTGTCATGTTTTTTGGGTGGGGTGTGGAGTGGTGAGTACTCAGAGGGAGGGTCAGGTGGTGGGGTAACAGTTACAGGAAAGCCTATTACAGACATCAATGGATGGCTTTCTGCTAACTAGAATTACAAATAAAATTACAAAAAAAAATCTGGGAGGTGGTGACACTGGGGATTGGGCACCCCTAGTGCCAGCATTATGCTGGAGGGTGCTGAGAGGGAGGGTTGGGTGGAGGGACAGTTACAGGAAGGTCAGCAACCAACATCAATGGACGGTTTTCTTTTTTTTATGGACTGACAGGCTTCTTGAAAGCTGCTCAGCTGTTTGTTGACTGACTTCATGCAAATTAAAGGCCTGAAGTCCTCTCTGATTGGAGCAGCTTCAGTCCTTTGAAATAAACAAAGTTTCAGCCCCCAAAAAAGGTATGTTGAAAATTTGGGGCAAAAATATAAAAAAATGATCAAGTTGCGCCACTAAGTTCAAAACCCCATTGAAATATACTGACATCTTTGCTATGAAATGCTGTGGCTTTAAATTTTGATTTATTTCCCATAGGATAATATTGTAATGTGAGATTTAGATGGTTGTTTCTTTTTTACTACACTGTGAAGAAACGTTTTTCAATTTTGCTTTGAAAGTTTCAGGATACAAAGGCCTTGTGCCACTGATGTACTGTACATTTTGCTCATTTCATGAAAATATATAAATGTGGTGTCTACTTACACAGATTTTACATTTTACTGTGTTTTCTATAGGACAGCATTGCAATGTGCGGTGTTTTTATGGCGCTGCACACTATGGGATGGAAGCGGGCTCCCACAGACAAATAAGGATACCACTATACTATCTCAAGAATTTTGGATGGATGGGAGTGCAGGGCCCAGAGAGGCACAGGGAAGTAAGGATATAATTACAATCTCTCAAAAATTATGGACGGATAGGCGTTCCCACAAGCAAATAAGGTCACCAGGGAACATATATATTTCAAGGGGAGATCGGGGCTAGGGAGGGTGGTCCATGGCACATGGTGAAAGTTCTCTAACCCTCCCAGAGGGCATACTTCTAAGTTCCCTTAAATCAATCCTGGCTGGTCTAAGGGAACTTAGAATTTTGCCTCAGAGAGGGTTTAGTGAATCCCAAATTAGGGGATAAGGCAGCCTGCATCTGTCAAAAGCCCCCTGGCATCATACCACACCCATTTTGTGATGTAAGGATGGTGCAAGCCCCCTTTGGCACGCGCAGCCTGCGTTTGATGCAGACTGCTTTTGTGAATTGCTCCAGGTGTATCTTTTGTCACAAGACAACAAACAAAATGGCTTTTGGCAGACAGCAATCTTACTTTCAGAGCAAGGAGCAGCTGACTAAAGAGTCAGAACTTTTCTTACTAATAGAACACGTCTAACTCAGCAGGAGTCAGAGCCTGTTGGGATTAAGCAACCAGACACTTTATTAGAAGCGTGGGATCTCAGTTAGGGTAAACAAAAAGAGGGTCTGTGTGTTTTTCTATGTTGGGGAAGAGGACTGTATCAGCTTCTCAGTTTGCTAAGTCAGGAGGAGAGCAGTTAATTGGGGGTGTGGCTTAGGCAGCAGAAAACCAGGTGTCTCCAATTATAGTTTCCTGCTGCTAGCTTTTGGCAGACAGCAATCTTGCTTTCAGAGCAAGGAGCAGCTGACTAAAGAGCCAGCACTTTTCTTACTAATTGCCCTCCTTCCCTTCCTTCCCCTCCACCCTCCCACCCTTAGCAAGTTCCACTTTTAAAGGCACTGGATTTGACTGACAACAGGATTTTCCTGTTTGGCAGTAGGAAGGGAAGGATCACTGAGACACATAAGTTGTGTCATCCTTGAAGGAAAATAATAGCTCTCCTTCCCCCCTTCCCAGCTGCTGGAGGTCAGATTCTGAGCAAGAAAGAAGGAGACTACCGAAGAATACAGGAAGTTCCTATCCCAGAACAGGAAGGGCGAGAGCCGTAAGGGCACAAAGGCAGTAGGAAAGAAGGTGGAAAAATAAATAGAGGGAGGAGAGAGTAAGCATACAAAGCAACAGGAGAGGGGCCACAAAATAAGACATGATGGGAGTGGTGTAGTGCAATGGCTGTGGGGCGGCAGTCTTCCGGGAGACATTCAGGAGGCTGCAATGCTGCCCTATTTGCAGGCACCTCTCTGATCTGAGGAAGGAAGTTGACTGTCTCCAGGTCGACATGGCTAGGATTCGTAAAACCTCCTTCCCCAACCAGGGACCACCAGGGCCACCGCCGCTGCCTCAGAGGTTGCCAAGAAAAAGGAGTGGTTGGACCAAGGTGGAATCAGAGAGGGTGAGGGTGGTGGAAAAGAGGCGCATCCTTCCAGTTGTACCTCTCCACAGTTCATACACCGTTCTGATGGAGAGTGGTTTCTCTATGGAGGCACCTGCAGTGGAGACCAAGTAGAATGCTGGGAACCTCCACAAAGGAGACCCACAGAGGGTGGCATGGGACCCCACAGGGGAAGGAAACAAATCCTGGTGGGGGACTCAATCATTATGGTGGTAGAACTGGGGGAGGGAGGGGAGAGGGAAATAAGGTGCCTGCCTGGCACCACGGCTTGGAGGGACAGGGAGTGAATCCTCAGGATTCTGGGAACAGCTGCATGGGGGATGTAGCTGGATGTCATTGTCCACCTAGAGACAAATAACTTGGCTGGAAATGGGATCGGAGCAGTGCAAGAGGAGTTTGTGGAGTTGGGGAGGGGCCTTAGACAAGTAGCACGTACAGTAACCTTCTCGGAGGTGCTGTCTGTCTATGGCAAGGGTGCGGCAAGGGTACTCCACACCATGGGATTCAGTGAATGGTTGAAAAACTGGTGCAGAGCTCAGGGTTTTGGCTTGACTGGGGACTGAGGGTCCACCTGGAGGGATACAGGCCTATACTGGTGTGATAGTCTGCATCTGTCTGGGAGGGGAACCAGGATCCTAGGTGATAGGTTTAAATACTTCATTGGCAAGCATTTAAACTAGCCAAGGGGGGAGGCACTGAAAATAAGCAGGGAAATCCTAGCCTCCACCCACAAAACAGGGTAGTTAGCGAGGTAAACAAGAAGGTAGAGAAGCCAATAGGGAGCAGGACAGGGGTAAATGGAGAAAAAGGCAAAGGCAGTAAGGACAGAGATGAGGGCTACAAGGGGTAAGTTCATCAGAAATGGAGGGTGATGAGTTCCAATGCCGATAGTCTGGGTAACAAGCTCCCTGAACAAGTGACCTTAATAGAAGAGGGACAGCTGGTTAATGTGGCAGCCACAGAAACATGGTACACAGAGAATCATAATTGGAGTGTCAACATACCAGGGTACACAATCTAAAGGAGGGACAGGGAGGGTAAAAGAGGAGGAAGACTAGCTCTCTATGTAAGAGAAGGGATCAAAGCAATGGAACTAAAGGTTAAACAGGGAGGAGAAGAGGCACTGTGGGTTACCCTGGAGAAAGGAAATGGCACCACAATCTGCACTGGGGTTGTATACAGACCCCCATCTCAGGGGAAGGCAATGAACAAGGAAATGATAGAAGGCATCCTTAGAATGACAGAAAAAAGGCCGCTATTGTTAATGGGGCACCTGAACATGCCAGATGTTAACTGGAGCACCTTTGCTGCAGCCACATCCAAGAGCAGGGTCATTCTTGATGCCCTACAGGGGGCATGCCTCAGATAGCTAGTGTTGGAACCCACTCATGAGAGAGCAATTTTAGACCTAGTGCTCTCAAATGGGGATGGAGAGAGGATCTCTGATTTAGAAGTGGATAGCCATCTGGGAACAAGAGATCACCAAACAGTGTGGTTCACGATAAACATAGCCATACAGTCAAGCCATACAAAAGCAAGCGTACTGGACTTTAGGAGAGCTGACTTTGAGAAAATGGGAGAGTGCCTTAGAAAAGCACTAGCAAACGGGCAAGAAGCAGCGGTGGAGCAACAATGGGGAAAAATCAAAACAGTCATTACAGAGGCAAAAATCCTTTGTCTGAAGCAAATCAACAAAACAAAATTAAGGAAAAAATCACTATGGTTCTCAAAAGAGGTAGCGGGGAAGGTTATGGAGAAAAAGGTAGCATTCAGGAAGTACAAGGAAACACAGAAGGAGCAGGACAGAGAACTGTACTAGTTAAAGCAGAAGGAGGCAGGGTAGGCAGTCAGAATAGCAAAGGCCTAAACTAAGGAAAAGATAGCCAACTCAGTTAAGAAGGAGGCTAAAACCTTTTATAGGTACATTTCAGAGTGAAGAAAGAGCAAGGGAGGGATAGTAAGGATTCATGAGGGAAGGGGGTGGGCAGAGGTGACAGTGAAAAGCAGGCATACTGAATGAATACTTCTGCTCAGTATTCACAAAAGAAGAGGAGGGGAGGTACCTAAACTGAACAACAGAAGCCCTCTGGATTGGGGGTGTCGATACCAGTCCATTCACAGAAGAAAGGGTCCTGAAAGAACTTCTAAAACTGAAAGTGGACAAAGCAATGGGGCCTGACGGGATTCACCTCAGAATTCTAAAAGAACTAAGGGAAGAACTAGTCACACCACTGACTACACTTTTTAACAAATCATGGGAGAATGCTGTGGTACCTGTGGACTGGAGGAGGGCAGATGTGATTCCCCTTCACAAAAGTAGGATCAAGACAGAGGCAGAAAACTACAGACCTGTTAGTTTGACCTCAGTGGTAGGGAAAATGATGGAATCACTTCTGAAGGAAAGAATTGTTGAGTACCTACAGGTCAGTGGGGCACAGGACCCAAAACAGCATGGATTCAGAGCGGGAAGATCATGTCAGATGAATCTAATCGATTTCTTTGACTGGGTTACCAAAGTAGTAGACCAGGGAGGGGCTATGGACATTGCCTACATAGACTTTAGAAAAGCATTTGACACAGTCCCACACAAAAGATTACTAAACAAGTTAGCCAGCCTGGTAGTGGGTCCCAGGGTTGTAGCCTGGGTAAAACATTAGTAGGACAACAGGACACAGAGAGTAATAGTAAATGGAGTCCACTCCAAAGAAAGGGGGGGTTACTAGTGGGGTATCGCAGGGTTTAGTACTGGGACCGGTCCTCTTTAATTTCTTTATAGGTGACATTGTAGAGAGACTGGAAGGGAATGTATGCGTCTTTGCAGACGACACAAAGATTTGCAACAAGGTTGATACACAAGGGGGGTGGAAAGGATGAGAAGGGACTTGGCAAGGTTGGAGGAATGAACGAAAGTATGGCAGCTTAGATTCAATGTAAAGAAGTGCAAAGTAATGCACCTGGGAAACAAAAACCCAGGGGAAGCATACACAATGTGAGGGGAGGTACTGACAACAACAAAAATGGAAAGGGACCTGGGGGTAGTCATAGCAGATGACTTAAATGTAGGCAAGCAATGTGAGAAGGCAGTAAGGAGGGCTGGGGTATACTGGGATGCACAGAAAGAGGCATCACCAGTAGAAAACAAGGAAGTTGTTATCCCTCTGTACAGAGAGTTGGTAAGACCCCATCTGGAATACTGCATGCAGTTCTGGAGACCCCCATCTCTGCAAGGACATAGACAGAATGGAGGCAGCCCAGAGGAGGGCAACTAAAATGGTGCAGGGTCTGCACCAGAATAGATATGAAGAGAGTCTAAAGGAGCTTAATATGTATACCCTCGAGGAAAGGAGGGAGGAGGGAGACATGATAGAAACATTTAAGTACCTTAAGGGAATCAACAAAGTCCAAGAGGGTAGCATCTTTCAGAAAAAGTGATGTACAAGAACAAGGGGGCACAATCTGAAGACAGAAGGAGGATTTCTCAGGGGCAATGTGAGGAAGTATTTTTTCATGGAGAGGGTGGTGGATGTATGGAATGGCCTTCCTGAGGAGGTTGTGCAGTCAAAAACAGTGGGGGAATTCAAGAATGCATGGGGCAGACATAAAGCAATTCTAGTGGTGGGTAGGAGGAAATAGGCTGTTAGTTAATGAGGATCTGCAGCTTATCCAATAGGTAGGGAAATGGGCAGACTGGGTGGGCCAAACGGTCCTTATCTGCCATCAAAGTCTATATTTCTATGTTTCTAAGACACACCTTGTGCCATTCCTTGTGGCACAACCCCCTTGTGCCAGCATTCAGGGGGTCTTTGTGAATCGGCCCCCAAGACTTTTGGAAAAACCCTCAGAAAAAACACTACAGGTAAAGTTCAATGAAACAAAAAGTCGCTTTAGTTCAGCACCAAATAAAGGTTCAAGCAGCTTACCTTGGCAGAGCAAATACAGAACAAAAAAAAACTTTTAGCTTGATTCAGCTCTCTGTTTTACAGCAGCCCTGCTCCTGCCCTCTGTCCCCCCTCAAATCTCCCCCACCCTTGCTTTTTCTGGTTTCCTCTTTAAGCCTCCCAGGTGAGGATCACTGGTGCCCCTCGCAGGGATTTCCAAGCCTCTGTACAGCGAGAGCGTATGACCTTTAAAGGGCCAGGCCAGAAGTCAGAAGGGCTGGGTCTTAAGTCACCATGTTCTCCTGTTAATATCTTGTTGGAAATTGTGTCTCGGTGAAGGTTGTACAGACTTCTTCACAGGAATGTAACTGGAATCTGCTCTAACCTGTAATGTGAGACTTTAAACTCTTATCAGATCTTGTTAACAAGATGCATAGACAGTCCAGCTGATTTCCCTGCATACAGTTATGAAGTGTTACTAGCATGGTTTGTCCACGTCTGTTTGACAATGGAATTTAGTGAATAAAGCTGACCATGATATATGTGTTAATGCTACTTCTGAAACCACTCTTATGGTTTCACGTGCATTCTGAGGGTATGAGAACCGCAAACCAAAGGTGAGCGATTCTGATAACCTAAGAATGTGAGACCACTCCTAGAACCATAAGGGGTCTCGGCAGTGATATCAATATATGGCTGAATGAGACTGATCAATAATGTATCAACATTTTTAAAAACCTTCCCCAAACATGCCAGCTTTTCAGAATAAGAGTATCTCACGAGCAGGGGAGAGAAATACTCCGACTGGTCAGGAACACTTCCCTACGCTATAATATGAAATAAATACCAACCTAAAATAAATCTGGAAATCTTACTATGTGTTGCAGTATGTGTTTTACAATGTGATGACACCCTTTTCCCTGTAAAGTGCATCATCATATTCCAGAACCAGTTTAATAGTAATATTAGTACCAGGATTTCCCAGTTCCAATATGAAAGCCATGCATACTTCTACTGTATACTGTCTACTGCTCAGTGTTCACAGTAGTGGGGGATGGACCAACATGTATTAGGAGGCACCAAGGGAAGGGGGAGTGGATATAAGTCCATTTTTGGAAGAGATAGTCCAAAAGGGATTGGAAGCCCTTAAAGTAAACAAGGTGATGGAACCGGACATGATTCATTCATGGGTTCTAAAAGAACTAAGCACGGTGCTAGCTGCCCCTCAGACAACACTATTCAGCATCACACTGGAGACAGGGGTAGTTCCAGAGGACTGGAGGAGGGCTGATGTGGTCAATCTGCACAAGAGCGGCAGTAGGGAGGAGGCTAGCAACTACAGGCCAGTCTGTCTCACATCAGTAATGGGGAAATTAGTGGAGACCTTGCTGAAGGAGAGGCTGATGGAGTGCTTGGAGGCAAATACACTGCAGGAACATTGGCAGCATGATTTCACAGGGCAGGGAAGGAGAGGTCATGCTAAGTAAATCTCATAGATTTCTTTGACTGGGTGACTTGGGAGGTGGACTGGGGAGGGCAGTGGATGTGGCCTATCTGGACTTCAGCAAGGGCTTCGACACTGTGCCACACAGGAGGCTAGTAAAGAAGCTAAGCAGCCTGGGGTTGGGAAGAAAGTGGTAGGCCAAGTATCAAACTGGTTGAAGAATAGGAGGCAGATGGTGGTGGTAAATGGCAGACACTCAGGGGATGGGAGAGTGACTAGCGGGGTGACACATGGATCAGTACTGGGATTGGTCCTCTTCAAAGTCTTTATAAGTGACATTGTTGAGGAACTGGAAGGGAATGCATGCCTCTTTGTGGATGACACAAAAATCTGCAACAGAGTGGATACTCAAGAAGGGATGGAGGAATAAAAAGGGATCTGAGGAAGGTGGGTTTCAATGCCAAAAAAGTGCAAAGTCATGCAGCTGGGATGGGGGAACCTGTGAGCTGTGTATAAGATGTGGGGGAGGTACTTACAGTCACCGAGCAAGAAAGGGACTTCAAGGTAATCATATAGTAGCCAATGATCTCAAGGTGGCAAGAAAGTGTGACAAGGCTGTAGGCATGGCTAGTGGGATGTTAGGGTACATAGGGATATTTCTAGCAGGAGAATAGAGGTGGAGTTATCACTATACTGCTTACTAGAGAGACCCCACCTAGAGCACTGTGTCCAGTTATGGAGGCTGCACCTCCACAAGGGCACTAACAGGGTGGAAGTGGTCCAGGGAGGGATAACAAAATGGTACGGGGGTTGCAAGGAAAGCCATTCGAGGAGAGGCTGCGGGATCCTAATATGTACTCCATGGAGAAGAGGAGAATGAGAGGGGACATGAATGATCTCTATAATTACCTCACAGGAGTGAACAAGGTACAAGTGGGGAGTCTCTTTCAGAGGAGGAAAAGCACCAAAACATGAGGTATGCAATGAAGCTAGAGGGGGGACATTTAAGAGAGATGTGAGGAAATACTTCTCCACAGGAAGGATGGTGGATGCCTGAAACAGTCTGCCAGAAGAGGTGGTGGGGGCAAAAGCAGTGGGGAGCTTTCTGCATGCATAGGATAGGCACACTGGCATAATAAGTAGAGGAAAGGGAGGCAGGAGAGATGTCAGTGACCAAACAGGGTTCAAGGTGTCGGAATAGGTAGAGAAAAATTGGGCAGACTGGATTAGCCTACCAATCCTTTTTCTGCTAACAAATTCTGCATTTCTACTATGGGTACAGAGAATATCATGTTTCTGATGATCTGCTGTTAGCGTTTTCTCTTGGAGTAAAGCAAATACTGTTTTGTGCCATTCCTTTATTTATTCCATATTACTATTGACTAGAGGTTGCACCTGGAACCAAGCTGATGAGCAAGCGCAATGTTTCTTCTTGGTAAAACATTTGAAATGAATAAAGGATAGATAAGGATCTAACCAACCCCCCCAAAGTGCCTGACAACAGTAAGCAAACGATCACTTAAAGAATTGTTCATCCCAGACAACAGCAGCACATGGTTTGTGCAGATAAGTGTTGTGCTTTCTTGAAGTATTTATTTATGCATATACTGCCAGGAGGCAGTACAGCACAGTGGTTTAAAGCTCTGAGCTGCAAATCTGGAGACCTGGGTTTGACTCACACAGCCCCTAGTTGCATACTGTGTGACCCTGAGCAAGTCACTTAACTTCCTTGTGCTCCCAGGTCACACCTGAAATCAAGCTTCAGCTTAGTGTGCCTCTTCTGGTTAAACAAGTTCCCCTTTCCCTTTATTTAAAAGTTTTACCAGGAAGGCACGCTGAGCAAATTGCCCATTTCCAGATGTGTTCGGGGGGGGGGGGATAAACTGGTAGCAATGTACAAAATATCAGTTTATATAGCTAAAGCAGTTACATAATTGCAAAAATATATATACATTGGAGGCAATTGTTAGACATTCATAAGTAATGAAAAGCTATGTACATTGGTAGCATGGGTAGACTTTCAAAGGTGACAAGTGCATACAGTATGGAGTGTTTCCAATATGATTACACTCACACAGTGTGAACTAAGTATAGCATTCTGAGTGGTATCCATGAATATATAAATATGTTACAAGTAAAGAGAGTTAGTAGTTAGGATGAAATTAATGCTGCATATACAACACCCTGGTTGAGGGAAAGAGGGAAGTAGTAATAAAGGCGACCGGAGAAAAGAGGGAGGTAGGAATTTGAGGGTTCATAGGAGAGCTGTAGGAGTATTGGGCTATGGTTGTTATTTAAAATGATGATGTTGAGTGTGAAGATTATAGTAATGGCATGTATATGATGTGAGCACCAAACATTGGTTGAGTGGTAAAGGATGAAGTGCAGTAAGGTTTTGAGGGTGTAGTACAATAAGGGTTAAGGTCTGAAGGCATTTATGAGAGTGGTGGTGGTGGTGTATAGTTGAGGTAGTTAGGGTCAGGTGCAGTTTGGAATAGTGTGGGCTTTAAGAAGGAATGTAAGTGAAGTCTGTGAGGGAGCGTTACAGATTGAGAGAGGGAGGGAGTGCACTACTATAGGCTGCTAATGTTCATTATGTGTATTGGTAATGTGTTCTACATCAATGGATGACCAAAAGGTGAAAAACTGTTTCCGCATTCAGTGTTTTAGCATTTAGAATACAATAAGAGTTAGCTGTAACCCTTGATCTGATACATTATGTTCTTTGATATCTATTCATCGAGTTACACAGATTCTCGATATGTTTACCTACATACAGTTATAGACGGGTTAACTCATTCACTTCACAGGAGTTCCACCACTTGTGTCCTGTATACTCTTAACACTGCATCCTGGGCCTTTCTAAGCAAAATCAAGCCATGATCAGTATGCCACAAACAAATGCAAATACCTCATGAACCATAAGTGCTACACACAAAGTACGAGTGGCAAAGTTGTTCAGCACAAAATTATCTTTCCAACACTGTTATGCAATTAATTATAAGCAATTTCTTTTTTTTTCTGTGCTAGTCGAAATAGCAAAAAAAAGTATTGCGTTGGTTTTTTTTCGCAATAAAAAAGGCAACGTAAACCATTTTTGGTAGAAAAATATGTAACATATCAACACCAAATTAAACATCCACACACTATATGTAGGTAGAAAAAGTAATTTTGTGCTAAAAAAGCAATTTTTCTAATATAAAACATGTATTTGTTCCTATTTTATTCAAGGTGCTTAGGTGAGGCTTGAGGGACAAATGTCAGCCATACACACCATACCATAAATAAATGCAAATAACTCCTAAAGTATACTACATGATACACAGAAAGTATCAGCAGCAAAGTTGTTCAGCACAAAATTACCTTTCTAATGGTGCTATGCAGTCAATTCGGTTCGCAAGTAATACAAAGAAGTAGTGCTGACGATCTGAGAAGTGTCCAGGGCAAACAGGAATTCTTTAGCTGCTGACTGAAGTAGTTGTGGGAGACAAAGGGGATGATTTGGCTGCCAAATACAGGCATTTCCTGGAGGTAATGAGTTAATCAAGAGATACTCATGTCTGCTTTTTGAACATAGAAAACCATACGAACATATGAATTTGCCAGCAGATAAAGGCCTTATGGTCTATCGAGTCTGCTTGAGTGTGCAGATAGCAACACTTATACTGCAACTGGCCCTCCCTCCCTTCCCCTGACCCTCCCTCTTACCCTATCCCAACCCCTTTTGAAGCAGTCCACTGTTCTACAGGATACCATTTCCGCAAGCAACACATTCCACCCAGACACCACTCTCTCAGTAAAAAAGCATCTTCTTATTTCTTTCCAGAACCTTCCCCTCTCCAATCTGAGATTGTGACCTCGAGTGTCCCTACCCCCCCTTAATTTGAATAGTTCCTCTGTGCCTGTCTTGTTTATTCCCTTCATGCATTTGCAGGTTTCAATCATATCCCCCCGTCTCTCCTCTCCTCCAGTGAGTACATGTTCAACTCCCTCAGCCTGCTCATGTAGGTTATGTCCCCTAGTCCTTGGATCATGTTTGTTGTCCTGCACTGCACCCCTCCAGTAACTCAATGTCCCTCTTCAGGTATGGGTACCAGTACTGCACGCAGTACTCCAGGTGTGGCCTAACCTGTGACCTATACAATGGCAGGATCACCTCCCCTCTCCTTAAAGATATACCCCTGGCAATACAACCCGTCATTTTACTGGCCTTTGCAGCTGCCTTCCTACATTGTGCTGAGTTCTTCATTGAGCCTGTTATAATCACCCCCAGATCCTTCTCCTCCTCTATCATGGCTAGTTGACCCCCCTACTGGTAGCTCCTTCTTGGGTTTTGTGCCCTGAAATGTAGCACCTTGCACTTTTTGGCATTGAACCCCAACTACTAGGTGTCCGACCAGGTATCCAATTTTGACAGATCATCCTGCAACCCATGCCACCCTCGTGGGACATCCACTACTGCTCCCATCTTGATGTCATCTGTAAAAAAAACTGATCTTGCTCTTGATGCCCATTGAGATGTCTGATATGAACAACCCAAACAACACCGGTCCCAGCACTGACTCCTGCAGTACTCCGCTTGTCACTGCTCTCAGAGATGAGAGCTCCCCTCCCACCACCACCCTCTGCTGTCTTCCCTATAACCAGTTTACTACCCATCCCACCATTTTCACCCCTGCACCTGTACCTGCCAGCTTACTACCCAGCCTCACATGTGGAACCAAGTCAAATGTCTTACTGAAGTCCAGAAAAAGGACATCCACTGTATGGCCCTTGTCCTACTGTCTAGTTACCCAGTCATAGTAATCCACCAGGTTAATCTAACAGGATCTGCCCAAGACAAACCCATGCTGCCTAATGTCCTGCAGCCCATTGGTCTCCAGAAGGGACACCAGCCTCTCCTTCAGGATTGTCTCCATCAATTTTTCCATGATGGATGTGAGGCTTACCAGCCTGTAGTTTTCTGATTCATCTTTGGGACCGCTCTTATGGAGGGGTACCACATGAGCCATCCTCCAGTCCTGAGGTACACTTGCTGAGACCAGGGAGGCATTGAACAGGTCTGCCATACATACATACATAAGCGAGGTAAACACCAAGGTAGAGAAGTCGACAGGGAGTAGGACAGGGGTAAATAGACAAAAAGGCAATGGCAGTAAGGACAGGGATGGGGCAAAAAGGGGTAAGCCCATCAAAAAATGGAGGGCAATGAATACCAATGCCCATAGTCTGGGTAACACGCTCCCTGAACTAGTGGCCTTGATGGAAGAGGGACGCCTGGATATTGTGGCAGTCACAGAAACATGGTACACAGAGAACCATGACTGGGATGTCACATACTAGGGTACACAATCTACAGGAGAGACAGGGAGGGTAAAACAGGAGGAGGAGGAGGACTAACTCTCTTTGTAAGGGAAGGGATCAAAGCAATGGAACTAAAGGGTACACAGGGAGGAGAGGAGGCACTGTGTGTCACCCTGAAGACAGGAAGTAACATCACAATCCACATGGGGGAGGAATGGACAAAGAAATTATAGAAAGCATCCTTAGAATGGCAGAAAAAGGAGAGATATTGTTGATAGGGGACCTGAATATGCCAGATGTTAACTGAAGCACTTTTTCTGCAGCCACATCCAAGAGCAGGGTCATTCTCAATGCCCTACAGGGGGCATGCCTCAGACAGCTAGTGTTGGCACCCACATGGGAGCGAGCAATTTTAGACCTGGTACTCTCAAACCTGTGGCCCACTTTTGAGAGACACCAGGAGAGCAAAACAAGGAAACAGACCATTACAGCGACAGTCACTGTAATGGTTTGTTTTCAGTGATGCAGCTTCTCCCGATGTTCTTCCCCATCCCCAAAACAACTCCAACCTGGAGTTGATTATACATAAATGTGGGGAGTGCAAGGGCTGAAGCCCCCCACAAAAAACATTTCCTTTTGTGACAGCACAATACCAGCGGAGCGGGACGTTGGGGAATTTGCTGACGAGCAAAAGTGGTGCTTCCCTCTCAAACGGCGACAGAAAGAGGATCTCAGATTTGGAAGTGGGTAGCCATCTGGATATAAGTGACCACCAAACAGTGTGGCTCATGATAAATGGAGCCGTACACTCAAGCCATACAAAAGCGACAGTATTGGACTTCAGGAGGGCTGACTTTGGCAAAATGGGAGAGTACCTCAGAAAAACACTAGCAAAGAGGCAAGAAGGAGGGGTGGAGGAACAATGGGGAAAAATCAAAATTGCTATCACAGAGGCAACAAGCCTTTGTGTGAAGCAAATAAGTAAAACTAAATGAAGAAAAAAAACACTATGGTTCTCAAAAGAGGTGGCAGGGAAGTTTAGGGAGAACAAGATAGCATTCAGGAAGTATAAGGAAACACAGAAGGAGCAGAACAGAGAACTGTACCAGTTAAAAGCAGAAGAAAGCGGGGAAGACAGTCAGAATAGCAAAGGCCCAAGCCAAGGAAAAGATGTCCAACTTAGTTAAGAATGGGGATAAAACCTTTTTTAGATACATTAGGGAGCGAAGAAACACCAAGGGAGGGACGGTGAGGCTTAATAAAGGGAGGGGTGGGCAGAGGGTGACAGTGAAAAAGCAGGGACACTGAATGAATACTTCTGCTCAGCATTCACAAAAAAAGAGGAGGGGGAGATAACTAAACCAAACAATAGAAGCAGTCTGGATAGGGGGGTCGATACCAGTTCATTCATAGAAGAAAGGGTCCTGAAATAACTCCTAAAACTGCAGGTGGACAAAGCAATGGGGCCTGATGGGATTCACCCAGAATTCTAAAAGTACTAAGGGAAGAACTAGTCACACCACTGACTACACTTTTTAACAAATCATGGGAGAATGCTGTGGTACCTGTGGACTGGAAAAGGGTGGATGTAATTCCCCTTCACAAAAGTGGGAGCAAGACAGAGACAGAAAACTACAGACCTGTTAGTTTGACCTCAGTGGTAGGGAAAATGATGGAATCACTTCTGAAGGAAAGAATTGTTGAGTACCTACAGGTCAGTGGGGCACAGGACACAAAACAGCATGGATTCACAGCGGGAAGGTCATGTTAGAAGAATCTAATCGATTTCTTTGACTGGGTGACCAAAGTAGCAGACCAGGGAGGGGCTGTGGACATTGCCTACATAGACTTTAGAAAAGCATTTGACACAGTCCCACACAAAAGATTACTAAACAAGTTAGCCAGCCTGGTAGTGGGTCCCAGGGTTGTAGCCTGGGTAAAACATTAGCAGGACAACAGGACATAGAGGGTAATAGTAAATGGAGTCCACTCCGAAGAAAGGGGGGTTACTAGTGGGGTACCACAGGGTTCAGTACTGGGACCGGTCCTCTCTAATGTCTTCATAGGTGACATTGCAGAGGGACTGGAAGGGAAAGCATGCCTCTTTGCAGAAGACACAAAGATTTGCAACATGGTTGATACACAAGGGG
The DNA here is from genome assembly GCA_016271365.2 of Neoceratodus forsteri. Lineage (NCBI taxonomy): Eukaryota > Metazoa > Chordata > Ceratodontiformes > Ceratodontidae > Neoceratodus > Neoceratodus forsteri. The sequence goes on from CM028132.1 coordinate 472,584,085, forward strand.
GAGGTGGAAAGAATGAGAAGGGACTTGGTAAGGTTGGAGGAATGGTCAAAAGTATGGCAGCTTAGATTCAATGCAAAGAAGTGCAAGGTAATGCACCTGGGAAACAAAAACCCAGGGGAAGAGTACACAACAGGGGAGGGGGATACTAAAAACAACAAAAATGGAAAGGGACCTGAGGGTAGTCATATCAGATTACCTAAAGGTAGGCAAGAATTCTTAAAGAACTAAGGGGAGAACTAGTGACACCACTGACTACCCTTTTTAACAAATCATGGGCAGATGGTGTGGTACCTGAGAAATGGAGGAAGGTGAATGTGATTCTCGTTCACAAAAGTGGGAGCAAGGCAGAAGCAGGAAACTACAGACCTATTAGTTTGACCTCAGTGGTAGGGAAAATGATGGAATCACTTCTGAAAGAAAGAACTGTTGAGTACCTAGAGGCCAGTGGGGCATATGATCCAAGACAGCATGGATTCACAGCAGAAAGGTCATGTCAGACAAATCTAATAAATTTCTTTGACTGGGTGACCAAAGTAGTAGACCAGGGAGGGACTGCAGACATGGCCTGCCTAGACATTAGCAAGGCATTTGACACAGTCCCACACAAAAGATTAATAAACAAGTAAACTGGCCTGGGAGTGAGTCCCAGGGTAGTAGCCTGGGTAAAATATTGGCTGGACAGCAGGATGCAGAGGATAATAGTAAATGGAGTCCACTCAGAAGAAAGGGGGGTTACTAGCAGGGTACTGCAGGGTTCAGTACTGGAACTGGTGACATTGCAGACAGACTGGAATGAAAAGTATGCCTCTTTGCAGACGACACAAAGATCTGCAACAGGGTTGATACACAAGGGGGGGGAAGGTGGAAAGGATGAGAAAGAACTTGCCAAGGTTGGTGGAATGATCAGAAGAAAGGGGGGTTACTAGTGGGGTACCACAGGGTTCAGTACTGGAACTGGTCCTCTGTAATGTCTTTACAGGTGACATTGCAGAGAGACTGGAATGAAAAGTATGCCTGTTTGCAGGTGACACAAAGATCTGCAACAGGGTTGATACACAAGGTTGGGAGTGGAAAGAATGAGAAGGAATTTGGCAAGGTTGGAGGAATGGTCAAATGTATGGCAGCTTAGATTCAATGCAAAGAAGTGCAAAGTAATGCACCTGGGAAACAAAAACCCAGGGGAAGAGTACACAACAGGGAAGGGGGATATTAAAAACAACAAAAATGGAAAGGACCTGGGGGTAGTCATATCAGATGACCTAAAGGTAGGCAAGTGTAAGGCATGTCCGCCACCTCATCAGCCGGTCCCGAATGCCGACTCCAGGGTCCTCGGTTACTCGAGGGGGATGGCGTGGATTCTAAACAACAGGACCAAAACTCACTGTACCTACTAAAGTGTGGTGCCCCCACCAGAGGACATGGGCAACCTAACAGTGGCCTTTACCCTGTTCCCCAGGAACAATACTTTTATCTACCCGCCCCCCTTCAGGCATGTCCCAAACAGAATACATAACCCAAACACAGTCACAGAGACAGCTATTACCATTAACATAAACAAATATTATTTTTGGGGAGGAAAAAAAAGGAAAGGAAAAAGGGCTGGCAACTTGGCTGCAAGAAAATAAGGTTAGGTTAGGCATTTATACAACATGCCCAATGTAACTTCTCCCAAGCTCCCACCCGTCTGGTACCAGACCTGTCCCAGAATCTCTTCTTGGGGTACCCCACCACGGTTGCAGGCCTGCAATGCTGTGGGTTGGGGCCCTAGGTGCAGAAATAACACAAGGCAAAGCAACTTAGAGCAGAAGTAACCATTTGCAATCCCTTGGAGAAAAATTTCAAGTTCAAGTTTATTGCAGGAAAAACTCCATTGAGCAAGCTCATTCACAAGGAGGTTCTGGGTCATTTACATAGATGTACGAACATAACATACTAGGTAACATTGTTAATCGAGTCATATATATCATACAAGGTATCATTGTTAATCGAGCAAACAATACATACACACACAGTTCTTAGCTGACAATTCTTGTCATGATACAGCCATGTAAGGCACGGTTCTGGTGGAGGAGTCTGATGCTGAATCAGCAGGTGTTTGGGTAAGGTTGCATACATAAATGAATAGTGCATTATAGGTGAAAGTTAATGTTCAGAGACAGCAGGGGGAGTATAAGATGGAGTTGTAGGGAAAGAAGGTAGAAGATGAGGCTAGGGACTAACAGAGTAAGGTGGAAAGAGGTGTGATTAGGAGATCTAGAGGTGAAAGGCATGAAGACAGCAGTGGGAGTTTGAGAAGGAATGGCAGGGTAAGGAGGTAAAAGATGAGGCTTGTGACTAGCAGAGTAGAGTGGAAAAAAAGTGTGATAAGGAGATCAGAAGATGACGGGTATTGTAAGCTGGTCATGGGGATCAAATCTATACTTAAAATGTATACTTAGCCAACACAGTGCCAGTGGAAAAGGTGTCCTTGACTTCGGATCACTTGGTAGACAGCAGCATGAGCAGGAGCTTCTCGGCTAAAGATGAACCACAGCTCCATCCTCCCAACAGGAACCCTTCAGCGCAGACCTTGATTTCAGGTGGGGTCTCAGGCCAATAGGCCAGTAGCAAGATTGCGGGCCAGCAGCAGAATCTCAGGCCAACAGGCCAGCACCATCGGGTGCAGTGTCCATGACAGGGTCCTTTAAGCTAAGGATGAGCTCCAGACCCTTTCATATTGAATCTCAGGCTCCCTCTCTGGAGTAACTCCAACGTTGCCTTCACACAGCACTAATCAGATAGAAATTTCACTGGAGCAGCAACTCCCCAATTGACAGTAACACAACTTCACAAAGGCTCAGTGTACCTTGTCCTTTTTCATAGTCGACAGACCAAGGAGAAACGCACAGTCCCTAAATTCCCAGACTTGCCTTTTTCCTGAAGAAACCTCAGCCGCTAAAGTCACAGTTCCCTACAGCACTGCCACTACTGTGGTTTCAGTCACTTACAGCTCTCTCACAGCTGGATGGAAATGGACTCATAGCTCTCTCTTAGCTGAAAGCTTCAAATCTTCAAGGTCCTGAAGGACAGGAAACTGGCAACCATCAGACAAATTCATCTCCAAGCCAAAAAAACAAAATTTCTCTGCGCTGGGACTGGAGCCCCCTCTAGCAGGAGGGGGGTGTCCCAAATGGACTTCCCCCTGAACAAAAAGTTTCTTAGGTTTTGGGAGCATACCTCTCAACCTCTTGCCTTATAAATCAGGAGCAAGGCTTAAAATAATGAGGGACAAAGGACCAAAATCAGGGACACATCTTCAAAATTAGAGATATCCACCTAGAAAGCTGGCAGAATATGGGGCTTAGTGCAAAATGCATTTTCTAAAGAAGAACAAGTCTGTGACTTTAATGATTGGCATTATTTTGTGCTTACAGTCCCCACTGTTTATCCACAAAAACACAAATTTCAGGAGGGTCAAAGTAAAATTTTGAGGCAAAATCAGGGACAACCCTGGAAATCAGGGACACTTGAGAGGTAAGTTTGGGAGCTCTCTCTAGCTCCTGATTGGTCCACACACTTGCCAGTCTGAAAAATTAATATTCATGAATCTCCCTCGATGCCTCATTGGTCCCCTGAATTGGCACCTAGAAAAGTTTCTGTTTTTATTCCTCTTCCTTCCTCTGCAGCAGTGATATCTGCCTTTGTTTTTGTTCCCCCTGGAGACCACCACCAGAATTAAAAGGGCCAGGAGGAAAATCTTTGTAGCCGGACCAGTCTTCTTAAAGCCACACAGAGATGTAGGGGATTACACAAGCAATGTGAGAAGGCAATAAGAAGGACTGGGGGGATACTGGGATGCATAGGGAGAGGTATCACCAGTAGAAAACAGGAAGCTGTTATCCCTCTGTACAAACAGTTTCATGAGACTCCATCTGGAGAACTGTGTGCAGTTATTGAGACCCCATTTCTGCAAGGACAGACAGGATAGAGGCAGTCCAGAGGAGGGCAACTAAAATGGTGCAGGGTCTGCATCAGAAGCCATACAAAGAGAGACTAAAGGAGCTTAATATGTATACCCTCGAGGAAGGGAGGGAGAGTGGGGACATGATAGAAACTTTCCAGTACCTCAAGGGAGTTAAAGTCCAAGAGGGTAGCATCTTTCAGAAAAAGAGATGTGCAAGAACAAGGGGGCACAATTTGAAGACAGAAGGGGGGACGGCTCAGTGGCAATGTGAGGAAGTATTTTTTCACAGAGAGGGTGGTGGACACATGGAACAGCCTTCCTGAGGAGGTTGTGGGGTCAAAAGCAGTGGGGGAATTTAATGCATGGGACAGACATAAGGCAATGCTAGAGGGTGGTAGGAGGAAGTAGGCTGCTTGTTAACTAGGATCTGCAACTTATCCAATAGGTAGCAAGATGGGCAGACTGGGTAGGCCAAGGGGTCCTTATCTGCCATCAAAGTCAATGTTTCTATGTTTCATTTATTGATAGAGCTCACTATTATATATGAATTTTTTTTATCCCAACAAATGAATCTAGAAATCATGCTATATGAACTCCACGTTTCTGCAAGAAGGTGGCACTAACTCAGGTCAGATTTTCAAAACATTTTCATGTACAATATGGTTGTTTCAGGCAGCAAACTGTAAAATGCTTTTTGGCAGAAAAGTAGCTGTCTGAAGTCTCCAAGGATATCAACAAATAGTAAATCTACTGTGCATTCCAGTGATGTCTCTACACATTATGAGCAGGCATATTGCTGCCAAAACAGTGCTTTGAAAGAAAATGTAAATCTGTAAGTTATATGTCCTTATTACAGTGCAGGGAAATCAGGTTAGAATAAACTACTGCCGGATAATAGAAATGGTTGGAGATGAACACCACTGACACTGATATTCTTTATCCGTAACAGGTTTATTGTAACATAACATGACTAGGACAATTTTCACGGCTAAATCACCACTTTATAAAGCCCACTGTGTGCAGTATCTTTTGAAATATTAAATCAAGTTTGCCTGAAAACCATGCATCTATATTGTTTTATTTGGCAGCACCATACTCCCCTTCACCAACACTCTGTGCTTCTGCACAGCCACCTAAATTAGTACCTTTCCCATATACACAAAAATTGATCCCTTATGATACAAACCCCAGCATACAGACATCATAGGTTCCTAATTGCACTGAAAAGCTCCTGCTGTAGTCCCCATATATTGTCAACATCTAGTACACCATATATGTGAAAGTAAAAAAAAATTTCAAATTATCTTTAGTTCTCAGCTGTTCAAAGAAGTATTGTACAATTATATTTTTCACTCAGCTTCTCATATCAAAAAAGTCTATGCTGACTGATAACAAATTTATTTATTTATTTAAAAGTTGATAACCAGGAAAGGCACGCTGAGCAGAGCCCCATTTACAAGTGCGACCTGGGGGGATTAATACACATACAGGGGAAAAAACACAAAAGGCACATATCAAAAAGCATACACAGTTAAGTACATGTGAACAGATTGGCAAAGTGAAAAATACCAGGTGTATACAATAGCATCAAATTTGTACAAAGTAAAACAATAGTTACAATGTCAAATGCAATAGTTACAATAAATTGAGTATGTACAATACAAGAATGGTAAGGAATGGCGACTCAAACCTCAACAGTGATAGTGGAGGCAATGATGTACAGTATATAGCAAAGTCAAAACAAAAGAACAGATGCCAGATCAAAGGAACTGGGGTCCTTTGGTAGATAAAGATGCTAAGCCTTTGGGAGGTGAGAGGGAAGGGTTGGAGGGTGGGGATGGTAGAAATGAGAGGAGAGGCAAATGCATGGAGCTGTGGGGGTGGCATGGAGCACGGATTTGAGGACAGAGAAGGTAATGGCATGGCAGGTGACCCATGGGAGTTGGTTCCAGAGATGAGGGAGACGGTAAGAGAATGACGCCTGGCCCGAGCAAGCGTAAGGGAGTGGGAGGAAGAACATTCGAGCATCTCTGGAATGAAGGCAGTACTTGGAGGGGCTAACTGGAGAAAGACAGCAGGTGAGGTAGGAGGGGAGAGTCCCAGACCAGAATTTGCCGATGAAGGAGAGGTTATGCAAGTGGCACCTTGTGGGTAGGGGCATAAGGAAGAGAGAGGGTACAATGGTGAACGAGAGGGGGAAAGAAGTGGCAAAATGGCAAAAATAATTTAGTAGGGTATCCAGTCTGGCTAGTGACATTGCAGGAGCAGAGCAATAGACAATATCACCATAGTCTATAATAGGGAAAATGGTTTTGGTGACTAAGTCATGCCAAGTGGATATTGGGAGGCAATCTTTGTGCTGATAAAGGGCAATGAGTTTGGGGTGAAGTTAGGAGCAAATGGAATCTATGTGAGTTGAGAAGTCAAGACTGCAATCCAGCCAGACCCCAAAGTATTTGAACGAATTGACTGAATGGAGGGGTGAGCCTTCGAGGGTGGTAACGGTAGGAGGAGGTTAGAGATTTGGACATTTTTTGCCTCGAGACAAAGAACATTGAAACTGTCTTTTTGGAATTTAGTTTTAGTTGGTTTTGATTGAACTAAGTCTGAACTTTATTGAAGTCACTCTGAAGGGGGACTGTGACATCTGCAGCAGATGGACCAGAAAAGAATAACATGGTGTCATCTGCATATATACGGATTTTGGAGGGGGAGAAGACAGAGGGAAGATCATTGATGAATATTGAGACTAGTATGGGGACCAGTATGGAACTTTGGGGGACACTAGCTAAGAAAGGGAGGGGGAGGAGAGGAAGGTTTCTACTAGAACAGATTGCTGCCTATGTTAAAGATACAAAATGAACCAGTTAGTGGCAGCAGGAGCCAGCCAAGAGGAGTAAAGTTTCTGGACAAGAAGGGTATGAGAGACAGAGTCAAAGGCCTTAGCCAGCTCCACGAAGAAAGCTGCCATGACAAGGCCTTTGTCCATGTCTAAATGGATTATATCAGTTACACAGAGCAGGGAGAAGACTGTGGAGTACTGTTTCCTAATCTGGATTGGTAAGGAGAGAGACTGTCAGTGGTGGTTAGATGTTCCAGGAGCCTAGAGTAGATAAGAGACTCCTGGAGCTTGGCAAGAGCCGGTAGGAGAAATCTGGGTCTGTAGTTGCCGGGTGAGATGGGGTTCACAACTTTATGTGGTGGGAGCACTTTGGCTAGTTTCCAGGCTGAGGGGACAGAGCTGATAGAGAGGGAGAGGTTTAGGAGATGAACGAGGGGGCCTGCTGTAGCAGGGGCGGAGAAGTGGAGAAACTTTGGGCGGAGACCATCTGGACTGGATTTTGTAGAGTTTAGAGACATTAGTGCCTTGTAAACTTCTTGGGGGAAATAGGGGAAAGTGAAAACAGATACAGTAGTGATGGGTATAAATCAGAGGTGGAGGGAGTGGGGTACTCAGGGAGGGCACAGGTGGCAAAGCATTTATTGAAGGCCTCGGTGATAGTAGCAGGGTCAGGGATTATCTCACCCTTGATTTTTAGGACTTGTGGGGCATGAACCGTAGGGGGGGTCTATAACGTTGCGGAGGGTTTGCCAGAAATTGGCTGGAGACCCTGACCTAGCCTGAAACTGAGACTTAAAGTAGCTATATTTAGCATTCCTGATGGCCAGGGTGCAGGCATTTATGAGGGAAATAGACAGCTGGAAATCAGAGGGTTGGAGGGGGGTCTTGAAGTTCACCCAGCTTTTGTCTTGTGATTTACAGAGGGAAAGGAGGTTCAGCGTTATCCATGGAAAGTAATTACGGTTTACCCTTGCCTTTTTTAAGGGGGCATGAGTGTACCAGATTCGAGTTATGGTATCAGAGAAAAGTTATAGAGCTGTGTCTACATTTAGGGCTGAGTACATTGGTGACCAATCTGTATGGAATGAATCCTGTAAATTGTATTTTGAATGACTGCAGCCCCTGTTACTGTTGTATTTTAATAGGTGTTTCAATAAAACGTATTCATAACTTAACAGGATTTGTATATATTCTGTTTCTCTGCACAACTACATTCTGTCCTTGCGTCGTCCAAACCTCTAGACAGAAATATTTTCTATTATGTTATGTGTTTCAATTAGTTCCAGTTTTTCCTGTTTCCTGTCAACTCCCTGGCATCCAGTGGCGACTCTCCTTTACCTGATCCCTTTGAAGGGATCCTAGAGGCCAGTGGTCCCCCTTCCACTCCTCATCCCCATTATAGCTATCCCAGGTGTCCAGGGGCCCCCTCCTACTCCCAGCTCCCATTATAGTTATCACTGGTGTCCTGTGATCCTCCTTTCCACTCCCGATCCCTGTTACTGCCCCTCTGGTGTCCAGTGGTCCTCTTTCCTACTCCTGATCAGCTTCAAAGTTATCCTTGGTGTCTGGTGGTCCTCCCCCAGTCTCAGTACCTTGATCTCTGTTGCCCAATGATACCTCCACCCTAAGCCCACAAAACCATTATCCTGGTCCTGAAACATCACCTAGCATTTACCCTCCACTCACCTCCACCGCCAGCTGCTATATGATGCATACAAGCACTGTACCAATGAACAAGAAAGTACACCGCTATAGTACTTGTGGGATATCTATGAAAAATCACAGAGCTCCTGTGATTTTTCATAGAAGTCCCCCATGTACTATAGCGTATATTCATGTACTATAGTGATGCCAGTAGGTGAAACAGTTTCAGATTCCTGGTGCTCCTTTTCTGGGGTTCTTTTCCACAGGGCTGAGTATAGCAATCTGGGACCACCCGGAAAAGATTTACATCAATGTGGTAAAAATTGTGATCGTTATTATATGCTGACAGTCTGCCCAATCTGTAAAATGAATTGTGCTGTGAATAAATTTGCTGCACTGCTTTGACCATGTTTTCAAGTTGTGTACAATGAACTTCATAATTTAATTAAGAGATTTACCAGTTTACAGCAAAAAGAAAATCACACTTGGCATCATTAGAACTCAATAATTCAAAATTTGCCTAAAAATTCAAATTTCAGAACCTTCGATTTTCATTACTGCAGACTTTTTCATTAAAAAAGGACTTTTTGCCAAGAGTCTTCATCTGTTCCGGTAGCATATGCCTGTTATGAAGTCATAATCTTTCACTTGTGACATCAGAACCTGTTGCCATGGACATGATTCTAATGTCACAAACAAGGGATTATGACTTCAGGGCAGAAAACGGCAGCTGAAACAGAGAAAGTCTAATGGACAAGGAGTCTTTTCATGCAGATGTGTTCAGAAATAAAGACTGGGTTGTCCAGAAATTCAAATTTTTGGGAAATATTATCAGATTTGAGTCCTGCCAATACCAGCTGTTATTGTAATACAGAAATCTTGAAAATCACTTTAAAGGAGTATGAGAGTCAAATTCTGAGTGTTACCAAACCCCAAGTCCACAGCTATTCTGAGATGTGAACTTTCACCCCAAGTCTGTCTTTCAGCAAAAAAGGATAGCCTCTCGGAAGACTGTGATCCTTCCTGCAATGTCCAGGGTTTCCATTATCATGTTTAGGCATTTTCCTGGATGTCTTACACACTATAACTAAAGGGTCACTGTCAGTTTTTTAACCAATTGTTAGTGCCCATGTACTATTCATAGATTCTGTCAGCAGATAAGGACCTCTTGGGCCATCTAGTCTGCCCATACAATCGCCCCTAATAGTGCTACACAAGTCACTACTGACAGTCTGACCCACCAGTTATCTACGATACCCATGGAGTTATCCCACGCACACGTAAAACCTGGGACTGTATTTGCCCCACCACCTCCGCTGGGAGGCTGTTCCAGTCACCCACCACCCTTTCAGAGAAGAACTTCCTCACATTACCCCTGAACCTACCCCCCCCCGCCAACTTCATATTGTGACCCCTAGTCCTAGAACATCTTTAATTCTGGAAAACACTCTCCTCCTGCACCATGTTTATTCCCCTGAGATATCTGAATGTCTCAATCATATCCCCCACCTCCTCCTTTCCTCCAGAAAGTACAAGTTGAACTCCTTAAGGCTCTTTTCATAGGTCTTCCAATGCAGACCCTGCACCATTTTGATTGCCCTCCTCTGCAGCATCTCCACCCTGTCCCAGTCCTTTCGAAGATGTGGCTTCCAGAACTGCACACAGTACTCAAGGTGCATCCTCAGCAATGAAGTATATAGGGATAGTATTACCTCCATCCTTCTACTGGTGATATCCCTCCCTATGCATCCAAGCATTTGGTTTACCTTTCCCACTTCCCACACTGCTTCACCACCTTCAGGCCATCGGTGATAGTAATTCCCAGGTTTCTCTCTTGCCTTGTGACTTCTAGTACCTCTCCTCCTCCCCCCACCGAATATACTCCACTCCTGGGTTCCTGTGCCCCAAGTGCATAACCTTGCACTTTCTTGTGTTGACTCTCAGCTGCCACCTTTTTGACCACTCTTCTAACTTTTCTAGGTCCTCTATCATCCTTTTCATCCTCCCATGTGTCCACCCTGTTGCAGATCTTTGTGTCATCTGCAAACAGGCATACCCTCCCTCCAAGTCCCTATCATGTCACTAACATAGATATTGAATAGTACAGTGCCCAACACAGATCCCTGTGGTACCCCACTAGTCACCCTCCCTTCCCCAGAGTGTACCCTGTTTACCGCCACTCTTTGACTTCTATCTCTAAGCCAGTTTTCCACCTACTTCACTATTTTAGGCCCCATCCCCAGGCTGCTCAGTTTCATTACCAACCTTTTATGCAGGATGGTGTTGAAGGCCTCGCTGAAATCCAGACAGACCACGTCCACCGCCCCACCCTGGTCCACTACCCTGGTCTCCTCATTGAAGAACTCTATCAGGCTGGTCTGACAGGACCTCCCCGTGAACCCATGCTGTCACTGGTCCCAAAGTCTGGTGGTCTCGAGATGTTCTCCAATTCTTTCCTTTAGGAGTGATTCCATTACCTTGCCAACTACGGACATCAGGCTGACCAGCCTGTAATTTCCTGGCTCCTCCCTACTATCCCCTTTGTGATGTTGGATGACGTCATCCCTCCTCCAGTCCCCTGGCACCTTTCCAGTTTCCAGAGACCAGTTAAACAGGGCTACCAGGGGCTCAGCCAGTACCTCTCTGAGCTCCCTCAGCAGCATGGGGTACACTGCATCAGGGCCCATGGCCTTGTCCACTCTTAACTTGTACACTTCCCTTAGTACCCTGCCTGCAATGAAAGGGCTAGTGTCTACTTCCCTATCCTTCTTAGCCTTGTTGTGTAATTCAGGCCAATTTCCTACCCACTACTCCGTGAAAACAGAAAGGAAGTACTTGTTCAATATGTCGGCCTTTTGGCTGTCCTCCTCCACGGAGGCCCCTCCTTCCCCAGTAACCTGATTACCACTCCCCTGGCCTATCTCCTTTCCCAAATGTATCTGAAAAATGTTTTATTCCCCCCACTCCTGACTGACTTTGCTATTCTTTCCTCTGTTACAGCTTTTGCCCTTCTTACTTCCTTCTCCGCCTCCCTTTGCCTCTCCAGGTAAGTTCTTCTGTCCTTCTCCTTTTGTGTTTTTTTGTACTGTCTAAAGGCTGTTTTCTTTGCTCTCATTCTTCCTGTCACCTCCCAAGTGAACCAAAGTGGTCACCTCCTTCTTCTGCCTTTGCTGACTTGTCTAGCACAAAGTCTTTTAACCTTTTCAGTCCCCCCCCTTATTGCCACCCATTGTTCTTCTATGCCTCCTAGTTCATGTAACCCTGCCAGGGCTTCCCTGAGGCATGCCACCACTCTTCTGAAGCTGGTCCTCCTGAAGTCCAAAATCCTCATTCTCATGTAGCTCCACTGTAGCCCAGTCTTTATACTAAACCACACAGCCTGATGGTCGCTGGTCCCCAGGTGGCCTCCCACAGTGACTTTGGTCACACTGTCTCCATTTGTCATAACTAAGTCCAGCATCGCCCCCTCTCGAGTGGCTTCCCTTATCAGTTGTTTGAGTAGTGCTTCCTGCAGGGAGTCCAGAATGTCCCTGCTCCTAGATGATGTTGCATCCGGGACACTCCAATCCATGTCTGGAAGACTGAAGTCACCCATCAGCAGCAGCTCCCCCTTTTGATCCATCTTTTGGATGGCTTGCATCAACACCCTATCCATTTCCTCTCCCTGCACCAGAGGTCTGTATACTACTCCTGCTCCAATAATGGCCTCTTTCCTCTTCTCAAGGTTGACCTACCGTACCTCCACTCTCCTCTGTTCCCCTTGAATCTCAATTGCCTTTATGTGGTCCTGTACATAAAGTGCTACTCCTCACCCTATCCTTCCTACTCTATCCTATCTGAATAGGTTAAAACCTAGAATGGCCATATCCCATCCCTGGTTTTCCATCTACCAGGTCTCCATTATGGCTTCTATGTCTAAATCCTACCCCACCATGATGGCTTCCAGGTCAGAAGTCATTTTTGCTCAGACTACAAGCATGCACACACATGGCCATCCACCTGAACCCCTTTTCCTTTCTTTTCTCCTCTTGCCTAACCCCTGACACCTTTTGCGGGGGAGTGCCAGCTAGGTTCCTGCCTTCCTTGCTATCCTCCTAGACCTCCCTAGCTTCATCCTCCCCCTCTTCAGTTTAAATGAACTAGATGTGCCTTTTAGCAGAGCTTTTTCCAATAATTGCTCTGATTCTGTTCCAAAAACATATGTGCCATATTTAATGTATACTTCTCACAAAAAAGACTTTTAGTCATCCTGACCTGCAGTGACGCCCTCCCTGATGAAGTGCAGTGTCACAGTTTCCTGTATGACAAAAGGGACTAATTCCCATTGAAACTGCATTGTTTGTTGCAGTAACTCTGCTGCAGCATGCTGCAGGTTTGGGTTTAATCCTGCTGAGCTTCACTGTAAATGCCATGGTCTGCCTCTTCCCATGCATCCCTGACATAGGGAAGGCATTGAATAATGCCAAACTCGTGCATGAACAAATCTGGTGATTTGGGAGGCATATAAATGAAATACATTGCTGCATTGTGCTACTACGCTGATTTTTACAATATAAGTATTTTTTAAAACCAAGGGCTATTTCCTATTAAAATTGTTGTTTGAAAAGTGAAACACATGCATGTGCAGAGTCCCAGTTTCACTTTTCAAACAACAATTTCCATAGGAAATAGCCCTCAGTTTAAAAAAAAACACGTATATTGTAGAAATCAGCGCAATAGCACTATGCAGCAATCTACTTAGTTTATGTGCCTCCAAAATCACCAAACTCATTCATGCAAGAGTTTGGTGTCATTCAGTGCCATCCCTATGTCCAGTACGCATGGGAAGGAGCAGACCACAGCATTTAGGGCACGACGTTGGAAAGCCTTTTTTGTGAGAAATGTACATTAAATAAGGCACAGATACTTTTGTAAAGGAATCAGTGCAGTTAGTGGGTAAAGCTCTGTTAATGGGCACATCTATTACAGGGGCACTAAAAGCTGCTTAAAAAGCTGACACTGCTCCTTTATTGATTTACAGTAGTTGGCTGAGAAGTTTTCATCGTGGCTGATGTATTTTTCACTTATTTTTACACATTTTTTAAAATGCTCCTCTAAGTGACTCATATAGTATTTGATATGTCTGTTAAGGTAAGTAGTATATTTCACAACTTGAAATAATTTTGTTGTTGCCCTTAGGATAGCTTTGTAATTCAGACTGCTGTCTTAAAAGTTTTAATCCACAAAGGTTAAATAAGTTACTACTGCTTCTATTTATAGATTCAAACCTATGCTTTCATGAATCTTCTGCATTTGTTCATTCCTCTTCCTTGCGTGGGCTGCATACCTTTCAAATGCTGCATGACAGGCTTTGCACTGTAGTTTACACCTACAGTAAATTTAATTTTGCTTCACAAAGATATGTTATAAACCTAATGGAGCGCTGACAGCAGTATACTATTTTTTTTTGTTTAGTTTTAAAGGTGGGGTTGGAATCATACCCTCTTTACAAGTCTGAAGAGGCATTTCAAGATTTGGTGAATTTAAAGGAGCTGGAGTTCTGACCCAGTGAAGATTTTCTGAGTGATAATACCAGAGAGTTATGTGTCATGCCTCTGGTAGAGTATTTATTATTAGTCAACCTTAAGATGGACTGCAGCCCTAGGGAATGTAGCCAAAGCAGCCCTTTTTTTCTGTGACCATGGTATGGACACATAGAGAAAAAAAGCATTACTTGGGCTATTTTCCCCGGGGCTGCAGTCCATGTTGATTGATAGATCCTGATTGGACACAGTTGGCTATAATACATTATTACAACATTATTATGTGTGTATTAAAAATGTTAACCAGTAATTATAATAGCAATATGGGCCTCCATATTGGCCCTTTTTTAGTAGAATAAGGACCAGTAGGGCATTGGCAACCCTATCAGTTGGTCATTAGTCTACCAGACCACTACCTCAGTCCCTGTTTCTTACTTAATATTTCCAATTGGGCCAAGGCAATTGCTGAACAAACTAAACAATTAAAAGTTCCAAACAGCATCATAGAAAAATCCCTTAACATTAAACATTTTGCACTCAGCAGTTTGAATTGTTGTTATTCTACACACTATGACCATTTGCTTTCCATTTTAAAGGCTAGAGCTGGCATTTTAGTGCTGAGAGGTTGAGAGGTACTGTATTTACATGAGAAAAAAACATTTGTGCGATGGTCTTTGAGTTTGGCAGCACAATTAAAAAAAAAACCTCCAGAACAAAAGGAGTTAACTTGACTACAATACTTCCTGACAGGTGCTACAGCAGTAGCAGGACAGGTCCATTTGCATATTTCTAATCTGACTGGTTGTTCCATGTTTCTAGCTCCACCCACTCTACCTGTGACTGCTTAGAATGAGGTCGTAAAATATGAAAATAAGATAGTGCTCAGTTGGAATTCTTGTTGAAGGGTTTGTGGCTGAGACAGAGACAATAATGTCTACAAAACGTCTTAAAGAGTACATGAATGATCACCATTCACCCAAACTGCAGCGGATTGATGGAGAGGGGAGATGGAAACAAACAGCGAAAAAAGTGAGTCCAAATATTTCTTTTTAATGTTTCCAAAGAGAGGAAAGAGAGAATGTTGCAAGTTGATTAGACACTCAGTGACTAGTAGGGCAGCATCTAATAAACTCAACTGAAGCATCCTAAACATGTTCTCAGCACTTCTTTGCCTTTTATTATTAATATTATTTAGGTCTGTGCATATGGTGAGCCATTCTCTCTACTCCCTTTGGATTCCTACTGTGTGATAAATGCTTCTGTCTGTATTCAAGCTGACTCTGTTGGGCTAACGTCAGACAGAAAACTGACAAGCTTGCCAAAATACCTGCTCCACTGGGGAGAATAGGCAGTGGCAAATAGGAAAGCTTGTCTTATCTTTAGCTAATTAAAAATGTAGTCTCTGTGGCTCTCAAATATTATCTACCTACTGTCGCTCTATTAATTAATCTTTACACTGATTGATTTAGAGGCAGTGCAGCTGAGTTGGAACAGGGTTGGTAGTCAACTTACTGTACAGGAAATCCTCTCCTCCACCTCATTTTGTTGACCTAGAGAATCAATAGTTGCTGTACAACTTCCTTTCTGTGAAGCACATTTTTATTTGAACGGTTTAATAAAAAAGTTAGCTATATAGAAAGACTAACAGCAAGTAAAAGCTGATTGATTTTGTGAAGATCATTGCTGTATGTAGTGTAAGTCAGCTTATCAGGTATCATTCAGCGTGTGTTTGGCATACTTAAAAAAAGGATGGCAAGAAAGCACTTCTCTGAATCTGAACGAATGAACGTTTTGTATTTTGGGTTTTATTTAAAAGTTAAATCCCCAGGAAGTGCTTCCAGTTGGGAAAGCTGCAAAATGATATCATATACACTAAGGAAGGCACATGTAGTTTAAAGTATTGTAACACATCATCATGTTAGAAAAAAAACTGGGAAAAAAACTGAAAGATTGCTTGCCACCTCGGGCTCTGACTTTAAACACAGTTCTCAAGATTTAAGTTCTGCTTATCTTGTCCTGAGCCCTATGATCTATTGAATTTCACAACAAGGAAATGGAAGTATGTACACTGCAGTACATGCAGAGCAGTAACCAACAACATGAGTGTATTACAGAAAATACAGGCAAGCAACATTTCTAAGTGACAAAGAATGCTAGATATTGTACTGACAGAGAACATTTTTCGAATTGCAGATCTTTATCTACAACACACACATGCGCACACATACATACACACACACACACACATACAGACGCACTCTCTCTCTCATCTCAGATGGTATGAGGAATTGCTTTGTTTTACACTACAGCCAATTAGCTCACTGTGTATTTAGAAAATTAACACAAATAAAGCAGCAGGCAAGTCTAAAGTACATAAACAAAAATTAAAGGCAAGGTAATGCAGGTATATGTTTCTCTCCTCTACAAGTTCTGGTAGTTAATTTGATTCCTGTTGTACCTGTTGAAACTGCTATGAGGTTCTCCTAGCTGCTCTATTCACGCACAAGACTTGAAAAGGACAACCCTAACCTGATAAATAAACACACATCTCAGTTGCACTCTGTCCTCACTGATGTTATCATTATAATTAGAAGCAGGTAGTACTTGAAAACGTCATTTGCCAGATGACTTACAGTAACATCTGTGCCACTAGTATTGTTGTTAGCCGTGTTATGTTTGGGATGGGATGGACTGCACAACCAGGTAGTAATTATTGTAGGGCAAGTAAATGCTTCAGATAGTCTGGAGTCATACAGTACATTTGTTTTGAAAGTATGAGTTAAGCTCTCTAACTTGAGGCTGAGGGAATTGCAGAAAGCGGAGGCTTAACCTTTATTGTTGGCATTCATTTTCTAACGTTGGATCTAGTATTATAGTCACATATAGGGTGTGCGTGTGATTGCCTATGTGTGGTAACTTTTCATCTCTCGGTTGCACAAAACAGAAGGAAGAAATCTGTTGTGCTTTAGTGTGTATGCAATGGCTCTACTCCAAGTCTGTGAATCGGGGTATGTAGAGAAGAAACAACAATGCCCCGCCCTGGCTCTTACAAACAGGACCTTCAGAAACTTCAGCCTAGAAGCATTTCTCACTGACTTGCAGAGCATTGACTGGAGTCTGGTTAAAAGCAATGTCAATGCAGATTACTGCCTGACCCACTTTCTAAATGGCTTCTGGATCTGGATCCACCATACCCCTATGGGGAAAAACCAGGGTAGGAAGGGCACACCTCCCCTGGGTCTCTGCCAAACACATCAACTTATTCTGGCAAAGGATACTCCCTCAAGTAAGTCCAAGACCCTGTGCTTGTGCTTACCTACCAACAGAGACCTCTGCAATAGACATAGAGATACTTGTACTACTGCTATTAGAAATGCTAAAGTGGAAAACTTTGCAGAAAAATTCTATACTGCCACTCACAATCCCAGAACCTTCTGGAAGGTTACACAGGACCTTCTGAATCCTCCTTCTCCCACCACATATCCAGCACTCATACTCAGAGTAGGATCCTCTGTTCATTTAGACAGAACAGAAATATCTGAAACACTGAACTCTCACTTTCTGCTCAGATTAATGGCCCTGATAGGAGCTTAAATCCCTCTCCCCTCCCCATCAACTTCCTCTGCATATCACCTCATGCACCCTTAGTGATATCACCCCTCATAGTAGGGGATGAGTTGGGGAGAACTTACTACCCTCAGCCTGTAGAAGAAAAGTGGACTGGATGGTTCAAGTTCTATGTTTCTTAGAAGGGGTGCCCCTGCTATTGGTAGTCAAGTAACACATGTCATTAATTGCTCTGCCAGCAATAGTGTGTTCTTTGCTGTCTGGAATCAGGCCATGGTTCTCATACTCAACAAAGATGGTAATACATTGGTTATGAGTAGCTACTATCCATCTCCAATTTTCCAATTTTGTCCAAAATCTCTGAGCAATTGGTCTACCATAATTTTCTTGACTACAACTCCTGGACTGATTTCCTCACCCTATTCCAGTGTGATTCCAATGTTGGTTACTCAATCAGACAACATCTTAAAGACAACATCCTTTCAAATATGGGCTGGCAGTATAGCCCAGAGGTTAGAGCAACTAGCTGTGAATGAGCTTTGTACATCCAGCAGACCTGGGTTTGATTTCCACAACTTCCAGTTGCATACTGTGTAAACCTGAACAAGTCACTTAACCTTCCAGTGCTCTCGGGTCACCCCTGAAAACTAGCCTTGTGCCTACTGGGTCTTACCCAGTTACCAAAGAATAAAAAATAAAATGAATGTATGTATATATATAGATATATATGTAGGACAGCCAAGTAACAAGCCTAATCTTTGTTAAAGTAGCTAAAGCCTTTAACACAGTGAACCATGCAATACTGTTAAGTAAGCTGGAGGCCTCAGGGATTGCTGGCACACCTGTGTACTGGTATAAATCAGAAATGTCAGGCTATGTTCAGAGTTTCAGGGTAGGTGAATCTATCTGTTCTGTGGACATCGACAAAGGCTCTGTAATTGGCTCCATCCTATTCTTTGTTTTCGTAAATGACTTCTGCACAAGTCAGTATCGGCAGCCTAGATACAGTGGAGCCCATCAGGATGCAACTGATTACTGCAGAATTCTGTAGCAGAGTTATTGCAGGAAGCAAGGCAATTTTAAAGGTAGTTAATCCCTTTTATTATGCAGTGATCTGTGACACAGCGTTGTTTCCTGGCAGGTTTCACTTACTGCACAAAGTCATTCTATTATTTTTCTATTATAGCCCCAGGCTGACATCAGTTCTGACAGGTTGTCCTGTGATTGTGAAGCCATTGAAAAATGATTCCTTGTAAGCTGCCCATGAACTAAAACAGGGCCAGGTGCATGCTTTAAGATTCTAAACTCCCACAGCACACAATGCACTCTCTTGTCATCTGCACTCTTGATGGCAATATCATTGGTACTGAGTGTATCCTATTTTACATATCTAGATATGACACTAAATACAAACTTGAATTTCACTCTCGATGTTGTGCATCCAGCGTCTTCCCTATACCCAAAACTGAACATTCTCCACAGACTGAAGGAATGCCCATCCCAAGGGGAAAGGATGACTGGTCATTGTGAAAGATGTTTTTTCCCACCATTGATTACAGAGATGTAGCCTAAAGGCAGCATTCAGAACCCAACTGGTCACGTTTTACAACTCCCTCTGCCATTTCATCCTCCACTGTTCTCCCAACACCCTCCAGTGCACCATGTGTGGCCAGCTGGGCTTGGCCTCCCTGGTGCATAGGTGTTTCTGCCAAAGCTTCCTCCTTGGGAACAAATTCTGGCTTGGAAGTGTTTCAGTGATCTGATTTCCCCCCACTACCATCCCTGGCTATTGGCTTAGGTCACAGCTAGAAAGGCAACCAAACAACCATTGCTTTTTTTAATACAGCTATTTTTCCCCCTCGTTTCCTCCTGCCAACTGGTGATGGGGACACATAGGTATTTTTTTTACAGGGTTTCTCCCCCTGCCCCCCCCGGGCCCTGGCACATGGACATGCGAGCATGTGGAGACATGCACACACCCTGTGGCACCAGCTCGGCCCCTTCCACCTCCCGTAACTGTTTGCCACCCCCCTTCCCACCTGCACTACCCACCAGACCTCCACCTGGTGAGAGCATAACTACAGGGGGCACCAACCCACCCTCACCACCCTCGGGAGAGGAGAGGAGAACTGCCCATCGGCATGCTCAATCCTGCTCAACCCTCCTCCCCCAACGCCAGCACCCTGATGGCCCAAGGTCATTCCCGAACTTGGGTTACCGGTGTAGCATGAGGTAAGGCATCCAGTGCCTCAACCCTCTGTGCCACTGGGCCAAAAAACAACCATTTCTTATATAGGCTGCATCACATCTGGAACAATTGCACCCCCCCCTTACCTCACCAACCTCTGTAGTCTTGAAACAGCCAAATCCAGGGCTGGCCCATCAGTGCAATGGAGTGGCAGTGTTACTGCCTGAAATGCTGGCTTCAGGTTGGGAAATAATACTGTCATTGTGGGGGCTTGGCAGGGGTAGAAGGTGCAGCATCTCACAGGATGCTCTTCTCCTCTGCACTAATAGTTGGCCGCTCCCTGCCTACAAGCACCACCTGGAGGTGCCAGTAGGTGCAGGTAAGTTGGGGATGACAGTGGAAAGGGAGAAGCGGTGGTTCTGAAATACACATTCCTGTCATATGGAACATCCTGTGTTGACAGCCAGGTATATTGGGGAGTGACAGCACAGAAAATTCCCAGCCCCAGCAAGATAATGCCAATATAATTGAGCCTCTTGTCTCGTGCCCAACAAGAGAAGCACCATACAACCAAATCCAGAGAAGACGGAGGGGGAGTTGCCTCCCTTAAGACTCTACAGTGGGATGGGTTTCCCATGGACAGGTAAGGGGATTCCTTTGAGTCTGGATTTGCAATGGGGCCGAACATTAGTGGAGCAGATAGGGACTGAGACTGGACAGGAGCAGGAAAAAGAATACATAAAAAAAAGAAATCATCAAATCCAGACTGAGGGAACGCATTCCCCTCCAACTCCAGTCAGAGGTGACACATTCATGCCTCACGTCATGGGCATATACCTATGACTGATCCTCTGCTGATGCCATGGAATTAGTTATCTATTAGTTCTAAGTCCTCCCTGACTGGACTGGACACCCTCTTCAATTTGTTCTGCCACTTTGTCCTCGATGCCCCTTCCCGCACCCATCACTGCGATCTTTATCATGCCCTATCTTCCCCCTCTTACAAATAGGCAACTCCCACTTTACTAAATTCACCTCCAAGCACTGGTTGGGTGAGCTCTCTTCCTACCTCACCTCCTCCTTTATAACACCCTCCCCCACACCCCTCAGATCCACCCAAAATCGGCCAATCCGGTTTACTCTCACCACCTCCCAAAAATTTGGAATTCCCTCCCCCCTCAAATCCGGCACGCATCCTCTGCCAACTCCATCAGCTCTGCCCTCAATAATTACCTCGCACCAAGCTGCTCCTGCTGTGTCCCTCCCTAATTTCCTCCTCACCTACCCTCACCTTCATTTTACCCTGGGCACACCCACCCCCAAATCTCTAGCCCTCCTCCCCTTCCCCCTAATTGCTCCCCCTTACTGGCCTCCCTTGATCTCTCACAGAATGTAAAGGATCCCGAATGCTCTCCATGGATTCCTCTCCTACCCCTCAAGGGGCTTGCATCTCTCATCTGTTCCTTCCCCCACCATCTTAAAGGGGTCTCTCTGGGACACTGCCTTATCCCCTTCTCTCTGGTCCCCCAGTCCCCTTGCAGGGTTCCTTGCATCCTGAAGGGTTCTCCAGGGATACAACTTTTCACCCTTCCCCCACCTCACCCCTCCCTCCCTCCGTCCCCTTTCCCCCTTCTCTTTCACATAAGCACTTGTTTACTTATTAACCTGGCACTTATTATTATCCACTCTTTCTACATATTATGCGGAGCACTGTTGTAACACTGTAACACCTTCCTTAGAACTGTATGTTAATGTTGACCTTGTAACTGATGTTTAATGTCTCATTCCAGTTGTACCCCTTCCCCTAGGTCACATCAGGAGACGAGCGACTAGTTGCTCAGTGTGCTTTCCTGGTGAAACATTTCAATAAATAAATAGTTGTACTACTTGTCTTGCCTTGTGAACTGTGTTATTAGACTTTGATAAGATTTTGTTCATTTGTTTGCTTCAGTATCATCTCCACATCTCCTCTCTCCCCAGCTGAAGCCCTTTGACCAGGGCTCACAGCTCGGCCAGCCCTCAGGACTCGGCCCCTCGGACAGACGGCATCCCTGGAGCCACCACCCGAGACCGCAAGCCCAGCCACAGACCACTGAAGCTGAAGCCGCCCTTTGACCAGGGCTCACAGCTCAGCTGGCCGACAGGACTCGCCCCCCTCGGATGGATGGCATCCCTGGAGCTGCCACCAGAAACCGCAAGCCCGGCCACAGACCACTGAAGGTACTGCTGCTGTCTTCACCAATCGGAAAGCATGCGCTTTCTCCGGTTACACTCCGATCGGTCCCTTTTACACTCTCTGCCTGCTTGCTGCCTGGCACTGTTTTTAACTGATGCTCTTTAATATTGAAAACCTGTCTAAAAGAGCTGTAATTGCCCTGAAATTTAGAGAAACTGTCTAAACTGTTGTAATTAAGGGACCTGTTTAACGTTTTGAGTGATTCCAGCCCTTTCCTGAATATTTCACGCTTGCTCTGCCCCTTTGGTGCCTAAATCCTTTGTCTTGCACATTCTCCCCTGCTGTGTCTGTTTGCTGCTCTGCTCAAACACAGCTCTTAAATCCAACCTTCTTTCTCTCTCCCCAGCTGAAGCCACCCTTTGACCAGCGTTCACAGCTCGGCCGGCCCTCAGGACTCGGCCCCCCCGGAAGGACGGCATCCCTGGAGCCGCTGCCCGAGACCACAAGCCCTGTCACAGACCGCTGAAGGTGCTGCTGTTACCCCGCCGGTGCTGTGAGCCGGCTCCACACCCGCCCGCTCTATCTCAACTTTTTGCTTTTTAGCTAAACCGTGTCACAGGTTTGATGCATTTCACTAACAGCCTACTTTCCCATTGGCTCCTTATATTCACTCACCACTAGAGGGTCCCTGAAAAGCAAGATCTAAGGCTACCATTCACTCTGCTCTCCCTGCATTGCTACCTAATTTTATCTCTTTGCCATTATGCCGCCCACTAACAGGTACCTGTTATATGCACATCTCCTTGTCCTAGTGATATTTATTAGTAACCCTCCTGGTTCATCAGACCCGCCTGTATCCCCGGCTATATTCCCTGTGTCCCAACTTGATACCACCACCATTAGCTATGCTGGCACACTCCCTTACATCCTGACCATGGACCACTCAAACTACCCACATTATCTGTCAAAACCGTGTGCCTGTCTGACAGACCTGCATGATCTAGTGGTTGCTTGAAATCTCCTCATCAGCCCCCCAATGTGTACACCTGCCTGGACGATTCACTAGGTACTACTCTGTAAACCATAAATACCGTAAAGCTAGATTTCTCGCTTTATTGCTCCTCCTACTGCTTGCTGGTGATGTCCACCCTAACCCTGGTCCACCCTCCACAAACTCCCCTACCACCCAGACCACCCCCTTTAATCCCACAACCCTTTCAAGTGGCCCAAAAATTATCCACCTAAATGCCCGCAGCCTAACCTGCAAACTTCCTATACTGCAATTAATGGTCTTGGACTATAAACCTGATGTAATCATTATTTCAGAAACATAGCTCTCTGAGCATATCTCGGACTAAGAAATTTCAATCCCTGGGTTCATTATAACTAGGATGGATAGACTCGGACGAGGAGGCAGAGTGGCCATCTATGTCTCTACCTTTCTCCAACATTCAATTGTGCTGAAAGTCACCTCTCCTTCCTCTCATGAGGCTATCCTTCTCAACATGACGGTAACTTACTCCACTCCACTTTTTATTGCAGGGGTTTATTGTCATCCTGGACAACCCCCGTCCCAAGTCACAGAGCTACTAAAGCAACTGACGGCCCTTGCCCACTTAGGTGAGCTGTTCATTCTGGGTGATCCTAACATCAACTGG
Source organism: Neoceratodus forsteri (assembly GCA_016271365.2). NCBI lineage: Eukaryota > Metazoa > Chordata > Ceratodontiformes > Ceratodontidae > Neoceratodus > Neoceratodus forsteri. Next base: position 472,607,625 of record CM028132.1, read on the forward strand.
CTCTCAAATAAACTAACCACAACTCGCTCCTACATCGAATCACTAAATCTAACACAGCTAATACAGGAACCTACTTGACTAAATAACAAAACTAATAACCACTCCCTTCTTGACCTTGTCCTCACGACACATCTCCACAGGGTCAAAGCCACCGGCCTTCTGCCTGATGCACTAAGTGACCACCATCCTGTTTACATGGTGCACAAAATACACAGGCAAAAAATACCACACAAAATCCTCCTAACCCGTGCCTACCCCTCTCTTGACACATGAACTCTTCATAGTGACCTCACCAACTGTGACTGGTCCCCACTTGCAGCTTGCTCCTCAATTGATGCTGCTCTCCAGATGTTCAGCGACAAATCTCTTCAAGTTTGGAATCTATATGCCCCCTGCTTAAAACCAGAGTCCATGGAAACCACCTACCCTGGGTATCACCTGAGCTCCTATCCTGTTAAAGAGCCCGTGACACTGCATGGTGTAAACACAAGGCAACCAACTGTCCCAGGAACCTTCAATGTTACAGGGAGCTACAAAATAAGTGCACCAAAGCTATTCATCTGGCCAAAGCAGAACACTACCAGGCTACCTTAAAAGCAAACACAAACAATCCTTCTAAGTTTTGGAAAGTTGTTCAGTCCCTCTTTTCCCCTTCTACCAAACCCCCCATTCCTGCCCTTAAGCTAAATCACTCAGTCAGCTCGGAACCCATGGAAGTCGCTGAATGCTTTAACACCAATTTTACATCCTGTGCCTCTGTGCTCCAAGCTGCCCCTCCACTGCCTCTACAGATTTCCGGCGTTCCCCCCTCCTCGGTGGCCACCTGTCCACTTGCTCCCTCCCCCCTCTCCCTGCAGCCCCTCCCGCATCTACCCCCTTTTTCTTCACACACATCTCCCCTCTACTGCCTGAAAAGCCCTCTTGTCCATCGACCCTGCCAAAGGCTCCTCGCCGGATGGCCTTGATCCCAAGCTCCTCTCTCTGTCTGCTCCTGCTATTGCCTACCCTCTCTCCCTCTTACTAAACCTCTCCTTGCCTCGTCCTCTGTCCCAGAAGCTTGGAAACACACCACAGTTCTACCTCTCCCTAAGGGAGGTGATCCCTCCTCCCCTAGCAACTACCACCCTATCTCTCTCCTTCCCACCCTGGCTAAACTCCAGGAACACATAGTACTTGAACAACTCTCCTCCTATTTTACTGACTCCACCTTTCTCACTCCTTTCCAATCAGGTTTTAGAAAGCACCACTCCACCACCACATCCTTGCTACGGCTGACAGACACTATCTCTACAAGCATGGACAATGGCCTCATGACCTCTGCTATTTTTATACACCTAGCAAAGGCCTTTCATACGGTCTCACACCCTTTACTCCTGTCCTGTCTCAGATCAGCTGGTCTCTCCCCAAAAGCCACAGGCTAATTTAAGTCTTATCTGTCAGGTAGATCCCAATCTGTCCATATGGCTGATGCCATCTCCCCCCACTTCCCATTACTCCGGGAGTCCCTCAGGGCTCTGTACTCGGGCCCCTCCTTTTTTCAATCTTCCTTAATGATCTCCCTCTGGCACAACAACGAACGTACACATGTATGCAGATGACACAGTACTGTATACAACAGGCAGCTCAGTCCCTGATGTCACCTCCAGGTTCCAAATGGATTTCAACAATATACAATACTGGTTTAAAAAGCACCACCTCGTCCTTAATTCAAAGAAAACAGTCTCTATGACTTTCGGAACTCAGCAGAGGCTAGTCAGTCTCTCCTCCTTACCCACGTTCTGCACCTTAGATGGGACTGTACTAGAGGACATCTCTTCCTTCCGATACCTCGGAGTTTGGCTGGACAGAAATCTAAATTTCTCAGTACACATCGATGCCATTCAGAAGAAACTCCGGCCTAAGCTAGGGGCCCTATACGAAACAGTAAATGTATCCCCCTTCCAGCAAGACGTGAATTGGTACATAAAATGATTATGCCAATTTTTGGCTTCTGTGACTTAATATGTGGAGCTGCCAACCAATCCTCCTTATCAAGGCTGGACCCTCTTTTTAACTCCTTCTGTCGGTTTGCCTTAGGTGCCCCTGCCCTGACCCACCACTGCACACTCTACCGCTCTCTGAACTTTCCCTCCCTTGCAGACAGAAGAACCATGTATGCGGCAAAATTCACCTCAAAATTCTGGCTAGGAACGCTCCCTGCCTACCTCTCTACCTCCCTAGCTGCTCTACTCCCCTCCAAATATATCCTCAGATCTGATGACACACAGTTCCTGAATATACCCTATAGAAGCACTACAACAGGCCAAATGGCTTTCTCACATCGACTACCTAAACTTTGGAATCAACTACCATCCCAAATCCAACACTCGTCCTCAGTCAATTCTCTCTCCACATCCTTAACAAACTATCTAGTGATAAACTGCAATTGTACCTAGCCCCGCTGGACTGGTCTCTGCTGAGGGTCTATTTCTCCCCCACCATCCAGTAGAACCAACTAATTGTCTCCACTTTCCTATAACCTCCTGCATCCTAACGTGTTACCCCTTCTGCTCCACCCCTCTTGCTGATTGCAAATATTCCACAGCTTGTGACCATGTTTTTAATTGACTATGTACAGAGAAGTTAACTCCTGCTGATTTGTAAATATTCCACAGTTCGTGATCCTATTTTAATTGACTATGTACAGTGAATGCTATTTTTTTCCTGTGTGTTGTATACTGATGTACTATATAAATACTCCCCTTCCCCCAGGACGTATCATGAGACGAGCATCTTGTTGCTCAGTGTAATTCTCCTGGTGAAACTTTTCAATAAATAAATAAATAAAAATAATAACACATGGACAGTCATGCACACCAAGGCTACATTCCCATTGAAGCATTCTGATGATATCATCAGTGTGAAACTGGAAATCTTTGAGGGGGGGGACTCTCAAATCTAGATTTCAAGGTAATGTAACTGTCATTTCTAGGTGGCAGAACTCTCCTGTAGTAGTCAGGGGAGAAACATGACAGAGGTGGTGGAATTTGCCTACAATTTTTTAAGAGGTAGTGGAACGAGTTACTGTGGGTTCCTGTCCAGTTTAACCCCAGGATATCACAAGGGCCTCAAGAGCGAAGCTTGAGATGTTTCAGATTTCATTTTAGCCCCAAAAATAAAACACAGTCAAGGTGTGTAGGGTTGCCTGTGTATAATTTTGTATAGTGCTGTATACGATTTTAAACATAAATTTAAAAGGTGCTGTTGTCTTTTGCCATACAGACTTTTGGTTTGATATTCTTATTACTTTTTAAAAAAACTAAAAAACAGAATTTCACCCCCATGTAGCTACTGAATACCCTCCCAAGGCCACTTACACAAGTATTTTGGAAGTATATAACTGTAAAATGTAACTACTTTATAGAATGAAGGTGTTTCGTTGCTTTGAGTGCCAGCTGCTGATCACATTCTAACCACTTCCATTAAATCAAGGTATATGTGGCCTCAGGTGGATTTCAGCAGCTGGGTGAGGGGTGGGTTTCTGGTTTTTAAAATGAGGATAAATCAGAAGATTTTGTGTTCAGGAAGGAGATGGTTTTATGTGTGTGTGTGTGCGGGGTGAAAGGGAAAACAGGCAGGGGGAACGAGTTGTGGTTGCCTTGTGTTTTTTTACACTCCAGCTCTGATTGCTTACAAGTCTCAATTCAGTTTGATAAACAAAAGATCTGTAATGATGTATAATGGTGGGGCCCAAGCAGCCTTTTGAAGATGCATTTTCTGTATAATTGAACAGTGGTATCAACGTTAATGGTCCCTCAGCCAATTGGTAGTAATGGCTTTATGGGAACAACATACACTACTGGGGGAATCCATTTTTTGGCATCTTTGTGGTCCACTAAGGTAGTAACAAATGAACCACTGAAACATGCAGTATGACAGCAGAAGGAGACCAAAGGACCCGTCAAGTCTGCTGCTACTATACTACATCATCACAATGACCTAACTACCCTTGTGGGCTATATCCTTCCCTCCCCCCACCCACTACCACATCCCTAAAACCCTTGCTGTCCCCTCTAGGGACTATGAGTCTTCTTGCCCTGTCCCAACCATGTTTAAACCCATTAAGGTTAGCTTCCCCTATCACTGTACTGGCAAGTCTGTTCCGGGGTTCCACCACCCTCTCAGAGAAATAGAACTTCCTCAGTTTTCTCCTGAATGTTTCCCCCACCAGCCTCCAGTCATGCCTTCTAGTGACTACATCCCTATTTCGTACAAATAGGGCCTCACTGTTTACCTTATTTATACCCCTGTACCAGCTCTAGTCTGTCCGTGTCCTTCCTCCAGTGAGGGCTCCAAAACTGGGTACAGTACTCCAGATGAGGTCTTACCCAGAATCTATACAGTGGCAGAATCACCTCGCTTCTCTACTGTTAAAACCCCTCCCTATACAATCCAGCATCCTGGATGTTTTGCTGTAGGCTTTGTTGCATTGACTTGTTTGCTTGAAGGAGTCATCAGTTCTGACCCCCAGATCCCTCTCCTCTTGGGTGTGCAACTATATCTTGTTATTAACAATGAATAAATTATACTATACTTCATAGTGTGTTGCGTAGGTTAGTCATGTGGATCATATCAGCTTGGATGAATACCTCATTACTCACATGGTGTTAGTATTCTGTTTAAGGTGACCTTCACCTTTTCATTGCTCATTAGTGTAACTATGGAGTTATGAATAGTAAATGCTATGAGAATGGTTTTATTGTATGACAGTGCATAAATGTGAATGCCAAATACTGGGGGTGGGAGTAACAATTTATTTTTACCCTGGATAGCCCAGTCCAGATGCAGTTTTACAGTTTTATTTCCTTTCACTTTTTTACTTGTTTCCTTACTTATGTATTGATTGATTTATGAGACACCAAGCCCTCAGAGCTCTCCGATTCCAGTTTCAAACCAGATAAATAACATAATATTTAATTTAGCAATGATAATGAACCTCAAAACACTCTGTACAACTATATAAATATCAGTCAGAATACATGGTATAATTTTCCTAAAGGCATTCATAAGCACATAGTTTGTTAAAACAAGTTTAAATATATCCACATGTAGTGACAAGGCCTTTATAGTTGGGTGGATCCAACTTAAAACATATATTTTCAACTCTGGCTTTAACTGAAAACTCCCTAGTCACTTTGTGATGTTTGTTAACAATACCCAGAGTGCATCTTGTAATATCATCATGACAGAAACTACTCAAGTATTGTACTGTATGAAAAGTAAATATACCGGGTATTTGAGCTGACAGCTTGTGTACCCAGAGAGTCACTGAGCTGCAGCAACTCCTTTTCTAGGGTTCCTGCTTCAGCCCATTTTTACAGCTGGCTATACAGAAGCACAGGGAGGTCAAGTAACTTGTTCATGTCCATGTCCACCCAGTGAGATGGTATCCATGGTGGGATTCAAACCTGCGACCCTTGGGTCTGTAGTTCCCTACTCTAACCACTGGATCACACTGCCTTAAATTAGGAAAGGCAAGGCAACATATTTGTAAGGTTCCCAGTCAAAAGAGCTCTGGGCACCACATAGCAAATTAGAAATTACATAACAATTATCAAACAATCAGGAATGATAACCGTAGAAACATAAATTATGAATGATTACTATTTAAAACAGTTTAAGTTGGAGCCAAAGGTTAAGCTAAATAAAAGTTTTTAATAAAACTTAAAAAAAAAAAACATTCACTGATAGGGATCCCCTGATGTCTTGCAGAAGAGAGTTCCATAATAATGGGGCAGCAACCCCAAAGGCCCGACCTCCCAATGATTAAAGCCAGGAACAAGGAAGTCTGAGGAGACCCACATCACATGAATGACAGGAGCAGACAAGAGTGTATTGGATGGGGGGTCTTTTAGGTAACCAGGGCCCTAACTGTGCGGGTCTTTGCAAGTTAACAGACATACAATATCTTAATGTTTTTATGCCACCAAATTGGTAGCCAGTGCAGTATTAGCAGTACCGGTGTCATATGCTCAAACCGTGAGGTACCAGCAATCAGAGGGGCTGTAGCTTGCTGCGTTAGCTGCAAATGGTGTACCAATCCCCCAGACAGCCCAAGGTAAAGAGCACTGCAGTAATCCAATCTTGAACCAGTATCATCAGATTGGTTGGCAGTAAACTGGCTTTCATCTGGGCAATATTACTCAGAAGAAGAAAGCCATTGTGGAACACCAGCAATATTAGATAGTCCAATGTCAGCCTGCAGTCCAAAATGATGCCCAGAAGTTTCACCCTATCCACAGCTCACTGTATAGTGCCATTTAGAGCTGGTGAAAAAGGCAATATCACTATTTAATGGCGATCACATTGACCTGGTTTCACCAGTACCAGAACCACTATTTTTAATGGGTTTAGACTAAGCCAGCTGGAGATCACCCTGTCTTGCATTTCAACTAGGCACTCGTCCAACACTGACGCAGTATCTACATTAACAGGTACACAAGACTGGTACCGCTAGGTAGCATCTGCTTAAAAATGAAACCCCTAACCATACCTTCTAATGATCTCCCCAAATCGCAACATGAACACGGGGAACAACATGGGGCCAGGATCAAAATCTGATGTGCTCCACAGCAGAAGTGCAGTATCCTCTGAGATGTTACCTCCTAACATCACCTGCTACATGCTACCCGATGAGTAAAACTCATACCATCGCAGCACTGTTTCTGTGAGTCCTGCATACAGTAGTTCCTCAATCAAACTAAAATCACCCCATGGCTCACTTTTTAAATGCCTTCCCTAAAATGTGAGTTTAAAACCAGCCTGTAATTTGCTGGAACATCAGTAATTAGTTTAATATTAAGATGCTAATTAGTACAGGGTAAAGAATTATGTAGCCATTCTAAACTGAAACTTTCATTCATTTAGCCAAAGAAGCTGCTAAGAAACCTGTACTGGGTTAATTGAGGCATATTTTCATCAGTATCTGACCAGACCAATGCCCAACACTCAACAATTAACTGATTGTTCATTCATTGTCACAGATCACACCGCTGCATCTCACAGATGAATACACCGTTACATATCTATCTATCTTAATCACCTTCCTCGAGAGGCAGGGTTTAGGTCTGTACACTGACACAGACAATGTGCAGTTTTGTATGGCAAGCCGTTAGGGACATAATTCAGAATCTCTAGCTGTATAGTAAAACACACACTATATGGTGAAATACATACATCATATAGTGAAATACATACACAATGTAGTGAACCACACACGGTATCTACTGAAATATATACATCGTATAGTGAAATACATATACTGTATACTGAAATACATATATTATATAGTGAAACACATACACTATATAGTGAAATGCTTACATTGCATAGTGAAATACATACACTATCTACTGAAATCCACATACTGAGAACTGAAAATCCACTTACACTATATACTGAAACAAATGTACTATGTACTGAAACATATAGACTACCTACTGAGATACATACACTGCAGACTGAAACATCCACATAAACTATCTACTGAAACAAATACTCTATACATTGTAACACATAACTATATATTGAGAAAAAACTGCAAACACTATATACTGAAACAAATACACTATATATTAAAATGCATACACTACACACTGAAAAGCATATACACTATATATTGAAACAAATACACTATATATTGAAACATCTACACTTTATATTGAAATACATACACTATCTATTGAAATAAATACACTATGCACTGAAAAATCTGCATACACTATATATTGGAACAAATACACTGTATATTGAAATACATACACTATCTATTGAAATGCATATACTACACACTGAAAAAAGCACATACACTATATACTGAAACAAATACACTATATATTGAAACACATACACTATATATTGAAATACATACACTATCTGTTGAAATAAATACACTTTGCACTGAAAAATCTGCATACACTATATACTGAAACAAATACACCACATGGCGAAACACATACGTAAGCATTAATCACGGCGGAGGAGGCTCTACGAGGATTAATGCCGCTGAAGGCGTTGTTGCCGCGGCCGGCCGGTTCAACACCGGCGGGATTAATCCTGATGCTCACCGATGATGTCTTTCTTTCTTCCTGAGACAAGCGTGATGTATAGTAGGGCAAGCAGAGTACAGAGTCATTAAGAAAAAGGTGCGGAGACTGACTCTCCTGTGTCTGCCTCTGTGTGTCCTGAGTAACTGTGCCCCGTCCAAACGCCCCAGCCACTCCGCCTGCCTGAAGTCTCTATACCCCGTTTGCAGGGATACCCACCGCCCACCCACAGCGCTACTTGGCGCTCTCTGGCTGCCGTGGCCACTACAGGAGCAACACGGCATTATGAGACATAATGCCGTGTTGGGCTCGTGAAAGCGCTTCCCATGACAGCAACACGGCATTATCGGCTCACAATGCCGTGTTGCTCCTGCACCACGTGACGGCGTTGCGCCTATCGTGGGGCGCCCTCGTAGACCTTTCAATAATGCCGTGTTACAATATGTATTGAAACACATACACTGTAGACTGAAAAATTCACATACTCTATATACTGAAACAAATAAACTATATACTGAAATGGACTATGTTCTGAAACTACCCATCCCACTGCCCCTCCCCCATGAATGTCCTAGAGTTGAACTCATTGCCTACTGCATTCAGTTAGCTGCTAGCTTGATGAGAGGAGCTCTGAAACTGCAGAGCTGAGGTAAACAAAACAGGGCTATCTCTTATTCTACTTCTTTATAGGGGTTTTCCTTCTGTTTTGCTTGCACACCTTTAGTCAAATTTGAGACCATTGTGATGTAACAAGAAACTTTTAAAACTAATTTAAATGCTGTAGTTTATTCTTTTAAATAAGTGCTGCCTTCATTTACTGTCAGACAACACATTTGTATAGGAAGCTAATACAGGATATTCCTAACATACCTGTATACATAGGGAGCTGCATGAATTTTTCCAAGTTAAAGTGTTGATTTGTTTTATGTGTAATTAATTACTGTGTAAGTCCAGCAACTTATCTGAGTTGAATGCTTGGGAAGCACTTCAGGAGCTGTGGACGTGTAAGCCAAAATCATTGCTAGTTTGTACTCTATGGACTATGTTTTGATTAAGTTTTATTTTTAATGTTTTGTTTAATAAACGTTTCTTGGTTAAACAAAAAATATATATTTTGCTGCAATCCCTCAGTATTCAATTTTCATCAGAGTTTAGCTGGCATATGCATATAATTTGCATTGTTTTACTGAATAACTTTACTGTGAATCCTCACTGAGGCATGCACAGTCTCTTTTGGGGTTTGAGCTTTTCAAACTGTGTTGTATTTCTTTTTTTTCCCTATAGAGATTTTTATCTCCCTAGTCACCCTGCTACCCCTTGCCCACTGACATCCAGCCCAATCACTTACCATCCACAGGACATATTTGCTCTGAGATCCCCCACTCACATCCCTGTGTGGCCATTGACAAGGAGACACATATTCTGATATAGGCAGAGCCTGGTTAGCAGTGCAAAATCTCAGCAGGTTGTTGATCATTTTCCCATAAGGGGGTTTCTACCTTTGGTTTCATCCCCTGGGCAGCCAAGCATGGAATTATACAATTGCGTATAAAGACACATGCTTGCTTTGTGCCTGCCTGAGCCCTGCCCCTTATGCAACTCCACTGCCTTGCCAACCCTCCTCAGCTAGGTGGATGTTGAAGAGCGGGGTGGTCAGACTTCCCATCACTGAGAGGAGAGCATTCCCCGAGATGCTCAAGCATATCTCCCCCTCCCCCCAGCTAACCCCTGTGCAACTCAATTTCACCCCCAAAACTGGGCCACTGGCATGGGAGGCAGTGCAATCACTACCAAGCTGCTAGGCCAGCCCACCAGACTGTGTTTTTATAAGTAAATAAAGACAGCATATAAGTAAAAGAAGAAAACAAACTGTATTTTAACTAGTCTGTTATAAACATTTTAAGTCACATCACAATGTTTTGAAATTGGATAAAGGTTTTGCAAGCAAAATACGATAAAACAATACATAAAGAGATTGATAAGATAAACCTTTTATGTTTACCTTCTGCATCTTAGGAGGCATCGGCCAGGATTTTTAGTCAATTGGGGCCCCATTTTCAGACGGTTAACGTGTAGCGCTAAACATTACACTGTGGGAACAGTATGGTTGGATCGGTGTTGTATTCAGCATCACTTGATGCTACCCTGATCATGTGCATATATACTACTACAGCCCCATGTAAATGAGTAATCCTCTCCTGCATACCGAGCACAGTGCTGTATAAAAGGTTTCCTTAGTGACCATAAGTACCTCCCTCTACATTTTACACTCAGCCTCTAGGCTAGTACCTAGATGCTTGATTTTGCACTTTTGGCTTTGAACCCGAACTGCCATGTCCCATAGCACACCTTAGTTTTCTAATGTCCCCACTCATTCTCTCCATCCGCACCTATCAACGCTATTACAGATTGTGGTGTCTTCTACAAAAAGGCATATCTCCCCTTCCAGTTCTTCTGTTATGCCACTTATAAAGACACTGAAGAGGATGTGTCCCATTACTGAACCCTCCGGCACCTACTGGTCACTCTCCTCCTCACTGGAGGAGTGCCATTTACCACCACCTTCTGTGGCTGTGCGCTATCTCCAGGTGCAGCACTTGGAGTGCACAACACTAATCTGAAAATGGGGCCCCATACCACTGTAACAGGACTAGCACTGCATTGTGATAAGCATGGCTGATACTATTTTATAAAGCATTCTTCTGTGCAGTGCTAACCTGTTAATGTGGCACTATTTTTTTTTTTTTTTGCATAGGATTACCAATTGCAACCACATGCTCATACAGCTGGGGGTTACTCTAAAGCATATAAGGTGTACAGGTATACTAAATGCTTTCCTGAAGTGTTAACACACTGCATGGTTAGTGCTAGTTAATGATTCTGGAAATCGTGTTTTAACTGCACACACGGCTGCCATCAACCCCACACACATACACACACACAGTCAGTTCTGGACACAATAAAACAAGCATTTGTCAATGCTGAATATCGATTACGTTGGTCCATTAAAGCTTGCTCACTGGCCCTCTGTCACTCATTGTTCTGTTTCTCCTGGTGCTGCAGGCTGCTGTTTTGTACTAGGCTCCTTCTCGTTGAACCCATTTCTGTCCACAAAAGAAATCTGCAGGTGGCCTGACAGAGCTCCGCTGAGATGGGTCACTCCCCTCTGACTCCCTCATTCTGTTTCTCCTTGCGCTGCAGGCTGGCCTTTTCTACTGGGCTCCTGTGTATATTGCTGCCTTTTTCTGCCCACAAAGAAATCTGCAGCAGTCCCGACACAGCTCCATTCAGCTTGCTCTCATTCACCTTCTCTCACTCGCTCATTCCGTTTCTGCCAGTGCTGCAGGTGCCCTTTTGTACTAGGCTCCTGCCTGTTGCCCATTTTCATACCCACAAAAAATATGTACATGCAGTCACGATAGAGATCCTTTGGAAGCACTCACTCCTCTCTCACCCGCTCATTCTGGTTTTCCCACCACTGCAGGCTGCCCTTTTTATACTGGGCCCTAGCGCACATTGCTGTCTTTTTCTGCCCCAAACAAATCTGCAGCAGTCCCAACAAGCTCCGTTGTGCTCACTCACTCCCTCTCCCTCACTCACTCTCATTCTGTCTCCTGCGCTGCAGGCTGCCTTTGTACTGGGCTCCTGCCTGCGTGGCGGCTTATTCTGGAAAGAAATCTGAAACGGTCCCGACACAGCTCCATTGAGCTCGCTCACTCCCCTCTCTCGCTCACTCATTTCCATTTCTCCGGTGCTGCAAGCTGGCCTTTTGCACTGGGCCCCTGCCTGCGTTGCCACATTTTCTGCCCACAAAGAAATCCACAGCAGTCACAATACAGATCTGTGAGCTCACTCACTACGCTCTGTCCACTCACTCATTCTGTTTCTCTTGGTACTGCAGGCTGCGCTTGTGTACGAGGCTCCTAGCTGCGTTGGCACCTTTGTCTGTCCACAAAGAAATCCGCAACTGTCCTGACATAGCTCCGTTGAGGTCGCTCAATCTCCCTCTGTCACGCACTCATTCTGTTTGTCTTGGCGCTGCAAGCAGCCCTTTTGTACGGTGCTCCTGCCTGCACTGGTGCCTTTTTCTGCCCACAAAGAAATCCACAGCAGTCCTGCTTGAGCTCTGTTGAGTTCACTCAGTCCCCGTCTCACTCACTCATACTGTTTCTCCCACGCTGCAGGCTGGCCTTTTCTACTGGGCCCCTGCCTGCTTTGACACGTTTTCTGCCCACAAAGATCCGCAGCAGTCCTGACAACGCTCCTGAGAGTTCACTCCTCCACCCTCCCTCACTCTCCCCTCTCATTCTGTTTCTCCCAGTGCTGCAGGCTGCCCTTTTGTACTGGGCTCTTGTGCTGGGGCCTTTTTCTGCCCACAAACAAATCTGCAACAGTCTCGAGCAGAGCTCAGTTTAGCTCAGTCACTCTCCACTCACATTTGGATCTTAATCTGTCCCAAACAGTGATTTCCCAGAACCCGTGCTATTCTCGGCGGGAGTGCAAAACATATTTAGACCAGATGTGAAAATGACAGCTGTACTCTTCATAAGGGTGAAAAAAGTGCCACTGTTGAAAATGTGCTGTGAAAATATTACAAATGTGCGAGAAGTTACAAGGGGTGCGTAGAAACGAATTCAACGCATGCATATACAAGGTCATGTTATGGAGTTTCGTCATCAAATTTTTCAACACAAGGCTTTGGGACCTCTGCTCATGAACAGTGCCACTGTCATTTCTTAATCTGTCCCTAACACTGATTTACCACAGCGGCCACGCATTATTGTGTGCGTTAACTGTGAAACCACATTTCAGTCAGGATGCGAAAAATGACAGCTGTACTGCCCATAAGGAGGTGTGAAAAAATGCCGCAATGAAAATCTGGCAGACAATATTACAAATCTGTGAAGTTACAAGGGTGTGTGGAGAAATTGACCCAGCACTTACTTGTAATGATCATTGCTGAGCTATCATCACCAAATTTTCAACATAGGCATTTTAGGACCTCTGCTCATGAACAGTATCACTGTCATTTTCTTAAACTGTCCCGGACAGTGATTTCCCACAGCGACTGCTCTATTCTGCGCAGAAGTGAAAACACATTTCAGCCAGGATGGGAAAAATGATGGATGTACTGTTCATAAGTAGGTGTGGGAAAATGGCAATGTTGAAAATCTGGAGTGAAAATATAAATTCACGAAGTTACGAGCGTGTGTGCAAACTGTGCAACACACGCTCGTAACACAGTCATTTTATGGAGTATTATTAGCAGATTTTCAACACAACCATTTCAGGGCCTCTACTCATGAAAAATGTCACTGTCATTTTCTTAATCTGTCCCAAACACTGATTTCCCACAGCAACTGCTCTATTCTGCACCAGAAGTACGAAAACACATTTCCGCCAGGATGTGAACAATGACAGCTGTACTGTTCACAAGGAGGTGTGAAAAATGGCAATGTTGAAAATCTGGCATGAAAATATTGCAAATTCATGAAGTTAGGAGCGTGGGTAGCAACTGCGCAGCGGACGCTTGTAAAACAGTAATTTTTTGCATTTTTCCACCAAATTTGCAACATAGGCTTTTTGAGACCTACCTCATGAACACTGGCACCGTCGTTTCGTTAATCAGCCCCGAAAGATGATTCCGTGAAGTGACCGCAAAATCTCCTTTCGGGGCCGATTAACGCAATGACAGTTCAAGAATTCATGAGGAGGGTCCCAAAAACCCTATGTTGAAATTTGGTGAAAAAAGTCCCAAAAATGCCCGAGATATGTACTAAAGTTGAAAAAACACTATTTATTATGTTATACAGCTTACCGGCATTTCCTCAGTTCATGGTCGGATTTGAAGAGTGCAGACGTCTTCCCGGTCCACCGAAGATCATCGTGCCAAGCTCTGGAGGTAAGTATGGTATGATGGGGGTGTGTGGTGCGGGTTGCAGGTGGGGGCCAGGGACACTACAAGAAACTGTTCCCTTTTTGCAGGTAAAAAAAAATAAAATACTTATGGGACCATTTCTCCCTTTACAGGGGCATAGTGGCATGCTGGGATGGGCACCAACATGCCTGGTCTTTCTTTGGGGGCAGCAGTAGCCGATGGGGATTGGGCACCCCATTGGCAGGAAATAAAAGCTGGGGGGTTACAGAATGCCCGTGAGGGAGTGGGCTCCCCAGTTGGCACCGAGGCCGATGGGGTTTGGGGACCCCATTGGCACATAAACACGGTGGGGGGGTTATATTGTTTGTGAACACGGTGGCAGCCTGCCGCCGTGTTCTCAAAAAATATCAGGGTTCTTACATCCCACCCTGCAATGACGAGTCGCTCCCTCATTGCAGCAGATGGCTGATGCTGCAATGATGAGGCGGCCCCTGATTGCAGCGGTGAAAGTGTCAGCAGTTGGTGCAAATATTCCAAACCACTGTCACCAGCAGCCTGCAATGGCATGGGGAAGCAGGACGAGCCTTTGCAGGCTGTGGGGGCATTGGCCACAACAGTGCCGTGCCTCCACAGCTTGCTACTGAGAAAGCTGCTGCAATATGTTATTTGCGCTGTGCGCAATCAACTTAAAAATGGTACATCTTGTCTGCCCCATTTCCCATATTAAACCTCAGAATTTACTGTTCATGCAGGGTAATAGCCTTCACTATCCAGTCCCTTGTTCCCCTCCCTACTACTATCAGCCTGAGTAACTATTATACCTTTCACTTTGTCACAGCCATTCTTGAAACCATTTATGGTTTTGGTGCCTGCCATCTCAGTTGGCAAACTATTCCACATTTCTGGAAAATAAAACTTTCCAATATCCCTCTTGAACCTCCCTCCCATCAGTCTCTACTTGTGACCCCATAACCTTGAACTGTTACTCATACTAAGTAGTTCTCCATTCACCTTGTTTATTCCTTACAGGAACGTGAAGGTCTCTGTCATATCATTCCTTTCTTGTCTGGTCTCCACTGAAGACATGTTCAGTGCCTTGAGCAGATCCTCATACAATCTGTTCTGTCAGCTCTGAATCATCCTGATCACCCTTTGTCCTTATCTTTCCTGAGGTGAGGTCTTCAGAAGTTCAGAACTCTGAACAGTATACCCAGTGCAGCCTCACCAACGATCAATAAAGGGCAGTAAACCTCTTTCTCTACTATCAGAACCCCTTCTGGCACATCCTAGTATCCTATTTGCCTGACTAGATGCCTCACTGTACTAGCTTGATTGTTTAAGGGAGTCACTAATAATGAACACTAGGTCTCTTTTCTCAGCTGTAGTGCTCAGCTCTGCCCCTCCTATCCAGTACTCTGTTCTGGGGTTCTTGTCCACTAAGTGAATCACCTTGCACTTTTTGGCATTGAATTTCAACTGCCAAACCTTAGGCCACCTCCCTAATCTTTACATGTCAGTCTGCAGTTTCCTACTTCCCCATCACTATCTACCCTCCCATGAGCTTGGTGTCATCTTCAAAGAGACACAGCCCCAGATTCATTCTCAAACGTTGTTAATGAGCATATTGAAGAGAACAAGAGTCAGGATGGATCCCTGTGGCATTCCACTCTTGACTTCCCTCTTTTCTGATTTGACACTATAATCACAACCCTTTGATGCCTCTCATTCAACTAAAGCCCCCTCACCCCCACCAAAACACTGCTTATATTTTCCTTCAAATCCCTGGACCTCACCCCCTTGCGCCATGACCTAAGTCACTCAGATTGGTCCCCTATCTCATTGATCTGCTCCACTGATACCATGCTAACATATTTCAAAACAAAATTACTCTAAATATATATATATATTTTTTAGTTATTTAACCAGGAGTAGCACATTATGATGAAAGCTTTTTTTACAGGAGCAACCTGGGAGCACAGGGAAGTTAAGTGACTTGCTCAGAGTCACACAGTATGCAAGTGGAAGCTGTGGGATTCAAACCCAGGTCTGGTCTGCTGGATGTCACCAGATTTGCAGCACAGAGCCTTAAACCACTGTTATACTGCCTCCCAGCTATGGGACTGCCATGTCCCCCAAGAGCAGAACAGCAGGAAAAGGTACCACCTCCCTAGATCATGGCTGACCTCATGAGCTTACTTGCAAGTGCATGATTTGGCCTGGTCAAAAATAGCATGAACCCATCCTCCACTGGCTTCCAGAGGTATCATCATCTCCGCCAGCACCTGTACCGGCATCAGCTTGCCAAGGTGAGAATTTTACATCTAACTTCAGTACCAACATTGGCTACCTGTCTAAATTTTGATAGGCTGCCACAATCTCTCTCCCCTCCACTTCTTTGCTTGTCCTCAGAGTCAAGTGACACCCCTGTCTCTAACCTCCTTCATCACCATAGAGATGTAATTCCTTTTCATCACCTGTACCTCCTCTCTCTCTCCTCCGTCACCCCTTCCTCCCCCTCTCCTCCTGCCAGCCTGCATGATTGTCATCTCCTTCATTCCCACTATTGTTTTCTCTCCAGAAACTCCATCCTTCATCCCCGACACTTCCCGCCCTTAATCCTTCCAAGGGTAGGAGCCCAGATGGCTGGGATAGCAAGCTCCTCCATCTGACTGCTTCTGCAATCTCCTCCCCATTGGATGAACTCCCTAACCTCTCTTTCTGGTGTTCCTCCATCCCTGCTGACTGGAAGGCTGCCACTGTTACTCCTCCTCCACCAAAAGATGGTGACCCATCAGGTACGAACAGCTACCGACTCATTTCTCCCCTCCCTCCAAATTACAGGAACAAATTTATCTTGTTACAGCTCTCTCCTTTTTTGGACTCCTCTTCCTTTTTCACCCAATACAAGTCTGACTTCCACAAAAATCACTCCACCACCTGCTCAGGCTCACCAAATCCATCCATAATGGTATGGATCACAGTCTATTCACTTCTGCTATCTTCATCGATCTAGCCGAGCATTCAACCTGTCTACCACCCAATTATTACGCCAAACTCCAGGCTGCAGGCCTTCTGACATACCATCAGCTGTTCCACTCCTACCACGAGAGTAGGTCCCAAGCAGTCAAAAGTGGTGACCTCTCTCTCCTTCCTGCCTCTATCCACTTGGGTCCCACAAGGATCTGTGTTAGAGTCACTACTTTCTCCATTTTCCTTAATGCTCTCCCCTCCATGTGCTTGTCTGCATCCATTCACATGTACATGGATGACACAGTCCTCTTCACAGCAGGCCCACAGACTCCAGCTGGACTTTGATCAAGTTCAGCCCTGACCACACACAAATCAGCTTTTCCTCAATGTCAAGAAGGCTGTCTCTATGTCCTTTGGCACAAGGCACCGGACTCTCTAGGCTCCCTTCCCTTCCTACTTTCCCTACCCTGGATGGCTCCCCTGTGGAAGATGTCACCACCTTTAGTTATCTTGGTATCTGGATAGACCAGCACCTAAACATTTCTGAACAAGTGGGTGCTATAGTCAAAAAGCTGCACAACAATTTGGTGCACTTTACAGGAACTGTGACTGTATCCCATCTCCAGCATACCATGCTATTTTCCAGAGAATGATCCTCCGAATCTCTGACTATGGTGAGTTGATCTATAGCGTAGCCCCATTCACTACCCTGCCCAGACTGGACACACTCTTCAACTATTTCTGCCATTACATTTCTCGATTATCCTTCTTGGACTCACCATTGTTCTATATATAAATCTCTCTCTTTTTCTTTTCTTGCGGACAGACACCATGCCCACTGTGCCAGCTTTGTGGGCAAATCCGGTTGTTTCCCTACTCCTATCTCTCCGATGGCCGTTATAGCCGATGAAGCTGAAATATTCAGACCCTAGCAGTCCTTCAGTTTCCACAACCATCAGCAAAGTCATTCAGCCACCGCTGCCTAAAATCTAGAATTCCCTCTCCCCAGCCATTCACCAATCTCCTCCCATGGATTCTTTCAAACCACTTGGGTGGTCTCACTCTCCCTCCTGCACTTGCTCTAGTTTCTCCTCTTGCTCTCCATTTACTTGTTTCCAGTTTAGAGTACAGCTAAATTGGCACTACTTCCACTCAAGCATTATGCACAAATGTTTATAGTTAATGTTGAAGTAAAAGCCTCTCCAGCCCCTGCGTATCAGTTGTGCAGATGGAGCTCCCATCGAACTGTGAACTCCATCAAATACCTTGGGGTGACACTTGACCCCCAGTTGGACCTAGAGAGTCATATCCTAAATGTCTGTAGAACTGTGAACTGTAAATTGGGTCTGGCCTGTAGGGCCAAAAATAACCTGACACCTGCTGCTCGTCTGGCACTTGCTAGAGGTGTACTACTTCCCTCCCTTAGCTATGGTCTCCACCAATTTGCCTGTACCTCCAAAGCTCTTCTTACTCAGTGGCATGCAACGTACAATAACATATGTCACTTTGCACTGGCCGCCCCCCCGTCTCACCCACCATTGTGAGCTTTATGATAAACTAGGTTGGCTTTCCCTGACCAATCACCTGAACTTTGGGCTGGGATGCCTTGTGGGCAAAGTGATCAGAACCGGCACCCCTCCTGGGGCTGGCACAGCATCTGTCACCTCCTGACCCCTCCTCTTACCCACTCAGGTCCCAGGGTCCTGGGATGCTAAAAATACCCCTCACCCGAACCCTTATGGGGGACAGGGACTTTGTTGCATGTGCTCCTAAGCTCTGGAACTTCTTTCCTGACCATGTTCGTTCCACCTTCTCCCATCAGTGCTTCTGGAAGTCCCTGTGGGGGCATCTGAAGCTGGCCTCAGCGTGCGAATGTCCCAAGCCTCCTAGCCCTAATTGTACTTGGAGCCCAACTGTTCTGAGAGGACCTGCCAATGATCTTTTGGTCATTTCATGATCCAATTGCTCTCCTAGGTATCTGACTGCACTATGCTATCTAGACTATATAGTTGATTAAATGTACTTTACCAATTTCTGTCATAGCAGTTCACTCCATGCCTTACCGTTTTGTGACTCAATGCATTTTGTTACTCTATGTACTTGCTTTACTTGCTGTTATGTTCTGATGTATCTGTATTACCTGTTGTACTCTCCCGGGAAGTTCCTGAAAATAGGCATATAACTTGTCTAGTGTACCTACCCGGTTAACAAAAGCTAAATAAATAAATAAATAAAACTGCTCTGTATTTGATCGCCAGCATAGGTTTATGGCTCCTGACTGTGCTGTATATGCATTGTCGATTGTTTGCTTGTCACTCAAGTTCTCACATCTTGCATGATTCATTCCCAATGTAATTTGTGGTTGTGTACCACTCTGCTCCATGTATGTTATGTATTTTGAACTATTGTGCTACCTAAGACCCACTTGTACAATTTCCTTCCCCAGGATGCATCTAGAAATGAGCTCAGCTTAGTATTCCTGGGTGGGAACACTGAACAGGATCTAGTTTACTGTAATATTGGAGCCATTAAAGCTGCGATCAGGGTGCAGAACCTTTACATGCAAGGATCATTTGGTATACTTGGGAGAATCATAATGGTGACCTGGGTAGGTCACAATATACTTTCCTAATGAATTCATTTATTTATTGAAAAGTTTCACCAGGGAAAATTTTGCTGTAACAAATTGCTCATCTCCCGGTATGAACTGGGGAGAGGATGGTGGAGATTACATAAGTAACAATGAGTACACACAAAATACACAATATCACACAAAAACATAGGTTACAACTGAATTACACATTAGCATGAAAAGCAAATAATTACAAGGGTAGAGAAGTGAAACCAGTACAGTGAGCTTGTGGTGAAAAGAGAGAGAGAGAGGCGTAATGTAATAGCAAGTGTGAACCAATGGCCTGCACTATGCAGACTAAGAATAGCACAGGGTGGCAAGTGAAGTGAGTCAGCAGGGCATCAAACAGGATGTAGGACAAGAAGGGAGCTAGGGCAGGTGCAATTCAGAGAGGAAATTATGAAGACTTGATTTAATGAGCCAGGCGAGGAAAGGATCGGATATGTGGGGTAGAGCATTCACATTTTGGGGAGACGATGGAGTGGGAGGCCTGTCCACTAGCGGTGGATCTCAAGGAACAGACAGAGTTCTATGGTCATGGGCTCTTAGAGTTGAGAGGAGTGGGTGGGGAGATTAGGGAATTTAGGTAGGAGGGTGTGCCAAGCACCAGTACTTAGAGATGAGATTTGCGCAATGATGCAGTCGCCTATTTGTTAGGGATGGGAGGCTAAAGCTCATTACAAGTGGCAGCGAGTGGGTAAGGTGGGTGCATCCAGAGCAAACCGACAGAATGAGTTGAAAAGAGTATCCAGGTTGGCTAAGGAGGTGGCAGAAGCAGAGCAATAAACAACATTGCAATAGTCGAAAACCGGGAGGATCAGTTTTTGGATCAGTTCGCTTCTTGCCTGTGGCGGGAGGCAGGAGCGGTTTCTAAATAGGGCACCGAGTTTGGGATGAAGCTTTTTTATTATGGCATCTACATGGGCCGAGAAGGTGAGATGTTTATCCAGCCAAACACCCAGATACCTGACAGACTCGGTAGCAATTACAGTTGCTCTGTCGAGGGTAGTGAAGGTAGGGGCAGAAGGGAGCCTTGACAGCTTCTGACATGTTCCAAAAGTCATGGACACAGTTTTCTTGGCATTTAGAAAGAGTTGGTGAGATTAGAAACCAGCTCTAGGCATTATGAAATCACGTTGGAGCCTGGAGACATCCAAAGTGAGGGCCAGAGGACATAGAACGCATCATCCAGCATATATGTGTATAGAGTGAGGGTAAAAATGGATGGAAGATCATTCAGAAAGATTGAGAAGAAATCGGGCCTATTATGGACCCTGGGGACTCCAGAGTATATGGGTAGAGGAGGAGATGTAGTCAGATATTTTTACAGACTGTGAGCAGTCATATAGGTATATGCTAAACCATTTAATGGCATGTTCAGACAGCCCAGCTGATGAGAGAAGTGGAGCAGGAGGGAGTGGGAAACCATGTCAAAAGCTTTGCTTAAGATCAATAAAAATGGCAGTGGTTATGGCAGCGCAGTCCATGTGCCTGTCGGATAGCATCAGTGATTCAAAGCAGCGAGGTAGTAGTAGAGTGATGTTCTGGAACCCAGATTGATATTGGTGAAGAAATTTCTGTCTGAGGAGAATCGAGATAGTTAGTCAAGGACTATTTGTTCTTATGTAACCCCCTATAAATGGGGGTTCTAAAAGCTTTCGGACTTGTTTAAAGTGCTCCATGCTTGGCTGGTGTTCGGAGTTTAAGCGTTTAAATGTTGTAACTAGTGAGTGCTTTTAAAGCCTCCGTATACTGTCTCTTTAAGGACTGCCTGTCTGCAGTCATAAATAATTAAAATGGGAGGGGCTGTCCGGTCCTATGCCGAGTCCTGCCTGGGCTGCTCAGTAAGCTCCATTCTGCCATCGCTAGATGTGTCAAGGGTTCTCTGAAAGGATGTAACTATTTGCTGGGAGAGCTTAGAGTGGTAATGATAATGTAGTTGTTCCTAACCTGCTTCCTTTTACGTAAAGACTGTTTTGATTATTTCCTCCATATTAGTCCAGACTGCTGGCTTAGACCAGTCAGTACCTCAGGACTCTGATGGGGCCACCATCTGAAATAATGGGGCTGCTTGTAACTTTGGAAAAGGCATTGTAGGGGTATGGCACTTATTTACATTACTGGGGCCAGAGTAATTGACTGGCAAGCGGTGCCAGCCAATGGAATCAGGTAGTGCCGAATGGTAAGGAGTGCTTTATGCTGCTAGGGAGCAGGTCGCTGTGGCGGTGAAGAAGGAGCTCTGAGCTTCTGGCCATTTCAGGTATTCATCCGGGAAGTGCATGAAGGCCTGAGTCAACTGTTTTGCCTTGTCAAGTGCTTCAGGTTAAATCCACGGCGTCACGGGTTGGAGGAGGCTGCGTAGGACACAGCTACCTACAGGCTTTACCTGAAAGGACTGGAAAGAATCTGCTGAATCGCACTTGATCTATTAGGATGGTTGGAGTGGCTGCTACTACCAAAGTGGTTGTGAGTTCATTCGGGCCCTGAAAACCACTGCCTGGATGGTACCCTCTGTGTTGCCATAGATATGTGTGAGGCTGGTGAAGCCCATGGTTCAGCCCTGCCAGTGGTGAAGAAAGGTATTTGCTGGAGTCGTGAGTATTGGATCAGGGTGGCTCCTGTTAAGCTTACAAGCAGTGGCCAAGACCCTTTTTGATATACTGCCTGCATTACTACAGAGCCTTCTGCTCATTCTGATCTGCTCAGGACAGTAAATGTTCATTTGTGTAAAGGACCAACCAGCTGCCACGAGGACTAGACATTGGGGCTTGGGTACCCAGGGACAGTAACTGTGAGAGTTTAGGCTATGCACAGCCCTAGAAGTAGATAGAGTATAGTGATAAGCCAATCACCTTGATTTCCCCTAACATTATTCCCCAACTTAAATAAATCAGATTGTTTGTTTTGCAACTATACCCTGGCTGGATTGTGTTTTGCTGAAGATATAACTGTACAGTGAAATTAATGTGATTGCCTTACTTTTCAGGGGTCCCAGAGTGAGCCTGAGAGAGATCTGAGCTGGGGGTAAGTGTCTTGAGGGAAAAGTGATACGTTACCTCTTGCCGACCACTAAGTAGAGACAAAGGGGGTTAGAAACAGCAGAGGCTGTGACAGAGTCAATCTTGACTGTCTTGCCCCCGACCTCTGGGTGGGAAGCACCCGTCAATGGATCTGGGCCCCTCACCCCTGTCACAGGCGAGGCAGGCAGGGTAGTAGCCCTAAGAGTGCCCCTGGGGTTACACCTGTGGTTTGGCTAGCGTCAGGAGGAGAGATAGAGAGTAGTTCTCAGGTGAGGAGGAGTCGCCACACTTATGGAGAGAGGACAATAGCATGTTTCCACTCATGTGGAGATTTATTAGAGTAGAATGAGAGAAGTTGAAAAGACAGTGGTGGGGAGCAATGGCAGGCAGACAAGTTTATTAACTTTGGGTCCAGTCCATCAGGGCTACTGCTTGGGTTTAAGGGCTTCCAAGGCTGCCAGCATGTCATTATGCTCTCTCTCTGTGTCTCACCACAAGCTCGCTGAGACTGGTTTCACTTCTCTACCCTTGTAATTATTTGCTTTTCATGCTGCAATGTGTAATTCAGGTTGTAACCTATGTTTTGTGTGATATTGTGTATTATGTGTACTCATTGTTACTATGTAACTCACTACCCTCTCCCAGGTCATACCGGGAGGCAGAGCAACAATTGTTCAGTGTACCTTCCCTAGTGAAACTTTTCCAATAAATAAATGAATTTGGGCACACAGTGGTGCATGTGTGACCCTACCTGTGGTCACCATTATGGTACTCCCAAGTAGTATACCAAAATGATCCCTGGCATATAAGGTTCAAACTCCTAATCACAGTTTAAATGGCTCCAATTATTATAGTAAAATGATCCTTGGTCTGATGCTCCCCACCCAAGAATACTAAGCTGGGAGCTCATTTCTAGATACATCATGGGATGGGAGATGTACATAGTGGGTCTTAGGTACTATAATAGTTCAAAATACATAACATACATAAAAGCAGAGTGGTACACAACACAAATTACATTGGGAATAATACATGCAAAGATGTGAGAACTTGGGTGACAAAGCAACAAACGACAATGCATATACAGCACAGTCAGGAGCCACAAACCTATGCTGGCGATCAAATACAGAGCAGTTTTATTTATTTATTTATTTATTTAGCTTTTATTAACGGGTAGGTACACTAGACAAGTTATACACTATTTTCAGGAACTTCCCGGGAGAGTACAACAGGTAACACAGATACATCAGAAAATAACAGCAAGTAAAGCAAGTACATAGAGTAACAAAATGCATTGAGTCACAAAACAGTAAGGCATGGAGTGAACTGCTATGACAGAGATTGATAAAGTACATATAATCAACTATATATAGTCTAGAGCAAACATAGTGCAGTCAGATGCCTAGGAGAGCAATTGGATCACGAGAAACAACCAAAAGATTATTAGCAGGTCCTCAGATAACAGTTGGGCTCCAAGTACAATTAGGCCAGGGAGGCTTGGGACATTCGCACGCTGGGACCAGCTTCAGATGCCCCCACAGGGACTTCCGGAAGCACTGATGGGAGGCAGAACAAACTTGTTCAATGGGTTCCAGAGCCTAGGAGCATGCAGCAAGTCCCTGTCCCCCATAAGGTTCAGGTGAGGGGGTACTTTTAGCATCCCAGGACCCTCTGGGACCTGAGTGGGTAAGAGGAGGGGTCAGGAGGTGACAGAACCTGTGCCACCCAGCCCCAGAGAGTGCAGTTCTAGACCTTTGCCCTGAGGCATCCCAGCCCAAAGTTCAGGTGATCCAGTCAGGAAAGCCAACCCTAGTTTATCATAAAGCTCACAATGGTGGATGAGACGGGAGGTGGCCAGTGCAAAGCGACAGATGTTACTGTACATTGTGTGCCACTGAGTAAGAAGAGCTTTGGAGGTACAGGCAAATTGGTGGAGACCATAGCTAAGGGAGGGAAGTAGTACACCTCTAGCAAGTGCCAGACGAGCAGCAGGTGTCAGGTTATTTTTGGTCCCTATAGGCCAGACTTAATTTACAGTTCACAGTTCTACAGACATTTAGTATATGACTCCCAAGGTCCAACTGGGGGTCAAGTGTCACCCCAAGGTATTTGATGGAGTTCACAGTTGGGAGGGGCTCCATCTGCACAACTAATGCGCCAAAGGGGGCTGGAGGCTTTTACTTCAACATTAACTATAAACATTTGTGCATAATGCCTAGAGTGGAAGCATAGGTGCCAAATTTATCTGTACCTAAACTGGAAAAAAGTAATAGGAGAGCAAGGGGGAAAACTAGAGCAAGTGCAGGAGGGAGAGGTGAGACCACTAAAGTGGTTTGAAAGAATCCATGGGAGGGAGATTGGTGAATGGCTGGGGCGAGGGAGTTTCAGATTTTAGGGCAGCGGTGGCTGAATGTGACTTTGCCGATGGTTGTGGAAACTGAAGGAACTGCTAGAGTTGAATATTTCAACTTCTGATGGTATGGCTACTAGCAGGGTAGTCAGAGATAGAGTAGGAAACAAACTTGGTTGCCACAAAAGCACAGTGGGCATGGTGTCTGTCACAAGAAAGAAAAGAGAGAGATATATATAGAACAATGGTGAACCAGAAGGATATTGAGGTATGGCATAAATAGTTGAAGGTGTATCCAGTCTGGCAAGGGTAGTGAAGGGGCTACGCTGTAGACCACATCACCATAATCGATTTGGAGGATCATTCTCTGGATAATAGCATGAATATGGGGGTGGGATAATCACAGTTCTATAAGTGCACCATGTTGTGCAGCTTTTGACTATAGCATCCTTATTCAAGAAACATTGGTGCTGGTCTAGCCAGATACCAAAATAACTAAAGGTGTGACATCTTCCACAGGAGCCATCAGGGTTTGGAGAAGTAGGAGGAGAGCCTAGAGGTCTGGTACCTTGTGCCCAAGGACCGGAGACAGCCTTCTTGGCATTGAGAAAAGTTGATTTGTGTGGTCAGGGCTGGAACAGTCAAAATCAGCTGGTCTGTGGGCCTGCTCTGAAGGGACGTGTCATCCATATACATGTGAATGGATGCAGACAGGCACGGAGGAGGAGATCATTAGGAAAATGGAAAAAGTAATGGGCTTAACACAGATTATGGGACCATGGCTAGGCAGGGAGGAGAGAGGTGGTCACCACTTTTGACTGCTTGGGACCTACCTCTGTGGTAGGAGTGGAACAGCTAATGGCGAAGTCAGAGGCCTGCAGCCTGGGTTTGGCTAATAATTGGGTGGTAGACGGGTTGATGCTTGGATAGATCAATAAGATAGCAAGTGAATAGGCTGAAGTCATACCATTATGGATGGATTTAGTGAGCTAAACAGGTGATGGGTGATTTTTGTGGAAATCAGACTTATATTGGTGAAAAGGAAGAGGTCAAAGGGAGAAGTTGTAACAAATAATTTGTTCCTGTATTTTGGAGGAAAAAGAGTGATAGCTGTTAGTACTGATGGTCACCTCTTTAGGAGGAGGAGTAACAGTGGCAGCCTTCAGTCAGCAGGGATGGAAGACACCAAAAGAAAGGGAGGTCATCCAATGGGAGGATGCAGACCAGTCAGATGGAGGGCTTGCTATCCCAGCATCTGGGCTCCTACTCTTGGAAGGATTAAGGCAGAAAGTGTGTCAAGGACAAGGATGGAGTTACTGGAGAGAAAAAAAAAAAATAGTAGGAATGAAGGGATGACAATCATGCAGGCTGGCAGGGTAAGAGGGAGGGTGAGGAAGGGTAGAGGAGGGAGAGATGAGGTACAGGTGATGAAAGAAGTTACATCTCTGGTGATGAAGGAGGTTAGAGACAGGGTGTCACTGACTCTGAGGACAAAAAAAAGGAGTGGGAGGAGAAGAGATTTGGCAGCCTTTCAAAAGTTAGACAGGTAACCCATATTGGTACTGAAATTAGATGTAAAATTCTCACCTTTGGAGCTTGTTGCATGGTACAGATGCTAGGAGATGATACCTCTAGAAGGGGGGATGGGTTCGTTTATTTTTTGACCAGCCAAATCAGCACACTTGCAAATAGCTATAAGTCAGCCATGATCTAGGAGAGGTAGTGCACTTTTCTCATATCCTGCTCTGGGGGCAAGGTCCCATAAAGGGAGGCAGAATAGCACAAGGTTAGTATGAGCTGCAAATCTTGACATCCAGCAGACCAGACCTGGATTTGAATCACAACTTCCACTTGCATACTGTGACGACCCAAACCAGTCACTTAACTTCCCTGTGCTCCCGGTCCTCCTGTAAAAAGTTTCAACTTATGTTCTAGTTCTGGTTAAACAACTAAAAATATATATATAGTTAAAGTAATTTTGAAAAATATGGCAGCAGGATCAGTGAAACAGATCAATGAATGGGGACCAATCTGAGTGACAGGTCACAGGCGCAAGGGAGGGCCAGAGTTTGAAGGAAAATATAAGCAGTGTTTTGGTAGGGGTGAGGACTGCAGTTGAATGAGGCATCGAGGTTGTGATTATGGTGTCAGATCAGAAAGAAGTCAAGTGGAATACAGGGACATCCACACTCTTATTCTCTTCAAATGCTCATTAACAATCGAGAATGAATATGGAGCTGTGTCTCTTTGAAGATGACCCAAGCTCATAGGAGGTAGATAGTGATAGGAAGTAAAACTGCAGACTGACATGCAAAATTAAAGGGTGGCCTAAGGTTTGGCAGTTGAGTTAACACCAAAAAGTGCAAGGTGATTCCTTGGGGACAAGAACTCCAGGACAGGCCTGGATAGGAGGGAGCAAGCTGAGCACTACAGCTGAGAAGAGACCTAGTGTTAATCATTAGTGACTCCTTAAACAATCAAGCTGAAATACAGTAGAGGCATGATGGGCAAATAGGATACTAGGATGTGCCAGAGAGGTTCTGATAGTAGAAGAAAAAGAGGTTTACTGCTTTATTGATCGGTGGTGAGGGCTGCTGGTATACTGTTCAGAGTTCTGAACTACAAAACCTCCTCAGGAAGATAAGGACAAAAGTCAGGATGATTCAGAGCTGACAGGACAGATCGCACAAGGATCTACTCAAGGCACTGACATATCTTCACTGGAGATCAGACAAGAGGAATGATGATAGAGACCTTCATGTTCTGTAAGGATAAACAAGGTGAATGGAGAACTACTTAGTATGAGTAACAGTTCAAGGTTATGGGGCACAAATAGAGACTGATGGGAGGGAGGTTCAAGAGGGATATTGGAAAGTTTATTTTCCAGAAATGGTAGTGGAATGAAATAGTTTGCCAACTGAGATGGCAGGCACAAAACCATAAATGGTTCAGCTGGCTCTGACAAAGTGGAAGGAACAATAGTTTACTCATGCTGATAGTACTAGGGAGGAAACAAGAGTGGATAGTGAAGGCTATACCCTGCATGGACAGTAGGTTCTGAGAGTTAATATGGGAAATGGGGCGAAAAGATGTACCATTTTGATATTGATTGCACAGTACAAATAACATATTACAGGCTGCTGGTGACAGTAGTTTGGAATATTTACCAACTACTGACAATTTCACGCTGCAATCAGGGCAGACTCGTCATTGCGTCACCATCTGCAGTGAGGTGACCCATCATTGCAGGTGGGATGTAAAACCTATATTGTTTATGAACAGGGCGGCGGGTTGCCTTCTGTTCGACTCTTTCCACCGTGTTTATGTGCAACAGAATCCCCAAAACCCAGAAAGCTCGGTGCCCCATTGTTTATAGTGCCGACAAGACCCTCCCGTCGGCTATATTCCCAGCTTTTATTCCTGCAACAGGTGCAATCCCTATGGCTACTACTGCCCCAAAAAAAGCATTGGTGAGCTGGGTGCCCACACAAGCGCCACACACCTATAAAGGGAAAAACGGTCAGTGATATTTTTTTTTCCACCTGCAAAAACTGTTTCTAGTAGTGTCCCTGGCCCCACCTGCAACCCTTTCAACCCACTGCAGCCTGCCCCACCTCCCTGTCACCTCATGCCTCAGAACTTGGCGCCAAGATCTTCAGTGGATTGAACACGTCTGCACTTTAAACGACTGTGAACTGAAAACACCCGTAGCTGTATAACATAATGTGTTTTCAACTTTAGTACATGTAGGCATTTTTGGGACTTTTTTCCACCAAAATTTTCAACATAGGGTTTTGGGACCCTCCTCATGAATTCTTGAACTGTGATTCGTTAATGGCGAAAGGTGATTTTGCAGTCACTGAGAATCACCTTGGGGCTGATTAACAAAATGACAGTGCCGTGTTCATGAGGTGGATCTCAAAAAGCCTATATTACAATTAGTGGAAAAATCAAAAATAACTATTTCTGACAAGCTGCGCGGTTACTCCAGGCTGTACCCATGAGTACAATATTTCATGCCAGATTTTCCAACGTGGCGTTTTTACACCTCCTTGTGACAATACAGCTGTCATTGTTCACAACCTGGATGTGTTTCACACTTCTGGTGCAGAATAGCGTGGTAGCTGTAGAAATCAGTGTTCAGGACAGATTGAAAATGACAGTGACACTGTTCTTAGTGAGGTCCTGAAATGGCTGTGTTAATCTGCTAACAATACTCAATAAAAATGAACATAGAAACATAGACTTTGATGGCGAATGGGACCACTAGGCCCATCTAGTCTTCCATTCCCCTACCACAGGATGAGCGCAGATCTAGTTAACCAACAGCCTATTTCTTCCCACCCCCCACAAAATTGCCATATATGTCCAGCCATTCTTAGATTCTCCACAGTTTAGACCCCAACCTCCTCAGGAAAACATTTCCACACATCCTACCCTCTCTAAATAATTACCTCCCATTGCTAGACCGCCCTCCTTCTATCTTCAAATTGTGTCCCTTGTTCTTCCAAGTCTCTTTCTGAAGATGCTACCCACTTGGACTTTGTTGATTCCACTGAGGTACTTAAAGTTTCTATCATGTCCCCCTCTCCCTTTTTTCCTCAAGGTATACATAAGCCCCTTTTCTCTC
Source organism: Neoceratodus forsteri (assembly GCA_016271365.2). NCBI lineage: Eukaryota > Metazoa > Chordata > Ceratodontiformes > Ceratodontidae > Neoceratodus > Neoceratodus forsteri. The sequence continues at coordinate 472,637,189 of CM028132.1, forward strand.
CTCACCGACTTCTCTTGCAGACCCTGCACCATTTTAGCTGCCCTCCTGACCGCCTCTATCTGTCATGTCCTTGTGGAGATGGGGTCTCCAGAACTGGACACAGTACTCAAGATGGGGTCTCACCAACTGTCTGTACAGAGGAATAACAACTTCCCCTGTTTCTGCTGATGAGTACCTCCCGATACAGCCCAGTATACCCCAGCCCTCCCTACTGCCTTCTCATTGCTTGCTAACCTTAAGGTCATCTGATATGATTACCCAGGTCCTTTCCTTTTTTGTTGTTGTTACTACCTCCCCACCCATTGTGTATTCTTCCCCTGGGTTCTTGTTTCCCAGGTGCATTATTTTGCACTTCTTTACATTGAATCCTAGCTGCCATACTTCTGACCATTCCTCCAACCTTGCCAAGTCCTGTTTCATCCTTTCCATGCCTCCTTGTGTATCAACCCTGTTGCAGATCTTTGTGTCATCTGCAAAAAGGCATACTTTTCCTTCTAGTCCCTCTGCAATGTCACTGATGAAGACCTTAAAAGGACTGGACCAAATACTGAACCCTGCAGTACCCCACTAGTAACCCCCCTTTCTTCAGAGTGGACTCCATTTACAATTACCTTCTGTGTCCTGTTGTCCAGCCAATTTTTTACCCAGGCTACCACCCTGGGTCCCACTCCTGGCTGGTGAATTTGACTATTAATCTTTTGTGGGGACTGTGTCAAATGCCTTGCTTAAAGTCTAGGTAGGCCATGTCCACAGCCCTCCCTGGTCTACTACTTTGGTCACCCAGTCAAAGAAATCTATTAGATTCATCTGACATGACCTTCCGCTGTGAACCCATGCTGCCTTGGGTCCTGTGCTCCACTGGCCTCTAGGTACTCAACTATTCTTTCCTTCAGAAGTGACTCCATCACTTTCCATACCACAGAGGTCAGACTGACAGGTCTGTAGTGTCCCTGCCTCTGTCTTGGTCCCACTTTTGTGAAGGGAATCATCCGCCTTCCTCCAGTCCTCGGGTACCACACCATCCTCCCATGATTTATTAAAAGAGTAGCCAGTGGTTTCACTAGTTCCTCCTTAATTCTTTTAGAATTCTGAGTTGAATTCCATCAGGACCCATTGCTTTGTCCACCTCCAGTTTTAGGAGTTCTTGCAGAACCCTTTCTTCTGTGAAAGGACTGGGATCAACCCCCATCAAAGTGCTTCTGTTAATTGGATTAGGCACTTCCCTCCTCTTTTGTGAATACTGAGCAGAAATATTCAGTTCAGTATCCCTGCTTTTTGTCCCCTCTGCCCACCCACGTTCATTCTATTCAGCCTCACTATCCCTCCCTTTGTCTTTCTACGCTCGCTGATGTACCTATAAAAGGTTTTATCCCCCTTCTTAACTGAGTTGGCTATCTTTTCCTCAGTTTGGGCCTTTGCTATTCTGACTTCCCTCCCTACTTCCTTCTGCCTTAACCGGTACAGCTCTCTGTCCTGCTCCTTCTGTGTTTTCTTATACTTCCGGAATGCTATCTTTTTCTTCCTGACTTTCACAGCCACCTCTTTTGAGAACCATAGTGGCTTTTTCTTTCATTTTGATTTGTTTATTTGTTTCACACAAAGGCTTGTTGCCTCTGTGATGGCAGTTTTGATAATTCCCCATTGTTGCTCCACACCTCCTTCTAGCCTGTTTGCTAGTGCTTTCCTGAGGCACTCTCTCATCTTGCCAAAGTCAGCCCTCCTAAAGTCCAGTACCCTCACTTTGTATGGCTTGACTCTGTAGCTGAGTTTAACGTGAACCACACTGTTTGATGGTCACTTGTCCCCAGATGAGCTACCACTTCTAGATCTGAGATCCTCTTACTGCCCCCGTTTGAGAGTATGAGGTCTAAGATTGATCCCTCCTGAGTGGGTTCCGAAACTAGCTGTCTAATGCCTGCCACCTGTGGGGCATCAAGAATGGCCCTGCTCTTGGATGTGGCTGCAGCAGATGTGCTCAGTTAACATCTGGCATATTCAGGTCTCCATCAACAGTATCTCCCTTTCTCTGCCATTCTAAGAATGCCTTCTATCATATCCTTGTCCATTGCTTCCCCTGACATGGGGTCTGTACACAACCTCTGTGCAGATTGGGTGCCCTTTCCAGTCTCAAGGTGACCCACAGTGCCTCCTCTCCTCCCTGTTTACTCTTTTGTTCAGTTGCTTTTATCCCTTCCTTTACATGAGAGCTACTCCTCCCCTCTTCTCCCCTGCCCTGTCTCTCCTGTGGGTTTATGACCTGGTATGTTAACATCCGTCATGGTTCTCTATGTACCATGTTTCTGTGACTGCTACGATATCCAGGCATCCCTCTTCCATTAAGGCCATCAGCTCAGGGGCTTGTTGCCCAGGCTACGAGGCATTGGTACTCATTACCCTCCATTTCCTGATGGCCTTACTCCCTTTGCCCCCATCCTGTCCTTCTTGCCTTTGTCCGTTCTCCATTTACCCCTGCCCTTCTCCTATCGACACCCTCATGTTGGTGTTTGCCGCACTTACTACCGTGATTATTTGGGGGGGCTAGGATTTTCCTACTCCTTTCCAGTGCCTCCCCCCTTGGCTAGTTAAAAAGCTTGCCAATGAAGTATTTAAACCTATCACCTAGGATCCTGGTTCCCCGCCTGGACAAATGCAGCCCATCATGCCAGTATAGGCTTGCATCACTCCAGGTGGACCCCCAGTCCCCAAAGAAGCCAAATCCCTGAGCTCCACACCAGTTTTTCAACCACTGATTGAATCCCATGGTGCGGAACACCCTAGCCTCTCCTATGCCATAGATGGGTAGCACCTCCGAGAAGGTTACCGTACATGCTACTTGACTAAGGCCCCTCCCCAATTCCACAAACTCTTCCTGCACTTCTCTAATCCCTTTCTTAGCCAGGTCATTTGTCCCTAGGTGGACAATGACATCCAACTCCCTCCCCTGTGCAGCTGCTCCAGCAATCCTGAGGATTCGCTCCCTGTCCCTCCAAGCCATGGCGCCAGGCAGGCACCTTACCTCCCTCTCCCCTTCCTCCCCCAGTTCTACCTTCCTAACAATGGAGTCCCCCACCAGGAGTTGTTTCCTTCCCCTGCAGGGTCCCCTGCCACCCTCCTGTGGGTCTCCTTTGTGGAGGTTCAACATCCTCCTTGGTCTCACTGCGGATGCCTCCACAGAAGGAACACTTTGCCAGAATAGCATAGGGTGTGGAGAGTACAACTGGACGGATGCACCTCTGTTCCACCACCTCACCTCCTTGAGCCCACTGTGGTCCAACCGCTCCTCTTTCTTGGCAACCTCTGAGGCAACGGCAGTGGCACTGGTGGTCCCTGGATGGAAGAGGAGGTCCCACAAATCCTGGCTAACTCAGCCTGGAGATGAGCAACCTCCTCCTCAGCCAAGAGGTGCCTGCAGATGGGACAACACGCATCCTCAGAACATCTCCCGGAGACTGCAGCTCCACAGCCACTGCACTCACCACTCAATCATGTCTCATTTCTGGCCCCTTAACAATTTCAATCACCTACTCTTCCTCTGTTTTTTCTCTCTCGCCTTACTTTCTGCCTGTGTGCCCTTTAAGCTCCTGACTGTGTTACGAGCATGTGTTGTGCAGTTTATACACACGCTCGTAACTTCGTGAATTTATATTTTCACTCCAGATTTTCAACATTGTCATTTTCCCACACCTACTTATGAACAGTGCATCTGTCATTTTTCCCATCCTGGCTGAAATGTGTTTTCACACTTCCGGCGCAGAATAGAGCAGTCGCTGTGGGAAATCACTGTCCTGGACAGATTAAGAAAATGACAGTGATACTGTTCATGAGCAGAGGTCCTAAAATGTCTATGCTGAAAATTTGGTGATGATAGCCCAGCAAATGACTGTATTATAAGTGTGCGTTGCACACTTTCCACACACCATTGTAATTTCACAGATTTGTAATATTGTCATGCCAGATTTTCAACAGTGGCATTTTTTCACACCTCCTTATGAGCAGTACAGCTGTAATTTTTCACATCCTGACTGAAATGTGGTTTCACAGTTGACGCACACAATAAAGCAGTTGCTGTGGTAAATCAGTGTTAGGGACAGATTAAGAAAATGACAGTGGCACTGTTCATGAGCAGAGGTCCTAAAAGCCCTATGTTGAAAATTTGGTGACGAAACTCCATAACATGACTGTGTTACAAGCGTGCATTGAACTGTTTCACGCACCCTTGTAACTTTGCACATTTGTAATATTTTCACAGCACATTTTCAACAGTGGCACTTTTTTCACACCTCCTTATGAAGAGTACAGCTGTCATTTTTCATGTCCGGTCTAAATATGTTTTTGCACTCCTGCCAGAGAATAGCATGGTCGCTGTGGGAAATCAGTGTTTGGGACAGATTAAGATCAAACAAGTGGGGGGGGGAGTGACCGAGCTCAACTCAGCTCTGTCGGGACTGCTGCAGATTTGTTTGTGGGCAGAAAAAGGCCCCAGCGTAAGAGCCCAGTACAAAAGGGCAGCCTGCAGCACTGGGAGAAACAGAACGAGAGTGAGTGAGGGAGGGAGGGTGAGTGAGAAAACTCACCGGAGCACTGTCAGGACTGCTGTGGATTTCTTTGTGGGCAGAAAAAGGTGTCAAAGCAGGCAGGGGCCAAGTAGAAAAGGCCAGCCTGCAGCGGTGGGAGAAACAATATGAGTGAGTGAGACGGGGGACTGAGTGAACTCAACAGATCTCTAGCAGGACTGCTGCAGATTTATTTGTGGGCAGAAAAAGGCGCAGATGCAGGCAGGAGCACCGTACAAAAGGGCTGCTTGCAGTGCCAGGACAAACAGATTGAGCGCGTGACAGAGGGAGACTGAGCGACCTCAACGTAGCTCTGTTGGGACAGCTGCGGATTTCTTTGTGGACAGACAAAGGTGCCAATGCAGCTAGGAGCCCCGTACACAAGCGCAGCCTGCAGCACCAAGAGAAACAGAATGAGTGAGTGACAGAGTGGTAGTGAGCGAGCTCAACAGAGCTGTATTGTGACTGCTGCAGATTTCTTTGTGGGCAGAAAATGCGGCAACGGAGGCAGGTGCCCAGTACAAACAGCCAGCCTGCAGCACCGGGAGGAACGGAATGAGTGAGTGAGAGGGGGGAGTGAGCGAGCTCAATGGAGCTGTGTCGGGACTGCTTCAGATTTCTTTCTGGCCAGAACAAGCTGCCAATGCAGGCAGGAGCCCAGTACAAAAGGGCAGCCTGCAGTGGCAGGAGACACAGAATGAGTGAGGAGGGGGTGAGTGAGCACAAAGGGCTCTTTTGGGACTGCTGCAGATTTGTTTGTGAGCAGAAAAGACAGCAATGCGCTGGGGCCCAGTACAAAAGGGCAGCCTGCAGCGGCGGGAAAACCAGAATGAGTGAGTGAGAGAGGGGGAGTGAGCGAGGTCAATGGAGCTCTATGATGACTGCTGCACATTTCTTTGTGGGCATGAAAAGCCGGCAACACAGGCAGGAGCCCAGTACAAAAGGGCAGCCTACAGCGCTGGCAGAAACGGAATGAGCGAGTGAGAGAAGGGGAATGAGAGCAAGCTGAATGGAGCCGTGTTGGGACTGGTGCAGATTTCTTTGTGGGCAGAAAAAGGCAGCAATGCACACAGGGGCCCAGTACAAAAGGCCAGTCTGCAGCGCCTGCAGAAAAGGAACGAGCGAGTGACAGAGGGGGAGTGAGCGACTTCAACAGAGCTGTGTCAGGACTGCTGCAGATCTCTTTGTGGGCAGAAAAAGCTGCCAATGCAGGCAGGAACCCAGTACAAAAGTGCAGCCTGTAGCACTGGGAGACACAGAACGAGCGAGTGAGGGAGGGGGAGTGAGTGAGCTCACCGAAGCTTTGCTGGGACTGCTACGGATTTCTCTGTGGGCAGATAAAGGCAGCAATGCATGCAGGGGACCAGTACAAAAGGACAGCCTTCAGCAGTGGAAGAAACAGAACGAATGAGTGAGAATGGGGGACTGAGTGAGCCGGCTCAATGGAGCTGTTTTGTGACTGCTGCAGATTTCTTTGTGGGCAGAAGGCGGCGGCAACGCAGGCAGGAACCCAGTACAAAAGGGCCACCTGCAGCACCGGCAGAAACGGAATGACTGAGTAAGAGAGGGGGAGTGAGCGAGCTCAACAGAGCTCTGTTGGGACTGATGCAGATTCCTTTGTGGGCAGAAAAAGGTGCCAAGAGAGGCAGAAGCCAACTACAAAATGGCAGCCTGCAATGCCAGGAGAAACAGAATGAGTGAATGAGACAGGCAGAGTAAGTGACCTCAACAGAGCTCTGTCAGGACAGCTGCGAATTTCTTTGTGGGCAAAAAAAGGTGCCAACACAGGCAGAAGCCCAGTACAAAAGGACAGCCTGCAGCAGCGAGAGACACAGAATGAGCGAGTGAAGGATGGGGAGTAAGTGAGCTCAACGGAGCTCTGTTGGGACTGCTGCAGATTTCTTTGTGGGCAGGAAAAGGCAGCAATGCATGCAGGGGCCCACTACAAAAAGGCACCCTGCATTAGCGTGAGAAACAGATCAAGCGAGTGAGAGGGGGGACTGAGCGAGCTCAACAGAGCTCTATCGTAACTGCTGCAGATTTCTTTGTGGGCAGAAGAAGGCAGCAATGCCGGCAGGAGCCCAATACAATAGGGCAGCCTGCAGCGCTGGCAGAAACAGAACAAGAGAGTGAGAAAGGGAGAGTGAGCTAGCTGAACGGAGCTCTGTTGGGACTGCCGCAGATTGTTTTGTAACCAGAAAAAGGTGCCAACAGAGGCAGGAGCCTAGTACAAAAGGGCAGCCTGCAGTGCCAGGAGAAAAAGAATGAGCCAGTGAGAAAAGGGGAGTGAGTGACCTCAATGAAGCTCTGTCAGGACAGCTGCGGATTTCTTTGTGGGCAGAAAAAAGCAGCAATGTAGGCAGGAGCCCAGTACAAAAGACCAGCCTGCAGTGCAGGCAGAAATGGAATGGGTGACTTAGAGAGGGGGAGTGAGCAAGCTCAATGGACCTGCGTCAGGACTGCTGCAGATTTATTTGTGGGCAGAATAAGCCAATGCAGGCAGGAACCCTGTACAAAAGGACAGCCTGCACCCACAGGAAACACAGAACCAGTGAGAGAGTGAGGGAAGTGGAGTGAGTGAGCTCTACAGAGCTCTGTTGGGACTGCTGCGGATTTCTTTGTGGGTAGAAAAATGCGGCAATGCACCCAGGGACCCAGTACAAAAGGACAGCCTGCAGCGGTGGCAGAAACAGAATGAGTCAGTGAGAGAGGGGGAAGTGAGTGAGCTCAACAGAGCTCTATCGTGACTGCTGTGGATTCCTTTCTGGGCAGAAAAAGGAGGCAACGCAGGCAGGAGCCTAATACAAGAGGCCAGCCTGCAGCGCCGGCTGACACGGAACGAGTGAGTGACAGAGGGGGAGTGATCAACCTCAACGGACCTGTGTTGGGACTACAGCAGATTTCTTTGTTGGCAGAAAAAGCCACCAACAGAGGCAGGAGCCCAGTACAAAAGGCCAGCCTGCAGCACAAGGAGAAACAGAATGAGGGAGTCAGAGGGGTGACCCACCTCAGCGGAGCTCTGTCAGGCCATCTGCGGATTTCTTTGTGGACAGAAAAGGGTGCCAACACAGGAAGGAGCTCAGTACAAACAGCAGCCTGCAGCACTGGGAGAAACAGAATGAGCGAGTGACAGAGGGCCAGTGAGCGAGCTCAACGGACCAATGCAATCAACATTCAGCATTGACAAATGCTTGTTTTTTTATTTTGTCCAGAACTGACTGTGTGTGTATGTGTGTGGGGGGTTGCTGGCAGGCTGCGTGTGTGCAGTTAAAACACGATTCCCAGAATCATTAACTAGCACTAACCACACAGTGTGTTAACACTTCAAGAAAGCATTTAGTATACCTGTACACCTTATATGCATTAGAGTAACCCCCAGTTGTATGAGCACCTGGTTGCAATTAGTAATCCTGTGAAAAAAAAAAATAGTGCCACAGTAACAGGTTAGTATTGCACAGAAGAATGCTTTATAAAATGGTATCAGCAATGCTTATCACAATGCAGTGCTAGTCCTGTTACAGTGGTATGTGGGCCACCATTTTCAGATTAGTATTGTGCACTCCTAAGTGCTGCACCTGAGATAGCGCACAGCCACAGAAGGTGGTGGTAAATGGCACTCCCTCCAGTGAGGAGAGAGTGACCAGTAGGGTGCCGGAGGGTTCAGTAATGGGACACATCCTCTTCAGTGTCTTTATAAGTGGCATAACAGAAGAACTGGAAGGGGAGATATGCCTTTTGTAGATGACACCACAATCTGTAATAGCGTTGATAGGTGCGGATGGAGAGAATGAGTGGGGACATTAGAAAACTTAAGGAGCGCTATGGGACATGGCAGTTCGGGTTCAAAGCCAAAAAGTGCAAAATCAAGCATCTAGGTACTAGAAGCCTAGAGGCTGAGTATAAAATGTAAAGGGAGGTACTTATGGTCACTAAGGAAACCTTTTATACAGCACTGTGCTCTGTATGCAGGAAAGGATTGCTCATTTACATGGCCGTAGTAGTATATATGCACATGATCAGGGTAGCATCAAGTGATGCTGAATACAACACCGATCCAACCATGCTGTTTCCACAGTGTAATGTTTAGCTCTGCACGCTAACCTTCTGAAAATGGGGCCCCAATTGACTAAAAATCCTGGCCGATGCCTCCTAAGATGCAGAAGGTAAACATAAAAGGTTTATCTTATCTATCTCTTTATGTATTGTTTTATCATATTTTGCTTGCAAAACCTTTATCTAATTTCAAAACATTGTGATGTGACTTAAAATGTTTATATCAGACTAGTTAAAATACAGTTTGTTTTCTTCTTTTACCTATATGCTGTCTTTATTTACTTATAAAAACACAGTCTGGTGGGCTGGCCTAGCAGCTTGGTGGTGATTGCACTGCCTCTCATGCCAGTGGCCCAGTTTTGGGAGTGGACCTGAGTTGCACAAGGGTTAGCTGGGGGGGGGAGATATGATTGAGCATCTCGTGGAATGCTCTCCTCTCAGTGAGGGGAAGTCTGACCACCCCGCTCTTCAACATCCACCTTGCTGAAGAGGGCTGGCAGGGCAGTGGAGTTGCATAAGGGGGAGAGCTCAGGCAGGCACAAAGGAAGCATGTGTCTTTATATGCAATTGCATCATTCCATGCTTGGCTGCCCAGGGGATGAAACCAAAGGTAGAAACCCCCTAATGGCAAAATGATCCAACAACCTGTGGCAGATTTTGCACTGCTAAACGGGCTCTGCTCTATATGTGTCTCCTTGTCAATGGCCCTCCCCATCCTGGCCCCAACATGGGGGATGTGAGTGGGGGGGGAATCTCAGAGCAAATATGTCCTGTGGATGGTAAGTGATTGGGCTGGAGATGTCAGTGGGCAAAGGGGTAGCAGGGTGACTAAGGAGATAAAAATCTCTATGGGAAAAAAAAAAGAAATAAAACAGAGTTTGAGAAGCTCAAACCCCAAAACAGACTGTGCATGCCTCCAGTGAGGATTCACAGTAAAGTTATTTAGTAAAACAATGCAAATTATACGCATATGCCAGCTAAACTCCTGATGAAAACTGAATACTGAGGGATTGCAGCAAAAATATATATTTTAAAATAAAAACTTAAAACATAGTCCATAGAGTACAAACGAGCAATGATTTTGGCTTACACTTCCACAGCTCCTGAAGCGCTTCCCAAGCATTCAACTCAAGATAAGTTGCTGGACTTACATAGTAATTAATTACACATAAAACAAATCAACACTTTAACTTGGAAAAATGCATGCAGCTCCCTATGTATACATGTATGTTAGGAATATCCTATATTAGCTTCCTATACAAATGTGTTGTCTGACAGTAAATGAAGGCAGCACTTATTTAAAAGAATAAACTACAGCATTTAAATTAGTTTTAAAAGTTTCTTGTTACATCACAATTGTCTCAAATTTGACTAAAGGTGTGCAAGCAAAACAAAAGGAAAACCCCCATAAAGAAGTAGAATAAGAGATAGCCCTGTTTTGTTTACCTCAGCTCTGCAGTTTCAGAGCTCCTCTCATCAAGCTAGCAGCTAACTGAATGCAGCAGGCAATGGGTTCAACTCTAGGACATTCATGGGGGAGGGCCAGGGGATGGGTAGTTTCAGAACATAGTCCATTTCAGTATATAGTTTATTTGTTTCAGTATATAGAGTATGTGAATTTTTCAGTCTACAGTGTATGTGTTTCAATATATAGTGTATGTGTTTCACCATGTAGTGTATTTGTTTCAGTATATAGTGTATGCAGATTTTTCAGTGCATAGTGTATTTATTTCAACAGATAGTGTATGTATTTCAATATATAGTGTATGTGTTTCAATATATAGTGTATTTGTTTCAGTATATAGTGTATGTGCTTTTTCAGTGTGTGTATATGCATTTCAATAGATAGTGTATGTATTTCAATATACAGTGTATTTGTTTCAATATATAGTGTATGCAGATTTTTCAGTGCATAGTGTATTTATTTCAATAGATAGTGTATGTATTTCAATATAAAGTGTAGATGTTTCAATATATAGTTTATTTGTTTCAGTATATAGTGTATATGCTTTTTTCAGTGTGTAGTGTATGTATTTCAATATGTAGTGTATTTGTTTCAGTATATAGTGTGTGCAGTTCTTTCTCAATATATAGTGTATGTGTTACAATCTATAAAGTATTTGTTTCAGTAGATAGTTTATGTGGATGTTTCAGTCTGCAGTGTATGTATCTCAATAGGTAGTGTATATGTTTCAGTACATAGTACATTTGTTTCAGTATATAGTGTATGTGGATTTTCAGTATTCAGTATGTGGATTTCAGTAGATAGTGTATGTATTTCACTATGCAATGTAAGCATTTCACTATATAGTGTATGTGTTTCACTATATAATATATGTATTTCAGTATACAGTATATGTATTTCACTATACGATGTATATATTTCAGTAGATACTGTATGTGGTTCACTACATTGTGTATGTATCTCACTATATAATGTATATATTTCACTATATGATGTATGTATTTCACCATATAGTGTGTGTTTTACTATACAAGCAGAGATTCTGAATTATGTCCCTAACGGCTTGCCATAGTTTTGAGCAAACAATGATCGCGTGAGTGACACTATTTTTTGTGCCTAGGTGGAAGTCTGCTATGCACTGAGAACACCTAATCAATCATATTGTCGAGATCTGTATGACATGTCTCTACATGAAATAACAAGGAAAGGTCTTGAAAAAAAACCTCAATCACATTTTGTGTCAGAAGTTCAGTTGGTCACAAAATACATGAGACTATGAGTAAACAAACTCCAGGCTCAGTAAGCTTCCATGTTAGTAATCTTTTTCACTGGGATTTATCACATTGTTGGAATTTAAGTGTTTCTGGGGGAGGGACACAGCTTTAAAAATAAACTGCGTTTAGCCTTGGAAATATAATATCATCCTGAAAGGTCATTTAAACCCAAATTTTTGTTGTGTCATGTTTATGGTTTCAGAAGCTGTAACCATCTAGTCTGGTTTAGTTTTTAGTTTAGTTTTTATTACACACAAAACCCTTTAGGCAAAGTCTATTTTCAAAGAGTTTAGCATTAGTCACAACAAAAAACTAGTGTTACAGAGTTAGGTACAATGCAGTTTCAATACAGATACAGTACATAATACGATACAGAAACAATACGAGTCAATACAATAGGATATAGTCATACTTCATTGTTGCACAATCGAACATGTAAGAGGCAAATACTTATCAAGTGTTGAGACACGATGAGGAACAGTAAGGTTTTAGTTACATTTGACAACAGCAAACAGATAAGGTATAGTGTTGTTAAATACTCATGTTACCACTAACATTCTGATCAGAAGAAGTGCAGCAAAACATAATATATTCAGTGAAATGCTGATTTGTCGTCAGAAGCATCGGTATGTCCCAGGAGGGGTAAGCTGGGAGAGCAGATTGGCCTTGAAAAGCTCGGCGGAGCAACCAGTCTTTAGGGAGACGGGCTGGTTATTCCATTGTTTTGCATAGTGATATGAGAAACAAGATTGGCCTAGGGAGTTTTTTTTTTCTATGGAAGCAGCATGGAGTATTGTTCCACTCTTCTGATGGAGTATTTGCTGTCCACAGAGGTAAACATTGATTTTAGGTCAGGGGACAGTAAGCCTTGCATTGCTTTATTGCCAGTGACGAGGGTGTGGTAAACCGAACTCGTACCTAGACTTAGCCAGATTAGACTACTGTAGGGCAAACAGGCATGTGTGTCAATTTTAAGGCCAACGACATATTGGCATGTCCTATTTAGGTGTCCCCTGCCTCTGGAAAATACATTGTCACTAGCAGAGCCATAGACAACAATCCCATAGTCAATGAGATTAGCAGTGAGACCCTGCACAAGCAGCTTCAGGTATTGCTCTTAGTCTACCAGCATGCCAGAAAGAGAGTGCTCAGCTTCAGTTTATAGAGTATGCTAAGGCATTGTTAAGTATGGAGTTCCATGTCTGGTAAAAAGTCATTCCACTGCAGTAGTGAACGTTGGTACTGCATCAGGACGACTTTTTGTTCTGCCGCAGTATGGATGTCATAAGACAATGGGCTGCTGATCAGCTGATTGGCAGATGCACTAGTACCAGAGGCTGAGCACTGTAGTGAAGTGAGTAGCACTTCCAAAAAAATAAAAACAAAGTGAAAAAAATGAAAAAAAAAAAAACGATCTTGTATGTTTTTGTTTCACACTCTATAAAATATTGTTTGAGAGCCCCAATATACAACAAGGCTATTGTTTCACCTTCTGGATACAAGGATGACAGACAGACCTCTCGAGCTTCGCTCTTGAGGTCCTTGTCATCCTGGTAACTCTTGGTGAAAGAAAAGCATTGCTGTGTATGGGCTCCCAATGTACACTGTTCTATATATTCTTCATAGTTTTGCAGATAGTTTTCTACTGTTCACACTAGAACTCTGGTTCAACATTGACATTATTTGCACATAATCAGCAGCTGCCACTGATTACACTCCATTGTTCTGGTACTGGTAGCTCAGTGGTGGGCTGCATTATACTAATGTTGCTACAAGTATGGCAAATGCTGTCTGTTCTCATGCTAACGGGTACTTTGCATACAAGACATCTTCACCATGAAATCATTTGGATACAAATATTTATTTTATTTATTTTTTGTTTACTGGGTAGCACACACTAGGCAAGGTAATGCCTGTTAACAGGTGCGACCTGCAAGAATTATAAAAGGTATAAACAAACAAGGTATACGTGATCATATCACCTAGTCTTCACGTGGTCGAAATAAGTAGGATTATACACAGTGCAGTCAACAGAGCAGAACAAAACAACCAAAGCATGGTATAATTCAGATATGATTAACTGGAGCATAGTTCCCACAGAGCACAGAAAATGCAGTGCTGCAGTATTAGAACAGCTACTACTGTAAATTCATGGGGGGATTTCAAGATTTTCAAAATGGAAGCAGCTCCTAGTTATGTTAATGTCCGGAAATGAGTTGGCATGTCTAAACCACATCATATGATACCTTACTGGAGCCATTTTCCAAGGTTGGACTTATCTGCAGCATTTCCAGCTGTTTAATGGTACTTAACATCCAGTTTTGAATACATAATGTCTAAATACAGATATAAATCATTGACCAAGTAACAATTGTTCAAACAGTTGTATTCTGGCAGAACTATATCTGAAGTTTGCAAGATGGCCATAGTTAAGACAGAGTTTTAAAAATTGGACTTAAGTATGTCTTAGATATAAAGGTGTCCAAATCTGTATATGACAGCAAAATAGCTGTTGCCGTGCGGCTGCAGTCCAGTTTGGTTTCACTGCATGGTCCACGGTTGCTCTAATGTATTTATTTAACATTTTTTGTACTTCCTTGTTTTGTTCGGTAGCTTTTAGTTGTTTCTTTTTTAATTGTACTGGAATTTTAAATATAATGGGCTGGATATTCAAACTGCGCTATTCTGTGGCGCAAGCCCTTGCGCTGCACAAAATAGTTGCGGAGGGATGTGGCTGGGGCGATATTCATCGGAGTTGCACTATTGAGCAACTCCTTTGACTATCACCCCCCGGCCACAGCCACTGTGCATGGCGCAGTGGAACTTGCACCACTGCAAGTGGTCAGAGTGGAGCATTCAAGTTGCGGTGGCGCAAGTACCATTGCGCCATCGTAAATTTCCCATATTCAAAGGTGACATGCAAATGGGGCCATAATTCATACCAGCGAGGCACAGGGGGTCCATTTGCATCTATTGTAGCCCCTTGCGCTGCCATTAGCATGCAGGTGCGCCCATCCCCGAGGACTTGCGCCTGGCACCATGCCAGGCAGCAGCCATCGGACCGATGCCCCTGCAGCCTGATCGTGGGCAAAGTGTAAAATCCCCCGACTGGCCCGGTCGCGGGCGCTGGTTTATAAACCCCCACCCCCACTAGCCCGATCACGGGCAAAAGTGTAAGTAACCCCCACTAGCCTGATTGTGGGCAAAGTGTAATGTAAACCCCCACTAGCCCGATCGTGGGCAAAAGTGTAATGTAAACCCCACACCAGCCCGATCGCGGGCTGCAAAGTCATTCAAACCCCAAAAACATATCCCTGGTGGTCCAGTGGACCTCGAAGCCCGATTGCGGGCTGCAAACTGTTCAAACACCCCAGGACCACCTACCCTGGTGATCTAGTGGCCCCACCCACCCACCATGAAGCCCCACCACCCGCCTCCCCGTCAGCCGGCGGGCGGCAGCATCCACCCGCCTGCCGCCAACTGACTGCCGGTAGGCTGCATGCCCATGGTGCAGGCAAGAGCCAATGGGCGTGCAGATCCATACTGTACAAGGCAGTTCAGATATGTGAATGAAAATTCATTCACATATCTGGACTGCCTTTAGTAAGGGCTGCACGCCCAGTGGCTCTTGCTCGCACCAATGGGCGTGCAGCCCTACCAGGCAGTCAGTCAGCGGGCGGGGTGGCAGGCAGGTGGATGCTGCCACCCGCCGGCTGGACGGGGGAGCGGGTGGTGGGGCTTCGTGGGTGGGTGGGGTGAGGGGCCACTAGATCACCAGGGTAGGTGGTCCGGGTGTTTGAACAGTTTGCAGCCCACGATCAGGCTTTGAGGTCCACTGGATCACCAGGGATATGTTCTGAGGGGGGTTTGAACACTTTGCAGCCCGCGATCGGGCTGGTGGGGGGTTACATTACACTTTTGCCCGTGATTGGGCTAGTGGGGGTTTATATTATACTTTGCCCACGATCGGGCTAGTGGGGGCTTACTTTACACTCTTTGCCCATGATCGGGCTAGTGGGGGGGTTACTTTACACTTTGCCCACGATCGGGCTGGTGGGGGTGGGGTTTATGTAAACTTATGCCCACGATCGGGCCAGTCGGGGAGGTTACATGCCCGATTGGGCTGCAGAGGGGCACAGGGAGTAAGTTGAGGGCCACCCACAGGTGGCAGCTGCTGTGCTGTGCCCTGCAATGCGGCAGCTCACCTGTGGGTGGCCCTCAACTTACTACTTTTTTTTTTACACAAAGTTGTGCAGGCGCAGGTTGGGGGTTGCGCCTACACAACTCTGCACAGCCTGCTGAATATCGAGCTGTGCAGTTTATGCATGGTTCCTCCCCTTCCGGTTCAGCATGCCTTCATTAGTATTGCGCTGTTGCTCAGCTTGACTTGGGGGGCGCAACTGCCTCCTGCTGAATATGGCAGAATGGCTCAATTTCGGACTCGCACAGGCGCAACCCTATTGTGCATGGCGCAACCCTTTTGAATATCCAGCCCAATGTTTATTAAATATTTCAGATAACACACAATTCCTTTTTACACATATCATTGTACTGAATTTTCTGTCTTAAAATCACTTACTGCTGAGTCTGAGTGCCAGTTTAATCTCTAGGAGAAAGACAAGGCAGCCAACAGTCAGAAAGAAACGGCTGCAGTGGGTGCATGCACACAGCAAGGGAAAACATGCACTTGTTTGCCGTTATAAACACTTCTTGATAAAGGCAAATTACATCATGGTTTCCCTATGGGAAAACCGGAAACCCATTAATTATATAGAGAATAATATATGGATGTATGTGTGTAACCAGAATTTTACACACACCCAAGGTGTGAGAAATACAATTAATGGCCAAACATTTTTGAGCACTACAAACTTGTGTGTAATTGTCTGTTATAACTAGCTGATATGCACCCAATCCCCAGCTGCACACAAAGCTACACAACCGGCTGTGTCAGATACAGGAAAGAGGTTGGAGGTGGTACAGCACCAAATCCAGGAGATCTCGACCATGCTTATTAAGGGCTGTGATGGGGCAGATACTATGTGCCTGGAAGGGCTGCCAGAGTGCATAAGTGACCCACTCTACCTGGTCATGCAGCCCGGCACCAGAGCTGATTGGCCCACTTTCCTATGGCCCCTTGTCATGGGTCAGTGGCTCAGTAGGTAGCACACTCGCCTCTGAGGCCGGGACATCAGAGGGCTGTGGATTCAGTTCCCACATCTGGCACTTGGGTTAATATCCCAGTACTGACACTGTAGTGCAACATGAGAGGGGTGCTGCACTTCTGAGGTGCCGTCTTTTGGATGAGAAGTTAAACCGAGGTCCCATCTGCCTGGATTGGTGGTAGTTCAGGTGGATGTTAAAGATCCCATGGCACTAATTGAAAAGAGTAGGGGAATTTTTTATTAAGTAATACATAACATCAAGTATAGACAAAGGATAAATAGGTGAAAAAAAAATCATTCAAAAACATACGTAAGACATTGAAAATCAGGAGTCTTATACAGGAATCAGAAAAAAAGAAAAATATTGCTTCATATTTCAATAAGATAAACCTGATTACATCAAAAAGGTAATACCTGTCCAGTAAGATGCAAATTGATTAGGAGAAAGATATTTTAATTCCATATCCCTGAGGTTTATCAGCGTTGATTCAACATATTGAATAATAACCCGTGGACAAGTTGGTATCTGTTGCAAGACATATTTACATCTTGCTTGCCACATATAATATTTGCAAGCTGTAAATATTACCCTCAGAGTGCTGGGATGAAATGGACTCCAAAAACTGGGGAAAATTCCTAAAATAAGGGCAGGATAGGTGATTCTACTTAAAAAAGGCCATTTCCATTTATTTGCCAAAATCTCTCTTGTGTTGACTTGTGTTTTAAATTCCCACAAACTTGTAATCTACCGTGACAACATAACCAGGAGATATCCCACATATGAGGAGATATTCTTTTATCTTTGAGAATTTTAAGTGCAGTTGTGGTGTGTGATGGAGGACATAAGGGAAATCTTAATATCAGTTCATCCATATGTAACAAATAATTATATAACTGTTTTCTAGTTAAGCCTAAAATAGAAGATTTAGTCACTTTCCAGAATCGAAGAATACGATAACTATCAATAACGTAGGATGGGGTGGAAGGTACGCGAGAAGCTATGTGTGGGAGATCAGTCCATGCTAACATTAATGAATCGATTGCTTTTGATACCCAAGAATCACATATAGTTAATGTATAGGTGTGACTCTGTAAAATATGGTGTGAAAAAAAAATAAAGAAAAAAAAATAAAGGGCTTATCATTCCTAAACCTCCTTGATTTGGGGTTAAATATGTGATCTGTCTCTTAACAGGGTTCAAGCGACTACCCCATAGCATTTGAAAAAAAAGACTAAATAATCTAGATTCCAGATGTTTTGGAGGACAGAAAACGTGACTTAAAATTAAAAAAATCGGGGATAAAAATTTTTTGATCACCATAATTCGTTTCTTTTTACTTAATTTCCATGTTTTCCAAACACGTACCTTATTTTCACCTAAGATTAATTGTTTGTCCCAGTTGTAGGTAGAAATGTTTGGTGTGTTGAACCATATTCCTAGTATTTTCTGAAGAGTAGTGCACACTCTAATACCATGTATTATTGTTACATCATTCATGATGTGGTGTAAGGATACATACACTTTTCTCCATATTTAGTTTACTTCCAGATATGGATGTAAAAGATTGAAATGTCTGGATAGCTTTACCACTTGAGGAGAGGTCAGCACTAATAAGACTACGCCATCTGCATAGGCAGATATTTTAATGGGTAGCAAACTGGGACATGGAGCTATGCCTATAATTTCTGTATTCCTTTGTATTTGTCGAATGATAGGATCTAAAAGCAAAAACATATAATAACGGACTCAAAGGGCAGCCTTGCGGAGTCCAATTCATTATAGAGAGGTCGGACCACAAAATCCATTTATTATTGGAAAGAAAGATGCCAATGATAACATGTATGAAATCCATGATATGAATCGGTCAGGGGATGCCGTATAGCGATAGTGTGTATAATAGAAAACTGTGATATACCGAATCAAAGCTTTCGATTGGTCTAGAGCAAAAAAGATATCAGATATTTTATTATGTATTTTTCTCAAAAACTTACGTAACAGAAAGAGATCTGTGTGAATGAGTTCTACTGGTATAGCACAGGTTTGAGGCATATCAATCAAGTCTGGTGCAACCAGTCTTAACGAGACAAGAATTTTGGAAAAAAATCTTGTAATCTGTATTTAAGAGATGTAGAGGCCTCCAGTTTTTAGGGAAGTTATTTCTCTTTTTGTATATAAATTTCAGGACAGATAGGCCAAAACCGATGTTGTATCCATTGTATCTAAGATATAATTAAAATTTGAGTCAAAATTTCCAGTAAATGTTCTCTAAATGTTTTGTAGAATTCGTGTGTTAGACCATCTGGTCCTGGGAAACTTTAACTTTAGACATGAGATAGCATTGGCAACCTCTTCCTGTGAAATCCGGCTAATAAGGTTAGGAATACAATGTGTTGGTATCTGGGGAACTGAGGTAAAAAACAAGGATACATCTGTGGGATAATTAGGAATAGTACAAAAATAAGTCTGTAAATATTCAGACATTACTATTATCATCCCGGGATAGAAGTTACTGTAGTGCACCTGAGCATTTTTGTAAGCCATGCATAACAGTGGAGTGAAGTCTATCTTTAAAAGCAAAAGAAAGGATCAGCAGATGGAGAAATAGAAGTGCATTGTCATAATATAATCTAATGATCGAGCTCTATCATATTGATGTGAGAACATACTTGATTTTATCTTGGAAATTTGTGATGAATAGTCTATTGAAGATGTGGACTGAAGTGACATTAGTTTGTACAGTTGATCACGGTACCTCAAATAAGTAAGATAATTATCTCGGGCAGTTTTTTTTCCCAATGCTTTGAAATAAATAGCCAGATCCTTCTTTGTGTCATTCCACCATTCCCACACAGAATCGTAACATATCATGACTGAAAGACGTGCTTTTAAAAGAACGTGTATCTGAGATTGTACAGTTTTGGAAATAAATAAAGAATTATTTAACTTCCATAAAGAAAGGTGCATTATGGGTATGTTAGGGGAATCAATTGAAAAGTGACCAATCAGAAGGCAATGATCCGAGATCTCATTTGGGAGTACAGCAATATAATGTGGGGTGCATTGATGAGAAACAAAGAAATAGTCAATTCTAGTACGATATATTGATCTGTAATATGTATATCCCGCATCTGAGTGTAGTGAACGATATGCATCAACTAATCCAGCATTTTTTATCAAATTGGATAAAGCTATGGAATCACAATAAATTTTTTTCCCCGATGATATTCTGTTTTTTGCATCAATTGAACAATTAAAATCTCCACCCCAAAAAATATATTTACGTGTGCATAGAAATGGTTTGATTAACTCCAGTAATTCTATTAGAGCAGCTTTGGTTTGTGGACTGTAGATAACTATAACTCTAAATGGTAAGGAATGTCTGATGAAATCCATGATTAATGCTCTTCCTGGGAATATATCAACTATCTGAGTAACTGAAACTTGGGTTGAATAAAGAGAATAGCTATACCATCTGCTGAATCAACTCCAAATGTCCAATAAGATGGACCTTTATACCATCCACGCTTTAGCTGTTGAATATCATATAAAGTGGAAATATGGGTTTCTTGTAATAATAAAATATCCAGGGCCAGGGTGTTTGCATAATGTAAGAAGCTCATTCTCTTCTTGTAGCCTTTAAGGCTGCATACATTTAAAGAAGCAATACGTAAATCCATAGGTAATTTCTATATTATCCACTACCATCAGTTACTGCCATATTTTCCTTTTTCCCCTTTTTGGTTTCACCAATTTCTTTCTGGCAACATCAGGAGGTTTAATAGTAGGGTATCAACATCAGAGGGTACTGCAGACATATCTGAATCTCCATCTGAAGCCTCCCTCTCTCCCTTCAAGCAATCAAATGTATTAGATGTGGGGATATCAGGGGGTTTAAATGATTTCCGAGCAGCAGCCCTTGTGACCCGTTTAGCAGTCTGAAAACCTTCTTTATCAGTAATAGTGGCAGAGGACAGTGTGATGGACAAAGGTTCGGGGGGGGATCGGTAGAAATCTTTACTTGGGTAACCTGGTTCTGTTGTGGCATAGGGGCTTGTTGTCCCAGAGAAACTGACACATCTTGGTCAGAAGAGTGGGGCAAGGGGGGGTCAGAGACATCAGGTGGAGGGGAAACATGTTCTTGAGCTTTAGCTTGCGCCTTTTGCACCAGGGTTTCAGAGTTCCAGCCTTCCGACCTGTTTCTACTTGCCCATGGACACTGATGATAAGCATGTCCCGTTTCACTGCACAAATTGCATTTAAAGACATTTATACAAGACATGCTGGAATGCCCATATCCCCCACAAA
The DNA here is from genome assembly GCA_016271365.2 of Neoceratodus forsteri. Lineage (NCBI taxonomy): Eukaryota > Metazoa > Chordata > Ceratodontiformes > Ceratodontidae > Neoceratodus > Neoceratodus forsteri. The sequence goes on from CM028132.1 coordinate 472,658,005, forward strand.
GACTACATTTAAGCAAATCGCATGTACTACTTAAATGAGTAGTGGCACCACATTTATAGCAAGCTCTAGGCTGGCCTCCATAAAAACAAACCCCTCTATCTTTACCAAGGAAAAACTATTTGGTAAGTGTACAACTTCTGAATTAGTTTGGAATAATTTCACCTTGAACCTCCAGCCACCCGTCCATAGGACCTCATCATCTAAGATAGCTTCAGGAGGGGAGAGGATGTTACAGCGATTTTGTAACCAATGGTAGATATCGCTGACGCTAACACCCTCATTCCTGAACATAATAGTCACGGTTCAGATCGTGGGTTTAGATAGAGGTATGACAGAAAAGGGAGTCCAAATGGGATCTTTTTTCTTTAAGGTATATAAGTGCCAAAAACGGTCTAATCCTGTAGATGTTTTAAAACTGACATCAAAGGTTTTCTCTCCTGAAATATGTATTAGGGCGTAAATGTCAGAGGCTGCGAAATGCAGTCTATCTTTAAGAAGGGTCCTGGCTACGTAATACCTATCGGGAAATTCAGGAAGTCCCCCCCTATAGCAAAGACGAACTGCATTCCTACGGGGGGCAGGTTCAAGCTTGTTTTTAAAAAGGTCTGATAGTATTTGAGGTCTACCAGGTGCCTGTGTAGTGGCGCTTTTATCTGGAATAGGGCTCAGTGTAGCAGATGTGCCTGGTTTAGGATCTTCTAAGAGTGGGTGTTATTATGTGGAGATTCAAATGTGTATGAGAAGGGGATATAACAGGTTCTTGAGATAAGATGGTCTCAGAAGTTGAGGGACCGGGGGGTCTGGTGATACATGTAAAGATATTAAAGGCATATCGGTGTCTTCCTGTGGCCCCTGACTAATCCCTTGGTCAACAATATCCATTATATCCCCCCATGAACTTGAAGATGTGGTAGAAGTTGATACTAGTTTATTTGAGTCTTTTATAGTTAATGGATTAGGATGTGGTACCTCGTTGAAGCTCATATCCGTTGCAGGCCTGTTGGTGGAGTACAAGACACTGTGTGTGGCTGCATTCCAATTTGGATCTGCACCAACTCACTGTCGACGATTGTGTCCATCCTGCTGTAGATAATGCCTCAGAAACCGACCAAAGAAGCCTCGGGTTTCTTTCTCTTGTTTTAGACCAAATCGTGCACGCAATACATCCGTGGTAGTAGGAGATTTAGGAACAGTTACGTGACTGGGGATATCAGTATTTGTAGGGGCAAAAGGTCCCATCGTAGACCGCGGAGTCGGCTCCCGCTTTTGGTCGCAAAGTTCCCCGCTATGCTGTAAGACAAAACCAGAAAGCAGTGGGGGAAGGAGTGATGTTACTCCCGCCGCGTCTCGAGAACTTCATTCCGATGGATAGAGTGGTGCTACACAGGTAGAAACCGAGTCTTCCACTGCAATACACGGTGATTTCGTTTGGAAAACTCCTTCGTCTAGTACCTCTTGTTGTAGTGTTACACTCGCGGGACGGTTTGTATCATCTTTTGTAATCTCAGTAATAGTAGCAACTGGCGTTATCGGCAGAAAGGAGATCAAGGAGTCTGCATCACAGTCAGTTCGATCTCTAACTGACTCGTCCATTGTGCCAGCAGAAACGGAAACTCCACCCTACAGAGTAGGGGAATTTCCCCGGTGTTCTGGCCAAATTTCCCTCATTCACTAAAAATACCACTAACAGCTTAATCTGGTTCAAGGTCAGTTGGCATTCAACTGTAACCCCCTCCCCCGAGTCGTGCCTGAAAATAGGCAGGATTTGTCTAGTGCACTTACCTGGTCAACAAAAACTAAATAAATAAAAAATAAATGGGAGCCTCCCTATAGGGTTAGGGCTGTCACCAGAACTAGCTGATATTAGAAACATACAAGTTGATGGCAGATAAGGACCGCAAGGCCCATCCAGTCTGCCCATTTCTTTTTCTACCTTATAAATGTGCCATCGGCCTTTGCTCTGTCAGTGGCCTATCTATTCATAGTCATTTGTATTGCTCCCTTATGCCTATCCCATGCCTGTTTGAAGCCCTGCACTGTATTCATAGCCACCACTTCTTGTGGTAAGCCATTCCATGCATCCACCACCCTTTCTGTGAAAAAGAATTTCCTCACATTCCCCCTTAATTGGCCCCTCTAATCTCATGCTGTGTCCTCTTGTCCTCCTATTTTTCTTATATTGAAACATGTTAGACTCTTTCACCTTGTTAATGCCCTTAAGGTGTTTGAATGCCTCGATCACATCACCTCTCTCACTCCTTTGCTCAAGGGTATACATATTGAGCTCTGTTAATCTGTCTTCATATGTCTTCTGATGCAGTCCCTGCACCATTTTGGTTGCCCTTCTCTGGACTGCCTCAATTTGGTTAATGTCCTTGTGAAGGTGTGACCTCGAATACTGCATGCAGTACTCCAGATGGGGCCTAACCAGTGTCTTGTAAAGAGGGATCATTACCTCCCTCTTACGACTTGTGATACCCCTACTAATACACCCTAACACCCCCCTAGCCTTACCTACTGCTTTAGAGGTCTGGTTGGATGATTTCAGGTCATCAGTGACGATGATGCCCAAGTCTCTTTCTTCCTTTGTGACTGCCAGCAACTCCCCTCCCAGCCTATAGGTGGCTTCAGGGTTTCTCTTCCCTATGTGCATGATCTTGCACTTCTTTGCATTAAATCCCAGTTGCCACTCTTCTGACCATTTTGCTAGTTTATCCAGATCTCTTCTCATTCTGCCTACCCCATCTGGATCATCTACTCTGTTGCAGATCTTGGTGTCATCTGCAAACAGACAAGCCTTACCCTCTAGTCCATCTGCAAGGTCACTAATGAAGATATTGAAGAGGACTGGCCCTAGGACTGATCTCTGAGGTACCCCACTTGTGACTTGCAACTCTTCTGACTGTATACCATTTACCACCACTCTGTTTTCTGCCCGTCAACCAGTTTGCCACCCAGTTGACTAACTTCGACTACCCCGAGCCTACCCAGCTTATTTATCAATCTTCTATGTGGAACAGTGTCGAAAGCTTTGCTGAAGTCAAGGTAGGCGACATCAGCTGCTCCCCCTTGGTCCACCACTCTGGTTACCCAGTCAAAGAAATCTATGAGATTAGTTTGACAGGACCTTCCTTTGTAAACCCATGCTGTCTTGGATCCTGTGCCCCTATGGATTCCAGGTATTGCACTATTCTTTCCTTAAGGAGTGCCTCCATAATCTTGCCCACTACTGAGGTAAGACTGACTGGTCTGTAGTTCCCTGCCTCCTCCCTGCTACCACTCTTGTGGAGCAGGATCACATGAGCCCTTCTCCAGTCTTCTGGGACCTCTCCTGTGCTCAGAGACTCACTAAACAGTTCTGCTAATGGCTCTGCTAGTTTCACCATTAGCTCCTTAAGTACCCTGGGATGTATGCCATCAGGTCCCATTGCCTTATCCACCCTGAGCTTAGCAAGCTCTTGTAGGACCCTTTCTTTTGTGAAGGGAGTAGTGCTCACCTCCCTCCCCCCCCTGTGTCCATGATGCTGAGCTGTGGGCCCTGCCCTACCTTCTCTTCAGTAAATACTGAGCAAAAGTATCTATTTAGGATAGATGCCTTTACAGGGTCCTCCTCCTCACATGCTCCCTTTTCTCCATTAAGCTTAGCAATACCCCCCTCTGGACTTTCTCCTTTCACTAATGTATCTATAGAAAGTCTTGTCACCTTCTTTTACTGTTCGTGCTAGTGTTTCCTCAGTTTGGGACTTTGCCTGCCTTACTGCCTTCCCTGCTTCCCTTAGGGCAGTTTGGTATGCCTCCCTATCTTCATCCCGCTGTGTTCCCTTATATTTCCTGAAGGCCAGCCTTTTGGCTCTGACCTTTTCTGCTACTGTATTTGAGAACCAAAGTGGTTTCCTTCTTCTTTTGCACTTCCTTTTCTGTCTAACACAATGGGATGTTGCATGAAGTATTGCATCCTTAATGCTTGCCCACTTTGCCTGTACCCCCTCACCTGTGTTTCTTTTTGCCAGGGCTAGCTTAACTCTGTTGGCCATCTTATCAAAGTCAGCTCCTCTGAAGTCTCATATTTTTGCCTTGGAATGGGATGATTTAGATGTAGTAGCCAAATTGAACTATACCATGTGATGGTCACTGGCCCCCAGGTGACCTTCTACCTGGAGATCTGTGATCCCTTCCTTGTTAGTCAGTACTAGATCTAGGATAGCCCTGTCTCTTGTGGGTTGTTGTACCAGTTGTTTGAGGCCCTCCCCTGCAGGAATCCACTATGTGTCTAGTTCTGGCAGATGTTCCTGCTGGTATTGATCAATCTGTATCTGGCATGTTGAAGTCTCCCATTATTAGAACCTCCCCTTTAGCTGTCATGTTTTGTATATCTTCTAACAGTAATGTGTCTATGTCCTCCCCCTGGTCTGGGGGCCTGTAGACAACCCCAGTTCTTATGGCTGTCCCATTTCCTGTTTCCAGGGTGATCCACAGTTCTTCTGGCTCCTTATGTGTATTCTGAATTTCTGTAGCTTTGATATTTTCATTGACATACAGGGCCCTCCTCCCCTTTTGCACCTCGGTCTCTTCTGAACAATACATAGTCAGGTACCGAAGTCCCCAAGTGTGGTTACTGGTAAACCACGTCTCACTAATTGCTACTATGTCCAGTTTAGCCTCTGACATTATTGCCTGCAGGTCTGGGATCTTATTTCCCAGGCTGTGAGCATTGTGTACATGATTTTCCATTGCCAGATTTTGGTGTGTTAGTTGTTGGGTGAGGTTTGGCATTACCCTGTGTATGTAGTATGGGGAGACAAACCTTTTTTCTTACCTCGTGATGCAAATGAACTGCAAACATGCTGAATCCCTGTTTGACCAATAGCTGAGGGGGGAAGGGTGTTCTTCCCATTCGACGTATGGGGTGCTGCACCCCCCTCCCCATTTGCTAGTTTAAATATTCTGCAAAGACGTCAAACTTCTGCCCCAATGCACTGACTCCCTCCTTATTCAGATGCAGTCCATCAAATTTAAAGAACTTTTGCTCCCAGAACTGTTGCCAGTTCCCTACAAATCTGTGTCCTTCTTCCTGGCACCAGCCCTTGAGCCACGTGTTTAGCTCCCCTATCTCCCCTTCTCTGACCTTCCGTCCATCTGCTCCCCTCTCCCAGACTGGCAGGATCTCAGAGAAGGAGATGCCAGATGAAATAGATGATAGTTTGTCACCCAGCCTGGTCAGGTGTTCCTTGGTCTCCACAACTAACCGGCTGGCGAGATCATTAGTCCCTATGTGTACTAGGACATCAATGTTTTCTCCTGCTTTGTGAACAATTTTAGCAATGCGGTCAGTGTCTCTCCATGCTGATGTACCTGGGAGACATCTGACCATTACCCCTGGCTGCAGATGGGTATCAACTCCCGAATCATGGAGTCTCCTATGATCAAGTTTTTGGATTTCCTTTTTGCTTTTTTTGTTTTGGTTCCTGATTTGGGTGAGTTTTGCTGTGCTAGCTCCTGTGCTGCAGTGTCCTGCTCTGCAGTGTCTTCTGCCTCTTTGTTTAATTTCAGAGATAGAGGCAGATACCTGTTTGTAGTGTTTATATGGTTTTTGGAGGTAATATGTTGGAGAGCAGAGAGTGATGAGGCACCCGATTTGCCCCTCCTATCCACCTGCCAACCTCCTGGACCAACTACCCTCTGCAGTCGAGGTTTTTCTGCTGGATGCTGGGGAAATTGCGGGTGGTTCTTATAATGTATTTCCTCTTGAATATGAAATTTGAGGTGTGCAATCTCTGCCCATGCTGTCCGGAGCTGAGCCCTAAGATCTCCAAAGGCCCAGCATGTAGGACAGTGTCCTAAATCCTGTAAGACTGTCCTTCTGAAAATTGTTCCACAGTACCTGCAGTTAATGATATCCATTCCAGATAAGTTGCTGGGTTTTAACCTAGTCAGAGTAATTAGAAGGAAAAAAAGGAAAAAATGCAAGTAATGGTTTGATTTGTATTGTTTAACTTGTTATAACAAGTTAAATTACTAGTGCCCTGTAAATGAGCTCACCTTGTGGAGGCCCACTGATCCACCCTTCCTGCTCTGCCACAGGAAATGTCACAACTGTGGTACCCTATAAAAGGAGTGTAGGGGTGGTTGGGGATGGGGTGGGTGGCTGGGCTCTTCCCCTGCCAAAAAGAAGAATCACTGACGAAAGAACAAGGAGGTAAGAGCAGAAACAATCAGTCAACAACAAATGCAGTAACCCTGAAAGCTTATCCTAATGTTAGATAAAACTGTAAAACCTGTAAAGCACCACCTGTAATAATTTCAGAGAAGATATCGCTGTAAGAAACACTTTGCTACAGAGAAAAATAAAGCAATGAAATGTTAGCAACAAACAGTAGCAATCCCTGTGAGTAAAAAATAAAAACAACACCACACAGTAAATCTGCTTAGCCAAAATAAGTCTTAATCCTTTTCACTTGCTCTGGTAAGTTTCTCTACTCTGCCTTTCAAACAGTCTTAGAAGGAAAGAGCTCAGGTGAAGCTAGGTGCCTTGGCCAGCAAACCAAGTCTTCTACCTCTGTACTAAAGTGTATATGTCACGTACAGTTGGGGATATGGTATCCATGGAGGACCGACACAGACTGCCATACCTGTGGTTTACACATTCCTTGTGGAGTGCAAGATCCACTACAGTGCCATCCAGGGCAGCTGATTGGATGCCAGCATCCCAGACAGCACCACCCCAGGTGCCAACCCAGCTACTGCATGGGGCTCTACATACACACAGGTGGTGGGACAGGGCTGTGGATCCCATCATCCCCTGAGCAGCATCGAGGTATCAAGGTGCCCAGTGGTGGAATCAGGATATGCTCAGTTTGAGCATATCCCTGCCACCTTTATGGATCAGGGCCTGAGTGATAAAAATAATCTTGGGGCTGATTTATCATTGCAGCAAGTGGCCAACATCAATGATTAAGTGATCTCAGGGCCAACAGTTATATAAAACAAAACATGGGGTGGTTTGTGTAATGAGAATTTTTTTTATAAAACCCCTGAGCATTGCTTTTGGAGTTTATGTAGCCTTACAGACCTCAAGTGTAGGTGAAATTCAAAATACACACCACAACTCAAGCATTAGTCTGTATTTTTCACACCTCCTCAAGTTTCGCTCTCTGTGTTTATATAGCATCACACACCTCAAGCGTGTGCAAAATCTCATTACACATCACTTCCCCATACATAATTCTCTATTTTCCCTGTGCACTAATGGGCCTGATACATGTCAGTAAAGACTAGTTCCAGACTTTACAACTATGCACTGGGTACCCGGCCCCTATGAGATATGTGGGGCCATAATGCACAACCCACAGCTGGTCCAATGCGTGGCTGTGTAAGTCCATGGCAGCTGGAGGACCACACCTGGACCAGATGATGGGCTTCCAACTGGATCCCCTACTCTGCAGGAGCAGAGACTCATTGGAAACATCAGTCTGCATATAGACATCCATGTCTCCAAGCACTACATGGTTCCAAAACCAGCATAGGCAAGCAGTGTCCTGCAGCCACCATCCACCTCCCACCCTCTTTGGCATGGATGAGTGCTGGGATCTGTAGTTGGGGTGTGTCATGTTGGTGTCAGGATGCCACTCAGGAGGGTTCACACTTGTTACAACAGCCCTCTGGTTGGTGCAATGGCAAATCCACCTGACACTGGCCCAATCCGGGCACACCCACTCCCGTGCCCTGCCTGGAATGGTGCACACAGTTGACTGGGATCTAGTGCAGACAGCCCTGGCAGGGCTGCGCAGTGGGCACCCAGTGGTCATACATCCACAGGTGTTGGTCAGACACCTGGAGTGTGCATATGCCAGTCCTACACACTGCATATCATGGAGTGTAGAGCTGGGAGCCTTTAGTGCATATGGTCCTATAGGTTTAGCTTGTAACTACTATTTTTTTTAACTTACTGTATATCTGATACTAATATATGTGTTACGGTTGCATAGCACTATATAAAAGATCAGCATACTAGCATACAGTGATTAATTTAAAAAGTTAAAAACATGAGCATGCGTAATTGATGATTATATGTCTCTGCTGTTTATACTCTAGGCAGTATAGCCTAGAGGTTAGAGTAACGAACTATAAACAAGCTTGGTACATGCAGCAGACCAGACCTTGGTTTGATTCTTACAACCTCCACTTGCATACTGTGTGACTCTGAGCAAGTCACTTAACTGCCCAGTGCTCCCAGGTCGCCCCTGATAACAGGCACTTGTACCTAGTGGGTCTTACATGGTTAACAAAGACTAAATAAAAATGCTGCTATAGTTCTCTTTTTTTTGTATTCTTGGGATAATGTAAGGTTATATATGCATTTATGAGCACTTTTTATTAATCTATTGGTATAGGTGCCTCTTTTTTTTGGAACTGGCATTAATATTACATGCAGATCTGTTTTAAGATAGTGATTAACAATTGTATTCTTATTTAAAGTCATGTATTATACAGTTAATTAAAAATACTAGACACCTGAGAAATGTTGTATAGAAAATGATGTTGTTAAAATTGCTGGCCTCCATTTTAAAAAAGGGCACTGTGGCTTTAAGATCTGTGTTTATATGAGAGCTTTCAGGCTATGGAACTTGCTTCCTGATAAAGCCCTAGAGCTCCACAAAACACTGGGATATCCATTCTGTATGTGTTGGGTACAATAAGGCACTACTTTCATAGCACTGCTAGTGTGCACTCATTTGTTTCTGCTTCCAGGAGGAGACTGTGGTTAAGGGCACTGAGCTGCAATCCTGGAAACCTGGGTTTGAATCCTATCAGCCCCCACTTGCATACTGTGTGACCCTGGGCAAGTCACTTAACTTCTTTGTGCTCCCAGGTCGCACCTGGAAACAAGCTCCGGCTTAGTGTGCCTCTCCTGGTTAAACAATTCCCCCCTTTCCCTTTCATTTCCCTCAGCTAGCTCTGCCAACAATGTGGCATCCGTCCCTTACCCCGATGCACCAATCCACTGTGTTTGAGCTCTTTCAACTGCTAACATCTTGTATGCAACACCCACAGAGTTTTGTACATGACACAAGATCAGTTACATAGTGTTATGACATATACACGACTCTGGTGATGGCATCAGTCCTACCACCATAGTCACTGTAAACCTCCAAACCCCTTCCCCAACAGGAATATTAGTTCTGGTTTGTAAACTTAGACCACTCCCACCATCCATTTCTCTCCCCGCACTAGAGCAACAGCTTTGTATAGTTCTAATTGGACTGGAGGGGCACTGTAGCTTGTGTATAGAGGTGTGGGGGCTGGCAACCTGCAGCTTATTTGCATACTGCTGTCACACAGAAATATAAAACTGTTGGTAGATAAGGACCGCTAGGCCCATCCAGTTTGCCCATAAGCCCACAGCTACCCAACCTCTTTCCTCACATGGCCACAATGAACTAAGAAACCATGCAGGGAAAGACCTGCAACCCAGCTGTGTACCGTTTACCCCCATCGCAATGACATTTCACCAGCAAGGTCCCCCACAGCAACTACAGCGCCTAACCACAGTGGGAGACCCGCTGGAACCTGGAGCTGCCTGTCGGTGGTCCTGCACCCCCAATCAGCTCCGACTGGAGTTGAGAATCTTTAAGTGGGGGGTGCAGGGGGTTTGGGGGCAAAGCCCTCCAAAGAAAACAAAGACATTGATAGCGAACCGGCAGCCGACTGCAAAATGCGGTCGACCTGCCAGTGTCGCTGACAGGGCGTTCAACAGAATTTCTGTCAGACTCCTGTCGTGGATCCGCTGTGTACAGTACAAAACAGTGCACCACAGAAAACTGGTGCAAAGTGATCATTGTGACTGCTTTGCAACACAAAACTACAGTTATATATGGGACCTTGATGCTGATTTTTAGGAGCTCTGCTGCAGAACATAAAGAGACTTCACCTGTTTATATGGAACATTTTTAAAACATTATTTAGACACAATGCAGCTTTTATTTCAAAATGTAATCTTTATATCCTTCTTTCTTTATTCTAAAGGATATTTGCCTGAAAACAGGAGCTCTGTGTCTCTGACTGCATCTCATTCTCCCTTGTGTCCCATTGCTGACCCTAATGCTCTGTTGTTTGACATTTTAATCATTTCCACGGGTGCGTATCGTGATATCTGAAACACAGAATTATGACTTCAGTGGAGGGGAAAGTAGAAGAAGAACATAAAGTCTGGGGACAAACATCCTGTTCTCATGAAAATACTATGGGTGGAGACTACTAATACTTGGAGTTTGAAAGGCATTATTAGCCCATATGAGCTCCATACTGTGTGATCAGTCAGTATTATTGATTTTTATTCATCTGTAGCACTGTAGCATTTGGGCCTCCCAGTTTAAAATTGTCTGTGTATTATATAGACCAGCTTGTTAGGTTTTTGGTTAACTCCGACACGAATATTTGGAATTTAAGAGGTCCTAGTACAGGTCTTTGGGGAACCCCACTAGCCAGCTCCCCAGTAATGAATCTCTGACCATTGACGATGTCTCTTTGGGATCTATAAGTTAACCAATTTGCAGTCCAGTTAATCAATCTCTGATCAATATTAGCTTTTTTTTTTTTCAATAACTGCCCAGTGGGTAGCCTATGAGTTTAACGAACCGTGATTGAGTGCCTATTGAAATGGCAACTCAATCGCAGTGCCTTTGACCATGGTGAGGAGGAAGGAAGGGCGACCGGATGGGGGATGCGTGACCATAGTGACAGGATGTCACTACGTATATATGCAGGTGGGGGGAGCGAGCACGCTGCACGTAGGGTGGGACAGGAGGGAGGGATTGTGAGGGGCGGCACTGCAGTGAGCTGCCAAGCCACTCCTGTGGCGTGGTGGGTTGGTTTAGGACTAGGGCATGTGTGGTGCTGGGTTCGGGTCTAGGCATGGGTACCTTTTGTTGCATCTGGCCCAAAATTATTTTTTTGCTGGATTTGCACCCCCCACTGACATGCACCCTCCCTGGAGTTGAGAATCCTTAAGTAGGGGAGTTGCGGGGGTCACAGCCCCCCGCATTGAAGTGTAAAATGTATGTCCTCAGTGCCCTTGTGCTGTGCGTTGGGGAGTCAGAGTGCTGAAACTGATTTCTGCCACCCTGGCTTCACGATAATACTGATTACCTTTAGGCTTTCGCTGTTATCACATAAACCTGCCCAGTGGGGAACTAGGTCCAACGCTTTACTGAACTCAAAATGAATACTGTCACATGGGGTTTTATTGTCTAGTGAATTGCAAGTTTGTTGTTCAAGACCTACCCGAGGTGAACCCATGCTGATCAGGGTCTATATTATTTAGGTGTCTGTTGAGCCTATTCTTAATGATGCTTTCTAGCATTTTCCCAGGGCTAGATGTTAGACTGATCAGTCTGTGGTTGTTAAGATTACGTTGATCACCCTTTTTGTACGTAGCTACAATGTCAGCAGTTTTTTAATCATTTGGGATTTGTCCAATATTTACAGATGTTTTGTAAATTTGTTTAATGGGTTCAGATATGTATTTGACCATAATGTTTAACATCTTACCCGAGATCTTGTCCGGCCTAGGTGAAGAGTCTGGTTTGAGTTTATTCATTTTATCCTTTATTTTTTCTGTATTTATAGTTATTGTTTTACTAGTTGTTACTACTGGGTTTCTAATCTGGGGTCAAAAACTGAGCAAATGTAGGTGTTAAAGGAATTGGTCATGTCTGTGGGATTACATATGGGGTGGGATATTCAAAAGGGTTGCGCCATGCGCAATAGTTGCCTCTCATGAAGTCAAAAGTCGCCATTCTGCGATATTCAGCAGGAGGCAGTTGCGCCACGAAACATGCTGAGCAACAGCGCAATGCAAATGACAGCATGCGCAACCGAAGGGGGTGGATCCATGCATAAAGAGCGCAATGCGATATCCAAAGAGTTGTGCAATGCGCAACAGCGGACCAGCCAGAAGTTGTGCCCCAGCGGAAATGAGCCAAAATAAAAAGGCTCAAGGAAGAGGCGCAAGAAGCATACAAGGATGCCAAGTGGGGAAGAGAGAGAAGACAGACAGTGACAGGCCAGGGCAGGCAAGGGAAGCAGTGTGGGCCATAGGCTGCAGGGGCCAGCGGGGGTGCTCAGTGCAGTGGAAGTAGCAGTCAGGACAGCGGGGGTAACAGAGTAACATCAGCCGGGGGCACAAGCCAGGGAGATGGACAGTGGCAGTTTCACATGGAAGCTGTAATGAGGGGTGAGAATGCAAGGTGCAGAGGGGCGTGGCGTGGATGGGCCCGTTGGCGATGCGCCCCCAACAGGCGATGCCGTGCCGCATCAGCTTTGGAGTTGTACACAGATGTAGAGATCGTGGGCGGTACCGCCTGAACAGGGCAATACTGAGGCGGCTCTGTGAGCTGTGCAGTGATGTGATGCAGGCACCCTCACGACAGAGTCATGCTCTGTCAGTGGAGACAAGGTGACAGCCTGCATGTGCCTGCTCACCACAGGCACCTTCCAGAGGCCAACAGGGGACACCACAGGCATCACACAGTTGGCCACGTCACATCCTCACCCAATTCCTCAGCGCACTGCTGCCACATGCTCAGACACATCCATTTCCCCAGCACCGCGGCAGGCGTGCAGCAAACATGCAGGCGTTCCACAGGGTAGCACATATGCCTGGCATGCTAGGGGCCATAGACTGCACCCATGTGGCCATTCACGCCACCTGGCCCCGATGGGGCGCATATAGGAATAGAAAGGGTTTCCCAGTGTCAACTGCCAGGTGGTGTGTGATGCCACTGGGCGTATAATCAATGTCTGTGCCACACACCCTTGGCGGAGCACATGATGCCTTTATATGGCATCAGTCGCACTGTGCCATCGATTCGAGAGTGGGGACATCCCCACAGGCCATCTAGTGGGTGAGTATGCATGTAGGAAATGCAAACTCGGGGCAAGGGTGGGAATGCCACAGGTGCCATGGTAGTGGCACACAGGGATATGGGCAGTATGGACCTGAACATGAGACTGATCTCCACTATCTCCACACAGGTGACAGTGGATACCCACTCCGTCCCTGGCTGCTCACACCGTACCGGCGCCCCATGACCCCATCGCAGCAACGCTATAATGAGACACATGCCGCCACACGCAACATCATTGAGCGGGTGTTTGCGATGCTCAAGGCACGCTTCCGATGCCTAGACACCTCCGGCGGTGCCCTACAGTACAGCCCCTCAAAGGCTTGTGGGATATTCCTGGCCTGTTGTATCCTGCACAACATGGCCAATGACTGTGGGATAGCCGTACAAGTTGAAGAGGGGGACAGCGATGGGGACGCCAGTGGCGCCAGTGTTGATGGTGATGAGCAGCCCCCCCCTTGGACGGCGGGACCCCCGACTGATCCGGCAGGCCCAGCTGCACCGGGACACCATCACGGAGGAGCATTTATGCACAACACAGGTAAGTCAAGGGGCCATGTGCAAACAACGCTGTCCTGGCGCAACCCACAGGCACACAGAGTAACACACCAGGGGTGCATGACGGCAAGGGGGGTGGAAGGGACCAGGCACACAAACACACCATCAGGGAGGGACGAACAGTCATATGGACACACACACACACAAACACACCAGGCACAAAGCGTACATGGGCAGGTGCACAGCAGAGCAGGAACACACATGGCAAACACACAGATCCACAGACCACACCCACCACCTGTACTGTCCAAGCACGTGTGTCAGATGCTGGGCACCCTTGCACCTTGGTGTACAGTACAATGCAGGCATCATCATGCACATGCACCTGTGGACAGCAGTCGGGATGGTGTGCAGGTGGTCCGTATGTCGGCGTGATGGGCAGGGCACCCACCAGTGCACTGCCCACCATGATGCACAGTGCACACAGGCCAGCAGCAGACAGGGCCCGCACTGGGAGACAGGTCAGCCATGTTGCACCATTCCACGGCCACCACGGATGTGTGGGCGGCCCTGCCGTGACCCAACAGCACTGGCAGGCTGAGCAGGGGCCACATGGGGTGGCACCGATGGACCACCAGGGGTCCCACTGCGCGATCGCGACCTTGTCCGCAGTGGGGTCTGTAGGATGCCAAACATACCTGCACCAGGGGTGCTTGGGATGCCTACAGCAGAACCGGCGTCGACAGGCCTGGTGTCGCATGGCGCGGGAGCGGTGGAGAGCGTACTGTGTGGGGTGCGCAGTACAGGAGCACCTGCGTGTGTGCCCAATGCAGCCACGACAGTGACCAATGCCTGGGTCTGCCTGTCAATGGCGGCGGTCACATCCATCCGCATATGGACCATCTCTGCATGGTCCAGAGCACACTCCCTGCTGTGCCGTTCCACAGCCACACACAGTGCCTCCACAGACGTTGCAACCCGCCTTTGCTGCTGTACTGATTCCCACAGCAGGCGGGTGTGCTCGTCCAATGGGTACTCTGCCACAATGGCATCCTGTCCCCCAGGGTGTGGAAGGTCCTGATGCACAACACCCCTTGAGGGTGGGCGCTGTTCGCCAGGACCAGGAATGGGCGTATCGAAGGGCGGCGGGCATGTGCCACCACTGGACACTGTACCCCCAGACCTGGTGGGTGACTGCTGCTGCCCCTCCAACTGCTGTGCCCAGGGACCACTCGTTCCACTGCTGTGGCCGCAACAGTGCCAGACACCTGCACAGCTACTGGTGCTGCCCCACCGGTGCTGACAGGCACAGCTTGGGACTGTGCCGACGTGCTGGCACACAAGTTAGAACCAGCAAGGCCCAGGGGCATGTGCTGGCCTGCTGTGTGTCCGTCATGGGACACACACATGTCACTGCCCATTGCAGTCCTTGCATCATCAATGGTGCAGGTACGTGCTACAGCCACAGTCACAGCGTGCTGGCATGCATGCCAGACTGCTGAGACACAGGCTGCACCCCCACACCCGACTCACCGACACCAGAGTTGGCAGCCCAGCGTGCATGCTGGTGCAGTGCATGCTGGCTGGTGACAGAGGTGGATGGACCCTCCTCCATGTCCAGCAGGTCATCCTCACTGCCTGGACCCACCACCACCGTCCCCTGAAGATGAACAGGACCTGTAACAGAAAGAGAGGACATGTAGTGCATGTAACAACCTTCCCCCAACACCACCACCATGTCATACCGTGCAGTGATGGGCTTCCACCTGTCTGGAATCCACCTCCTGGTATGCCCTCAATAACACTGCGCCTGCATTGATGCAGCCAGTCGGTCCTCAGCCGGGGTCAGCTCCACCACCGCTGGCTGGCCCCGCCAGTGCCAGCACGTGCCGCCTGGGGGCTGACCTTCTCCTTCACCCTCCTCACGGTCTGTCCCAATCTTCTTTTGCATTCCTGCATGGGCGCTGGCTTCCGTGCAGGTTCACTCCAGGCTACCCCCTCCCATGCAGCCGCCTAGCGGGCCTGAGGGGTGCCCGCCATCCACTCAGTAGTGACTCCTCCTCCAGGTAGGCCTGGAAGAGGACCTCAGTCTCTGCCGTGGTGAAGTTGGGCCTCCTCCTCCGCCGCCACCATCCTCACCTCACCTTGGCTCTGCTCAGTCATGGCGATCTGTATGGGTGGAAGTGGACACCTGTCACTGTGCAGTCTAGCGTTATCCCATGCCCATTGTCCAGAACATCCCACAGCATGCAACCCCCTCTCACCTGCAGTAGCCAGATCTGGCCAGTGCAGCCCAATGCCAGCACATTTATGGCGCAATGCATGCAAGTGGGAGTGGAGCAACTGTAATGAGGTGCAAGTGCCAGCCACTAAGCGCAGATAGCTGATCGGATGAGTTGCATGTCGTGAATATCGCGCCATTGCGCTTTTCGCAACTCTGATTAGCCCGGCTGAGCCAATAAGCGCGAATCTGTGACTTGTGCGGTACACTGCATGCGCATGCCAGGTAGCTTACGCGGGCGTCTGCGTGCTGATGATGTGCTGTGCATGATCGGCAATTCAGGCCATGGCCACCATTGTGCCAGTGGCGCTACAGCACTGGGCACTATATGGCGCTGTGCACTACTGCGCGGAGTCCCACTGTGGCACTGTACGCGGGTGGTCAGTCGCGCCGGGATGCGTGGGCGTCAGATGGCGCTGTGCGTGGCCTTGCGTCATGAACCCCTGACCTGGTGTCCGACCTTTGCCCCTGGCGCTGTTGGCTGCCATATGCGGCCCTATTGCGCTGTCTGGTGACAGCGCTATGTGAACTGCGGCACTGTACGAACAGGCGATTGGAACTATGGTGGTCTATTGCGCAACATTTCTGCGGGGTTGCCGCACAGCGGGTGCCATATTGCCCGTTGTAACACTACAAATTCATGGCATTTGTGAGGGCACCCCAATGGAGCCCAGTGGAGGTGGCCAACCTGGTGGCCCTGGTAGAGCCCCACTATGGGGCACTGTATGGGGAGGAGCCCCTCACCATGGCTCAAACCCAGGTCTGGCTGCAGGTAGCCAATGACCTGCTGGGCGTCTCAGGGCGGCGCCGGTCTGCCGAGCAGTGCCGGCACAGGTACAGTGACCTCCGCAGGAGGGAGCCGGAGTTGCATGAGAGGCTACAGTCACATGCCAGGAGGGGCGTTGTGCCTAGGCCAGGTGGGTGTACCATCTATGCACCTGTATTCTCCGTAGGGGTGTGAGTGTGTTTTGGTGGCTGTGCATGGGTGATGGCTCTGACATGGTTGGCTGTGTCAGTGTGTGCAGGTGTGAGATGCATGGGTCTGGCTGTGTGGGCAGGCACTCTCACTGGGGCAGGGCAGCAGTCTGCTTTGGAGTCACACTGATGTTTTCTCAACATTTGTCTCCACAGGCCGGGCAGAGAGGATGCAGGCACGGGATGAGGAGGCGTGGCAGAGCCCCGTGGCGGTCGGTGGTGCTGCAAGGGTGGGCACAGCAGCAGCAGCCACAGCTGCTTGCGGAGTGAGTATCATTACATCATGGATGCTATTACATGCTGGAGGGGTGGGCATGACCACCAGCCATGCAACACAACCATGCATGACACAGGCGACATTCATCACTGTCCAGTGTCACTGCGTCGCTGTGTGTGTGTCACTGGTGGTCCATGCATGCACTGGGCACATGGCTGTGGAACTGGCATCGCACCACATTGCCACATCACTTGACAGCCTTGTTTGTGCTGTGATGGTCATGGGCAGTGTGTGTGTGCAGTGGTGCACATAGCTGGTGCCGCCTGGTTGGGCTTGTCATGTGCATGGTCACTGTGAGTGGGTGCATACCATCACAGGTGCGGGACATTGGGCTATATGGCTTGCAGGTTGGGTGGTGTTCAGGGTTGTGGTCAGTCACAGCCATTGACTGTGTTCCCTTTTCCTAGGCCTCATTGTGCTCTGCAGAATTGAGCGGGCACTGCAACAGCTAACCCGGGTGTCCCTGGAAAACCGGAACATCCTCCAGGATATACAGCGCCATGGGCTACGGAGGAGGCACAGCCAAGCAAGACAGCACCAGGCAGTGGAGGACCAGCCTGCTAGGCCTTAGGCCGGCTTCCCCTTCCCACTTCACCCATCCCTCACCCCTGCCTTCCTCTCCAAGTTGTTCATCCCTACTCTTGCCCACCCCTACCTTGTACCCCTACCCCCCTCTTGTAAATAGTTTTGTTGTTGTAAATTTTGTACTTTACATTTTTCGAATATATATATTTTGATATGAATACTGTGTTGGTCTCTGATTTGCAGCTGGCTATGGTTGCTCAGTTGCAGTGGTGTGCATGGCATCTGGGGTGGTATGGTCCTGGGTATGTGTGTGTGTGTGTGTGCGTGTGTGTGTGCGCGTGTGCGTGTGTGTGCATGGGGAGGTGTCTCCAGTGTGGTAGTGACTTTCTGTTGGTCTTGCCATCTGATGCCACCCACTGCTGGGTGCACAGGGTGGGTCTGGCTTGTATGGTTCTCTGCTACACGAGGTTGACATGTGCGGGGGATGCATGGTGTTTCCTGCAGTGCCAGTCACTGCACATGGGTGGTGTCTTGGGGTCACGGTGCAGGGTGTGCTGTGCATATGGGGGCTGATGTGCACTGTGGTTGTCAACCCTGTGTGTGGCAGTCTCAGCCTGCCAGTGGTTGTGCTGGGCGTCATGGCCCTGCTGTGCTGTTGGCTTGTCCCCATGGGCCAGTAGATCATCCGTCCCACCCCAGTGATGCTGTGCTTGGGTGTGCAGGTGTCTTATTGGTTCTGCAGTGTGTTCCTGTGCCCATGTGTGGCATGGCTGGCGGTGGGCCCCAGCCTGCCTCCCTGGTTGTGCAGTTCCATTGCTCTGCTGGGGTGGGGGCTCTGCTTCGCTATGGCACCTCTGGACTGCTCAGCTGGGCTAGCCTTGTTGCGCTATGGCGCAACCTTTCTGCTCAGCTTCCCCTTCCTGGTTGCGCTATGGTGCAGTTTGTGCGATATTCAGATGTTGGCTGCTTGCGCAATTTGTTTTGCTCCATGTTTGAATATCGCGTCTGTTGCGCATATGCGCAATTGACTTGTGCTTGCTCCTGCTGTTACGCACATTTTGGGCGCAGTTTGAATATCTGGGCCATGGTGTTCTTTTCTAAGTTAATTGGTCCTCTCTTACATTCCACTTGCTTCAGAGAGTTGAGGTAGTTAAAAACATGATTTTGCTATTTCTTTTATTTGTGTTCTTTGCCAGAAAAGCTTCCATTGCTTTTTTTTTAATTTATTTTATTTTTAATAGCATAAAAAAAGGATGGTGGATGCATGGAATAGCCTCCCCCAGGAGGTAGTGGGAGTGAGCAAAGTGGTGGGATTCAAACATGCATGGGATAAGCATAAGAGAACCCTAGAGGTTGAAAGGAGAAGCTAAAGCCAACGACCAAGTAGGGTCAGTGGCCGCTGATACAGGTAGGGTGAAAGGGCAGATTAGATCCGCCCAAGGGTCCTTATTTGCTGTCAATTTCTATGTTTCTATGTTACAGAAATGTAAGTTTTGTATATTTCATGCCTATGAATCATTCTCCTATTTAATCAGATAAGCTTTGTAGGATTTATTCTTCATCTTAATGAGGCTTTATTTTTCGACAGCTGTTTCAGTTTAATGCCGTTGTTATTATATTTCTTAATTTAGGTATTCTTTTATACTTACTTTTAGAATTCTCTTTCAAGACTTGGTACATTTTTTCAGTAGATTTATTTTTGAAGAGTTGACCCCAGGCTATATCGTAAAGGGTTTTATTAATATTAGCGATATTTATTTATTTAAAAGTTTCACCAGGAAGACATACTGAGCAAAATTGCTCATTTCCAGATGCATCCAGGAGGAAGGGAACAGGGCAAAACTACATGTCAATTTGCAGACAGCAATTGCAGAAATATAAGTGCTTACAATAACAGATACAAAGCTTAATTCCCAGTATAGGCATTTGTAGTAATGGACCCACGCAGGTTTAACAAGGGAATTAAGAGTAGGAATGTAGAATACAGAAGGTGAAGGGTGATAGAAGCAATTGCAGGTAGGAGAAGTGATAGTTTGAAGTAGGGAGGGGAGGGTGTGAAGGAAGGGGGCTTTTCGTATGGAGGAGGGAAGGGATGCAAGAGTGCGAGCATTACTACTCCGGAGAGAGAGAGAGAGGAGTAAGGAGTGGGTGATAGAGAGGACAAGAGGTAAGAAGGGAGAGCAATGAATCAGACTTTACCAAAGAAGCTGGCGCAGTGAGCCAGCCGACGATCACTGAGAGAAGGGAGTGCTAGAGATTGATATAAGGAGCAGTGGTGAGTATGGGGGGGACGCAGTTGAAGGTAAAGTGACAGAAAGAATGGAAGAACTGGTAGACAAAACAGAAAATAAAGGAACTAAAAGATGAATTATGTCAGAATATTATATTTTAAATGGTTTTCTTGTATAATAATGAAGAATTTTAACAGTTTTCCTATATAATAATGAAGAATTTTTAAAAACTTAAATGCCACAGAGAAATCGAGGCCCTGGTCATATCCATGTGGACACATACAAAAAACAGGCTCACTAATTTAAAAATAAGCAACCATTTTCAAGAAATAATGAGACACATAATATTTAGCCACAATTCACTTACATTTTATAAATACTGTCTGAACATATCTTCCAGTTGTTCTTCATTTCTAGATTAATTTGCATGGAAAGAGGCTTTTAATCCCTCAGAGTTCATCTGTTTCTGCTACCCAATCCTTTCCTGAAGTCATAATCCTCTGTGACATCAGAATTTGTTGAATAATGTTGTATGAATAATATTCTCCAACTTCTCAAGTCTGTACCTCAGGCTGGAGTTTTCTTTTATTAGGCTGGTCATCTACCAGATGGCTCCCAATGCTTTCTGCCTGCCTCCATAACAGTCATCCAAGCAATTATCTGAATGGGGTCTGTGTTTAAGTTGTGAGCCTTTACAAAACTGACTCCACTTTAGCATCTGTAATATTCAGCACCACTAACAGTCAACCACTTTGGTTCTTCATGGCTGCTTTTCTGTTTCTTGACCTCTGGTGGACTAAAGTCTACAATAGTCAGGTCAGATGGCCTCTGCCCTCACCACCCATCAGACCACCCATGATTTCAAATGTCTACAGAATATGTCTAAGGTATTCTCACACTCAGAGGGCACAAACAATCCAGCCAAAGTAAACTTCAGATATGTTGTTTATTTGAAAATAACAACTATAGATCAGTAGTCTGCTAAAATTAAAATTGCGGCATTGCTGATCTCTGGTACCTCTATGATACAGATTTTAAATCAGTAGTTAGGAGTCATTAGATAGTGTGATACCTTTATTTGGACCAACATATGTTTTGTACAAAGATTTCTTTGTCACACAGGTCTCTTTACAGGTCAAGACCTGTGTGGCCCTGAAGCTTGGTACTGTACCTATCTTTGTACAGAACCAGCCAAGACCATCACGGACAGAATATCGCAGAGATAATACCACAGAAGGAACAACGCAGGAAACAACATCACAATGGAGAAAAAATAGCATGGTCAAAACATCGTCCTGGAGAATGATGTACACCACACCACTTGCTTCGCATGTATGAGGTGCAGGACAGAGATGACCTGAGCAGTGGAGTAGGAGCTGCCAGGGCAGAGGTACAGGTTCGGGCACAGAGAATGATGTGAGCTTCATGGTCAGCTGGGCATGAACCGGGTCAGGACAGAGAAGAACAGAGCAGTAGTGCAGGAGCCACCAGGGTGACAGAATGGGACCGGGCAACAGTGCAGACCAGCAGAAGGGGGCACTGGGTGCAAGGAACAGCATTGGGAAAACAATTGCCGGAACATGATGAACACCTGAATGACTGCCTCTGATGGGGGGATGGGCGGGGAATATACGCTCTGATGAGGTTGCAGTGGTATGTCCGGCAATGGTGGTTCTTGGGAGTGTCTCACACACACACTGGGCACCATGTCCATGGTGGCCTAGTGCCCCCCTGGGTGGTTGGTGTCCCACCCCCACCCCAGGGCCGCCAGACTGCACCAACTTCTGTACCCTGATTGACCTGCTCCCTTCCTGGAATGTGTCCCACCCCTCACCCACCCAGGATTTCGTGACATGGGTGATCCACCTGCACACCACACTGCTCATCCCTATGTACCAGCAGACCACTGTGTGACGTGTACACAGGCACATGCACATCACAGCATGTGCCAGTACATGCACAACACAGTGGGCTGCTGGATGTGGTGGTGGGTGTTTAGGTGTGCCAGCGGACCTCTCTTGTCATGAGCTGTTGGGAGGGGTGGAACACTGTCCTGGGGGGAGCAACTGGGCCACCAGGGTACAGGCTTGGCATGTTTGGCAGCTGGGGTGGGGGGCTGCTGTACTGGGCATGGCCGCTCTGGTAGGTCTGCAGCTACTGGCCCATGGAGGGGTATTCTGCTGGTGCAGGTGGGTCATGGTGAAGTCTGCCAATGGCGACACTGGTTGCCTGCTTGAGTCACTACATGTGATGTTTCCACCCATTGCTAAGTTGTATGTCGACATTGCAGGCAGCATTTTTATGCCCGCGTTGCACTGTCTGGTGATGTTTTTGTCTGTGATGTTCCTGGCCAGTTCCCTTTGTACAAGGCTTATTTGCTGCTCCAATAAACAGTACCAAACTATCCAGTGAATCCTCTTTTTCAAGAGCTAATGGCTACAGTTTCTCATTACTAAAAAGTAGAAGTTAATATTAATCTGAAATGCCCCACTTATAGCAAATCGTACATGCACCAAAACACTTGCTTCCTATGTGTTTTGGGTTTCTGTCTCAATGATTTGATGAATTGTCACACATTTTCTTACATTCCCCCATATTTACAGTCTCCCACAATTGAGTGATGAAATGTCAGAAGTTATGGTAAAATAATACAGGAAAGTCCATCAGTCCAGGCATTCAGCTTAGCCCTATATTTTATAAAAAGCATTCAGCGTAGTCCTATATTTATAAAATAAATGAGGAAAAATTCTACTTTACCACTGGAGCAAACACGTCACGTGACTGTGCATTATTCCTCAGTGACCACATGCTGTGAACTTTTTCAAGCTTTTGTCTGGTGTATATTATTTTACACCCATTTTGTAAGCGCAATAACACACTTCAGGCCATGTGATCAGTGTCTGATATACACTCCTCTCAGGTGGTTGAAGGCTTTGTGTCATGCCTCACAACACACCTGAGGCATGCACCCACCCTACTGTGTGAAACGGTTGCACTATGCCGCCGCGACAAATTTTATGTCGACCGATAGCACAGCGACAGCACAACACCGCCAACTGGTGTTGTGCTGTCGTTCGGGATTTGGTACAAGTGACCCCACATATGGGGGGCTCTGCCCCCTGCACCCCCGTACTATAGATTACCAACTCCAGTCGGAGTTGGTTTGGAGATGGGGGTAAACACTTTCCCAGGACCAGTGTCGGGTAGTGGAGACAATCACAGCGGCTGCCGACAATGTTGCTGTGATGGTCTTCGCCATGGGAGTGTCGCTGCATGGTCTATACATGGTGTGAAACCACTTACATAAAGCCTTTTACCCAGTTAATTGGTAAGACATAATTAGAGAGGGCTACCATCAGGTTATCTCACCTCTCACAGGACAAATGAAAAAGGCGAAACAGAATAGCATTCAAATGAAGGTTAAAACTCATTGTGCACACCTGTTTCCATCAATAGTGAAATATTTCCATGACATGTATGCTAATCTCATGAGTTCTAATCAGTTATGAGGAGCACTGAGCTCCATTGCTTTGAATACAAAAAGGGAATAAATATTGATTCAGTTCTCCTTTAGCCAACCAAAGGGTTTAAACTCTGAAGGTCAAGCAGTAGAGAAAAGGCTGGAGTTGTCTGTAAGAATGTAAAGTATTAGCTAGATAACATTCTTTTATAGGCTACACCTAAAAGACTGACCTAGGTTAAGTGAAACTTCAAACCATGTAATAAAACCTACCCATAATGACTCACACATCCTTTTTTATATCTGAAAAGTTTATTATATTTATACAAAATAAGGACATACAAAAAGCAGGGAGAATACAGAAATTAGATACTACTGTAGGAAAAAAAGAAAATTAATAAAGATAATTACAAAAAATGTCTGGTGTGCCAATTACTGTGTCCAATATGTCAGGCATATAGTTGACCAAACTAGTAATACAACAGAACAATTACAAAGTAATAAACTAGTTCCCATGTAAAAAGCAAGAGACAGTAAAATGTGCAGTATAAGCTGAGGGTAATAAAGGCATCCAATCTGTTATTGGCACACTACGGATTAAAAGAGTCATTGTGTGCCATGATATACAGTACCCACTGCTGCCTCCTGTCCCTAAATTGTGGCAGTCTCCCCTGTAGGGCTGGGGTAAGATGATTCATAGTATAAATAGAGTTGACTATAGCTCACCATCGTGGAATGGTTGGAGGTGACTGTGAAAGTCAAAGATAGGTTAAATACATTTTGGCTGCCAAAATGTAAATCAGCAACAGATTATGAGGAGAAATATGGACACCCTCTGCCTTGATAGAAAGTGGGACTAACTATGGAGTCAGAAGTTGTGGAGCATTAAACGTACCTGATAACACCCCATCCGGTGGTCTCGCAGAAGTCCTGTAAAACTTGGCACTTCCCAAATATGTGGGCATGATTAGTAGTTTCTCCCTACAGTGTCTCCAACAGGGACCATATTGCAGCCCCACATAGTGGTTCTGGACATTAGGAGTACAGAAATACTGGTTCTGGCATTTACAGATGAGTTCACACCACAGCCCAGATTTTCAAAGGGTCATTTGACCAACGCAAGCTGCGTCAAAAAGCGCCTTGCGTTAATCCCAGAAGTGTCAAATATTGTGCACTGTATTTTGAAAGAAAAACCACCACTATGGCTAAGTACCCAGAAATGATGCAAGAGGGCCACTGCGGCATAATTTTGATGCATGGGCCAAGAATGACAGAAGCTGCATCAAAAGAAATGGTGTAAGAAAGGACAGAAGAAAGGGTGGACAAACACAGTCGCATGAAGAATCTTACAGGGAGGAAGCTGACATCTTAACAGAGTAGGAGGATGCCTTACCTGCCCTACTGCTATCCACAGGTGCGGACAAGAAGCTGCAGGATCACAGGAAGCAGGCCTGGGATGAAGTGGCCACAAAGGTCAATGCTATAGGCCATGTTAGGCACATGATAAGGGCACTCAAGAAGAGGTACAGTGATATCAAACGGAGGACAAAGGAGAAGATGGCCCACAACAGATGCTGTACTACCGCAAGTGGAAGAGGACCAAGACCTCTTCAGGCTACAGAACATCAGGGTGCCCCACCCACCCCACCTGTGCAGGCCAACCTAATGGCCTGCATAGCAACACAGGAGAGGAACACAACAGTTGCACCTGAAGCTAGTGTGGCTGTGTGGACTGCACACCACAACAACAGTGCCTCTGGTTGTGTAAGTGCAGCCCAAGATCCACCCCAAGGCTAATGATACCTATCTCCAATCCCCTGTCCCCAAACCCTGCTAGATGCCTGGACAAAGTCACCCATGATGCCTTGCATACATGTGCCTACCATAGCACCCTCAGCACCCCCGAATGGTGTTCATGGACTCATCTCCACCTCCTTGCAACCATGGCCAACATGAGGCCATTAAGGCCACTGCTTTTGACATGTTATCATTTCACAGCTCTGTGGCTTATGCTCCTGCAGTCATGCCTCCGTTGTGACTCAAATCTGCATGCATGCTGTGGGCCTATTTATTTGCTCTAATGTCACATAGACCAGCTCTGGCTGGTCTAACAGCTGTATGCAATGTCTGAGACAAAGTTTTTATATTTTATTTCATTTTTCTTTTTTTTATTTTAGTCTTTGGTAACCGAGTAAGGCTCACTAGGCACAAATGCCTGCTTAGGACCCACATTTTTTGACATTCCTAAATAAGGGGATGGTGCATCGTTTATCTGATGCAGGCATGCTTCTGACATGGCACAAGCAGTTTTTTTGACACAAGCATGGTGCAGACTAGTCTGACACAAGCAGCCCAGAATCTGATGCAAGCACCATCAGAAAATTGGAAATGATGCAGGCATTGGCGCATGGTAGTCTTTGCATTGTTTCTTTTTGATGCAAGCATCATGCATCATACTTTGCTCTTTGAAAATCTTGTTCCAGGAACTAGAGTTGTAATTTTTAGTGAAGCGGATATCCACTGAACGAGGCAACCGAAATTGGGCACCTACAAAAACGGTGACTCAATTACGGCACCTGTGTTCACAGCTACCAAGCAGGGGGGCGACCGGATACTGGGGTGGGCGAAAAACCATGATGGGAAGTAGCGGGTATATGCATATGCACCCTTGGGGGGAGAGGCAGGGGAGGGATGGTATGTGGGAGCGGGTGTCGCGGGCAGCTGCCGAGCTGCTCCACTGGCGTCGTGGGGAGGTAGATCAGCTGGGTGTCGCAGGGTACAGGGTTCTGGTCCAGCACGGTGTGTTCTTTTTTTTTTTTGCCAGCAGGTGGCATGAATTTTTTTAAGTTTTTCACCCCCCCCAACATGCACCCCCCCTGGAGTTGAGAATCCATAAGTAGGGGGTACGCCCACATTAAGAATGAGACCTGTAGGTCTCGGGTGCCACTTTTGTCCGCACTGTGAGTGTGCATCGCCAAAATTGATTTTCGGTGATTTACACTCACTGTAATGGTGATTGCCTCTCTGCAGTCACTGTTATGACATGGAACCAGTGAAGGGATTGTTGACTTCAACCAGAGGTCAGTAGGGATAGGCATCTCCAGTTCTGTAATCCATTTTGAAAGAGTGGGTGCTGCTGATTTTTCAGAAATAGCTATCAACCCTTTATGTATCCCTAATAAGGTGCCCCCAGTATTTCCCTCATAAGGCCCCAGTTAAAATACTTAGAAGAAAGGGGAAAGGGGAGGGAAACTTTATATATCAGACACCCAGAGAATTCAGACATGATGGGAACTGGAGATACCAAAGATGGTCCCCTGGTCTCAGATTGTAAGCTTTCTGAAGATCCTGAAGGGGGTGCATTCCTCATGGGGTTAGAGAATGGAAAATGTGAAACATAGAAACATAGAAGTTGATGGCAGATAAGGACCGCAAGGCCCATGCAGTCTGCCCATTTCTTTTTCTACCTTATGAATGTGCCATCGGCCTTTGCTCTGTCAATGGCCTATCTATTCATACTCATCTGTATTGCTCCCTTATGCCTATCC
The DNA here is from genome assembly GCA_016271365.2 of Neoceratodus forsteri. Classification (NCBI taxonomy): domain Eukaryota; kingdom Metazoa; phylum Chordata; order Ceratodontiformes; family Ceratodontidae; genus Neoceratodus; species Neoceratodus forsteri. The sequence continues at coordinate 472,684,702 of CM028132.1, forward strand.
CATGCCTGTTTGAAGCACTGCACTGTATTCATATCACCACTTCCAGAGGTAGGCCGTTCCATGCATCCACCACCCTTTCTGTGAAAAAGAACTTCCTCACATTACCCTTTAATCAGCCTCCCTCTAATCTCATGCTGTGTCCTCTTGTCCTGCCATTTTTATGTTTTTATGTTTGCTTGCACTCATGTGCAAGAAACATAGTGCCATCATCCGAGTTTTCGGAGGTGTGTCACCCCCTCTTCCAATTCAGTCAGTGTGTTGGCAGGCGCGGCCCCTGTCTGCCAATGCATGCTGGAGCTGTCTATGACAAGCTCCAAAATGCAGTGGCATACAGTTGAAAGGGGGAGCTACGCTGCAGTGAGCAGTGATCAGATATCGCCTGCTCATGCGCAGCTCCCCCTACACACACACACACACACGCGCATATTGCGTGCTCCCCGCACACACTCTATAGCCGACGGGGTGCCTCAATCCCCATCGGTTGTGCCAAGGCGCTTCCCCCAAAGCCTTCCAAATGCCATGCTGGGTGCCCACCCCAGTGTGGCAAGCTATCTTATAACCGATGGGGATGCCCAATCCCACATTGGCTCCACAGTCCTCCCCAAAAGTACCAGGTGCCATGCTGAGGCCCCCCAGCGTGGCAACTGATCTTATGGCCGACAGGGTGCCCAATCCCCATCGGGCTTCACGCCCCCCAGCTATCCTTGTGCCACACCTGGGAGCCCACCCAGTGTGGCAAACGCCCCGCTGCCTTTTTAAAACCCTGAAAGCAAAAACGGTCCCACGTAGTCTCCTTGCCCCCACAACCCGCACCCACCCACTGCGCACCCTGTCTCCCCACACCCCCTCACCCCATACTTACCTCTGGAGCTCGGCGCGACGATCTTCGGTGGACTGGGAACACGTCTGCACTCTTCAAAGCCGACCGCGAACTGAGGAAATGCCGGTAAGCTGTATAATGGGCTAGATAGGGTTTTTTCAACTTTATTGCATAGCTCAGGCATTTTTTGGAATTTTTGCACCACATTTTCAACATGGGGTTTTGGGACCCCTTCTCATGAATTCTTGCACTGTCATGGCGTTACTCGGGCGAAGGGTGATTTTGCAGCCACTGCGGCGAAATCACCTTTCGGAATGATTAACGAAATGACACTGCCAGTGTTCATAAGGTGGGCTCAAAAGACTATTTTGAAAATTTGGTGGAAAAATTCCTAAAAATGACTGTTTTATGAGCGTGCGTTGCGTAATTCCTACGCACGCTCATAAGTTCGTGAATTTTCAATATTTTCACTCCAGATTTTCAACATTGTGATTTTACCACACCTTCTTATGAACAGTACAGCTGTCATTTTTCACATCTCACCCAAAACGTGTTTCCGCCCATGTAGCGCACAATGGCGCAGTCAGTGTGCAAAATCAATGTACGGGACAAATTAAGAAAATCACAGTGACATTGTTCATGAGCAGAGGTCTTAAATGGCTATGTTGAAAATTTGGTGAAAAATTCCTAAAAATGACTGTTTCTGACGATGAATTCTTGCAGTTCCTATACTGCCGCTTATGGATTCGCAAATTTTCAGTATTTTTACTCCAGATTTTCAACATTGCCATTTTACCACACCTCCTTATGAGCAGTAAAGCAGTCATTTTTCACATCTTGGCCAAAATGTGTTTCCGCCCATGTAGCGCACAATGGCGCAGTCGAAGTGCGAAATCAATGTATGGGACACATTAAGAAAATCACAGAGACACTGTTCATGAGCAGAGGTCTTAAAATGGCTATGTTGAAAATTTGGTGACAAAAGTCCATAAAATGACTGTGTTACGAGTGAGCATTGCGCAGTTTCCACGCACCCTCGTAAGTTCATGACTTTGTAATATTTTCAGTCCAGATTTTCACCAGTGGCATTTTTCCACACTTCCTTATGAACAGTACAGCTGTCATTTTTCACAACATGGCCGAAGTGTGTTTTCACACTTTCAGCGCAGAGATGCGTGGTCGCTGTGGGAAATCATTGTTCGGGACAGATAAAGAAAATCACAGTGACACTGTTCATGATCGGAGGCACCAAAATGCCTGAGTTGACAATCTGCTGTAAAAAAATCCCCAACCTAATTATATTACGGGTGTGCGTTGCACAGTTTCTATGTACGCTCGTCACTTCACCATTTTTTTAAATATTTTTACTGCAGATTTGCAACATTGCCATTTTTTACACCTCCCCATGAACAGTACAGCTGTCATTTTTTACATCCTGTTCGGAATGTTTTTGCACCTGTGGTGCTAAATGCCGTAGTCGCTATGCATAAGCAGCTCTCGGCTAACAAACTGGTATTCTCCCTGTTCATGAGGTAGGGTCACAAAAAAATGTTGAAAATTTGGAGTGAAAATACCAACGAATGCCTGAGGTATTAGGGTTTCCAACCATAACGCCCAACCCTGTAGAGAATGACAGGCATCAGGGGTGTGACTTGGGATTCTTGCCTGTAATGCTTGTACCATTCCACACCCTGCAGCCAGTGAGAGGCATCGAGGTATGCCTTGGACTCTTTGGCCCCAAAGTTCAACCCATTCTCCTATATCACACCCATCTCACCATATTTTCTAATGGAATGGGGTGCGCATAAGGGCCAAAGACCCCAAGGAACACCGTGACACTTGTCAGTGTCTGCAGGGTGGGGTGTGGTGAAATGGCGTCGCCGTTATGCCTGACAACCCAAAGGCACACCCCAATGCCTGTCACTCTCTGCAGGGTGGTGGTGGGGTTGGCTTCAGTTCAATACTTCACTGCCATTCCTATTACGCAGCTCTGTAACTTCTACACTACCACTGCCAATGCCAGCAAGCAAACATTCGGCATTGACAAATGCTTGTTCTTATATTGAAACATGTTAGACTCTTTCACCTTGTTAATGCCCCTAAGGTGTTTGAATGTTTCGATCATATCACCTCTCTTCCTACTTTGCTCTAGGGTATACATATTGAGCTCCATTATTCTGTCCTCATATGTTTTCTGATGCAGTCCCTGCACCATTTTGGTTGCCCTTCTCTGGACTGCCTCAATTTGGTTAATGTCCTTGTGAAGGTGTGGCCTCCAGTACTGCATGCAGTACTCCAGATGGGGCCTAACCAGTGTCTTGTAAAGAGGGATTATTACCTCCCCCCTTCTGGCTTGTGGTACCTCTATTATCACACCCCACATCCCCTAGCCTTACTTACTGCTTTAGTGGTCTGCTTGGATGATTTCAGGTCATCGGTGGTGATGATGATGCCCAAGTCTCTTTCTTCACTTGTGACTGCTAGCAACTCCCCTCCTAGCCTATAGGTGGCTTCAGGGTTTTTCTTCCCTATGTGCATGATCTTGCACTTCTTTGCGTTAAACCCCAGTTGCCACTCTTCTGACCATTTTGCTAGTTTATCCAGATCTCTTCTCATTCTGCCCACCCCATCTGGATCATCTACTCTGTTGCAGATCTTGGTGGCACCTGCAAACAGACAAACCTTACCCTCTAGTCCATCTGCAATGTCACTGATGAAGATATTGAAGAGGACTGGCCCCAGGACTGATCCCTGAGGTACCCCACTTGTGACCTGCATCTCTTCTGACTGTATACCATTTACCACCTCTCTGTTTTCTGCCCGTCAACCAGTTTGCCACCCAGTTGACCAACTTCTGACCCACTCCAAGCCTACCCAGCTTGTTAATCAATCTTCTATGTGGAACAGTATCGAAAGTTTTGCTGAAGTTAAGGTAGACAACATCAACTGCCCCCTTGGTCCACCACTCTGGTTACCCAAACAAAGAAATCTATGAGATTAGTTTGACAGGACCTTCCTTTTATAAACCCATGCTCTCTTGGATCCTTTGCTCCTATGGATTCCAGGTGTTGCACTATTCTTTCCTTAAGAAGAGGTCGCAGAAGACTGGAGAAGGGCTCATGTGGTGGCACTCTACAAGAGTGGTAGCAGGGAGGAGGCAGGGAACTACAGACCAGTCAGTCTTACCTCAGTAGTGGGCAAGATTATGGTGGCACTCCTTAAGGAAAGGATAGTGCAACACCTGGAATCCATAGGAGCACAGGATCCAAGAGAGCAGGTAGAGCAACTGTCTTGTGTCTTCAAGTCTTAAAGAGTCACCACTACACATCTCTCCTCATTCTCATCCTGATGCCACCTTGTCTGTTCCTGACTTGAAGCTGATTTGCTTCCGTTGAATGTTTTCAAATCTGAACTCATGTTTATAGGAAGCAGTTTAACTAAACCACCACCACCAACTCATTGAACACTGACTCATCAGCACTGCCTAATAACTCTGGGCCATCCTTGAATTAAGTTTGGCACTGTGTACCAATCAGATCTGCACATGCTCGTCCTTTCATGCCAAAGTATTGCTTATAATCAACCCTAATCACCTTTAAATACCTGGGTGTACACCTAGATGACACCTGCTCCTTCTCCATACATATTGACAAAGTTGTAAAATCATCAAATACAAAGTTAGGAGTACTCTACCACCACAGACATGCAATGACACCAGAAGCTTTGAGACTGGTCACGTGCAGCTCTGTATTGTCCATTATAGACTACGGGCTAGTGATCTACAGGGCTGGTTTGGGACACCGCACTGAAAAGGGTCAAAACTGTCCTTAATAAGGCCTGTAGGTTGGTCCTCGGGGCAGATTACTTGACCCACACCTGTGCACTATATAAAGAGACTGGGTGGCTCCCACTCCATGTCAGAGTAAAATACCAGGCCTGCCTGGTGGGGAAAAAATCACTTCTAGGACTGACACCTGAATCCACCGCTAATATTTTCAAATGCACCCAAACCACTAAGAACACTAGAAGTGCAACCGGGGGGTGGGGGGGCTACAGGTGCCCTTTAACTGACCTACATTCGCTCAGAGATCCCTATCATACCAGGGACCTAAGTGGATAAAAGATCTCCCTGCCTCCCTTATTGAAAGCAGTAAGCTTGACCCATTTAAAAGTGGGCTCCGCTCCTACCTAGCCCGTGAAAATGACTACGCTGCCCTGTATAGATTTGGGATACCCTAGTATACCACTAGAGCTCACTCCGTCTCTCCCTTGTTATGGTCACATCCCACCCCCCTTCCACGGACCACCCGCCCCTCCAACCCCATCTCTCCTATCCACCCCCCCCCAACTACTATGTCTGTCTGTTGAACCCTTGACAAAGCCCTCTTGGGCTGTGAATATATTAACGTATTGTACTTAGGTAACCCAGGAATTTTCTGGCCTTAAGATGTATACTGTACCTGCTAAAACACTGTACCGCACTCTTGGAGTGCTGTTGTTTTCTCCCCAGCACTTCTGCAACTGAAATTGCCATGTAACCTTTACTGTACCTACTGTCTTGTCTGCCTGTAACTGTCTGTAACTAAGGTATTGTCCTGTATTTTTTGACTTGAAACCTTTGTAAAGGAGCTCCTCAGCTCAAAGGTATTAATCTGAAACTTAAATAAATAAATTATCTTGACTCATCTGACCAAACATTAGTCATGCCTTTTGCCATCCTGTGTTAACTGCTGCTTATCCCTACTCTTTCTCCTCTGGACTTAAATCTGTATTCTATGAACAAAGATTAAAAACACTTAATCTTATGCCACTTTCAAGTCGGAGCCTTAGAGGCGACCTTCTGTTTCTCTATGATGCTATTCAGGATCCTTATGTTATGTCAGAGTTAGGAGTTGAGTTCAAGACTTTTTCACACAGTACCAGAGGTCATCCTTTGCAGCTTGTTGGAAAATCAATTTAAACACACTAGCCGGAAATATTTCTTTACCTTTCGAACTATAGGACCCTGGAATAAACTCTTATTAGATGTTGTTATCAGCGATACCAGGAACACTTTCAAATACCATCTTGATAAGTTAATCACTTCTGATTATAAACTATCCTACTTTTCAATGGCTTAGTTTAAGAGCACCATGGGCCTCGGCCTACTAGCTCTTTCCCTTACCTTAGTGTGAACCTTAGTACTCTTCTCATACAAACACAAACATGACCATATCACCACAGTTTTCAACAAACTTCAGTGACTTCAAGTCACTGAAGTAGGGGAGTTCAGACACCACACTGAAAAGGACGAAAACCCTCCTTAATAAGGCCTGTAGGTTGGTCATTGGTCAGGCCCCACCTGGAGTACTGCGTGCAATACTGGCACCCATTCCTGAAGAAGGGGGGTACAGCATGGAGCTACAAAGATGATCCAAGGATTGGAGGGCAAACCATATGAGGAAAGGCTGGGGGAGTTGAATATGTATTCTCTGGAAGAAAGGAGGGACAGGGAGATATGATTAAGACCTTTAAGTACCTGAAGGAATAAACAAGACTAATACAGAGAGGATTTCTAGAGGAGCAATGGGAGGGACATGATAGGACACCAAATGAGATTGTGGGGGGGGGGGTTGATTCAGGAGAGAGATGAGGAGACATTGTTTTACTGAAAGAGTGGTGGACAAGTAGAACTCCTTGCTGGGTGAGGTAGTGGCCTGCAAGATGGTAGACAGCCTCAAGAGGGTTTGGGATAGAGTAAGGGGAAGGGGTAATAGGATGGGGGGAGGGGCAGCAGCATTATAAGGTTCTAGCTGCGCACTCAAGCAGACTCGATAGGCCATGAGGCCTGTTTCTGCTGGCATTTTCATATGTTCGTATGTTCATGTTGGGAGTTAGTGCACCTACCTTGAAAATAAAAACTAAATAAAAAGTAAGCAATAAGGCAAGATTAGGGGTTACGTTAATGTTCATGTTAATCACCCACGGGGGGGTGATTTGGCATGAGGTGCAGCTGAATGCCACATGTACTCTGGTGGTGATTAACAAGAACATTAATGTACCCTCTATGAGTACCTTATTGCTATTTAAAACAAGGACTGGTCAAAGCCAATATGGCTGTAGAGAGCATTTGGGATGCTTTTACCCATTATTTCTAATGAATTCGCACAATGCAGATCTGCTGAGAGGCAGTTTCAATGTGGTCTTCCTTTTTACACATTTATACAACTTGTATTTAGCCTGGATAGTTCACAGAAGAAATGGCATCTTATTTTTGGATGGCGGAGCACTGGCAGTAGGATGCTGGAATGTGTCATACAGAGGCACGAGCTGTGTGCGGGCGATAATGCCCAGTGGCCATACAACTCAGGCGCTCGCATGCGGATCCATCATCCCAGTGCCATTGCACTGCTCAGTGTGGGTGACAGCCGGTGCTGTATCCACTCACACAAGTCCTGGAACAGGCATGTTACAGCTGACCTCCCATTTGTTTGTACAATCAGCAAACCGCAGATGCATTATCCATAGCCTGGAGTGTTCACTGCAAATGACATTGCAGGATACCGTACCCCATGGCACCCAGGATACCTCAACAGTCCGGAGGGTGGCATGTTACACAGGGGAACAGGGGGAGAGTGTGGGCCTGCAGTGGTGTATGACAGCAGGAAGATATAGCTTCAACAAGCCATGAATTGGAGGTATGTCAATTCCCTCTTATGGTTTGCCAGGGACATACACATGGCTGCATTCACTGGTGGGTCCACAGCTTGCATGGTGCCCAATGCATGGTACAGCCACTTGGGTCATTCTGGAGTGCAGGTCCCCGGCCCAGGTCCAGTGCAGTCAGCGGCTGGCCATGGCAGGGAGTGGAGGGCAGTGCTAGTCTCTGCAACAGGTCAGGTATGGGGGGAGTGGGGGTGTCCATGTACCAAGGTGGTGGGTGGGGGTTCTGTATGCTATGGATATGGACCCTGGTTTCCTCTGCTGCAATTGGGTCTGGGGGTACCTACACTATAGAGCTCTTCAGGGATGGAGATGGATCGATCAGAGATGGGAGGGGGTACCTCTAGTCCACCAGGGCTGCCAGGCTGCTGTGCAGCTGGGTGCACTTCCACAGCCTGCCTGTAGGTGGCTGGCCAGGTTAGGCCAGCTATTCAAGGCCTGTGGGCCGTGCTGCTCTGGACTGCGAGGGGCATATTCCCACTGAGTATGCCACAGAACGACATATGCATGGGAACACACCCTCAACTTGCATGGCATACTATTTGTGTGCACCCTGGCCCATTCTCTTGTGGCCAGCACATCCCACACATTTGAATATCACACTGCAGCACATTATTGGAGTTGCACGGCACATCTCCTTTTTCCGCCGGGATGCGCTGTGCATCTCCTTTGAATATGGGGGCCTTGGACTAGGCTTCCCTGAAAAAATACATTATCAAAATGGTAAAATCATGACCCCACTGAAAACAAGATATTGCATCTAATCTGGGACAGCCTGAATAAATACAGTGCAAAAATGTGTAAATGAAAATCCCTATGACAGTGAGATGTAGCCTCTCCCCTGTGCTATCCAGGATACAAAATATAGAATAAGAAATATTTAAAGGAAATCTACTCTAAACTGAACTTCACTGTGTTGTTCATTGTCATAAACAAAAGTTTCTTTATTGTTTTATAACATATTAGAATGCCGTATTTATTATGAATGTTGTGGCCATGAGGATGGTGTGTACAGTGTGAGTGTGTGTGTGTGTGTGTGTGTGTGTGTGTGTCCAGGATGCAAAATCTAGGATAAGAAATATATAAAGGAAATCTACTCTAAACTGAACTTCACTGTGTTCACTGACATAAACAGTTTCTTGTTTTATAACATATTAGCATGCAGCATTCATTTTGAATGTTATGGCCATGAGGATTGTGTGCGTGTGTGTGTGTGCTTGTGCGCATGTGTCTGCTGTAGCTCAATATTTTTTTTTCCCCAAAAACCGTAATAGAAAATGCGTGCTGATTCCTACATATTTAGTCTGGGTAGTTCAGTAAAGACATGGCATATGTCTGCTTATCAGACAGTATCTTTAGAAGTTAAAAAACAGTGTAAATTGTAGATTTGCTGGGAAAGGGATGATATTTATGTGGTATGACTCTTTCTTGAAAGACGGTACATTCCCAAGTGAAACTAGTAATAAGAAGCAGTTTAAATGCTAAGTATTTAAATGTGCAAGTTGTTGCATTCTGAAGGGTGTAAAAAATCTCCAGTTTGATAGGCAACCAATATTTAACAAGCTGTTTCAGTTTCCTAATGGCATCTGATAAGTAGCTTGGAGTTATGTCTCTAACATTCTTAACACAAAGAAGGGGGTATTTTATTTCATTTGGCATGGAAGGATACATTGAAGAGTTCAAAACATGTGCTCCACGATACTCTTATTTTCCAGCTACAGATAGTAAGATGGCTGTAAGGTCTGCCCACAGCCATTAAAATGAAAAGTTATTAAAGGAAACCTTTTTAAATTTTTTTCCCATTTAGACTGTAATTTGTAAATAAAATCGTTCAGCTTTATTCTTTGTGAGCACTTCAATGCTGTTAGAGAAGGCCTGCGGGACCTGTTGTCTGAATTATGGTGACCGCATGGTAATAGGTTAAAGACTGCATTTTGATTTGTTTGTTGATAAAGTTTCTACTGTAACTTAAGATGTGGACTGCAGAGAACCGGAGGACCAGTATGGAAAGATAGAGGCATGCCTGTGAGAACCAGATGTGCTGGCATGATTGGGTGACCAGGAGAAGAGAGGTTTCACAAACACAAGTAAATGAGTAATATGGAGAACAATGCATGGACAACCATGCACAAGACTGTTGTTTCCATCAAGGGGTTGAGATGACATCACAGGGACCTTGAAAGCAAAGCTCAAGAGGTCCACGATATGATCTCAACCCTGCGATGGAAACACATGCCGAGCTGGACAAGGTTGCCCATATATTATGTTGTATAGAATATGTTTTTTTAAATTAGTCCTTAAATTAAATTGTTGCCCCCAAAACAAAATGTTTCCTGTTTTACTACTTGTGAAACATACACACACCCAGCCATATTATATCCATCCACTCCCAGTTAAAAACTGAATACTTAAACAAAAACTCAGACAAAATATAATTACAGCGTATTAAAAAGGTACGTTTCCAGTTTACGACTTGTAGTGGGTGAGTATAAAGCAGCTTGGTGTGGTGTTGTTTTATTTTTGTTAAAATTAGTGAAAACAGAATTGTTTTTGTTTTGGGGGCATAGTGACTAAGAGATCATGTATGACAAGGTAATGCACCTGGGAAACAAAAACCCAGGGGAAGAGTACACAATGGGGGGTGAGATACTAACAACAACAAAAATGGAAAGGGACCTGGGGGTAGTCATATCAGATGACCTAAAGGTGGGCAAGCAATGTGAGAGAGCTGCAAGGAGGGCTGGGGGATACTGGGATACATAGGGAGAGACATCACCAGTAGAAAACAGGAAGTTATTATCCTCTGTACAGACAGTTGGTGAGACCCCATCTGAGTACTCGTGCAGTTCTGGGAGACCCAATCTCCGCAAAGACATAGACAGGATGGAGGCTGTCCAGAGGAGGGCACTAAATGGTGCAGGGTCTGCACCAGAAGACATATGAAGAGAGACTTAAGGAGCTGAATATGTATAGCCTCGAGGAAAGGAGGGAGAGGGGGGACATGATAGAAACTTTCAAGTACCTCAAGGGAATCAACAAAGTCCAAGACAGTTATAAGGTAATTCTAGGGGTGGGGGTAGGAAGAAGTAGGCTGCTGGTTAACTAGGATCTGCAACTTATCCATTAGGTAGAGAAATGGGCAGACTGGGTGGGCCAAATGGTCCTTATCTGCCATCAAAATCTATGTTTCTATGTTTCTATAGCTACTGTGGTACAGCGACAAGTTATTGTACCAAAGTAGCTATGTCACTACTGAGGCACAACCGTAATTGGGGTGTTTGTATCACCATACACAATAATCCATAACCTTATACTATCAATAATTTTTATATGCATAACTGTAAGCCTCCATGAAGGAGGGGAAGGTGGTTTCATGTCATGTTAATTAAGGTGTTGATGGTGGCTCAAAATTCCAAGAATACAATCCAGTCAAGGTAGGAACATTTTAATAATAATAATAATAATTTTATTTATCAAGCGCAATTCAAATATCAAAGCGCTGTACAGGTACAAAATCATAAAACTTTAAAACATGAACTGAAATCCAAAGTACTCATAGACAATTAATTCTCAGTAATTCACAAAAGCAAGACTAAATAGATGGGTTTTTAGTACTGTTCTCAAGCTCTCCATGGTCTGGCACCCTCGAACCCAACGAGGTAGAGAGTTCCACACAGTAGGCACTACAAAAGCAAACGAACAAGCACCAGATGTCTCCAGCTACACCCTGGGGACCTCTAGCAACCCCTCATTGGCAGAATGGCGGGGGAAGAGGGGGTGGTAGGGGCAAAGAAGCTCTTGCAGGTAACTCGGACCCTGTCCACGTAGGGCTGTATAGGTCAGCAAGCCAACCTTAAAGGTCTGACTCGGGGCTACTAGCATGGCAATACAAAGATTAACATAAGTGTTGTGGAATGCTTGTGGCTCTGTATCAGGCAGACTAGACAGGCCATTAGGTGTTCTTCTACTGGCAAATGAGTATGTTCATATGTTGGTATGAACTAATCAAACGGCTTCATTTTACAGGTACTTTTTACAATCCAGTTTAAAGCTTTAACTCTTACCAGCAAAATCCTTCATAGTCAGACAAACCCTGGGCCCATATTCAAATGGACAGTGCAGCACAAACGCTGTTCTGCACAATACTAACCATGGTTAGCACTGGCTATTGGGGCTGGGCCCATATTCAGAAGGCCCCTTTGTGTGGCGCAACCCCAACTGTGCCGGCACACAGAATTTCGTGCTGAAACAATGCAAATGAGGGATCCTTCATAGTAATGTGGCACAGTGGAAAATTCATAGAATTCAGAAGCATTAAATGGCCGACTGCGCAGCGCAGTTTAATGTTTCTGAAACTCAATCCTTAATGGTGCACAGATAGGGTTGGCGCCACATGCCCCCATCCATGAACCACATGGCACCAGCTCTCCATTGTGTCCAGTGGCAGGGCCAGATCCAGTAGTGATGTAGATGGGGGGGCTGTGTAGTTAACTTAGATTAAACATCTTGGAACGTGGTCAGGTTCTTTCCTCATAATTTTTACTGAGATGAGTTTTAGACTTATTTAGTTGGCTTATTTCAAACACAAATGAAGCCAAAAGTTGTCCTAGTATACAAAATGTGTGTTCAGTAGGAAAAGGTAAAAATGCATGCATCATATTATTGCAGTACTTAAAACTATGTAATTTTTCAGTTATTAAATCAAGAAAATTGTCTAAGACAAAAGGAAAAAAAATTGCACCCAACAGTCATGTCATTCCATTGACTTGTCATTCTGAATGGTATGTGGAATTGTAGAAGTATAAATTTGGGAATTGGTAATACTGCATGGCAGTTCTGCAGTCTGACTGTGCAGTCTATCTAGTCGTCAATCATCATCTGCAGTCAGTGTTGCAATCACCCTCACGCATACTGAACAACCCAGCTATAGCACAAACAAAAATCAAATCTCATCTGAAGTAAAGCACCGGTATGTTAGCAGACTGGGCAGAGACAGAGGAGAATGCTTACAGTGAAAGAAAAAGAGTTGCTGTATGTAGTGAATGGAGCAGCCCGAGGTACAACAGGTGGGGGGGTGTCAAGTGATGAGTGAAGTAGGATCTAAAGAAACAGAAATTTAGACTGATGCAGGGCAAGGCAAGCTATAGTGCTGAAATCAAGGAGAGATGGGGTGGATAGTGGAAAAGGTTTGTTTGGGTAAGAATATGCTCTGGACTTAAATTGTTTGACCTGCTAGTCCGAAGGACAAGTCTTACTACTTCTCAAAATGAACTAAGCAGTCTGAATTGTGAAAAACCTTTGACTCTCCCCCAGTCATCGCCCTATTATTCCCAATATTGGATTCTGTTTTTACATACCTTTTAAGTAATGCAGATGCATGGAAATAATTTGTAATTTTTGCACTTTAAACCTTTGATGACTTCATCCTGACAGCATGGACGGTGCAACAAAATGTCTGGGGTCAGGAAGGTTGTGAATACCCGTACGTTGCACAGATCATGAGTACTCATGCAACTTCACTCCGACCCTCATTACTTGCCTGCTAGAACTTATACCATTCTAAAACAATAACTGTCCTGAACTTGTTAACTGAGATCTCAAAATGAATTGCTGTTTTCATAGCACATGTTAAAGACCAAGGGGATACTAATAAGAAGGATACAGTCCCTTAGCCTCTCCTGATAAATCCACACCCATGTGGTTCCCCCCCAATCCTTGATCTCCTGTAATATAAAAAAAAAAAAACTTCCCTGGTGTCCAATGGTCCCCCATTCCCAATCCCTTGTAATATAAAAGAAACCCCTTCCCTGGTGTCCAATGGTCCCCCATTCCCAATCCCTTGTAATATAAAAGAAACCCCTTCCCTGGTGTCCAATGGTCCCCCATTCCCAATCCCTTGTAATATAAAAGAAACCCCTTCCCTGGTGTCCAATGGTCCCCCATTCCCAATCCCTTGTAATATAAAAGAAACCCCTTCCCTGGTGTCCAATGGTCCCCCATTCCCAATCCCTTGTAATATAAAAGAAACCCCTTCCCTGGTGCCCAATGGTCCCCCATTCCCAATCCCTTGTAATATAAAAGAAACCCCTTCCCTGGTGTCCAATGGTCCCCCATTCCCAATCCCTTGTAATATAAAAGAAACCCCTTCCCTGGTGCCCAATGGTCCCCATTCCCAATCCCTTGTAATATAAAGAAACCCCTTCCCTGGTGTCCAATGGTCCCCATTCCCAATCCCTTGTAATATAAAAGAAACCCCTTCCCTGGTGTCCAATGGTCCCCCATTCCCAATCCCTTGTAATATAAAAGAAACCCCTTCCCTGGTGTCCAGTGATCTCCCCATCCTTGATCTCCTTTGAGATAAAAGAAACCCCTTCCCTGGTGTCCAGTAGTTTCCTCCATCCTCAATCCCTTATAACAGAAATCCCACTCTCTGGAGTCCAGTGGTCCCCTCTCCCATCCTCGATCCCTTTTAATTTAACAGAAATCTCACTCTCTGGAGTCTTGCGGAACCCCCAATCCTCAGTCTCCTGTAATGTAAGTGCAAACCAATTTCTCTGGTGTCTAGTGGACCCCTCACCCCCCCACCCTGGCAGGTAGTGACCCACCATACCACTCCCCCATCCTGTCCTTAAGCCGGTGACCAGCACGGCCCTCCACTCTCCATTATGGCCAGCTACTGACTGAGGCTGTCAATAAGTGCATACTGTAACAGCTGATTGTACAGTACATGCTCATTAACAGCTCAGTCAGCAGCCAGATGCAGTGGACGGTGGAGGCTGTGCTGGCCAGCTCTTTCGAGATGGAATGGGGAAGTCGCGGCTGAGGATGCACTACCTGCTTTGAAGTGGTCCACTGGACACCAAAGCAATGGGTTTACTCTTACATTATGGGTGACCAGGGATGTGGGGGTCTGCTAGACACCAGGAAACTGGGTTTACTTTGACGTGGGTGATTGGGGATAGGGAGCAAGGTCTGGTAGACACCAACAAGTTGGATTTCTATTATATTATAAGGGATCAAGGATTGAGGGGGAACCCCTGGACACCAAGGAGTGGAATTTCACATATGTTATGGGGGATCAGGGATGGGGGGAACACTGGACACCAGGGAGTGGGATTTCTATTTTTTTCAGGGAATGTGGGGACCTCGGCCCAGAACAATTGGGCCATTGTGACACATGCAGATGAGCCCATTATGGGCATGCAAATGGCCCTTAGTGCCGTGCATGCCCTGTGGACTCATTTGCATACCTGGACTGAATACTGCCCATGGGAGCTGCAACACTAACCACTGTGCATTGCGCTATGCTCCTATGGGCAGTCTTTAGCCCAGCACTCTGGTAGTGCCGTGCAAAGCATGCCGACTGATCGCTTTGCACCATGCTACCATGACTCAATATTCAGATGGCTAGCGCAGTCTGGTCAGATCATACTATCTGTTTGGATACTGACGCAGAGCCAGCCAGCCTTATTTTTTGCACGGTGCACCTGTTTGCACTGCCTGCCTGCTCTGAATATGGGGCCCCTTATCTCTTCCTGCTCCCTCTTCTCCAGTCTTTTCTGCTCATCTTGTTCTGGTTTACTTCAAGTCCTCACTTCATCTTATGGTTATTGGGGATGGGGGACAAACTTTCAGCCAGTATGCCCTATCATATGGAACAGCCTTTGTGGTGAGCTTCCACAGTGTCTTCTGATGCTAGCAGTTGTTATCTTCCTCCCATAGTTTTTATTCAGACTTTTCTCTGATAAGTTTAGCTTGATTTTGTTTCACTGGTTCTGTGATCTCTAATGTATGGTGTACACAATTATCTTTGCTGTGTTTTTTACATCATGAGTTAAAACCATGTACTGTTTTTCATTGCCTGAGTCTGCTATAAATGTGTTGGGTATTATGTGTGAAGATGGTAACATAGAAACATAGAATTTGACGTCAGATAAGGACCGCTTGTCCCACCTAGTCTGCCCATTTTCCTACCTAACAGATAAGCTGCAGATCCTAGTTAACCAACAGCTTACTTCCTCCTACCCCCCACTAGGACTGCCTTATGCCTGTCCCATGCATTCTTGAATTCCCCCACTGTTCTTGACTCCACAACCTCCTCAGGGAGCCTGTTCCATGCATCCACAACCCTCTCAGTGAAAAAATACTTCCTCACATTACCTCTGAGCCGTCCCCCTCTATCTTCAAATTGTGCCCCCTTGTTCTTGCACATCTCTTTTTCTGGAAGATGCTACCCTCTTGGACTTTGTTGATTTCCTTGCGGTACTTGAAAGTTTCTATCATGTCCCCTCTCTCCCTTCTTTCCTCAAGGGTATACATATTAAGCTCCTTTAGTCTTTCTTTATGTGTCTTCTGGTGCAGACACTGCTCCATTTTGGTTGCCCTCCTCTCGACAGCCTCCACTCTGTCTATGTCTTTGTGGAGATGGGGTCTCCAGAACTGCACACAGTACTCCAGATGGGGTCTCACCAACTGTCTGTACAGAGGGATAACAACTTCCTGTTTTCTACTATTGATGCCTCTTCATATGCATCCCAGTATCCCCCCAGCCTTCCTTACTGCCTTCTCACATTGCTTGCCCACCTTTAGGTCATCTGATATAATTACCCCCAGGTCCCTTTCTATTTTTACTGTTGTCAGTATCTCACCCCCATTGTGTACGCTTCCCCTGGCTTTTTGTTTCCCATGTGCATTACCTTGCACTTCTTTGCATTGAATCTGAGCTGCCATACATTTGACCATTCCTCCAACCTTGCCAAGTCCCTTCTCATCCTTTCCACTCCATCTTGTGTATCAACCCTGTTGCAGATCTTTGTGTCATCTGCAAAGAGACATACTTTTCCTTCCAGTTCCTCTGCAATGTCACTTATAAAGACATTAAAGGACCGGTCCCAGTACTGAACCCTGTGGTACCCCGCTAGTAACCCTCCTTTCTTCACTGTGTACTCCATTTACTACTACCTTGCATCCTGTTGTCATGAAATTTTTTATCCAGGCTACCACCTTGGGACCCACTCCAAGGCTGGCTATCTTGTGTTAATCTTTGTGTGGGACTGTATCAAATGCCTTGCCTCCACAAAATCTAGGTAGGCCATGTCCACAGCCTCTCCCTGGTCTACTACTTTGGTCACCCAGTCAAAGAAATCTATTAGATTCGTCTGACATGACCTTCCCATCGTGAATCCATGCTGCCTTGGGTCCTGTGCCCCACTGGCCTCTAGGTACTCAACAATTCTTTCCTTCAGAAGTGATTCCATCATTTTCCCTACCACTGAGGTCAAACTAACTAGTCTGCCTCTGTCCTGCTCCCACTTTTGTGACGAGGAATCACATCTGCCCTCCTCCAGTCCTCGGGTATCACCCCATCCTCCCATGATTTGTTAAAGAGAGTAGTCAGCGGTGTCACTAGTTCTACCCTTAGTTCTTTTAGAATTCTTGGGTGAATCCCATCATGCCCCATTGCTTTGTCCACCTTCAATTTTATTAGTTCTTTCAGAACCCTTTCTTCTTTAAATGGACTGGTATCGACCTCCGTCTTCAGAGTGTTTCTCTTGTTTGGTTTAGGTAACTCCCCCTCCTCTTCCTTTGTGAATACTGAGCAGAAATATTCATTCAGTATCCCTGCTTTTTCACTGTCACCCTCTACCCACATTCCTTCCCCTTTATTAAGCTTCAGTATCCCTCCTTTGGTCTTTCTTGCTCCCTAATGTACCTATAAAGGTCTTATCCCCCTTCTTAACAGAATTGGCTATCCTTTCCTCGGTTTGGGCCTTTGCTATTCTGACTGCCTTCCCAGCCTCTTTCTGCTTTAACTGATAAAGTTCTCTGTCCTGCTCCTTCTGTGTTTCCTTATATTTCCTGAATGCTGTCCTTTTCTCCTTAACCTTCCCTGCCACCTCTTTTGAGAACCATAGCGTTTTTTTCCTTCGTTGTGTTTTATTGATTTGCTTTACACAAAGGCTTGTTGCCTCTGTGATGGCTGTTTTGATCACTCTCCATTGTTCCTCCATCCCTTCTTCTTGACTGTTTGGTAGTGCTTTTCTGAGGCACTCTCTCATTTTCCCTAAGTCAGCCCTCCTGAAGTCCAGTACTCTTGCTTTTGTATGGCTTGATTGTATGGCTGTGTTTATCGTGAACCACATTGTTTGGTGGTCGCTTGTTCCCAGATGGCTACCCACTTCTAAATCTGAGATTCTTTCTGCGTCCCCATTTGAGAGTACCAGGTCTAAGATTGCTCCCTCCCGAGTGGGTTCCAATAATAGTGCTGAGGCATATCCCTGTGGGGCATCAAGAATGACCCTGCTCTTGGATGTGCCTGCAGCAAAGGTGCTCCAGTTAACATCTGGCATATTCAGGTCCCCCATCAACAATATCTCCCCTTTTTCTGCCATTCTAAGTAAGTCTTATATCATTTCCTTGTCCATTCCCTCCCCCTGAGGTGGGGGTCTGTATGCAACCCCCATGCGGATTGTGGTGCCATTTCCTGTCTCCAGGGTGACCCAAAGTGCCTCATCTGCTCCCTGTTTACTCTTTAGTTCTGTTGCTTTGATCCCTTTCTTTACATAGAGAGCTACTCCTCCTCCTCTTTTACCCTCCCTGTCCCTCCTGTAGATTGTGTATCCTGGTATGTTGACATCCCAGTCATGGTTCTCTGTGTACCATGTTTCTGTGACTGCCACAATATCCAGGCAGCAGGTAGAAAACATAAAATTGTTCAGTGACTGAATATGCCAATTTCTATTACATAAAGCAAGATGCAGACATTGGTGGATGTAGCTAAGCAGAGCATTGTTGCTCCTGGCTATATCCTGCTTTGTTCTACATGCAAACATAGGTGCATTCTCCTTGAACAAATAATGGTCTGTTTTCCACTTTCAAAGGTTGTTTTTTTTTCTAAAAATAACATGACTAGTAACCCAACCCAGGAGCTGCTGCCAGGAAAATGTGGACGAGTTTTGGTAAATCTCAGTCTATGGTTGTGTCGTTCATATTAATTTCTGTTGAATAAGCTGAGTTTGCCAACAGCATGCAACACATCTAGAAAAACTGCCTTTTTCATGCTACTCTTATTAATAGTGGCACAAAAAGCAAAGGTAAAAATGCCCTACCCATAAAGGCATAATTCACTATAGCAAACTTCCTTGACATTGTTATAGTGCTTTTAAAAGCAGTCAACCATTATCTTTTATATCTGAAGTACTTTTTCTTTTCCCTTTGGTTAATTAGAAGATTGTTTACCTGATGTTAGTAGGTAGATATGTGGGACAGCACTCTGCCTCGCAGCTGACATATCTGTCTTTATCCCCCCCCCCCACTACTTCATTAGTGTTGTGACCCCATTGGCTGTGACATTACTGCTGCTTCAGAACAGCCACTCAGGGGCTGCCAGGTCAGTCACTTGTGATGTTGCTGTCAATGAGCTCACAATACTGATGATGTAATGAGGGGGAACAGAGATAGATGATGTAGTGAGGGGGGACAGAGATAGATATGTCAGCTGCTAGGCTAAGAGCTGTTCCACACATCCAGCAACAGATGGTTTGATTGGTCAGGGCCCATGATGATAAAAGCTAGAGACAAACAATGGGAGATCGTCATGGCTGCAGGTAATAATGAATGACTGGCAAAAATATAGGCAACTCCACACCCAGTGTAAAAAACACATAAAACAATGTAAAAGTAACTACTACCAAAATCTCCTTTCTTCCACTGTGGGATCCTCCCTATGCTATTGAAAACATATAAAACAAATCCTAGATAAAAAAAAATTCCCCTTTACCCCTTGATATGAATATTAATGGCGTACGTTGTAACAATCCCTCCGACATAGCAAATGCATTTAATACACAGTTCTGCAATCTGTCTAAGTTTATAGAACCTACCTCTAGGGACAGCCCCACACACACTAACTTCTGTACTTGATGATCAGGCTATTCACCCTCCCTTCTACTTTAAAGCAATCAAAGTATCTGTCAGAAAACTGCTTAAACGCATCCCTGAATCCAACACAGCTGGCTCAGATAGGTTTGAGCCAAAACTGCTCCAGCTTGCTGCATTTGAAATTGCTCCTGCTATTACCAGGCTATTCGGCCTCTTCCTCATGCGTGGAGTAGTTACCTCTGCTTGGAAATTATCCCATATTGTTCCAGTCCTTAAGAAAGGAGACTCAAAAACCCTCAGTAACTACAGGCCTATTGCCATTTTGCCTGTTCTTAATAAAGTATTGGAAAAATTGGTAGCTGCCCCGTTAACTGATCATCTGACAAAATACAACTTGCTATCACCCCACCGGCATGGATTTAGGAGTGGTCACAGTACCTCTACTGCCTTGCTAACACTCACCAACCACATTGCCTTCGCCACAGATAAAGGGGAATATACAGGCACTGTGTTCATAGACATAACCCAGGCTTTTGACCTTGTAGACCACTTCATACTCACCCACAAACTAAAAGACCTTGGTCTGGTGCCCCCTCCCATAATTTGTTTGACAATCATCTCCACCATAGACAGTGGCCAGTAAAATTAGGAACCATCTTCTCCAAACCAATGTCCTCTGGAATCGGGGTCCCTCAAGCATGTATACTGGGATCACTCCTCTTCTCGATCCATATCAATAGGTTGCATGGTGTCTGAAATACAGTATACCTATACTGTACGTGAATGATCTTGTACTTCTTGTCAGCTCCAAGGACATAAGCAATATAAACATGCTGTTATCCCATGATCTGCAAAAAATACAAACCTGGCTGCAGTGGAACAGGCCACTCATAAATGTGGCTAAGATGCAAGCCATGCTGTTTGACTCTCCACCTAAAATAAGGAAATGCCAAGCCTCCCTCCAGACTGCCTGCTTAGATGTACATTACCTTCCTAGAGGCGGTGCAGTCCTTCAACTATCTTGAGGTAACCGTGGACCCCACACTTGACTTTAATCTGCATATGTCAAAAACTTGTCAAGCTGTTAACAATAGATTGGGTCTGTCCTACAGATTTAGACACAACCTAATCCACCATGCCTGCCTGTCAGTTACACGGGGAATACTGCTTACTAAGTTCATGTATAATGTTGTAGTGTATGTATCTTCAGCATCTAAACTTGTGCTGAAGAGGTGGGATGTCACTTGCAACAGAATATGTCGCCTTGTGTTTCTCAACAGCAGATTTGTCCACCACTGTACATTATATGAGAAATTAAAATGGCTACCCTCCAAAGCCTTGAGAGACCACACACTAGGAAGCATAGTCTACAATATGTTGCAAAAACAGCAACTGCAACAGCTCGCCAATTGGCTTCAGCCACATCACAGTCTGTATTCACCCAGATCCTCAGGCTATGGCCTGCTCACAATCCTACGTTGAGATCTAACCTTGGTTCAGCAGCATTCCTGTACTTTGCTCCCAAATTGTGGAACAACATCCCAGTTGATACTTATGCAACCACAGGGAGTTTCAAAGATTCTCTTCGTAAACACTTCCTAGGCACATCTACATGCAAATGTTTCCCCAAGAGGTGAATTAGTTAGTTATCAGGCTCCTAACCCATTATAAGTTCTGCCTGTCGCTATGGTATGGGTATTATGCTGCTTGTGCCTAAGGATGCTAACTGTGTCATGCAGTGTGTATAGAGAATGATATTTTGCTGATTTGTTACTCTCTCCTTATTGCCCGCATATGATAACACTGTCTTTATGCTATCTGTACAGGGAATGTAGTTTTGTTGCCACGTGACTCTCTCCCTCTTGTATTTAGCACTTGTCTACTGGTTGTTATTTAAACTGTACACAACTTCTGCCTGCCCTGGCTATAATCGCTTATATCTTGTTTAATGTTACCTCACCTGTGACCATGTTGAATGTTGTTGTACACTGTAAAATGTTTGGTGTTGCATCACCCTTGTTGTAACTCTCCCGGGTCGTACCTGAAAACAGGCGGTTTCTGCCTAGTGTACCTACCTGGTTAACAAAAACTAAATAAATAAATATTATCATGTGGAAGTCTTTCTGATGAGCAAAAGGAAAAAGAAAAATACTTCAGAAATAGAAAGTTACAACTGACTACTTCTTAAAATTTGTATTATTCCCCTGCCTGCCTATTTTGACTCCACTAACTCTCTAATGTCAGGGATTATGCTGCTACATTTTAATAATGTGCTGGTATAGCATTCTACATTACAGTGGCCCGAATTAAGCATCTTTTGTTTTGTATTTGTCTTTAGCAAGGTTTATTGCAGATCATGTATTTGACACACATCACTGTATTCTGTTACCTCAGTTGCATTGGCCTGTATCAGTGCATAGAAGACAATCCCCCTTGGATTCTGTGTTTCTCTAAGCACCCCGAACAGTGAGGTACCATGAAGACGTCCCTTCCAGCATTTAAGCATATTAAGCACACTTGCACTGGGTATCTAGGAATCGCCACATGAGGAGGCAGTTGTCCTCCATAGTAACACCTCTTAATGTCCCTTAACTTGTTTACTTCTGCTGCTACCACAGCCCGGGCATAATCCAGGTAGCAGGCTGGTCCTGAAACCATGACTGCAGAGAAAAACAAACAAATGCTCACTGTTATTGAAAGTCCCACATCCTGAACACTTTCTTTTACTTTTAAAATGGCTCCTGTGTTGCTGTATTTACATTACTACCCCACCCTGTAATGGCGGCGGCAGCACTCCTACGCATCAACATTCTGAAATTGGGTCAAGCCACTGCGCATCCGATTTACACACTCTACTGATAACTTTGCTCAAACTGCACAAACTTGCACTGTTCTTTTTCCTAGTACATTTATATGAATTGCCACGGACTTTTCACTTGCTGAAGACATTGCTTTAGCTCACAGTCCCTTAAAGCCTCAATATTTCAAGCACAAGATTGCCAGTAGCTAGTGCTGCATAAATTGATACAACTCACAGTCTCTCTCATGGCTTTGAAACTTTTTTCCTGATGCTGGACCCATAACTATGCTCACAGTTGATGGCTTAACAAGCTTGCTTTTGCTGGTAAAAACTTGACACAATCTTTGTTTGCAAAGCGACTACACTGCTGCACACAGATTCAGCTGGCTTTTGGCAAAAATCACTGGTTTGAGCAATTATTTCTGTTGGCACTCACTGTTATCAGTAGCTGTTTGCTGTGATGGAAAATGGCCTGCAGCCAGTCTTGGAGGCCTCTGGACAGAAGTGGGTTGGCAGTCCTGCTGATCGTCCCTCCAAACACCACACTCACAATCCAGTCGATCGAGATGTGGGTTGAGCCCGATTTTAGACAGAAAAGTCAGTTTTTGAAACCTTTTCAGCACTTTCAGTCACTGCGACGCTCCTCCGATAAGGCAGTACACGCACTCCACTCACAATCCCTCTTGAATGCTGGGCAGTCGCTGTAGAGCTGGCTTGGGGGCGGGACTGATTGCAGTCTCACCAATCACACGACGCCATGCAAATGAGCCTCTTTCCCTCGCAAGTGCTCTTCTCCTCACAGCGATCGTCGAGCAGGCAAATTTAAACTGCAAAACCACTTTTTTTTTTCTTTCTCTAACTGACTCCACAGCGGAAGCCCATTTCAACCATTTGTCATGGCCATTAACACAGCAAGTCTCTCCATTCACTAGAAAGCATTTCCAATGTCCAGGGCACAATTTTCCTTTTGTTACCCCTAGTCTTCCACATTCTTCTTTGTCACAACAATTTTTAAAAGCTGGCAAAATGCCGTAATTTTTGACTCAGGACAAGGGCATACTCTCTCAAGCTTTACTGCTCCTTGTTAAACAGTTGGCATTTAACAGCAGCACATGAACAAAAGCACGCAGCAGCACATTAGTTAACCTTGCTTCAGCTTTTTTGGGCTACCCACTGTCAGATAGCCAAAATGCTAGCCCCTTGCCCGAGCACCTTTCCTCTCTAAATTTTAAATCTAAAGCGGTGCCTCCATTTTGTGAGCCCCCCACCCCTGCCTTTTGCAAACAACAGGTGGTATGCTGTTTAAATCTGACAGCAGTACCAGGTGGGGACTGGGTTCTGGGAGGAATAGGTTACTCAGCACAAGGGTGAGGTTTGGCTACTCTGCATAGGGGCACCCAAGTAATTCCGAACACAGGAAGCAAGAACTATAATGTCCAATACCAGGAATGGGATTCTAAAGTGTGACTTTATTCACATCCAAACAGAACAACAAAGCATAGATGGACCCCCACGGGGCTACACTTCTGGTAATGCAGATTAAAAAGAATCAGAAACACTTCTTCAACACTTCAGCCCTCAGGCTCTGAACCCACGAGGCACACAGCCTGGACTCAAGGGTGTAGGCAGGCATACTCACTGTACACATCTGAGTACAGTTTTGTTGAGTGCCTGTCACAAACCGTATACCTTTCTATTAACATTTTCATTCTGATCTGTAGTATTTGGGTTAGTTTAGGCCACTGAGGAGTATCTCTGTTCAAACTTCTGTTGTTTAGGAGACAGATGCATATATAACCTCTTTAGAGATTAGAGGAATCATCTGACAACAATTTGACTTGTTTGGAAGGGGGGTACCATTTGGAGAGGATGTGTACATTGTTTAATTGGGGGGGTGCAATTGTTGGAGACTGTGTACAAAACAGAAATTTCTGGCAACACCCCTGTCCGGACTTGCACACTGCTTTGGGTACACAGCCCGAACTTGTACACTATCTGGGAGGACGCCTTCCATATGTCATGGAAACATTTTCTGGTGGCTCCCTAAACCACCTAAGACCACCTCAGCTCTATCAGGGAAACTTCCTTTTAATCCCACGTCTGAGTACTTTCCTCAAGCACTGGCCAAGTACCTGAGAGAAAGTAAAGGTGCCACAGAGCAAATCCTTAGAGGTGAATTTGGTTACTACTGATGGGGGGGTTTCCCACCTCTCACTTCCACAATTCATACCCAGCCATTTCTCTGGACATTAAACATCTCATTCTGTGAAGCTTGGCAATGTAGATTAAGGCTAAATGTATGTCACATTTCCTCTACTTGTCTTGCTTTCCCATTGTGCTGGACTTGAACATACTTTTACTTGGCTTAGCCCATTGCTCTAGGCCTCCCACTGATTAAGCAGTCCAGTCCCCACTTCACTTTGTTCTTTGTGCTGAACTTGAACCTACTTGAATTAACTGGCAATGTCTATTACACTAGACCTCCTACAAATTAAGTAGTCCAATCCTCACGTTCCAACAGTTCAGGTGAAAACATAGGCCCTCTGTCAGAGCGAACTCACCCTTTGGTTGCAGGTGCCCCACAGGCGATTTCTCACAGGAATTTCTATCCCACAGCTTCTGGTGCCGCAGCACAACTTGAAATAAGGCAGCTTCTTCCTTAGCCAGAACCAGGAGGGTTGCCCCTGGAAGACAGGCAAGCCTCCCCCCCGGGGAGGGGGGCACATGGACCAGTAACAGCGGTCTCCACCACTTCACAAACAGCTTACTGTGTTCCTCTTTTGGTGGAAACACACACCTCCCTTACAGTAGCTCTACAACAGAGCTTAAGGCTCTGAGAGCCTGCCCACAGACTGCTGTGTAGCTCCTCTCCTCAAGACTGCACACAGACTCTGTTCAAACTCCCCAACATTCTATCCTAACTTCCAACTGCAGCACTCCAGTGTGTCTCATGCAGCTGCAAGAATTCTATGGTGATGTCATCCCTCAGTCTCAGCTGAGACTGAAAACAGAGTGAGACAGTATGAAATCCATTTAACTGGAGTTTCACAAGCTGCCTTCCCTGTCTACCACTAGGTCTTACTGGGATTCTAGTATCCCGGGGTAACAGGGGGGTTACATACAGGATAGTAATCATTGCTAAACATCTACACTAATACATAATTATTAAAAGCATCCTGCTAACACAGTTATATAAGACATGCAGTGCCTGTAAACACACATTATAAAATGGCATGAAAAAAAATCTAAACATTTCATTGGCCAAGAAAGGCCACCTGACGGTGCATTAAATTTCTATAAATGCATGGCCAGGTGCCAAATCTCATTTTCCTCCCCCAAAAAACTACTTAGAGCCATTTTGTAAGTGTAATAAGTCCCTTCAGGGTGTGCATCATAGAATTTGAATGCACTTCTCAGGGGCATAAGGACACTTATCTTTTGGCCTCATGCCTTACTACACCCATGGGGTATGCATTAACATTCTATAATGCACACCCTGCCATGGCTTATTACTTACTTATTGCATAGAAAATAAAGCATATGTAATGTAACATAAAATTGGAAAAGCACTTAATTTTCTTGTTTCTAAACATTTATTTGCAAAAGCCCATTTTATTTAGCAACATAATTCATCAATCTAGTACATAGAGAATATGTGATGGGCACTCATGAGATCTGAAATTTAACTTCATGAGTGGTCAATGACCTTTAGACCTTCATGAGTGGTGAAGCCATGAGTGAGGTCAGAAGAGGTCACTGACCATGAATGAAGATAAATATCATACCTCATGAGTGCACATCACAAGTGCAGGTTATACACTACCTTAGCATTTTAAGCCAGTGCTCCTTTATTAAAAAGTAAAAGTTTCCCATTTCCATAGTTTCTGGTAGTTCACCCTGGCTGGAGCATGTGGCTTCATAGACCATGAGGCACAGGTGGTAGAATGAAATGCTTGTTGTGAAGTACCCAACTAGCTAGATAAAGTTTGTGACGTACCTTACTGTGGGTAGGAAAACTTCATCTAGCTAGTTGGTGTTCTGTGGCACAGACAGTGTTTTTATTTATCATAAAAAATACTCATGTATATTCTATAATAACTATATCCCATTATTAAGGTTCGGGGGAGACATACACAGGTTAATTTAAAAATTCAAGGGTTTCAGCAGACAAACGGAGTGGAGAAAAAGTCTACAGGAACACTTGCTACCTCAAACCCTTCATTAGTCCCCTCATCAGGAAGGATTTCTTGCATACCTTGGTTCTGGCTCTCAGTATTTGCCACTTCCCTTGCATTCTGTTTGGGTGGTAATATGGAAAAACGTTTATGGTTGGAAATACATATTTCTGGAAACTGTTTTATTTCAGTGCTGTCTCTCTCTCTCTCTCTCTCTCTCTCTCTCTCTATGGTTACAAGCTTATCATGCTTACTCCTTCTACATAACCAATCTCACATCCTAAGACTGTTCTAACTGCTCTTTTCTGGATTCTTTCACTATCCCCTATGTCACTTTTAGTTAGACTTCCATTCCAAACTGGGTATCCACATTCTAAAACAGGTGTAATGACAGCACAGTAATATTACACTTGGTCTGCCTGGCTCACACTAGCTCTGCATAGCAGGGTAAAAAAATAAAACCCACTATTTGCTTTCTTGAGCATCTGTGCCACTTGTTCCCTCCAGCCAAAATCAAATTGCATGATCAGCCCTAAAAACTTTACTTTATCTACAACCTCAACATATGACCCCTACAAGTAGTGCGAGGTCCCACTTTCCTAATTTTCCAAACCTAATTTCTTTAGTTGTATTCAGGTTGATTTGCATATAGTTTCTCGCTGAGCAAACCTGAATGTGCAGTAACAAACATAATAACAACAAGCATTTGTGAATGCCGAACGTTCACTTGCAGGTATTTGCAGTGGTGTTTGTCACGTATGGTGCTTTACCCTAATACCCTGTGCGATTGCTGGTATTTGCACAATAAATTTTCAGCATGACCTTTTTGTTACCCCTATTGTGCACTACATAGGCAGAAACATGTTTTGGGCAGGATGTGAAAAATGACAGCTGTACTGCTCATAAGGAAGTGTGGTAAAATGGCAATGTTGAAAATCTGGAGTGGAAATATTGAAAATTCGTAAACCTACGAGCGTGCGTGGGAACTGTGCAAAGCACGCTCGTAAAACAGACATTGTTAGGAATTTTTTCACCAAATTTTCAACATTGGCATTTTAAAACCTCTGCTAATGAACAGTGTCACTGTGATTTTCTTACTGTGTCCCATACATTGATTTCGCACACCGACTACGCCATTGTGCACTACATGGGTGGAAACACATTTTGGGCAGGATGTGAAAAATGACAGCTGTACTGCTCATAAGGAGGTGTGGTAAAATGGCAATGTTGAAAATCTGGAGTGAAAATATTGAAAATTCGCAAACTTACAAGTGTGCGTAGGAACTGCACAACACACACTCGTAAAACAGACATTTTTAGGAATTTTTTCACCAAATTTTCAACATAGCCATTTTAAGACCTCTGCTCATGAACAGTGTCACTGTGATTTTCTTAATGTATCCCATACATTGATTTCGCACACCGACTGCGCCATTGTGTGCTTCATGGGCGGAAACACGTTTTGGGCAGGATGTGAAAAATGACAGCTGTACTGCTCATAAGGAGGTGTGGTAAAATGGCAATGTTGAAAATCTGGAGTGAAAATATTGAAAATTTGGAACTTATGAGCCTGCGTAGGAACTGCATAGCATACGCTCATCAAACAGTAATTTTTGGAATTTTTGCTGCAAATTTTCAACGTGGGGTTTTGGGACCCCTTCTCATGAATGATGTCACTGTCATGGCATTATTCAGGCCGAAGAAGGTGATTTCGCAGTGGTGCAAAATTCCAAAAATGCCTGAGATATGCAATAAAGTTGAAACCCCTATCTAGCCCATTATACAGCTTACTGGCATTTCCTCAGTTAGCGGTCAGTTTTGAAGAGTGCAGGCGTGTTTCGGTCCACGAAGATCGTCGCTGCCAAGCTCGAGGCCGTAAGGTGGGGGGGTGTGGGGAGGCTGGGTGCGCAGTGGGTGGGTGCGGGTTCTGGGAAGGGGGACTGGGAGAAGCACTGTTAAATCCCAATACTGACTCTGTAGTGCAGCATGAGGTGGGTGCTGCACTCCTGAGGTGCCGTCTTTCGGATGAGATGTTAAACCGAGGTCCCATCTGCCTGTTCTGGTGGTAGTTCAGGCGGATGCAAAAGATCCCATGGCACTTCTCAAAAAGAGTAGGGGAATTTTATGGGGAAAAGGGGAAGTAAAATTCAAAACAGCAAATACATCATATACAACAAAGTGGTAGAAATACAAACAATACTACCACAACTAAAATAACCAAGCAGAACGAAAATAATGCAGCAAAGCAAATACAGTACCTAACCATATAAATCAACAATCAGAAAAACAAAAGAAAAGTTAACCTAGAACCACATCACATGCTTGCCAGAAACAACGTATGTGGCGAAACAAATAATATTTTACATCTGTTTCATAAACCTGCCAAAGTGCTTCAGTAATTAATAGTAACAAGGCATCATATGGAACATAGTGCTGCTGTAATATCCACTTACACCGAGATTGCCAAAGGTAATATTTCAAAATAACAAATAAAACTTGCAAAGTAGAAATGGAAAAAGACTGCCAGTGTAAAGTTCCTGGAACATAAATTAATTTCTGATAAGTGAGAACTCCAAACTGTGGTAGTTTCCAACAATCTGCTAAAAAAAGTCAAAACTGTTGAGCATAAGCACAGTTTAAAAATAAATGTTCTTGAGCTTCCAACAGTTGTAAACAAGAAGGTCTTAAACAATACCATTCTTGAACAGCTTTATGTAGATTATTATTTTTAACATTAAGTTTACCATGTAATGTCAACCATATCAAATCCCAAACAAAAACTGGCAATCTCAGGTTTCACAATTGCGTGAACATAGTCTGACTATCTTGTTCTGTACAATATCCAAACCTCCCTGTTTCATATATCGATAAGTAACATGCCTCTTAACAGGATTTAATCTGCTATCCCATAAGGCCCTAAAAAAACAAACTGTACAATTTAGTATACAAACTCTTCGAGGGGGGGATAAATATAACTGATATAAAGAAAAAGGGGAACGATCAAAGTTTTTAACAACAAAATACATTTATGTTTGGACAAAGGCCCATGAATCCAACGGGCCAGTGACACATTTGCAACTGCCAATTTCTGCTCCCAGTTAGCAATTGCTGGAGTGTCAGAACCAAACTGTATCCCTAAAATAGTAACCGGTTCCATAGATACAGAAATACCTGCATATTGAACTAATCTAGGAGCATCTGAGGGAAACTGATAACCAGAGCATTTGTCCATATTAATATTGGAACCAGAAGCATTAGAGAAAGCAACAGGCTGTTGTGAAATAACTGCCTCATTCATGCATTTGTTTACCAAAAGAACCAAATCATCTGCATACGCAAGTATTTTTAAAGGAGGAACGGTAGGAACTAAGGAGATTCCTTGTATCCGAGAATCATTAAGAATACATCATAAAAGGGGGTCTATACTAAAAACATATAACAGAGGACTTCATGGGCAACCCTGTTTGATGCCCCGTCGGAGACCAGTTCTATCCCCTTTCCAACCATTAACCTTTGGTACCACAGTAGCATGACCATAAAGGTTCCAAAGCCAAAAAATAAATTTAACAGGTATCCCATAGCGATCTAATACTAAAAATAAATATTCCTGTGAAATGGAATCAAAGGCCTTATGTTGATCTAAACTAAGCACCAAACCAGAGATACAGCGGTTCTGACCTTTATAAAACAATTCCCGGAGCAATATTAAATTATCATGGATACTACGATGAGGAACACTACAGCCCTGTACAGAACTAATAAGGGAATGAGCACCGTTTGACAATCTAAGAGACAAAATTTTACTCAAAAACTTTATATCCGAGTTCAACAGACAGATAGGCCTCCAGTTAAGTAGTGACCGTTTATCACCTTTTTTATATAAAAAAAAAATATTGGCTTCAACCAACCATTCAGGTATGAAAGGGGAACATAAAAGAACATTAAAGATATCACATAATACAGGGGCCAAAAGATCACAAAAGGTCTGAAAGAACTCTGCTGGAAGCCCATCAGGTCCAGGAGAACAACCTGCCTTAGCCAATTTTATAACAGTACGAATTTCATCTATCGTAACAGGAGCCACAAGCTGCTGTACCTGATCCGGCAAAAGGATTTGGGGTGCTATCTGTGCAACATAAGACTGTAGAAAATCTGTCTGTGGAGGAAGTCCAAAAGTATTCTTAACATAAGTAGAAACAAGACGTAAAATAGAGGCCTTATCGTGATAAACAGTACCATCAACATCCTGCAAGGCCTCCATATATTTTCCGAGAAAAACAGCCTTATGGTCTTTAAAAGGGCTGAACTTCTGTTTTGTACCCACTGTACCAAACTGTAATTCCTGTTTAAGGGATTTCATTCTGTCATATTGGTATCGATACATAGCAGATTTAGCTTGCTGAAGCTGAGAGCTAAAATCCTGACCAGTAGAATCAGCAAGAGAAATCAGCCTATGATAATGTTTTCTACACTGTAGATAACGGAAATAATCATTTCTACGGTGCAAACCCACAGTGTTTTGAAAAAAGGTTTTCAATTCTAATTTAGTATGCCTCCACCAGTCAAGCAAGAATCATACATGCAAGACACAGAAAGTCGCGCCGCCCAAAAGGAATTGCAAGCATCAAGAATACGTGCTTGCTGCAATAAAGAAACATTTAACCTCCAGGATGATTTTGCAAAAGGGAAACTCTCACCCCAACAACATTCGAAATACACAATTGAATGATCAGTGAAAGCCAAATCAAGAATACCAGAATGAGTAACAGGTACCGAATTGGAAACCCAAAGACAATCAATCCTAGTACGTAACAGGCCTTTATGAAAAGTAAAGCCACCAGTAACATGAAACATGCGATAAGAATCCACTAAATTGGCAGTAGCAACAATATCGTTTCAGGCATTAGAATCACAAAACATTTTATCCGTCGGTAAACCCCTATCATTCTTTTGAATGCCACAACTGAAATCCCCACCCCAAATGATCATTCGAGCTGTGCAAAGAAAAGGCTGGACCTTCCTAAAAAGGGCCACTCTAGCAGCCTTATTCTGAGGTGCATAAATATTAATGATGCGTAGTCTCCAAGACTTATAAGAGACACCCAGAATTAGAGCCCAACCAGGGTCCAAGTCAATCAGATGGGAGACATATAAATCAGGATTGGAAAACAAAATACCCAAACAATCACAATTATCAGGTCCCAATGACCAAAATGTGGGCCCCAAAGTCCAAATAGTGGAGCATTGTGCTATCTCTTTAAATGTCTTGATTCTAGTATCTTGTAAGAAAAGTATATCAGAGCGAAAATGTTGCGATTCTGAGAAGATTAAATCCCTCCGTATACTATTCTTCACACTATTGACATTCAGAGAGAAAACACGAAAAGCGCCCATGAAAAAAAAGAAAAACCACGGAGAGAAAAGCTACACTAAATGTATCAACATTGTGAACGAGTCTTCCATTTGAGCTTTCCTGAGGCACCACCTTCTAATCCAGAAGAAGCACTAACAGAGGAGGCCACGGAGGAAGAGTCTGAGGCCGAATCCTCCTCCTCCTCCTCAGTGCCCCTGGACCTTCGTTGGCATCTCAACACATCAAATTTATTAGACTGTAACATTTTTTTCTTAGTCCCAACCTTTCGTTCCTTCCCTTTAGGACCCGGAAGAACACTTTTCTCCCATTGTCTTTTTTTATAAGAAACAGTATGAAAGGGCTGATCCATATCCAAAACTGGGGTGGGTGGGCATAATAGTAGTATCAGAATCAGGAGGTACAGACGGAAGAGGGAGAATCATAGGATTCGGCTGTACCTCTACAAGCATATCCCCAGAGAGGGAACCAGGATCATGAAGAGGTAGAGATGGAGGCTCCTGAGGGCCCACTGGGTCCGAGACGACCACCACCATCGGGGCTCCAGAAGGCGCTCGTACTGTCACATCAATATCAGGATGACATTCCATTGGTAAATTAGACTTAGACTGAAGAACAGACTCAGGATTCAGGGGCTCTGGGACAGATAAAAGGTCCCGCATCCACCTCACAGAGGCCTGAGCACAACTCTTTTTCTGGGCCTGCGTAATAAGGGGTTCATGGGAATTATGAGAGGCCCAGGGACACTTAACATAAGAGTGACCCTTTTCATCACAAAGATTGCAATGAAATAAATTCAAACAAGTAGCAGCTAAATGACCTATCTCTAAACAATGAATACATTTTAGAGCATCACAAGAATTACTAAGATGCAATTGAGAGCCACACCTATGACAGGACTTAGGCTATCCTGGATAAAACAGAGAGCCCCTATCCCTCCCCCCAAAAATAACAACTTGGTAAGTGAGAAACACCAGAGTTAGTCATAAGAAATTTACACTTAATTTTCCAGCCCCTTGTCCAGAATTGTTCAGAATCCATGATAGGAACGGGGTGTTCCAAAACTTCACAACGTTTTTTCAGCCAAAACAAAATATCAGCCAACTCCACCCCTTCATTCCGAAATAAAACAGTAATAGTACGCACAGCAGGTTTTGTAAGTGGAATTGCCAAGAAAGGGGTCCAAAGAGGGGTATCCTTAAGGGAGTTATACTTCACCCAGAATCGATCTAAGGCTTCCATAGTTTTAAAGCTAACATCATAATTATGACCATCCATATGAATTAAAGCAAAAACCTCTGATGCATAAAATTTCAGTGAGTCTTTCAAAAGACGCCACCCAATATATACCCTGTCTGGGGGATCCACCAAACCACCCTTATAGAGCAGCCGGATAGCATTACGGCGAGGAGCAGGTTCCTTAAATGCTGGCTTAAACAAGTCAGCCATTCTGAAAGCAGGGACAGACACCTTAGTTCCAGGGGGAGTATGTAAAGAAGCAGACTCCATATTCAGAACTGGTAGGCCTCCTACCTGGGAAACAGCTGGCCTCTCACTGTCTGGGGAAACACCAGGAACAGGAGTAGGCTCTGAGGCAGACACAGAGGGAACCCCAGGAACCGGCCCAAAATCCGAACTCAGAGTGGAAAGTACCTGAGGCAGAGGAGGGTTGCCTGCTCCCCCCCTCCTGCCCTAGCGAAAGCAGTTTGCCGTGAAAGAACTGAGTCGGCTGGGAAGGAGTCAGAATCCTGTAGAACTTCTCCCATGTCCGAAATTACAAAAGAGGCATAATCCTGCACAGTGGCATCGGTAGGATCAGGGGACCAACCACCCTCAGTAGGGATCCAACCCACCACCTGTAACACCAGAGCAGTATCCAGGGTATTAGGAACTCAACCAGCCCCAACAGACAGTCCCCCTTTGCAAAGCATCCCTAAACATTTCCCCAGTTTGTCTGGCAAAGCCATACCTTTCTCAGAGGTGCCAAGACTGCTTGCAGCCTTGTCTAGGCGTTCTGCCCCCATCACCATCAGTAAAGGCAATGCCGACATAGTAGTCGCACATCCAGGTTCCAATGTCGCAGTAATACCGACACTATGCTGTGCCGGAGACGGAGTATGCCACAGCAAAGCAGTAGAATGCGAGGGATAGGCAGTATCCAGAAAGCCAGATGTCTTCATAGCAGGCAAAACAGGCAAATCCAATGCAGAGCAGAACGCAGCGGAATCCATAAGTAAAGTAGAGGGACCTTCCAAAGCCGATAGAATCGGTGAGTAAGACAATGAAGCTTCATCTTGGGTCTCTGGCAGAGGCGAGGCTGGGGAGGAGACCCACTCCCCTACCTCCCGCACGTCTTCATCTGACGGTATGCTGAGGAGAAATGGTCAGCAAGCACACTGACAGCAACTCCCCGTACCTCAGAATAAGGGAATTTCCCCGGTGCCCTGGCCAAATTTTCCCCCATTCACTAAAAATGCCACCAGCAGCTTAATCTGGTTCAAGGTCAGTTGGCATTCATCTGTATCCACCTCCCCGGGTCATGCCTGAAAATAGGCAGAATTTGTCTAGTGCACTTACCTGGTCAACAAAAACTAAATAATAATAAAAAAAAAGAATCATGAATGAAAGTTAACTAAGACAACAGTAGAACTCATTAAACTGTACTACCACAGGTGACTACCACTTTAGCTGTTCTTCTTCAGCACAGGTAAACTGGGCTTCCTGAATATGAAGGCACCATGCTCACTAAAAGACAAACACACATTTATGTTTCTTTCTTGCTTTCTAGTTGATGCTTTCTGAATGACTGTTGCTTCTGAGCATTGTTCCAAAATTCTGCACATTTAAGCTCTAGGCGAAATGGCTGTCATTTCAAAGTAGCTGCGTAACTGCATAACTAATATGTTGCTTCCCAAAAATGCCATGTTATCAAACGTGAGTGTTGGCCAAGAAATGATGTTGTTTTGTTAGCCATGTACTGTACAGTGAGCCCATTTCCTACATTGGGTGTGTAACATTTCTATCTAATTTGACTCTTGCAGAGTAGTAATTACAGTCAGCTTGATTACCATAAATAAAATACAGCCTTCTATCTGTGCTTAAAATCAGTGGAAATCGGGGGTGGAGAGATGTTTCCCTGCCCATTCTTTTTAAGACACTAGTTCATGGTACAGTATTATGACACTATCACATTCATCTTCTTTTCACAACAGTACAGTCTGCAATTATTTTTTTACTGCTTTTATTTTATCTAAGATGAAACTGACTGAAGAATACAACTTTTACAAGAGTACCCTGGGGTGGGCAGCAGCAGCACCATTACCAAAACAACAAACTCAATACACAGTCTCAGCAAATGTACACACACACTTTTGGAGAGTCACATAAAACGTGTTTGAACTTAGCCTGAGAAAATGTCAGACATTTAGCAGAATGTGCTATAATGCAATTGTGGGTGAGAAAATGACACAAATATCATTTGAATACATTTTTTTTTTTTTACTACCAATCATGACCTTTTGCCACAAACTGGTGCATCTTTGAAAACAGCATCAGGGCTGCCTAGATGCTATCAAGCATCTGCAGACACAAGCACAGCATGCCTCTGTGTCCGTGGCTGACCCTTTTGAAAATGTGTCCCCACTGTACTCGAGAATAGATTTTATCACAGGAACATAGGATCTGCAAGACAAAATCAGTCTAGCAATCCATCCTGTTATTCCTCCATTTGCCTTCACAACAGTTGCAATCAAGCTGTTTCAAAATTCGATTGAGGACTGTGTCATGCCCTTGATGGTCCAAATCTGATATCCAGTAATATTCTGCTCCAATAGAGATTTTCCAGCCTTATCTGAAAAGGATTCACACTTCTTGTTTCTGCAGTGTCTTCAGATACACTAGTCCACAGAATGGCCACCCTTTGAGTAAAGAAATAGTTTCTTACAGATCGCCTTATTATAGCCCCTTTAGCACTAGTGGTGTGCCTACTTCTACTGCTATCTTGTACTAGTTGGAAATGTTATCCCTGGTTTACTCTATCATTTCTCCAGAGTGAACATCCCACAGTGCTCCCCCATACCCTCCTCCAGAATGAACATTCCTGAGTGCTCCTTCTGCATTGTTCTGCCCAGCTAGCCCACTAATCAGTTTCGTAGCCTTCTGCTATACTTTGTCAATATCTCTGCACTATCTTTTGTGTTCTGTGGGGACCATAACTGTACACAGTATTGTCAATATAGCCTAACTAAAGCTCTTTACAGTGATGATATCACTTACCATACCGTACTGATTACTCCTTTCATGCAGCCTAGCATACTATTAGCCTTGCAAATTAAACAGGTAAATAAATCCTGGTGATCTGATTGGCCAAGAGTATCATGTGACTGTCCAGTTATCACAGCATACAACAGGACATCTCAGATCTCATGGCAGATTTTTATTTTTTTTTATTTTTCTGACTATTGTATAAGAGGAATAACACATCAGTGTGTGCTGTTGTGCTAGATATATAGACGACTGGGGGTTGAAAGCACTCAGCTGCTCCTCATGTTTCGCAATACACAGTAAGTGTCCATATATCTCAATACAGCAGGACAACCTGGTGTATGTTATTCCTTGCTTATTGCAGCCACACACTACATGGAATACTTCAGCTTCCCATCTATTATCACCTCTAGGTCTTTTTCCTGGTGTGCTACTGCTAGCTCCTTACCTTTCAATTTATATTCTAGACTCTTTTTTATTGAATATAGGTGCAATACATTCCACTTTGCTACATTTAAATGTAGTCTTCCACCTAGTTGTCCAATCATCCAGTGTATCAAGGTCCTTTTTCCAATTATATAAACTTTTCCAAAAAAAAAAAAGTATAGCCATAGGACTACAACTATGTCCTCATTACAATATTAATGATGGAGATTTAGATATCACTTGGAAAGCAAGCTAAAAAACGTATGCTATGCCATGTTTTAATAAGAATGTGAATAATGAAAACGTGCACTCCTATTGGTTATGAATACCCTAAATACAAATACCATGTTGGGTCAGGACTTTGTAATTAAACATAAAAAGTGCCAAAAAAGATTAATTGTGGCAGAAGACGCTCTCCTATTCGTCCCAAAATCTTTTTAAAAGCATATTTGAATAAGGGGAGAAAATACTGTCTCTTTTTGCCCACCTTGTATAATGGCTACCACGGTATATGTAAAACTATAAAAAATAATATTTATTGGACATAAAAAGCCTAAAACACTTGAACACAAATAATTTTAGCTCAAAGAATAACTGAGCTGATTTTCTGCCTTTTCTATGTATGCTGCCAATAAATTTTACAACACATTCATTGTATTTATACTTTTATGGAGGTTACTTAGCAAGACTTACATGTAAAAAATATGTTTCATAAATGGAGAAATAGATGGTGTTGATAGACCCACAGCAGGAGTAGGGGTACAAATGACGAGATAAAAAATATCTTGGCTAGTTACATCAATAACAGCAACATATCAACAATATCTTGTTGTTTCTGTTGTCACAATGGATATTTTTAAGGTTACTGCCATAACAGTGGAATACTGAACCAATCAGAGAGCAGCTTTCACAGTACTGATGACGTCACAATGCTTAGTGCAGCATTGAAGTCATCTGTTAAAAAAAAGCAAAATCTTCAAAAAACTGCAGATATAAAAGCTATAACTCATAAACTATGGTTGTATGCATAGAATTTATAATAGACTGAATTAAAATAGGCAATTTATCATCACTTGTGAATGGGCAGGACTTTCTTAACTCACTCACAGCTTTGCCACTAGCCAGTTATGGTCCTGCCCCATCACACTTGAAGAGAAACGACATATTCAGACCACAGCATATTAGATAGATAGATAGATAGATAGATAGATAGATAGATAGATAGACAGACAGACAGACAGATAGATGTCAGACATGCCGACAGATGGACAGAGAGACAGTCAGATATATACAACAGGAGTGGAGGTAAAAATGACAAGATAAAATGATACCTTGGCTTGTGACAACAGTGACAGAAAGATATTAAAAATATGTTGATGGTATTGTTGTCTCAATAGCTATCTTAAAGGGACACAGTCAGCTCGCTTTGCGTCATATTATTTCTACTTGAAAAAACACATTTGAAGATTGCTTACCTTTATATGTGGCAGTCGGGGGTAGCCGTGGAACTCACATCACAGCCGTATGGCAGGGAGGGAGCTTGGTGGATGCTGGATGTCATTGCATGTCCGAGCTCCAATAGAGGGAGGAGGGGCAGAGAGAACACACAAAAACTCCTCCGATCCTGATAAGCAATGGGTCCCCACAGTGCCAGCCACCACACGCCCAAGACCGGGTCTTTGTCTCTGTCCCTTCAGTCACCTCACCATCCCAGCAAGATGCTCTGGATTCTAGATAGAGTGTTAAGTCAGTGGATGCTGCCCCTACCCTAGGGTACTCAGAACTGGGGGGATTGTCTGGCATGGGTTCGGTAGAGGGATGGTAATATATATGAGGAGCAGGGCCACAGTGGGCAATAGAGCAGCACGGCCAGTTGGGGTAGCCTGAGAGAATTCAGTATCAGGCGTGAGAAACAGAGTTGGTAAAAAGAAAATCATGGAAGTGGCCTGCCAACCCTAACTAGAGCTGCACTATCGTGCAGCTAATATATATATATATATATATATATACACACACACACACACATATCTATATTCATTGCAAAAAACTTTGTTACTGTATCAGTTAGGGTTGTCACTGCAGCAACAAAAGTTTGGAAATGCAATGTTAGGGTTACCAACCCCACCCCCCATCCCCTCTCCACACACCAACAGGCATTAGGGTGTGCCTTGGGGTCATCAGCCTAACTCTCGCCCCATTCTATTTGTAAGGAAGCTGAGTGGTACAGTTAGGTCAATGGGGTGAGAGTTAGGCCCAGTGACCTCAAGGCACACCCTGATGCCTGTTGGTGTGTGGAGAGTGGGGGTGAGGGGGTAGGGTTGGTGACCCTAACATCGAATTTCCAAACTTTTGTTACTGTAAAGACAACCCTAACTAATACATTAACTAAGTTATTTGCAATGAATTTCCCTTCTTTTTGAGAAAGTATAATGTTTCTCATATGTAGCTGTGGGGGCACAGGGCCCTGCTCTCCCATTATGCATACATTTTGTAATTGTCTCTGATTTTCTTGTGGGAGCAGAGGGCCTTGCACTCCCATCTATACATAAGTGTACTGATATTTTAATGATATCATATCTCTGTGTGGGAGCACAGGGCCCTGCACTCCCACTACTGCATAATGTATAGCCCTGCACTCCCATTATTGCATAATGGGATCCAAATGTGGGAATGCAGGGCAACATGGGACCTGCGCTCCCATGTACCCATAAGTATAGAGACATAGTGCATGCCTAGAGCCATTCCAGGTAACCCGTGTGCTGCAAAAGTTGCAATATCTCAGGAACCATAGGAACTTTGGAAAAAATTCCTTCACAGTTTATTTCATGTCCTGGCCACCTCCATGCATGCTTAGTGAAAATTCTGCATCTCAAACCATTTTCAAGATACAGCTGCCGAAAGGCACCATGACTGCCAGTTATCCTATGGGAAAATGTGCAGCTTCAGAGTGCTGTAACTATAGAACCGGTGTCCATTTCTTCACCAAACCAGCAAAGGGCACATCTGTGGGACAAGGGCTTGCCACCCTGAAAATTTCAGCCCAAAAGTCTTAACTGTTTTCTTGCTATGAAGTGGCAAAGAAACTGTTTTTTGGGGCTGTTTACCTGCTTTCACTTTCAGATCACATTTTTTCCTCCCATAGGCTATAATGGGAAACATTAAAGTTTAATAACTTAAGAACAGATTAATATTTTTTCACCATACGTTCAAAAGGCACACCTGTGATGCAAAGGCTTTCTATCCTGAGAATTTCAGATCACAACCTAAAGCCGTTTCTGAGATCTAAGTGGACAAAGAAACATCAGAAAACATGGATTTTCTGTTTTTTCAACACACTACATCTCAGAAACCACATAATGGATTCCCATAATATTTAGCAGGTCAAGAGACCTTCCCCTAGACATTATGTTTGCAAAACTTCATGCAAATCTGTTGAACGGATCCAAAGTTATTAATGTTCACAAATTTGGGTTTAACATAGAAGTTACCTTTCACCCTAACTAAACAGGCACTACTGTGTCAGTATTATATATATATATATATATATATGTGTATTAGAGGCAAAAAACTCCATTTAATGCATCAGTTAGGGTTGTTCCACAGCAACAAAAGCGAGGAAATTCGATGTTAGGGTTGAAACCCCTTTGCACCCCTCAGCCCACCCCCAACTGGAATCGGGTGCCGCATTGGGGTCATCAGCCCTAACTGTCACCCCATCACATGTGGAAAAGAAGCTGAGGAATAGAGAATGGGGTGACAGTTAGGACCGATGACCCCATGCGCACTTCTATTCCAGTTGGGGGTGGGGCTGGGGTGCAAAGGGGTTTCAACCCTAACATCGAATTTCCTCGCTTTGTCACTGTGGAACAACCCTAACTGATGCATTAAATAGAGTTTTTTGCCTCTAATTTTCCTTTCTTTTTGAGAATGATAATGAGAAATAGTGAATGTAATGCGGTGTCGGGAGCACGGGGCCCCTGCGCTCCCGCCACGTGATGTCTTGTTACATAGTAACATTGTGCCCACAAACACAAATCATAATGCGCATGGTGACGCAAAGTGAAACAGATAGAGAAACAGTACTGTAGACAGAAATGTTAAAAACAACAGAAACGCAACCGCAAGTGAAAACGCAAAGGGTAACGCACATGGTGGCGTAAACGTGAACTGTAAATGAAACGGGTACGGAGCCGCAAGCAGAAATGGTAATCATAACAGTAATGTAAGCACACAGGCTGGTTTTCCCCAAAAGCTGTATAGAGAAAGACAGTGAGTAGAAAGAATGTATGCAAAATAATGACTCTCGGAACACAAAAATCAGGAATTGGAATAGTAAATTGCTTATATCTCAGTAACCGTACAACATAGAAAAAAATTTAAAAGTCATATGTATTACCACTTTCCTGGCTAGTTTTGTACTTAGCCCCTATAAGGGGGCTAAGAATTTTTCAACAAAGACTCTGTATCTCGCACCGTTTTCGAGATTCGGGCCCTCAAAGACACGGCGAACACCGTAATGTTATCCTATGGGAAAAAAACAGAAGTTTGGACTGCCATAACTTTGCCTCCCTGTACTAGTTTTTCACCAAACCACTGAAAGACACATCTGTGGGATGTTGGCTGTATCCCCTGCAAATTTCAGCCCAAAAGACCAAACCGCTATTTTGCAGCAGGTGCCAAACGATTGCTGCAGGCAGGAGCCGCAAGCAAAATAGTAATCATAACAATAATATAGCACAGACTAGTTTTCCCAAAAGCTGTATAGAGAAAGACAGTGAGTAGAAAGAATGTATGCAAAATAATGACTCTCGGAACACAAAAATCAGAATTGAATAGTAAATTGCTTATATCTCAGTAACCACGTACAACATAGAAAAATTTAAAAGTCATATGTATTACCACTTTCCTGGCTAGTTTTGTACTTAGCCCTATAAGAGGCTAAGAATTTTCAACAAAGACTCTGTATCTACTTTGCGTTTTCGAGATTCGGACCCCTCAAGACACAGCGAACAACGTAATGTTATCCTATAGGAAAAAAACGAAGTTTGGACTGCCATAACTTTGCCTCCTGTAATATTTTCACCAAACCACTGAAAGACACATCTGTGGGATGTTGGCTGTATCCTGCAATTCCAGCCCAAAAGACCAAACCGTTATTTTGCAGCAAGGGTGCAAGCGATTGCTACAATCGTCGACTGCCGTAATGTTATCCTATGGGAAAAAGCGTAAAATTTAGGTGCTGTAACTTGCTGCCAAGTAATATTTTCAACACAACACTGAAGGCACATCTGTGAGATACTGGACTCCGTTCCTCAAATCTCAGCCAAAAACTCAAACCGTTCTTTACAGCGGGGTGCCAAAGAATTGCTGTCCATTTCCACAGCCTAGAAAGTACTGTGTCGCAATTTAAAACTTCATAAAAAATTTACAACTACTTTCATGAGCACGAAAGTACTTTGTGAAAGTACTTTTCCAGAAACTTTGAAAAACATATTTCTGGGAATTTTACCAAAATAAAGACATGGCTAGTATCCTCAGGTTCCGACTAGGTGAATACAAAAAGAATTAGGTTGCTAGAGGGTCTCAATTTGAAATGCCAAGCATTTTTCTGATCATTAACTAGAAACTAAAATGGCGGATTTGCAAAAGTAGAGGGCCATTTCGCAGTAAAATTACATTCATTGTTGTCAAACTTTTATTAACTTTCCCATTGACTTATAATGGGAAATTATTTTCAGATAACTTTTGAACTGTTTAATATTTTTCCACGAAATCTTGAAGGTACATCAGGGACCCCAGCCGCTGCGTTCCCTAAGAAGATTTTAGGCCCGTTCGCAAAACCATGTGACCTATAGAAGCGTGACCGTGAGGAATTCCAGAAAAAGCATTAGCATGAAGCAGATCCGTTTAATAACTGCAGCCATGTCCGACCCGATGCGAAACTTGGCAGATCCCAAGGTGTATGGGTCTCTTAATCGTGTATTTACCAAATTTCAGGCAAATCTGATCAAACAGTTGAAAAGTTATTAAGGTGCAAAATTTTGGGTTTAACATGTAAATGGCTCCTCAACCCCTAATATGGTAGCACTGCCATGCTACCATAACAATATATTATGGTATGCGGTGGTGCTACCATAAATGAATTGACAACCATTATATTAAACAAAGTGCATATAACTCCAACCATTCAGCAGTTGCCAAGAAATTGAAATAAGAATCAAGAACCATACGCGAAATCTACCAAGGATTTCGTAGTAATCGAATGCTGACTGCGGTTGTCAAGCATGATCTGCGTGTGTTTCTTTTGGAGATCTATCGTAGCTGA
The DNA here is from genome assembly GCA_016271365.2 of Neoceratodus forsteri. Classification (NCBI taxonomy): domain Eukaryota; kingdom Metazoa; phylum Chordata; order Ceratodontiformes; family Ceratodontidae; genus Neoceratodus; species Neoceratodus forsteri. The sequence continues at coordinate 472,727,464 of CM028132.1, forward strand.
GTCACACGTTCTGTGACCAATCGAAATCTTCGGGGAATGTGCGGCCAGGAAGTCCCCGATGTGCCTTTCCAAGGAACTTTGTGACAAAATGATAGCGATTCAAGTTATTCAAAAGCAAGTTTAATAAGTCAATGGAAGAGATTAACAAAAGTTCAACACTACGCCAAATGCCGCACTACTAAATGACCTTTATAATAGCAAAATCTGCCATTTATTTTTCGGTTACTGATAAATAGCGGCATTAAATGAGACCACTCTAACAACCTAATTTTATTCACCTAGTCGGAAACCCCACGAGGATGCTAGCCATGTCTTTATTTAATGGTAAGCTGCCCCAGAAATATGTTTTAATTTCTGAAAAGAAACTTTAGCGAAAATAGTACCGCGCTCATGAAATTATATTTCTGAAAACGCAATCGCGACTCTGCTGGCGACACTATGCTCAAATAACGCGGTAATTTCTTTGGCCTGCTGCCAAAGAACAGTTTGGCGTTGGGGCTGGGGGTGGAGAGGAAGCGCGGCTGACATCTTACAGATGTCCTTTCAGTATTTTGTTAAAAAAATATTACACAGCAACAGCTACGGTACTCCAAAGTTGACGCTTTTTCCCATAGGATAACATTACGGTACAACACATTGCAGCAATGGATTTGGCCTTGACTGCAAAATAACGGATTTAGTCATTTGGGCTGAAATTTTCAGGAACACAACCAACATCCACAGATGTACCTTTCAATGGTTTGGTGAAAAAATATTACAGGGAGGCAAGATTAGTAGCAGTCGAACCTGTTTTCCAATAGGATAACGATACGGCGTTACTTGGCGCCTTTCAGGGCCTAATCCCAAAAGCGGTGTGAGATACGGACTTTTGTCAAAAATTTATAGCCCCTAACAGGAGGCAAGATACAAACAACCAGGAAAGCAATAATACATATGACTTTTAAATTTTTTTTTCTATATAAATCTGAGTTACTGAGATAGAAACAATTTATATTCGAGTCCTCATTTTTGTGTTCTGAGAGTCATTATTTGATACATTCTTTCTACTCACTGTCTTTCTCTATACAGCTTTGGGAAAACCAGTCTGTCGCTTACATTACTGTTACCATTACCATTTCTGCTTCCGGTTCCATACACCGTTCACTTACGTTCTTGCGTTTACTGCATACCATGTGCGTTACCTTTGTGTTTTCATTTTGCAGTTGCGTTTGCATTGTTTTTAACATTTTGTTTAGTACTATTTCACTTTCTGTTTTGCTTTGTGTCACCATGCATTATGATTTGCGTTGCGGGCTGTGTTACTATGTGACATGGCTGGCTGTGGGCCCAGCGCTACCGCCACGCGTACATTCACTATTTCTCATTATCATTCTCAAAGAAGGGAAATTAGAGGTAAAAAACTCTATTCAATACATCAGTTAGGGTTCTTCCACAAGCGACAAAAGTGAAAATTTGATGTTAGGGTTGAAACCCCTTTGCACCCTCAGCCCACCCCCAGCACAGATTGGGAGTGCGCATTGGGGTCATCGGTCCTAACTGTCACCCCATTCTCCTATTCCTCAACTTCTTTCCCATGTGCAGTGGGGTGACAGTTGAATGGCATTTGTCATACCCGATTCCAGAACTACAGAAATAACGGAAAGGGTGCAGAGAGGTTTCAACAACATCAAATCTCCTTGCTTTTGTGGCTTTGAACAACCTAACGATGCATAAGCTGAGTTTTACTTTATATCTACATATATATATATATATATATATATATATATATATATATATATATACACACACACACACATACATATTGCAAAAAACTTTGTTAATGCCAGCTATGGTAGAAGCAGCAAAAGTAGGAAATGAGGTGTTAGGGTTTCAAACACTAACATACCCACCCCTACCACCCCATCCCACCTCAATCCTCCACACACCAACAGGCATTGGGGTCATCTTCCCTAACTCTCACCCCCATTCCATGTGTAACAAAGTTGGGATTGTACAGTATAGGAGAACAGGGTGAAAGTTAGGGGTTTGAGCATGCTCAGAACCCAAAATTTCAAAATTGAATAACTTTGGAACAGATTAATATTGTTTCACCAAACCAGTGCTGGCTTATTCTATGGTACAAGCTCTTTCAACCCTGAAAGTGTCAGAACAAAATTCCAAATGATGTGGCCGCAGTGCGATGAGGAAATACAGCCAAAACAGGTGGAAAAAAGTGACTTTTACACATTTTTCACTATATGCAGCATGAAATCCGTAAATCTGATCAAAATGAAACTTAGTACGTCAAAGATCTACCCCACAGGATAGCACATACCAAATTTCATGCAAATCTGTTGAACAGTTGCAAAGTTATTAAAGTGCAAATCTGAGGTTTAACATTAAACTGCCTACTCAACCCTAACTACAGTGGCGCCATCGCACCATTATAATATATATCTTTAAATTGTCTTCTTCAAACTGGACAGATTTTTTTCTCTGGAAGATTCTAAGTCAGTATTAAAGAACTCCAAACATAACGTAACATTTTATTCCAGCCAATACTGACAAGTGCTGGGGAGTCTGTGAGAACAGAGGGACTCTTTTCCATATCTTGTGGGACTGCTATGTACTGTCCCCATTTTGGGCAGCAATTGGCCAAGAGATCAAATCTATCACAGGTAGGCAGCTGCAACAAACATTTATCCAGTTGGGTATTAGGGGTCTCCCAACCAGTTCTCCAAGCTCTGTGGGAGAGTGGGCACAGCTGAAGGGATACAGGACCTACAAGAAGATCTGGAAAAGCTGAGGAGGTGGTCCAGGATCTGGCAGCTTGGCTTCAATGCCAAGAAATGCAGCGTTACGCATATTGGAGTCAAGAATCCCAGGATAGAGTACTACCTGGGTGGAGTCCGAGTATCTGCATCAGAGGAGGAGAAGGACCTGGGAGTGATGATCACTAGCGACCTGAAGCACTCCATGCAGTGCAAGAAAGCAGCAGTAAAGACAAACAAGATGCTGGGATGCATATCTAGGGGGATCAGTCGTAGGACAGAGGAGGTTACACTACCCTTGTACAGGTCACTAGTAAGGCTGCATCTAGAGTATGGAGTTCAGTACTGATGCCCACACCTCAAAAAGGATATTAACCTGCTGGAGAAGGTCCATAGGACAGCTACAAAGATGATAGCAGGTCAGCAGAGTAAGGCATACGAGAAGAGTTGAGGGCATTGAACATGTACTCCCTGCAAGACAGGGGAGAGAGAGAGAGAGAGAGAGAGGCAACATGATTGGGACCTTCAAGTACTTGAAAGAAATAAATAAGGTTGACAAGGAGAGTCTCTTTAAGCTGAGTGGCAACCATAACACGAAGTGGCACAGTCTTAAGCTGGAGGGTGGGAGGCTTAGGAGGGAGGTCAGGAAGCACTTCTTCATAGAGAGGGTGGTGGACACTTGGAATGCGCTACCAGAAGAGGTAATCTCATTGAAGACAGTGGGCAGCTTTAAGAGAGGCTGGGACAGGCATAGGGGAAAGTAAGGATCATGGGGAGGGAGGATGAGAGGAGTGGGGAGGGAGGGCAGGGACATTAGCTCAAGCTGTGGACCCTGCAATATAAGCAGACTTGATAGACCAAATGGCCTTCCTCTGCTGGTTTCTTCCTATATTCATATGTTCCCAAGCGACTATGGAAATTGGTGTTGTTGCCCTAAATACACAATGGCCTGTTGGCTACATAATTTTGGCTGGATCTGAAATACAGTATGTTAGTAGTATAATAAAATATGTATTTGATTAGGTCTATTACATACTTCAACAGTAATAAGATGATGAGAACATAAGAACATAAGTTATAGAGACAGGAAGGATCAACAGCTCATCTAGCCTGTCCACCGTTATTTAATGGATGGTGCCAACTTATCCTGCCCTCAGAAGGTACTTGTCCAGTCTGCTTTTAAAAACATTTAAGTTTTCACTGGTCACAATTACATCTTGAACATGTTTCCCAACCAAAGTGAATGTATAGGAATTTCAGTTAAATTACTTTGTAATTCGCAGCTGCTAACAGAAATTGCTTTATTGGTATTCTATATTTGGCAGTATGGCATAATGGAGGGGGTGTTACCCTAGGTTAATCCCACCACAAAACACTTAACAACAAAAGAAGAAAGGGTGGGATTACTTACTGGTCTTCTCCCAACCCACCCATCCAGCCCCTGTAGCTGTCTTACTGCTCTTACAAAGCAGTAGGGCTTTTTTCAATTTTTTTTTTCCCGCAATAGCAGTATGCGTGTGTGTCCTATTTGAATACAGTGTGGTAGCCCCTTGTGCCCCAGGGAGAAGGCTGGATTTCAGTGCTCTCTTGTTTGCATTATGATTGCAAATTCATGTCTAGCTATGACTCATTCTACCTAGTGTTTTGTAACTATAGGGTGTGGATGCCACTGGCAAGCACATCAGCTCAGTTGGTCAAGGAAGGGTCTGGTGCATTCCTCTCCCCTCCCCATCCCATATAATTCCAGTTTAACCACTGCTTTTGTAACACTTAAGTTTATTTAACAGTCAAGAGGTCACTGTGCTGATTCTGCACCTACCCAGAAGATGGGAGTCGCATGGTGAAGTCACCAGAGTCGCCTAAGAAAGCATTATCTTAATGGTGCTCAGATGTTTGGTTAGTTAATAACTTTCTGATATTCCTTACCACCTTCACAGATAAAGCACTCACTCTGTTAGGTATGAGCCTATGTTCAAGAAGGTCAGTATGTAAAGATGACCTCTGTTTATATGTATTTGTAGTTGAAGTCCCTGAATTCTTTTCCTGCTACTACTACTATAGAGCTAAACATAGATGTGCACTAGCACACGTACACACGTACACACACACATATACACACACAGATTTTGTCCTAAACCCATCTGCAGTAAGGAAACACCATCACCTAGCCACTTTATTTAACAGATAACCCAGTCAGACACTTCCAGTCGGCATACAGGAGGGGGGTGTATGACACAAATTTTGGTTTAAGTCAAATATGTTAAGTAAAATGTCCAAAACTGAATGAATGAACACAGAAACATAGAACTGGTCAGCAGAAATGGACTACTTGGCCCAGGTCCACCCAGTCTGCCAAGATGGTCCTTGCCTAGACTGCCTCCACAGACCCTAACTGGTCTCTGGTAAACCCCACCCTCCTCCCAGTTTATTCATTAATATTCCCTTATATCTATCTGACACATGCTTGAAGCCTGTCTCTATGAAGCACACTCACACTACTGAGTTTAAAATAGTTACACTTTGTGATGCTTGCTTTTACAAACTATGCTGTGCTAAGGGTTCCTGTAGTTGTCCCTCATAGTGTTTCAGATTGACTCCAGTGACTACATTAGAATGCCCACCAGGATTATGTACTATCAGGAATACATGCTCACTGCACAGCATGTTGATAGTGGCAACATGTGGGAGCAGGACTGTGGAATAGTTTCAACAAATGGAGCTTTAGCAGTCAAACCAGGATGTTTTCTAAGCTGTGTTGAAAAGGACTCTACCAGGGGATCCTGGGCAGTTGTACCCCAATTTATGGCACTTGTGCAGTGAGGACAACAAAGTGCACATTGTGCACTTAAACCATGAGGGCTGCCAGATATGCGTCCATGCTCTCACCAGCTGGTGAGGCTTGGATGTCATCACAAGAGCCAGAATGTGTGCAATGTGTGACTGCATATAGCAAATATGGCACTGTGCTGGTTGTAAATGCTTAAAAAAATGTGTCTGGGGCATTAGTACCACCAGCCTTTTCCCACGTCAGGATAGATCAGCTGGTAAGGGTCACATATTCCTAAAGTGACCCTTAGTGGTACAAATTCCCATTAAACTCCTGTCATTTTTAGCAACATAATATACTGACATGTACAGTGGCGTGAAAAAGTATTTGCCCCCTTCCTGATTTTCTCTATTATTGCATATTTGTCACATTGGATGTTTTCAGGTCTTTAGAGAAAATGTAATATTAGATAAAGGGAACCTGAGTGAACAAATAACACTTGTTTTTTTATTTCACTTATTTAATGAAAAAAGTTAACCAACACCAACTGGCACTGTGTGAAAAAGTAATTGCCCTTACACTTAATAACTGATTGCATACATTTAGCTGCAATGACTGCAACCAAACACTTCCTATAATTCAATATCAGTCTTTCACATCGCTGTGGAGAATTTTAACCACTCTTCCTCACAGAACCGCTTTAATTCAGTAACATTTGGTAGGTTTTAGAGCATGAACTGCTGTTTCAGGTCCTGCCACAGCATCTCTATTAGGTTTAAGTCTGGACTTTGACTAGGCCACTCCAAAACTTTAATTTTACTTCTTTTTAGCCATTCTGATGTGGACTTGCTTTTGTGTTTTGAATCATTGTCTTGCTGCATGACCTAACTCCTTCAGCTTCAGCTGATGGAAGGATGACCGGACATTCTCCTTAAGAATTTTCTGGTACAGAGCAGAATTCATGGTTCCTTTAATTATGGCAAGTCATCCAGGTCCTTAGGCAGCAATGCATCCCACACCATCACACTACCACCACCATGTTTGACTGTTGGTATGGTGTTCTTACTGTGGAATGCTGTGTTTGCTTCTGCGAGACATTATGGGATCCATGTCATCCAAAAGTTCCACTTTGGACTCATCTGTCCATAGAGCATTTTCCCAAAAGGCTTGTGGATCATCCAGGTGCTTCTTGGCAAATGAGAGATGGCGTTTATGTTCTTCTTGGTTAGCAGTGGTTTCCGCCTTGCTACTCTCACATGAAGCCATTTTGCCCAGTCTCTTTCTGATTGTGGAGTCATGAACACTGACCTTAGCTGAGACAAAAGAAGCCTGCAGTTCTTTAGATGTTGTTTTAGGATCCTTTGAGACTTCCTGGATGATTTTACGCTCGCCCTTGGAGTAATTTTGGCAGGCCGCCAACTCCTGGGAAGATTCACTACAGTTCCAAGTGTTCTCCATTTGGAGACTATGGCTCTCACTGTGGTTCGATGGAGTCCCAGAGCCTTAGAAATAGCTTTGTAACCCTTTCCAGACTGATAGAGGGCAACATTTTTTCTGATCTTTTCAGGAACTTCCTTTGATCATGGCATAATGTGCTTGTTGAATCTTTGTGCTGTGGCGTGACTCTGATGGTAAGGGTCAAAATAAGTGAGGTTTATATTGAGCAGGGCTGGCTGTAATCAAGCCTGGCTGTGTTCAATCAGCTGACTCTAATTATCCCTTTAATTGGGTTGATTTAACTAGGGGCAATTACTTTTCACACAAGTGCCAGTTGGTGTTGGTTAACTTTTTTCGTTAAATAAATGAAATAAGTAAAAAAAAAAAAGTGTTATTTGTTCACTCAGGTTCCCTTTATCTAATATTATATTTTGTCTAAAGACCTGAAAACATCCAGTGTGACAAATATGCAATAATAGAGAAAATCAGGAAGGGGGAAAATACTTTTTCACGCCACTGTATATGCATGTGGCAGTTTAGAAGAAATGTATCATTAGGGTCTACGTATGTTGATCGGACTCCAAGCTTTCATTAAAAAAAATTACATTTTTATGATTAACAGTTCAAACATTATAGCTTTCAAGACAGTTTCAAGCATTATAAAAATATCACAGGCCTAGTAGAGATACCAAGTAATATGAACAGCAAGACATTCAAACAGAGGCCGTAGGACTTGAACGTGTACACTCTTGGGAAAATGAGGGAAAGGGGTGACATGACTGAAACATGCAATTACTTGCGCAGAATAAATAGGGAGGACAACAAAGGACTTTTCTGCATGAGTTCAGCTACATGAACGAGACGGGACTCACTTAAACTCGCAGGGGGAAGATTCAAAAGTGACATCCATAAGCACTTTTTCACACAAAGAGTGGTGGATAAATGGAACAAGCTGCCAGAGGAAGCAGTACAGGCCAAATCAATGAACAATTTCAACAAAGGATGAGACAGGCATATTGGGTTATTTAAACAAGGGAGTGGGAGGACAGAAACAAAGGAAGGAATGACCACTAGGCCTAGTAGAGAGTAGTTAGGTAGGGGGGTCAGAATGGATGGATGGATAGGCTGACGTGCCTTTTTCTGCTGTCATTGTCTATGTATCAGTGTATCTGTGTAAGCATTGGTCAAGTCACCTTTTATGTATCTTGTAGTATAAAATGCCCTGCTGGGATTAGAACCCAGGTTGCTGACTTCATCAGGGCACTTAAGTGCAGCTCGTTGTCACACTGAACATGTTGTTAGGTTAGTAAACAATGAACCAGGGGTTTGAATGGGTAGGAACATATAGACTAATACATGAGGGGGAGTGCATAATGAGAATTTAATGCACACCCTCGGGCTGGGATGCTACATAAACCCGAGGGGTTTATCTAAGCACCCCACTCCAAGAGTATGCATTAAATTTGAGTTTTGCACTACCCTCTCCCCCCCATATGTTGTTTTATGTAATTGCTGGGGACTTTTTTCTCCAACCAGATTTCATTAAATAAAAAGAAAAGTTTTTCAAAAAGTCTTGTGTTTGCTTTTCTATCTGTTACAGCATGTGGCACAATAATTAACAAAGTGAATAAAGTGATGCATATTGTTTCAAAATGTGTATTTGTCTTGCTTTAGTAACTTTTTTAAAATTGGTTGCTTTAACTTACAGTGTCAGAATGGAAGCAGCTTCATTCCTACACTGAAAACTGCAGCTAGTTACATTTCCAGGAAAAAGTAAACTTAGACCATGAAGCAGTTTTAATTTTCAGCAAGCATGTTTAAAAACTGTTAAGATGTTGTAGTTGATGTTCAGAATAATTGTTATAATGTTGGGGTCATCGTTGTCACGGCGATATGTAAATTAGTTTGAGGGTCACGGTTCACAGCTGTTTGTACGGAGAGAGTAGCGAACAAGAGCAAGAGAGAAAATTGCTTTATCTGCTGGAAAATGTTAGGTGAGGGCTACATATTTTGTTGATTTCTACTTGTATAACTGCTTTTCATTTTAGTCAGAGCAAAATACCGAATGACACCACTTGAGAGAGCTGTGCAAGTTAAACAGCAACCGTGAGAGCGCAATCAGTGAGTCAGCGTGAGCGGGGCAAAGGAGAAGCTGGCACGTGTTTGCTGTTATAACTTGCGAGTTATAATGGCGAATTATAACCAACTTCTCCTATGAGAAAAAATGTCCCCGTTATTACTAAGCAATAATACATGACAGGATGTGGAATATCATGAGATTTTGTCAGGCCTTGGGTGCATTGTGAGGCACAAGATGAAGCCAAGTGTCTTCAGCCACTCAAGAACTGACAATATCCCATGATATGCCACACACTGTAGAATATTATTTCAATTATAATATGGCTTCAAAGTGTTGGGATATGGCTGATTCTGGTATTCAGCTCTAACCCATCATGATATTTTGAGATGTTGTCACAGGTCAAAGACTGCTTCAGCCAACCAGCATTCAGTGTTTAGAAACACAGAAACATAGAACTTGATGGAAGATAAGGTCCACTTGACCCATCCAGTCTGCCCATTTTTCCCTGCCTATCCTATCCTATCACTGCAAATCCTACTTGATCTTTGGCTCGCCCACCCCTTGCTTCCCACCTAAAATTCCCTTGTGCCTATTCCATGAATGCTTGAAACCCATACTGTGTTCACCCATCCCACCACCACCACTGCTGGAAGACTGTTCCTGGTATTTACCACTCTTTCAGTGAAGAAGTACTTCCTCATATCTCTCCTAAATTTTCCCCCTTCCAGCTTCATTGCATGTCCCCTTGTTTTTTTGCATCTTTTCCTCTGAAACATACTCCCCTCCTGTACCTTATTTAACCCTTGGGGTCTTTATAGGTCTCTATTCTATTCCCTCTTTCCCTTTTCTCTTCCACAGTGTACATATTCAGGTCTTCTGATGCAGCCCCTGCACCATTTTAGTTGCCTTCCTCTGGACAACCTCCACCCTATCTATGTCCATTCTGAGATGTGGTCTCCAGAACTGGACACAGTACTCCAGGTGGGGTCTCACCAGTGATCTATACGGTGGCAACACCACCTCCCTCTTTTGGCTGGTGATACCCCTCCATGTGCACCCCAGCATCCCACTGGCCCTACCCACTGCCTTGTCACACTGTCTTGCCACCTTGAGGTCATCAGATATGATTACTCCCAGGTCCCTTTCCTGTTTGGTGCCTGTCAATATCTTACTTATTTTTATCTGGCACCAGCTGTTCTTTACAAACTGGGTTAGGCCAACTGGTGGAGTATAATGAATTGTTCTGAATGGAACTGCAACCTTCTAAAACTCCACAGCTAGTCTGAGACTTTTGATGCCACTAGCAATTCTTCTAGAAATCAAAGATGGCATATTATATTTAGCACTAAGCTCCTGTCATTTTTTGGCTGCACTGGTACTAACCATAATGCTTCCTCTGTGTTGTTTTGGCATACTTTGTGATGCATTCCACAAGACCTGGTACTGATAAGGCAATACTATAAGCCCTCATAGTTGCAACTTATTAATTGCTAATAAAGGTACACTAGAGATAGGACCTGGTATTTTCAGCAATGGCCATGGTCTTTTAGCATGAAACGTTCTGATCAACTGATGCCCATGAAACAGTATCATCCTGAACACAATTCAAAATGCCTCTTTTTCAGACTAAAAACAGTTTCTCTCAGATTGTATTACTGTGAACAAAACGAAAGCTATTAGGTTCTGTGAACCATCAGGTACAATGTGGGATATTGCAAATCCTGAATCTACAGGAGATACTGCACAGACTAACATGACGCACAGCTTTGAATCATATAGTTAACCACAATTTTAGATAATATTTTTAGTTTGGTTTTTACTTTCTTGAAATCCAATGAGGACTGTGCATCCTCACCCTCCCCCCCCGGCCGATGACCCCATTATTAAATGGACAAGAAAAATCTTGGACGTTGATAAGTCAGCCTGAGTTTTTACCAGTTAAAACTCACGACACACACACACTCACAGAAAGTCTTAACTGACCTCTGTACTGAAAACATTCCTCCACTGTTACGAGGGAAGTCTTCACAAGGACCTGAACCAGCCAGGCCAGAACATGCCAAGGAAAAACTAGCCAGAAAGGACTTGACTCTGGGTACATCTCAGCCGGGCTGAAGCATTCCAACCACAACCAACTAAAAAGTGCCAAGGTCCAATATTCTGTAGTTCAGATACAAAGCAAGAAGCGGACAACTTATAGCTCAGCTTGTGGTAGCTAAAGGTCACCTAATTGGGGAATTACATGATAACGTAGTATTTTTTCTAATCATATAATGCCATTTCAGTGGTGGCATTAGGCACATGTAACCCATGTGGCCCTGAGGCAGCGAGGGGGCCCCCTGCTGTTGTGAGTATGACTCGCTTACTACAAAGGGTTGCATGTTTGAAACAACAGACTAGCAAGGTAATGACCCACGGCCCACTGATGATAAGCCAAGCAGAGTCAAACTCGGACTGCCTCCCACTCCCACTGCATTGCTATAATCCCGCATTGCTATAACCCTACACACCTGTGATGATTTTGCTTGGAAGAGCACTTAAACTGATAAAACATGGTTCCGTTGGGTCTCAGGTCTCAGGACAGGTATTTTTTTTTAATTGCACATCTCTTTGTTTGTAATGTCTGCACACTTCTCAAAGACAGTGCTGATATAAAGAAAAATGTGCCAATAATTTTTAAATTAGCATGGTCCACGATTGCAGTCTGTATTCCTCAGGAATGTCTGTGGTATCTGGGGGGGGGGGGGAGTACACACAGTTGTTACTGAGGTGTTACTTTTAACTGTTTACCAGCAGTTTAATTTGAATAATGTCTTCTCCGACAATGATCTCCTTGGATGCCTGCTTTTGTTTATCTGTTTTTGGTGAGGAGAAACTTGAATTTGATTGGGGGGGGTGTCAGGAGCCTACAATAATGTGTATTAGATGCACACGCAAGAATTACTTCTATGATAATAAATAGATATAGTGCTTTCAAAAAGTACACTGCTGGTATGCTCAAGAAGTTACTCAGATGACATATTCTTAATAAATACAACTTACTAGTTACAGCATGGGAAGTGAAGGACAGAAATGGTTACAGGAAAGCTCTGATTTACAATCATGTCTGAGAAATTCTCATATATGTGGCTGAGGGAACTCATGACTACAACATATCATGCTGTGTTGTATTGCTTTGTTAAACCTTCATTATGGGCCCCTAAGGAAGATCTTTTATCTGAGCTCCCCCTTCCCACCTATCTCTGTGCCATTACCTAGCAATTGGTGGCATTCCTGTTCTCTGATTGGAACAAAACTCTGCGTCCGCCATTTTCAAAACTTGGCACAGCAGTTACTATAACCCAGCCCCCATCAATAAAGTTAAAATACACTTTACATTTTATTAATATAGTTTGCTTTAAAATCATAACAATCTGAGATACGCTTAGGTGGAATTTGCTTCAGTCATGGAGGAGGTGGATGCGAGTTCTCAGCTCCAGCAGTTGGAGGCTGAGAAAGAGAGGCCAAAAAAGAAAGGGGATTAAAGCAGAAATCCTACATCTCATCACTTGTAGGCACAGAGACTCCAGAATGCTCTACCTCCAGGAGGTAAGCGCTCAGAGAACTGGGCCCCGGGCTGGCCTGGGCCAAGCTCTACCATCTGTGATGGACATGTGGGGAAGAGGGGCCCAGCAAGTCACTTTAGAGGCATTATATTTTTCCATGAAAGGGTGGGGAGTACTCCTTTGTCGCATCATTTGGTCTATATGAATGTCTTTATATAAGTGAAGAGAGAGGGTGATTGGTCACAGAGGAAGGGGTAAATGAGCAGTTCTTTGCTTCTGATATTTTGACAGTCTGGCATGTAAAACTGAATAGCCAAAGACTACAGGTCAGTAAGGCTTTTGGGGTTAGTTATTTGTAATACATATGCAAGCGTTGTGGCAGTTGTCCTATGTGTAATGTGTATGTATGTAATTTAATTAGGGAAGAGTTTTTTTCTAGCACCTTCAGATCCAAGGAAAGACAGCCAGGCACATGAAATGGTTATTTTTTTTCTTATTGCTTTTAGGCATATAAAATATTTATTCTGCTTATTGATTCTACTAGATAAATGACAGGATATCCTTTATCATATGCAGCTTTGTAAATCTTGTCTATGAGACCTGAACATGCTTTTATTTAGTTAGGGATTAGCTTAATAAAGACAGATTGAACCATGCCGGAAGCCATCAGATCTGGACTTTGTAAACGTAAACAGAGAGTGCTCATATTTGTCACATGAACCCTGGCATGGGCATTGGTTCTGGTGCCGGGTCTGGTTCTGGTTCTGGTTTTGGTTCTGGTACTGGTTCCAGGGGGGGAATAATGGTGCCCAAACAGTTCTTAATATAATCTGAATGTTAATCTGAGTGGTTTGTGGCCAGCTGGTAGAATTAGGTCTTAGTGCAGCCATCCAAAACTAATAAAAAAAAGGGGGGCCCCCCGAGTAACACTTACACAATTTAGGATTTGAACCATTAATGCTGCAATTCAATACACTGCAGCCCTCCACCACCCCCTGGGTACTGCAGCAATGTTAAACTAATTGCCTTTATTCTCTTCCTTGCACCCCCCTCAGGTGTCATTGCAGTGTTAAACTGCCTGCATTTAGTTTCTCAACTGCAGCTCCCACTCCACAGGTGGCAATACAGTGTTGAAATATCTGCATTTATTCTCTCTACTGTTGTCCCGCACTCCCCCTGGGGGCCACTGCAGTGTTAAACTAATTGCATTTATTCTATTCACTGTTGCCCCCCCCACCCCATGCAACTGTTGCACTTAAATGTTTAAACTGCATTTTTTTCTTTTGCTCCAACCCACCCCCTTCCCCCAAATCCAAATTGGTGCTGTGATGTTTGGTTGTCTGCATTTGGGAAGACTGTACACCTTGGGAGCTGCTCACATTTGCTTCACTGCAACCCCCTTTCCCCCCAGTCTCAGGATCGTCTGAGCTGTACACATTTTCTTCACTGCACCTACCACCCAACAGGTTATAAGAAAAGACATTCAGGCACACGAAATGATTATTTTTTCTTATTGCTTTTAGGGATATAAAATAATTATTCTGCTTATTGCTTCCACTAGATAAACAACAGGACATCCTTTATTATATGCATTTTTGTGACTCTTGTCTATTAGAATTGAACATGCTTTTTATTTAGTTAGTGATTAGCATAATAAAGATCACCTGAACCATGCTGGAATGTGTCAGATTTGGACTCTGTAAATATAAATTCTGAGTACTCACATTTGTCATATGAACCCTGGCACGGGCATCAGTTCTGGTACCGTGCCTGGTTCTGCTTCTCATTGTGGTTGTGGTTCTGGTACCGGTACTGGTTCCAGTGGCACTACCACATCTCTTTTGAACCTTCAAAATTCAAACTGTCACTATTTTTTTCTTGGCAAGCTAGCTGCCCTTCAGTTTTCGTAAGCTTTTTTATTTACCTGTCAACCTTCACTTGATGCACCAGCTATGCCAAGGACAAGTAAGTGCTCTCTTTGGTGGGTGGAAGGATGACAGAACTGCAGGAGAGACAAAATCTGCATCTGGAGTTACTAAATGTTGTCTGAGGTGGGCAGAAAGGAAACAAGTCCCAAGTGGAACAACACAACAGCTACGTCAGCAGCTACTAACGGTTGCCCAAAGCAGGTGGAGGAGGGAGAGACAGTCTCAGAAGTAACAGTAGCCATATTCTTGGCTTCTAAGTCTTGTGGAAGATGGGCAGCAGAAAAGCAGAGTTGACTGTGTATCCAGGCTGGCCAGTGGGTAAACAGAGCCAACAGAAGAATTTAGTAGACAATTTAACAAAAGAAGATTTACCAGAATCAGGACTATTTAAATTAGTGCACCAATCAAATCACTGTTTATTAGATTTAAATACAAATAATTAATTAGCTGTAATTTCATTTTTGTTTTTTCTTTCTGTAAGGGTCTGTTTTATAACTGCAGTAATGCACTCCAGGGTGTGTGTAGTTGCCGCATTTTTCTACTTCTTGCATAGTGTATGGCTCTTGTCTCTATTCTTGCTGCACCACACGAGGTGTGGGTAAATCCTACAATAACACATGCCCTGGCATGTCTCATTACTCAAATCTCTCTCCTCCACTACCTTGTATGCACTGTCCAGTCTCTGGCAGTCATCAGACAACTGAATATAATTGATATCATCGTATTAAAGTGAGTTTGCGACTTTTGGGGAACCCTTGTAAAACATCATATTTAAACACAGTTCATCTTATACTTCATGGCATTTTTGTATTTCTGTTCCTTCTATTCTTCACTGCTGGGCTTATTTGCACAGAAACAGGATCCTTGTCCCATTCCCCTATAGCTGATCTCTTCCTGCTGCTTACTCCTCCAGTGAAGTCATAGTTCTCTATTTGTGTCATTTTACATTAATGACCTGTAATGTCACAAAGAGAGGATTATGGCTTCAGCAAAGCATTAAGCAGCAGATGCAGATGAATTCTAAGGGACAAGGATCCTCTTTCCATGCAACCTAACCTAGTAATAGAGGACAAAGGGAAGAGAAATACAGACCATTTATACAGATGTACTGTACTGTGTTTTAAATATTGTGTTTTTTAAAGTTTCATCAACAGCATCAAACTCACTTCACATTTTTGTATTGATAAATTGCACTGATGAATGTTGCATGGTTGATCTGAACATGATTTTGGTTTGTTATTGTATTGGAGTATCTCTTACCTGTGAGCAGCTGCCTTTTGTGTAAAACATTTTGGGATAGGGCCTGCATGAGAGAGGACACAAAATAGTGTTTGCAGTGTAGTGAGTGGTATTACATTAAAACTGTTTTGTGGACATACCCACTTGTTATCTTTCTGCAATAATTCACCCAGCCATGAGGCTGATTACTTTATAGAGATTCCATACACATTTACTATAGTACCCTCATTCAATAAAACTAAAAACATCAGAGGCTCTATACACATTTGAACTGGTAGGTGGAAGTCTTTTGGGGTACACAAGGCTCCCTATACAGCCACACAACAAAACTGCAATACACATATAGAATAGTGGATGGATGGACATCCACAACAAGGCTGTGTTTCCATCGAGGGAGTTGAAGACATCGTAGAGACCTTGAGAGCGAAGCTCGAGAGGTCTCGTTGATGTCATCAACGCCCCAAGATGGAAATGCAGCCTTAGTTGTGGATGTTCAGCCATCCACTGTTTTATATAGTATATGTTTTTTTTTTGTTTTGTTTCTCATTATTTTATTGAAATTACTTGCTGTGGGTGCTGGTCCATTCCTCCTGGTGCTCCTGCTCACTCCCGATTCCCCCGCTCCCACTCCTGCTTCGTCCGGTCCGGCTTCTAACTTTAACTTCTCTGCACTGCTTAGTTTTAAAATTAGAAAAAAAAAAAAATTTGTTTTCGAAATGGAGCCATGTATGGCTCACTGTGTCCTAACTCTGAATTCAACTGTCAGGCGCCGCTGCCCGGTGCTCGCTAAATTGCGCCGCCGTGTTTGTTTTTATTTTTTTACAGAGAGCCTCAGCTGAGCCAATCAGGTGGCAGGTCAAGGATAAAAAGTTGTAGTACTATCGATGTGATGTCACAACGAGAGTACAACAGCTTTTTTTGACCTTTGAACTGCCCTACAATAACATTCGGAAAACAATCGTTTTCCATACACAATAAGCTCTAACCATATACTATAAAAGAATGCCACTGTCTGTAAGGGGCAGATTCCCCCTGCAACAGTGAACACAAGCTAATGTTGCAAGTCATGTATCTGGTTGTTAGTGGTCATACAGTAGGCTATTCAGCCACTAACATTCTGGATTGTGACAGCCAAAGGCACTGGCCCATGGAAGGTTGCCAGGCTCAAGGTGCCATACAGGTAAACTTTTCTACTGCCAAATTCATCCCACCACCCCCTCCCTGTCTCTTGGTATTCACTTGATAAGAATGTCAGCAAGTAAATATGCCAGTCAATGAAAAGTATTTCCTGGCGGACTAGTTGCCCTGATCCTTACCATATTAATTTCTTCCCTGGTGTCCAGTGGATCCTCCCTTCCGAGCCCCGTCCCCATACTGTAACAATGTTTGGAGGCACTGCACACTGTTTAAACCTGCATTCTGCTGGAAATGGATGTTCCGTCTCAAAGGGCTGTGACTTCTTGAGAAACTCTTTTCAACAGTTCTTCACATCCTGCTGTTGCTTTGCCTTCTATCCTGGTGTGAGGGCAATAGGAAGATGCTGTGTATGGCACAGTGACTCCATGCATACCAGTACCCTCATCAAATCAGATTCCCCTGCACCTTCCCCTCTGATGTCACACTGATCAGTGCAATAGTACAGGGAAAGACTTGCAGCCATTCTGTATAGCACAAAGGGACACAATGCATAACTCTACTGTAAAGTGGTCCTTGTGACCACTTAGCAGCATACCTCTCAACCTCCTGCCTCATAAATTAGGGAGAAGGATTAAAAAAAATCAGGGACAAAGGACCAAAATCAGGGACACATCTTTAAAATTGATGATATCCACTCAGGAAACTAGTAGAATAAGGGGCTTAGTGTAAAATACATTCTCTTAGGAAGAACAAGTCTGTAACTTTAATGTTTGACATTTTGTGCTTACAGTCCCCACTGTTTGGTCACGGAAACATAATTTTTAGGAGGGACAGAGTAACATTTTGAGTCAAAATCAGGGACGTCCCTGAAAATCAGGGACAGTTGAGATGTATGTTTCACAGCACTGAATTGCAGCTGTGTATGGGGCCCCTGATCTCTTTGCCATTAGTGGGTACAAAAGCCTCTTCTGTGGTTTCTGTGCTTTCTAGTATAGAGTGTATGACCTTTGCATAATTTTTGTGCCTAAGGTACATTATACAATGGCAAGAAAAAATCCTGGACTCTGATTGGTCAGTCTTGGGCTGGATCTGTGATGTTATCCCAGTACAACATCACGGGTCTAGTCTCAGCCTCCCTGTGAACCTGCAGATGAGCATTTGATGGAGCTTTTGATTGATTGTTTCATCTTTTCTTAAAAAACCAAAATATTTTTCCACACAAAAACATCTTTAAACATTTTTTTTTTATTCTGTATAACAACAAGCCATTGTATAATAGCAATAATGCCCTCCTGGGTGTGTGTATCGTTTGGGATAACATCACGCCTCAGTCATTGGATGCACACAGCCTGTGGCCTCATGCCCAACCACCTGAGGCATGATATTATCCCAGCACGACACACACCCTGTCGGGCATTACTGCTTAAATATATTACCTACTTCTGTGAAAAATATTACTTTTGTCTCAACCAATAGTTTGTTTGCTGGAACATAGCCGACTTCAATCTCAGGTGGTGTTCCTTCGTGGTTTTGTCAATAATCTGCATATTATCCAGGTAGTAGATAGCAGTAATGCCTTACAGAATGTATGACACTGGGGGCTTGATTTGGTCTCATACTAAACATTAACAGCTGAGTGCCAGACAAGGAGGTGGGGGGGGGGTGCTGCACTGTTGAAGGTTGCCAACTCTCACCTCCCCAATGAGGCATTAAAGTTCCTTTTAGAGATGTTGCAAGGTAAAACTCTCCAGAGTTCTGGCGAAGTTATGAAATTCGCTTCCATGAATTAGTTAGTGAAGTTCCCACTTCACCACTCTGCCACTTCCCAAAGAGTTTTCCTGGCAACATAACACTGTTTCAGGTAAAGGTATGGTGAATTTAGGCCATTCTGCACAGAAAAAAGGGTTACTTCACCTGGCAAACACTTTGCAAAGTTGCCACTTTGCAAATTTTGCCAAATTCATGAACTAATTTGCAAAGTGAAATGCCGTTACTTCACCCATCTCTGGTCCTTTTTGCCCATTCCCAGTGGCTGTCTGTCTGAAAGCATATGATTCTGTAGTGCAATGCTTATCTAAAATAGTAGGGATCCCCACAGTACAGCCCCTTCTACTTGGAATGCGCTGGGTCCCACAAGAGAAACTGCGGCAACCCAACATCTTTCAAAGCTTCTTTACATAAATATTTGGTTACTCTTCAATCTGAATGTTTTCATTTTTGTTGATGTTGTTAGAATTTGATGATTTTAGTGTAACCCCCCTGCAAATGGGGGTTCCCAAAAGACTTCCAGGAGCTTGCTTGAATGCTCCAAGCCTGAATGGTGTTTGGCATTTAAGCCATTTATCAGTGAGTGTTTTTAGCGCCTCTGGTACTGTCTCTTTAAGAGCTGTCTGCTTGCAGACATAATTAGTTTGTATGGGGGGACTGTGTGCTTCTCTGAGTACCACTCGAGCTACTGCCAATTCACTTCATTTTGCAGTCACTAGGAGTGCAAGGAACCTATCTGAAAGATGTAACTGTTTGCCAGAAATTATTTAGAGTAATAATGAAATTACAGTTTGTCTAACCTGCTTTCTTTGCAGTCAGAACTGTGTCTGCTAGTTCCCCATTCTAGTTTTGAACTGCTGAACTGGACCAATCAGTGTGGGGTAAGCTAGCTCTAAAATGGTGCCTTGGACCGAATCAGAACTTGGACTCATAATCTGAGCCAGCCACAAGAGGATTGTATGGGCAGTGACTCTGGGAGATGTAGTTTAGACTTCAGTGCCTTTTGGACCAACAGCAGCAGTCTATTGTGAGTGACAGCCAATCCAGTCAAGAACTGGGAGGAACTCAAAGGAAGTGCCGGTTTTGTCGGTTGGAGTTCAGTTGAGCTTTGGCAGTGAAGAAGGAAGGAGCCCTGTGCTTTTCCAGTGTGCAGTTTTAGTCAAAACGTGTGTAAGGCCCAGAGTTCGGTCTGCAGCTTGTGTAACAGCTTGTTAGGACTGAATCCGTCCTGTGAAAAGAATCAAAGGATTCTGAAGAGTAGAAACCAGGCTCACCCTGTAGAAGACTGGAGGAATTGCTGAAAATTGAACTCGGTCTGTCAGGAACTGAATCTGCTGGGTGTTCTCCGGGTATTGTGCAGTAATTCGATCGGGATACAGATGCAGCCTGCCTGGTATAGTGCTTTCTTTTATATGGATGTGTGAAGGGTTTGTGTACCTCAAGTGAGCCCTGCTGACATTGAAGGACCCTATCTTATTTGGAGGTCGTGAGTACTAATTCAGAATTCGCTCCCTGTTGAATTGCCACATTAAATCCAAATGGAATTACTGTACTGCTGACTGTTTAATTCTCCTTTTCTCTGTGAAAGGGCCCCTACCAGCTGCTCACGGTTTGGACTAGCCACTAGGGCTTGGGTACCCAGGGACAGTAGCTGATAGGGATAGGCCTGTGCACAAGCCATAAATGAATTATTAGAGTGATAAGCTAATTAACCTGATTTCCCCCTGTCCTTGTTATATCCCTAAATAAATCAGAGCTGCTTGTTTCCAGCAAAGTTATACTGCCTGAGGTATTTGTCTATGTTAAAGTACTGTACTGTGATTGTTGCACTGTATCTCATTTCACAGGAGGTCCAGTGCGGAACCAGACCTGAGGGTAAGTGTATACTGTGAGTAATTCTGATATATTGTGTGGGCCACTAGTGGGAAGAAGGGGTTGCAGTGTCCCAGAGGGCTGTGACCAAGTTAGTTTAACTATTGCAAACCCTGACCTCTGGGTGGAGGCACCCGCCATTGGATCCAGGCCCCTCAACCTGTTAGTGGCAAATCAGGCAGGGGTAGTAGCCCCTGGGATAGCGCCATCTAGGGGTTACATTAGCATAACCATTTTGTTTTAATGTTAGTATGTATATTATTATTATTAGCTGTGACATAGGGAATTCTACACAAAAGATTTATTTTTAATTGAACTTATCCCGGAAAAAAATCCAACTTTTTACAAATAAATATCCTGCCCATTATGACCTTGCACCATAAGATAGGGAATGACATTGTACAGATGCATAAGAATATTGCAGACCACTAAATGGGTAGCCATGTTTGTCTCCACACAGGCCTTGCATATCACTATCTAGCTTGTTAGTCTGCCACTCCCTTTGAGCTATGTTATGTATGAAAGGTACTACTTAAAATTCTATTCTATTCATTCCTGCATTGCAGACACACCCAGTCTGTATCTCTGTTCTTTTCCACACCCTTGTTTACCAGCTACAGTTTACGGTAAGCACGGTGGATGACGCTGTTTCAATTTTGAAAGCCAGGAACTCTTAAAAAATGTAGTTCCTTGTATGTTGCAAAATGTTTGTTGTTTTTGAGTCAAATTAATTGGTCTGCATTTTACATTTCCTTACACCTCTGGATTTTTCTCTTGGCAAAAAATGTCGTGTGACTCTAACATCAACAAAGTTCTGTTACTTCATGCAGATTGCCACATTGTCCAGTGTCTTTGCTGAAGCAGCCTACTTATCCATGGGTTAAGTACACTGCAGACTGCTATAGTACAGGCGTCTCTCAAACAGTGATACATTTATTTCTAAAAGACAATAAGGTTAGAGTTTGATGGGGGAAGCTACATTTGGCTCAAGTGTCAACTGAATTACAACACAAATACCATTATGGCCATTGGAGCTCTGCTGTATAAAAAGAAGTTTTTGAATCTGCAATATTTCACTTAGATTACAAATGCCCCTTTAAAACTAATAACAGTGATTTATTAAATGTAGCTTTATATGTTTAGCAATGCTTTGAAAATAGGCTCTTGGCTTCAGGCTGTCACTCACAGTCTCTTCTGACTAATACTGTTCTATTGGATTTGATCATCTCACTTTTATGAACATTTTTCATCCCACCTACAGTAGTAATATTTAGGATACAGAGACACTAATGACAGAAAAAAAGTCTTCAACCCATCCAATCTACCCACCCTACCTAATTACTCTGCAGTTGCCCTAGCGGAAACCCTCCCTTTTAGTTACTGCTCCCCATTTCTAACTATTACCCCATGGCTGCCCCACCATTGCTTGAGGCTGCTGACTAATTTGGCCTGTACCATTTCCTCTGGCAACTTATTCCACTTGTCTATCATTCTTTCCTGGAAAAACACAAACCTGAGCCTCACAATGCAAAGCAGTATGGGTAATATATGCAAATTACCATGGAAAGTTTTGGGGTCAGTATCAATGGATAGAAGCATAGAACATAGAATTTGATAGCAGATAAGGACCACTTGGCCCACCCAGTCTGCCCATTTCCCTGCCTACTGGATAAGCTGCAGATCCTAGTTAACCAGCAGCCTACTTCTTTCTACCCCACCCCCTAGAATTGCCTTATGACTGTCCCATGCATGCTTGAATTCCACCACTGTTTTTGACTCCACAACCTCCACGGAAGGCTGTTCCATGCATCCACAACCCTCTCTGTGAAAAAATACTTCCTTAAATTACCTCTGAGCCGCCCCCCTCTATCTTCAAATTGTGCCCCCTTGTTCTTGCACACCTCTTTTTTTGAAAGATGCTACCCTCTTGGACTTTGTTGATTCCCTTGAGGTACTTGAAAGTTTCTATCATGTCCCCCCTCTCCCTCCTTTCCTCGAGGCTATACATATTAAGCTCCTTAAGTCTCTCTTCATATGTCTTCCGGTGCAGACCCTGCACCATTTTAGTTGCCCTCCTCTGGACAGCTTCCATCCTGTCTATGTCTTTGCAAAGACTGGGTCTCCAGAACTGCACACAGTACTCCAGATGGGGTCTGACCAGCTGTCTGTACAGAGGGATAATAACTTCCTGTTTTCTACTGGTGATGCCTCTCCCTATGCATCCCAGTATCCCCCCAGCCCTCCTTGCTGCCCTCTCACATTGCTTGCCCACCTTTAGGTCATCTGATATGACTACCCCCAGGTCCCTTTCCATTTTAGTTGTTGTTAGTATCTCACCCCCCATGTGTACTCTTCCCCTGGGTTTTTGTTTCCCAGGTGCATTACTTTGCACTTCTTAGCATTGAATCTAAGCTGCCATACATTTGACCATTCCTCTAACCTTGCCAAGTCCCTTTTCATCCTTTCCACCCCACCTTGTGCATCAACTCTGTTGCAGATCTTTGTGTCATCTGCAAAGAGACATACTTTCCTTCAGTCCTTCTGCAATGTTGCTTATAAAGACATTGAAGAGGACCGATCTAATACTGAACCCTATGGTATCCACTAGTAACCCCACTTTCTTCAGAGTGGACTCCATTTACTATTACTCTCTGTGTCCTATTCTGCAGCCAATTTTTACCCAGGCTGTCATCTTGGGACCCACTCCCAGGCTAGCTAACTTGTATATTAATCTTTTGTGTGGGACTGTGTCAAATGCCTTGCTAAAGTCTAGGTAGGCCATGTCCACACCCCTCCCTGATCTACTACTTTGGTCACCCAGTCAAAAAATCTATCAAATTTGTCTGGCATGACCTTCCCACTGTGAATCCATGCTGCCTTGGGTTCTGTGCCCCTCTGGCCTCTACATACTCGACAATTCTTTCCTTCAGAAGTGATTCCATCATTTTCCCTACCACTGAGGTTAAACTAACAGGTCTGTAGTTTCCTGCTTCTGCCTTGCTCCCACTTTTGTGAAGGGGAATCACATCTGCCCTCCTCCAGTCCTCAGGTACCACCGCATTCTCCCATGATTTGTTAAACAGGGTAGTCAGTGGTGTCACTAATTCCACCCTTAGTTCTTTTAGAATTCTGGGATGAATCCCATCAGGCCTCATTGCTTTGTCCACCTTCAGTTTTAAGAGTTCTTTCAGAACCCTTTCTTCTGTAAATGGGCTGGTATCAACTTCTGCATCCAGAGTGTTTCTACTGTTTGTTTTAGGTACCTCCCCCTCTCCTTTGTAAATACAGAGCAAAAATATTTGTTTAGTATCTCTGCCTTTTCACAGTCACCCTCTGCCCACCTCCCCCTTATTAAGCCTCACTATCCCTCCTTGGTCTTCCTTAGCTCCTGATGTACCTATAAATGGTTTTATCCCCTTCTTAACTGGGTTGGCTATCTTTTCCTCAGTTTGGGCCTTTGTTGTTCTGACTGCCTTCCCAGCTTCCTTTTGCTTTAACTGATACAGTTCTCTGTCCTGCTCCTTCTGTGATTCCTTGTACTTCCTGAAAGCTTTCTTTTTCTCTTGAACCTTCACTGCCGCATCCTTTGAGAACCATAGTGGTTTCTTACATCGTTTAGTTTTGTTTATTTGCTTCACACAAAGGCTAGTTACCTCTGTGATGGCAGTTTGTATTATTCCCCATTGTTCTTCCACCCCCTCCTTCCTGCCCATTTGCTAGTGCATTCCTTAGGCACTCACCCATTTTAGCAAAGTCAGCCCTCCTAAAGTCCAGTACCTTTGCCTTTGTAGCAAGCGACTCTATTGCTGTGTTTATTGTGAACCATACTGTTCGATGGTCAGCTAGTTCCCCAGATAGCTACCCTTCTACCATCTGTGATCCTCTCTTCATCTCCATTTGAGAGAACCAGGTCTAAGATTGCTCCCTCTCGGGTGGGCTCCAATACTAGTTGTCTAAGGCATGCCCCTGTAGGACATCTAGAATAACCCACTCTTCAAAGTGGCTGCAACTGCACTCCAGTTAACATCTGGCATATTCAGATCGCCCATCAGCAATATCTCCCCTTTTTCTGCCTTACTAAGTATACTTTCTATCATTTCCTTGTCCATTTCCTCCCCCTGAGAAGGGGGTCTGTATACAACCCCTGTGCGGATTGTGGTGCCATTGCCGGTCTCCAAATTTACCCACAGTGCTTCTTCTCCTCCCTGTTTTCCCTTTTGTTCTGCTGCTTTGATTCCTTCCCTTATGTAAAGAGCTACTCCTCCTCCTCTATTACCCTCTCTGTCCCTCCTGTCGATAGTGTATTCTGGTATGTTTACGTCCCAGTCATGGTTTTGTGTGAACCATGTTTCTGTGACTGTCACGATATCCAGATGTTCCTCCTCCATCAAGGCCACTAATTCAGGAAGCTTGTTACTCAGACTACGGGCATTGGTACTCATTGCTTTCCATTTTTTGATGGCTTTACCTTCAGTTGCAGCATCCCCCACTGACCTTTCTACCTTGGTCTTTTTTTTTTTTTTTAGAATTAATATCTGTGCAGATCTACCCCAATAATTAAACAGGCTATGCCCAAGGTTTGGTGATGCAACAGAGAACTTTGCCGCCTACACCACCCCACCTTGAGCATCATAGAAAATGGCAGCCTTACCTTCTTTAACGTTTGGTTTTGCTTAGTATCCAGCCTCTCCTGCTTTATTTGCAGCATTCTCTCTTTTCTCAGATGTTATTATGTCCCTCTTATTTCCTTAAGTCAAGTGACTGAAGTCCTTCTGACACCTCTCATGAGGGCGGAAGGAGCTCATTTACAAGACCAAGCAACTTGCGCCGAAGTAGCTACATATGCAAAAGCACTTTGTATATCCATTTGCCTGCTAACTGAGTGAACCAATAATTTAGTCAGACAGTTCCGATAATGTGTCCAGATAATAATCTGAATTTCTTATTATTCTGCTGAGCAATCTAATCTGGGTCACAAAAGGCTATTATCTGGAGTGTCCAACAGAAGTTGTCAAGGATTATTCAAGCAACTCTAAATTAGACTACTAGTTTCCCATTTTTTACAGATGTATGGCAGAAGCATCAAAATCAAACCAAGAGCAGTCTGTTATTTTGCACTGAATCCTTGAGTCAGTGTTGCAATTCCTTGCTACCATTGTCTCTAGCATATGAAATACAGTGTTGTCTAGCTGTGACCCCATGAGATATAATGAGTATTACATGGCAATGGAATTCCATCCCCCAATCAGTAAGGAGAATAACTGTACCTCTTATTCTTTGTACAGTTGTCTATTCACGCTGCACATTTGACACAGTGGGTTTCCGCTAGGGCAACTGCAGAGTAATTAGGTAGGGTGGGTAGATTGGATGGGTTGAAGACTTTTTTTTCTGTCAATGCAAAGATGCGCAAAGTAATGCACCTGGGAAATAAAAATCCAGGAGAAGAGTACACAATAACAGGGGAGGTACTAACGACAACAATAATGGGAAGAGATCTGGGTGTAGTCATATCAGATGACCTAAAGGTGGGTAAGCAATGTGAGAAGTCAGTAAGGAGAGCCAGGGGCATACTGGGATGCATAGGGAGGGGAATCACAAGTAAAAATAGGGAAGTGGTTATCCCTCTATACAGACAGTTGGCGAGACCCCATCAAGAGTACTGCATGCAGTTTGGAAACCTCATCTCACATAGGACATAGACAGGATGGAAGCAGTCCAGAAGAGGGCAATAAAATGGTGCAGGGTCTACATCAGAAACCATATGAAGAGAGACTGAGAGAGCTTAATATGTGTACCCTTGATGAAAGGAGGGACAGGGGGGACATGATAGAAACTTTTAAGTACCTCAAGGGAATCAACAAAGTCCAGGAGGGTAGCATCTTTCAGAAAAAGAGATGTGTAAGAACAAGAAGGCACAATTTAAAGTTAGAGGGGGGACAGCTCAGGGGTAATGTGAGGAAATTCTTTTTCACAGAGAGAGTGGTGGAGCATGGAACCGCCTTCCTGGTGAGGTTGTGGGGTCTAAAACAGTGGGGGAATTCAAACATGCATGGGACAGACATAAGGCAATTATAGTGGGGGGTTGCAGGAAGTAGGCTGTTGGTTAACTAGAATCTGAAGCTTATCCAATAGGTAGGGAAATGGGCAGACTGGGTGGGCCAAGTGGACCTTATCTGCCGTCAAAGTCTATGTTTCTATGTTTCTACATCCTTTCCCATTTTTGCGGTCTGCTTCAGGATGCAGACCACTCAACTTACCTTTTCTTTTATTGTTTTGTGATACCCAATGGCCCATGCACCACCATGCCAAAAACATGATTAGCAGCATCATATATGGATCCAAAAAAAATAATTTTTTTCATCCTACGGACTCTGCACCACCTTGCTGAACCAAAATGACATGCACATCCACACTACAGCTGAGGTATTGGAAGATACTAAAAAGGCATGGAGAGGTAGAAGCAGAAAATTAAAAACAAAATGTAATTCCTTATAAAAACTGCGCATACACATATTATAAGAATTCCATTGCCTGTTAGTGCAGGACAGTGTGACTACCCTTTGTCTGAGGCTTTTCACCCCACCTTTTCTCTGCTGTAC
Organism: Neoceratodus forsteri; assembly: GCA_016271365.2. Classification (NCBI taxonomy): domain Eukaryota; kingdom Metazoa; phylum Chordata; order Ceratodontiformes; family Ceratodontidae; genus Neoceratodus; species Neoceratodus forsteri. Next base: position 472,754,585 of record CM028132.1, read on the forward strand.
TATACCTTCACTTTACTTGGCCTACCTTCCAGCCCCCTGCAACTCCCTATGCCATTACTGTGCTGATTTGTTTGTTTGATCCCCCTTCCCTCTGTCTGCACTCACCCCTTTGGCGCCTTCTCTACAGTGATGCCATTAACTAATTTTTATTTCCTCTCTTTTCTCTTTCTGCACATTTTTTTTGTTCTCTGCTACCCTCCCTCCCACTCTACCTGTCACGTCTCATTACAGCTACACCCACCAATCAACAAACTCTACCGCCCTGGTGACACCGCACAATATCTTCTAACTCCCCCTATTTCTCTTTCCTCTTCCAGGGATGCCACTTCAGGGCTGACCAGTGGCCGAGCCTCGACTTCAGTCTGATGGGCAGGGACATTTCTGAGCTAAATTTCAGTTACGGACACCCACTACTT